>CM029483.1:5334721-6031793 GCA_017140395.1 Eucalyptus lansdowneana | reverse complement strand
TACGATCCGCTAAATCCGGGTCAAGCAAGGAAGAACTCATCGCTCCATTTGTCATAGTATTTAAGAAAAATGATATTGATTATTGCATCGAGAGTGGAGATGCTTCCCAATATACACTTTTTGATTGTCGCTCTATACTACACTACGGCTGTAAATTTTTACTTAAAAGGCTTCCTTATAATGACTGCAAAGTATTGTTTCCTTGATGCATGTATACTCTCTTGATGAATAGTTGAGACGGTAGTTTTATAATTTCGGGAAGCGACAAATGGAAACTGAGCAAAAACACGGCATCATCTCCTTTGCACTTTTCAGGTTGATATGGATCTCTCGACGATGATCGTGAGGATTGTGTTTGCTGAGGACGGCACTTCTCCATTACCAAAATGAACTATGACTGATCACCCCATCCACATGGTCAGGAAAATAAGTTGTCCGACTATTAGAACGGACAAGCTGGACAAACAGAAATGTTTAAATGTCTAGAGTGCAGGGCTAACGATCCTCATTTGTTTAGGAAGAAAGAAGATTGAGCAGACGAAGCATGTGAAAGCATGTACATCTGACTTGATGGCATGGTCCCTGTCTGTTGAGGAGGACACGGAATGGCAGTGCCTGTCTCGTTTTCCGTCAGCTGTATGACATCAACCTCTCGACGTCTTGCGAACGCATGCACTGTGATACACTTACTGATGTGCAATTAAATGCCACTTGGACGGACAATGGCCGGTGAAGTTAAGACTTTGGATCTGGACAGTAATAAAATAAGACCGGTAGCTGACTTGATTATATGGTCTTCGCCTTTTGAGTAACAAACGCAATGGCATTGTCAGCTGTAAAACAAAAAAGTGGTAGGATAATTGATTTTAGAGCATCTACAATAATGTGTGTCAAATCCAGTGAGGCGCTGGAGTTGTGTTGGGCTTACGCAATTAAAAGTGTCGTCCCAGGTTTAGACAAAAAAAAAAAATTCCTCCGTCTAAGTCATAATCTCCGTTTGATTTTTATGATTCACATCCAATAAATCATATAGGGCCGTGGAACACAACCTAATAATTTAAGAGACATAATGTAACATGATGAATTAATAATAGTCGGTATGATTAAGAACTTAACAGCAATCTAAATACGCACATTTAAAAGACTATTGTCATATTAATGAAATCTACCAAGCTTTTAGATAGTTACTAAAGTTATTTGAATGGTGTCTACTAATGCATAAGAGCAATTAACCATGTGATATGACAATGTACCAATCTCTAATAATATTGGAGTCAATAATGTACAATATCCATGAATTATTTATCAGTACAAATTGAAATCAACGACTTGTTGTCTTGCAAGATAAATACAAATGTGAAAATTACTACTCTGATGTGACCTCATAAGCATGTCGCGCAAATGTGAGCTGTAACATATTAACTTTGTTTGAACATTTATCGACTTGGTTTCAAAGGCATGCAGGGTTGTTTTGTTTCAAATACAAGCAGCTATTATTTTTTTACTGTCCCCTGAGACTTAAAATAATATTTAAATACCAAAAAAATATGAAAAAATTTGTTCGTGCTCCTATGAAAGAAAAACATTGTACGTGTAAAGTGCAAGATTTAAATCAAGCAAAAAAGTTCAAAATAAAAGTCATCCTAGACATATTGGTGATTGATGGAAACACATCATTATGAATTGAGAACTTCTTATCAGTGATCCAAGACAATACACAAATCCAAAGTGGACCACCCAAAATACTCAATACCAATTCAAAACCAAATCATTTAAATCCTAAGCAAAATGCTAAAATGAGTATGCAAGGAGGGTTAACTTAGGCTTTTCGGTGTAGGATTTTGCTTCGAAATATGCAAATGATGTTTGCATGAATAAATGTTGTAAGTAGTCATTGGGTCAACAGTGAGATATGTTTTTAAGTAATTTCTTATAGAAGAAAAGGAGCACCGCCTAACAAATGAACAAATGAAATCCCGATTCATAGAAGATATGAATGCAACGTACTTTGATTGTTACTTGAACTTGTGAGTCGTGATTAAATATTTAATAAAGATGTATCACATGATTCACATCTCGGTTTCATAAGCTAGTGTCATATTCAGATACCATAGCCTGGAAAGGCCTAAGTACGTACGTCGACTGTCAGTTTTATATTGAGATCACATGCGCTGGCCAGAGCAAGGTAGGGAGGGAATCTTTCTTCCCTGTTTTTTTTTTTTTTAAATCCTTTTGGAGGAATAAAAGAAAATTCTTGTGTTAATTAACTGTCGGAGCATTTTAGGATCCACCGAATCCGGGTCAAGCAAGGAAGAACCGATCGCTCCGTTTGTCCTAATATTTGAGTAAGAAATATTCATTGTTACATTGAGGGAAGAGATGCTTCCCAATATACACTTGTAAATTTCTATTTATGAGGTTTCCTTGTAATGTCTACAAAGAAAAAAATTTTAATACATGTATAGTCGGTTAGTTGATAGTTGAGATGATAGTTTTGCTGTCACATAATACAATGCTATTCGTTGTGACCAGTAAAATTAAACAAAAATAATAACTCTGAAAAAGGCAATAACACAACTCATATATACTTACTTTTGCTTTCCTTTTTTTTTTTGTCAAAATAACACTTCTTTCATTTCCACAAAAATACAAGAGAGAAACAAAGCAGTCCAAAAGCAGATATGTTATTTCTTCAAACTAAAATTGGTGGCTGGTCACCAAGTCCTTCATTAGTAATGAGCACAAATCGAGACCTTCAATTATTGCTACATCTTTATCTTTCAGCGGTGTGCGTCTAGGTTCAATGTCCCCAACATGATTGCCTTCAAGAATAACAAGATTAAACGAGTACGGATTTGACACCAATAAGAGTGAAACCTTCACAAAACTCTTCCGATCTCCTTTGAAACTAGACTTTTACACAACCGCAACCTAAGGGAAATGAAACCCCGATATAGTATATGCAGCAAAAAAAAACCCCAAATCTAGAGTTGATTGCTATAAAATTATAACAAAATTTAACAGAAGGTGAGGTACCAATTAATGAAACTCACCAAGGCAATTAGTTCATTCTAATGGTATTTTGTAGATTTACGAACTATGCTTCCCAAAATAAAATGCTTTGAACCTATTTGAATTATCATTACGCAAACATGACTCAATCAATCCATTTCCGTAAAAAAATAAAAAAATAAAGGACTCAATCAAACTTTTCCTTGAACTAGCGCACCTGGAGAACAACTTCTTATCACTAAAGAGACACGTCTTTGTAAAGGCAAAGAAAATTGCTACAGGAAACTAAAAGGACATGAACAGAAGAGTTATATCTGTTATGCTTGCATTTGTGGAGCCATTAACCCATAATTGCAACAACTTTTATAATTTCAGGAGCCACAAATTTGAACTAAGCAAAATCATGGCATCATCTCGTTTGCTCTTTTCAGGTAGACATGCATCTCTCGGTGATGATTGTTTTCTAAAGACGTCACTTCTTCGTTTCCAAAATGACCTATGACTGAATAACCCATCCGCACCGTTAGGAGAATGGGCTTTCCATTACTTTGGTGATTCGGTGAAAGATTATTGAACAGTTGACTGGCTTTCGGCACATGGGAAACCATTAGAACGAACAGGAAAAACAGAAATGTTTATATGTTTAGAGTCCAGGGCCAAGTAACATCGTTTGTTTAGGGAGAAAAAAAAAGATGAAGCAGTCCAAGTAAGTTGTCAAAAAATTTAATCCAAAAGTTTAAATTAATAAGTGAAGAGAGATCGCGTTAATTTAAAATGCATATAAGAATGTCAAATAATATGAGACAAGATTTCAACACATTTAAAAGAATTTGCTTTGACTCGATGATAGTGTCTTTGTCTTTTGAGAAAGACACGGAATGGCGTTGCTTCTTGTTTCGTTAGCCCAAAACCCCTCCCCTCAAAAAAAAAAAGTTGGGAAGTTAATTGATGTTAGAGCATCAACAACAATGATGTTAAATTCAGTGAGGCATTGATTTTGTGTTGGACCCACGCAATCAAAGCGTTGTCCCAGGCTAAGACAAAATCCATTGAGAAATTTGTGTGCGCACATAGATTCATATTGTGAGTTATTATCAATTTGTATTAAATTCAACTTTGTCATGGTGACATTAGAAAACGGTGTTGTTTCGAGTTTACATAAATTGTATTAAAATTGAGAAGAGCTTGAAAACTATGACATCATAAGTGCAAGAATTTTATTGACACATCATTTTAATAATAATTTTTTATTAAAAACTAAGAAAACATTATATCTATTTCTATGAAGAGCTTTTTTATGGATTTGTATTAACGATAAGGTTGCGGTGATGTACTATTTCTTTCGAGATAGAGCATTAGAGATATTGACCCTACTATCTTATCCTTCCCCATTTATCGAAACGTCTATGTATAATTCATCTTTCTCACATCCACAGCTATAAATAGTGCATGCACGTTGAGTTCTCCCCACACTACGCCACTACATCCTCTTCCTTCCCTTCTTTGCTCTTTATAAACATTCACTCAACCCTAGACTCTCTCTCTGATATTCAAAATGGACAATATCATTAACCAGATCCTTGGGAAGCCAGACCAGCGCATGTGGGCCAACCTGCTTGCTTCTTTATAAATTCATGAAGGAGATGGTGAACACTCACTCTCCTGAGGAAGGAGACGTGGATGTTCAGTCTTTCTTCCATCTCGTCGAGAACACCCTTCAAGGAACAACTGCTATCGTCGACTCCATCATCAACCCTAAGGTAATCACCAACGCAATGCGATACATTTGTGGAATAATTGCTCATATAACATCAGTGTTTAAACACTTTCCACTAGTGACCTTCTCTTCCATTGATCTAATGGTTAGTGAGAGCCTAGTTGTTATAGTCCTGCAATTAAGTTTAGACTGCACATGGACATTTTTCTTTACCCTAATAGTGTATGCTCCGATTTTCCTGAATTTTGCATGTGTGATTACATTCATTCTGTGTGATACTTCTCTTGTGTTCACTTCCTTGCTTAGTTAAAAAAGAAAACTATTGATGGTCATTTAAAAAAAACGAAGTTGGGGCGCAGGGGATAAAAACTCATAAGTAAATTTATTGGGATTCCAATCTTATTTGGTTTACGTTTTATTATTATTCCATGCAGTGATAATCTTGATAGAGCATAAAATGAAGATGATTTTTCATTTAATAATATACTTTTGACTATTTTATAAACGAACCTCCTCCTTTTTTGAGGTGGCTGAAACCATTTTAATATTAAGACTTTTAATGAAATGGTGATGATACGATTATCGATCAGCTTATAGAGAAAGATATATATTGTTTAGATAAGTAATAATAATAATAATAATAATAATAATAATAATAATAATAATAATAATAATAATAATAATAATAAAAACAAGTCAAATTAGATTTGGGATTGTAAGAATCTGATCCACATTGAACCTTCGACCTACAAGTGATAATATATTAAACAGGCTACGTGGACCACGTTTGCTTTTCTGGTTGCTTTGCTCTTCCAATGGCTGAAGGAGAACAAGAAAGGTGAAACAATTATTCTCGAAAGAGGTATTAAATTATCCATGAACTGTAACAAGCACTAATCTAAGTAATAGTATAATAAACCTCGTTCTTGGAGGCGATAGTGCATTGAATGACCTACACGGGCCCCGCTTGCTTTTCTGGTTGCTTTGCTGCCGACGGAGAACCAGATAGGTGAACCAATTAGGGTTAGAAGGTGCTGCATTATTCATGTACTTTAAACAAGCACTAATCCAAGTAATTATGCATTTCAATAAAGGAATAAGTTAAAAAGTTCAACCCAGAAACTTAAATTATCATGTTGAAGAACATAACTCAATTGTCAAGTGACACGAGACAATATTTTTAATAGATCTTTTGTTTCTTTTCGTCACAATTTTTTTGGCCACTTTAAGCTCAAGTTTTTTAGCTGTCAAGCCATTTTTATTATTATAATTATCTATTTTTGTATGATTCGAAGTATGCATAATCCATTTATCACATACACCACTTTCATCGTCTTGACATGGGAGTTTTAATTTAGAAAAATTGACCGGCTACCCCAATCAATGGATATAGATAGGGGGTTATGTAACAAATGAGTTAAACAAATTATGTAAATGACTAGTGCTTTTGCAAATGAATAGCATTTGTCCACGCTCACCGAAAATTATTCTTCCGACTCATTAGGCTGGAGGAGATTTTCTGGCCAATAGGTTGCAACCCTATAATCATGTGCATTACACGGTAACTACTCTATTCATATCCTTTGGTTAGAAGAGTTATTTCGTTTTTTGTATGAACTGACAATGGTTTACACCAATCTTTGTTCCCTGAATTGATCATGGCTTTTTTTTTTGTTGGTCGAATAATTGATCATGGCTTGACATAACGAGATCTTTCGTGAGTATTGGGTCTGACTTAGATTAATAGTGAAAACTAGCCCATCCTTCGTTTCTCTCTCCTCTCTCTTTTCCTTTTTAAGAATAAAATAATCTTCGTAGGGCACTCAGGGATTTGGAAGCCCCGATTTCAAGCCTCTAAAAGAGGGCTTCAATCCATCTTTAGCAGCCATCAACGAAGTGGTTTGTCAGGTATTTCATATTCTCCCTCGCAGTAATTGATTTCTTTCGAGTCTATTTGTTTTTATTCGTTTTCTATTTTTTCCATGTGCATGTGCTTAAACTAAACATATGAAGCTTTAATATTCTAAAATGTTTGCATTCTAGCCTGCTGTTTGGAGGTTGCAAATAACTGATCTCTTGCATCAACTTATTGTCCTGTCATCAGCTCACTTGCAAGGCATTAGACACCAAAAATTTGCGCCAAACACTGGTCTCGCTCTTTCACCAGCTGTCGAGCTTCTCATGGGTTAATAAGGCTCTGATTGCCCTTTCATCACTAGCTGTATTCTATGGTGACTTTTGGCGACTTGCTCGGGTTGAACCATCAGACAAGCTCGTGGAATCTATGGCCATACTGAAGGGGTTGCCTGCAATCACCAAGCTCTCAAACCTGCAAAAGATCTCAGTTTTCGGTGTTCTCAACGAAATGATCAAGACCACTCTGAATATGACCCAATGCATTGTGGATTTTGAGCATGAATCTAAAGATTTTCCCCAGTTATCTACGATGATTGATGTTGCGAGTAGTGTTTATCAGATCATCATCAGCATCCTTGCTTGCTCCATTCAGTTCACTAGCCTCATTAGCATTGTCCATGAGTATGTTTAACTAGTCAGGCACAATAATTTTTTATTTTTATTTTATTTTGTCTTTGCTTCTGAAAGGGTTTGCTTTTTTTTATTATGGTAGATAATGATTAATGTCTAAATTATTCTAAGCTATTCTAATTACAATATGTTTTCAAATTTTCGTTTTTCACGAGAGTGAAGAACTCTTTCTTGTAGAAGAAGAATTCAACTTCGAATTGTTTGATATGTTTCCGAAAAGGCGCAACAAGCAGTTTTAGATTTTTTAAGAAAAAAAAAAAAAAAAAAAAGAGAAGAAGATCAAGCTCGATGAGAACAAATATGCATGAATTCGAATGACTCACGCCTCTAAGAGGATTTTCTTTTTGTTGTTTTTTCAGCAACAAGGGAAAAGATCTGTCTGCCTTTGCTCGGAAAGTGAACATGGTCCATCACAATATCAAACAACATTACGAAGATTTTTCACAAAAAAAGGGAAAAATATGTTCTTTTTTTTTTTACTTAATTAAAGCCCTGAATAGATTGGGCTAATCGTCTGGTAAACTTATTTTTGGCATGATGCAGAGGAAATTAAGGAGTATCAGAGGCTGCTGCGAATCATTAATGCCCCTACCGATAACGTGGAGCTGATCAAGGCCTTGCTTTACATCAAGGATGATCCTCAGCCTCTCTTCATTGGCTCAAAGAAGGCAAGGGTTCATGTCTCCAGCTTTCTCTAGTTTAACATCACTTTATGTTTCAGTCCAATACATCGAGATTTTGCACAACATGCCATTGTCGTAAGATCATCTTTCTCCAAGAATTTCATCTCATACATTTGTTGGAATCGAACACAAAAATAATTTCCATGAGTTGCACAATCAATAAAGAGCACGTGATGCACCAATGTTTATAATTCACCTTGTTTGTTTTATAGGATAAGGTCGAGTCACTCCGGAGGAAGAATGTGTTGCTTCTGATTTCGGACCTCAAATTAACCTCTCATGACCTCTCGATGCTCATCAAGATCTACGAGGAGTGCAAGTTCCATGAGAAGGGCTACGAGATCGTGTGGGTCCCTATCATCGAACAAGAATGTGAGGACGTCATCAAACGGTTCCAGAGCCTCCAGTTGCAAATGCCGTGGTGCTCGGTGCACTCCCTAAAACTTATCAACCGGGTGACCATCAGAATCATCAAAGAGAAGTGGCATTTTAAGCAAGACGCCATTGTGACAGTACTGGATCCACGAGGAAGAGTCTCAAACCAAAATGCCATGAGCATGATTAGAATTTGGGGGAGGGATGCTTTCCCTTTCACCGGTGCAGTAGCAGCAGACATCTGGAAGAGGCCTGGAATTAACTGGTTTGAGCTTTTAGCGACTGACTTCATCTTTCCGGGGATACAGGAAGCTGTAAGTTTTTGTTCTCCTTCTTCACTTTTCTTTTTACCCTTTTGTTTTTTTTATACGGCTAGGGTGCACGAATGTGGGTGTCAAAAGAAATTATGATCTTTAAGTTTGCTTATTAGAAGGTGAATTTAGTTAAATTGATGCAGCAATAGAAGATTTGATTCAAACTTAGAATCTGCAAGACATACCTGGGATAAGACAATAACTATAGAAGACTATTCTACACTGTCGTTTCGTCTATTCTTTACTAATATAAACGGTCAATATTCATGTCATATCTGAGTAGGCATAGGCTTTACTGGAACTTTTGTACAAAAAATTTGAGAATGTAAGATGGTTTTATAGTTTGATTTACAGCATAAAAGATCTATGAAAAATGAGCATAAGTTATTTTTCATTGACAAGGACATTGTCTCTTATCAGATCAAGGCTGAGAAGTACATCTTCTTGTATGGAGCGGAAGAACCCAAGACCATCCAGGTGATCGAGGACTCGCTAAAGAAGATCGATGACAAAGCCATCGTCGCCTTCAATGTCACCAAATCGCAGTTCTTTTGGAACCGCCTCAAGAGCTGCATGCTTTCGAAGCTACAAATCGGAGGGGACTTGCACGAACCCATTATGCAGGACATCCTCAGGCTCTACACCTGCTTCAAGAAGGACGGAGGGTTTACGGTCCTCACGAAGGGGTCGCGGGTCGTGATCAACGACTCCCACATGTACGTCACGATGGTTCTGGTGCAGTACGAGACGTGGAAGAAGCACGTGAACGTGAACGGGAAGACGTTCGACATGGTCTTCAAGGAGCAGTTTGACCTGTTATACGTCCCCCCGAGGTGCCACCACTTCTATATTCCGAACATGGTTGGTTACATCCCAGAGGATGTGAAGTGCCCGATTTGCCCGGGCATGATGAACAACATTGTCAAGTTCGAGTGTTGCCATGGTGCACATTAGTCGAGCAATGACGAGAGCGTGCTCTGTGAGTACTCAGTGCTGTACGTACCGCCGGATGAATGAATAAAGAGGGCTTGCTTAGTGTCAGCCCAGCCCTCCTCCCCGAACTTTTGCTTATGCAGATTAACATACGGAACAACTATGTTTCTGTTCTCTTTCCATGTAAAACGTTTCCCCTTGGACCGTTTGCTTTTGTTATTGTTATCAATAAAATTGCCTCTCCGAGCGCTTTCGCCTCGTGACAATGAAATTGCCACATGGCAAGCTTCTATCACACTGCAAATGACAGACTTCGATGTCCTACGTATAAGCTTAGAATCGAATTTGACTTTAAATTTACTCATCCGACCTTTTATAACGTATGGTCGATTGAAGGGTGGTGTGACTAGTGTTCGGCCTTTTAACCCAATTCGGAGCAAAAAGTTGTGATCGTCGCGGGGATTGATCAATGGGACAAGAACCCACTCTTTCCTTCTCTTGCGACTCCGGCAATTTTGTTCCTCAAGTACCTTTATTTTATCTAGAGGAAGAATTACCTTAACGAGGAATTGACAACAGAGACGGGATGAAGCAAAAGAGAGTATGGGAGGAGCAGCAGGCGAGACTGATAGACTTGAAGAATAAAACTTAGGGTGTGTTTGTTTAAAATTGTTTATGTTTCTCGGAACACAATTTTTTGTTCTTTTGTTCCCGGGAACAAAAAAAGAATAGAAATACGTTTGTTTACATTTTTGTTCTCGGGAACAAAGAATCTATTTTTTTTTTGTTCTCGGAAATAAATTTGGAACAAAAACAAGAATTTTCTTGTTTCCGGAAACACTTCCGAGAAACACTTTTTTTTGCTTCTTTATTTTTCTTCTTCTTTTTCTTCTTCTTTTCTTCTTCCTCTTCTTCCTTTCGCCGGTCACCAGCCTTGGCCATGGTTGGCGCCAATGACCGGCCAGATGAGGGCTGGTGACCTCGCCAGAGCGTCACCGGTCCCCGAAGAGGGTGAGCCATGGCGAGGCTCATCGGCCCGAGCCTCGCCGTGGCTCACTGTGGCCGTGCGAGGCTCGGCCTTGACTGGGCTAGGTGAGGTCGAGCTCACCTAGCCACCGGCGAGGCTCGGCCTCACGGAGCCACCTCCAGGATGGCGTCACCTAGCGGTGGCCCGGCGAAGCAGAGCCTTGCGCGGCCAGAGCGAGGCTCGGCCTCCCCAACCGGCGCGAGGGCCTCACCAGGCCAAGGTGAGGCCGAGCCTCGCCGGTGGCCTAGCGAGGCTTGCCAGGGCCAAGTTGGCCTCCAATGAGCTCGCCAGGCCTCGCCCTGGCCTGGTGAGGCTCCGGCGAGCTTGCCGAACGTCGCCTAGCCGGTCGCGGGCCATGGTGGTGGCCGACGACCGGCCAAAGAGAAAATTAAAAGGGAAAAAGAAAAAAGAAAAAGAAAATAAAAATATTAAAAAATTAAAATAAACAAAAAATTTATATAAGTTTACAAAATGTGTTTTGTTCTTTTATTATTTTAGGAGCAGAAATTTTGTACAGTTACCAAACGCATTCTTCTATTAAAAATTGTTCCCTGGAATACAAATAGTTTTTTCTATTTCTGTTCCGAGAATAATTTTTGACAGAAATGTTATCAAACACGCCCTAAGCGCGGATGACGTCGCCCGAAAAATCAGCAATCCAAGCAAAATCGGCCATTTAGGTATTTGTATTTTTAAATTACAATTGTGAATAAATAAATCCAAGGAAGATACATAAAAGAAGAAAAGAAAAAAGCGGAACTCTGGCCGAGGAAAATAGCCCATTTGTATGAGAAATCATATTGAACTTAAACACCAAGGACGGAATTGATTTTAATTGGTCCGCTGAGTAAAAAGGAGCTGGACCCATCCCCTCTTTTGACTAGATTTCATCGCTCGTGCTCTCTTGGAACGGCGGAGGACGAGCAAACGTGCGCGTGATGGATGGCGGCTGTTCTTAGAGACTCTCTCTGTCACCAGAGAACTGCCACTCACGTGGCCTTCCACCATTCCCGCAGTCACAACTCCATCACTCTCTTCTTCCCTATTCTCGGCCCGATTCGAGGAATATTTTTTTTTTTTTTTGGTCCTACTCTACTTTCTATTCTAACTCTCACTCTCAGACTTTTGCTCTACCTCCTTGCAGGGTGTGGGAGTCGAAACTCACTTCTGAAATTAATTTGTCTCCACTCCAACCTCTCTTGAAAAAGTGAAGATTTGAACCTCTCATTTCCCCCTTCCATATTAGAAGAATGGCCACTAGGGTAAACCCCAATAGTTACTGGAGGAAGAGTTTGAATCGCGGCTTTCGCTGTCGTTCTCCTAGTTCAAGCAGAAATCATTGCAAGTATGCATCTTTTGTTCAATCAATTCAAATATGTTTCGTTCTCATCTTTTTTTTTTTTTTTTTTTTTTTTCGAGAGCGAAAAATATCATTGCTCTAAATCTGGAAATGCACTAGTGTGGAAATCGATTATTATCTAATCTGTTGTGATGATCTAGACTCATATTAATGCTGATTGTGAAGATTATAAATGAGTTGTTACTTCCAATTTTGCACGTGGCCGTTAGGAGAACAATAACAGCTCGAATAATATCAGATTAGCATAGTGAAATAAAAAAATCTCTCATGTTGTGCAAACCTAATAGAAAAAAATATAGCAGAGCAATATAAATGCCAAGTGTGCAAACACAAACGCAATTTTTTATGTTAAAAAACTTAGTATGAGGAGATCAATTGACCATACACAAACAAAGAGTCAGATACCCGATGGAGAGCAGAGGCTGGTAACTTCCAAGGAAATTGGGCCATTTCAAGCTAACGAAAAGCTCTCTATCTTCAACGAACGAGAGCCTTAAGGCTTAATTGCCATTGTCAGTGCAATGAGCCTAGTGTACTCTACTCTCCCCTTAATCCCGAGGATGCTGCAACTTCGAGCAGCGAGGAGAAACACAATCTAACAAGCCGAAATTCTACTACCCCTCAAATTCTTCACCACACAAGTACACAGAAATCTCTTTCGATTGGGTAGAACTAGTGGCATTAGTCGAACGTGTTCCATCCGGCCTAGAAAAGGAAAAGAAACAAGAGAAAATTAATTACATGGAGCAACCGTGTTCATTTCTCTTAGTACGAGAGCGAGGACGCAGATACCAGCAGCTTAAGTTCCCGGGCGGGGTTATGCTGTCTGCAACTCTCCCTAAGTTAGCATGTCATCGTATGCACAAAGCCTAGGACGAAGATACCAGCAGCTTAAGTTCCAAAAAAGTCTATTTTTCACGAACAGGATAAAGTCAATTGGCAACAAACAAATAGAGAGCCAGATAGATCCATAGGATGACATGCTAACTTAGGAAGAGCTCGGGCATCATTGCGTCCTTGTCAAGCAATTCAATTCAGATGCAGGATTATACGTAAGAATCACAAATCAGCTCTAAAATTTGGAAATATGTTTCACTTTCCCACAATTATAGAGCAGCATGAACTAGCAATCCGGAATGTATCCAACAAAGATGACGGCTACGTAACTCCACCATGCTACAGTCCACCCAGCTATAGTACATAACTAAGCCCCACTTGCCCGAGGTCCGATTTGGAGTGGCGATGTACAGAACTGCAATGAGTCATATCTGTTAGACGCAAATTGCGTAACCCCAAGATCTCCATAAGCAGAACAAGAACATGCATAATTGAGTAGAAATATTAACGCACCTGTTTTGGGATCCATCGAACATAAAGCAGAAGTATAAAAAGGATTACTCACATATATCAAGGGGATCCACGCATCAAGTCATTCTCCTCTATTGCCCTCTGTATCATTGGCTCAATGAGGCGGCCCCCCTCACGTTTAGCGTTAGGTAAACGCCCCTTAGGTGAGGATACATGTGAGAATTAGGGTTAGAGGAGAGACTTGAGCACTATTTATAGAGTTTCTAGCCAGTCCCCCTCATTACGGGCCAGGCTCAACTCGGCCCACACTAGCCAGCCCATATTAGACTAATTAAGAAATCTTCTATATCTCTTTAGACCAACCCTGTTTTATGGTAACCGTAAAAACAGTAAATTACAATATCAATTAATTTAGTCAACATTAGGAAAACTCTTACATTCTCCCACTTGGACTATATTAATTGAAATCGTATCGTATGTGCGCACATTTGGTCCAGAGATAATTCTTAATAGTCAATCCTATCCCATAAAATCTTAAACACCGAATCATGGTGGTAACTACGTGTATACACACAGAGCCTTCCATGGTCACGAATGTTCTCAACTTTATTGATATGGATTCAATATGGTAGTGTGTCAAATGGATAACGTCTCTCATAGAGAGATCCCATTTGTCAGTCACCATTCTCTTGCCTTAGGTGTCACAAAAACTTGTGCCACAAGAGAATGCTTTATGGTTCCAATGAACCCATATATGTCTTGTCCTTATGGTTAACCTTTCTTTATGTATCACAAGACATATGCATAAGGCTAATAACCGGATGCCCGGATGCCCCTAGCCTTCACTCAAGGTTTATACAATCCATTGAGACTTTATCAATATGTATTCAACATAATAACAATACATTCAAAAATATTTTATTGAATGCAAAAGTTGATACATATCAAACCGTTACTAAGTGTAACGAACCACAGATGTAAACTTTATCAGATAAATCCAAAATAGCTCCCACTAAACAACAGTATTCGAAGATATTCCTAAGCCAATGTTAACGATATGTTACTAAAATACACATGGGCGTAGGCCTTTAGTTAGTGGATCTGCAATCACATCATATGTGAAAATATGTTATATTATAAGTCACCTTTCTGTACCGTTTCTTTATGGTAAAAAAATATCTTACCACCATATATTTAGACCCTTTGAGACATCTGTAGTAAATAAATAATACTACAAATTTGTTATCTCAATACAACCGTATGGGTCTATCCATCAAGTTAAAACGATCAATTTCGTCATGAGGTTTTGGAGCCTAAAACCCAAGTAACAGCCTAAAAAATGTTACTAACACTGCTTACATAGCAGAAGATGACATAAGACTTTATTTACTGCACTTACTGCTAACATATGTATTCTGTTATTGATTGCATGTCATCAGAATAGCCAACAAAGTTTACATCTAAATACCCTACTAATTGCAAGAATTGAACATGGCTATAAATTAGCATATAATCTCTTGTCTTCTTTAAGTACCTTAAAACCTTCTTGACAGCAACCCAGTGATCATGTCTTGGATTTGACCGATATCTGCCTAGAAGTCCCGTCACAAAGACAACATTTAATCTAGTGCAAATTCGAGCATACATTATACTTTTAAGTGCACGACACAAGGTACACCATTTAATTAGATTTTCTCAATATCTAAATAAGGACAATGTGATAGATTTAGTCCATCACCCTTAACAACAGGAGCAATTCCTAGCTTGCAATGATGTATATTGAAGATTTCCAATATACAATCAGCAAATGTCCTCCAAGAAAATCTAATATAATATGGCAAAAATAATCCTTACAGACCTCAGTACAAAAGATATAAGATGTCTCAATGTCACAACTTGTAAGCAAAATATCATGTATATAAAGTATGAGAAAAAATAAATTTCCTCCTACTGACCTTGCAGTATATTGAATTACTTTGTTCCCAATTGAACAAAATAACAACACTATGAAACTTTAATAATATTATTTGGAAACTTGCTTAAAACCATGAATTAGAACTTTTCAGTCTACACACAAGTTTACTTGAATCTGCTGCAAAATCATCCAGTTACACAATATAAATTTTGTATCTATTTGGCGTAACTTTATATTAAAATAAATTATTAATGTCACGTTCACTCTGAAAGAACATTTAAAGAAATAATTATTTCTTCACTATAAACAATCCACCCCTCTTTCAGAGTTAAAACGTTAGTTACAAATTTGGCTTTAAATTCCACAATCTTTGTTTGAAAATATTTTAGTTTTGTACGCCAATTTGCAACTAATAAACTTGTGATCTTTAGACAAATCAGTAAGTTTCCAAACATGTTTCATAGATTGTATATCGCATTTTATGGCATCTAATCACATACTTAATTGAGAATAAGAAACGACATTTATAAATATGTCATTACATCAACCATATAGTGGATATTGTAATCATGCTTTCACAAATAGACTATATAGTCTGATGGTATAACTGATCGTCTTTCCTTAACAAATCTCCTTAATAAAGCTGCAACCACTTCATTCTGCACTTGAGAGATTTAAGAAATTTCATTATAAATTATAACAAGAATAGTACCTTGAACCTCAACAAGTTTAGTCATGGTACGGGAGATTCCATAATTATCTGTATAGGTAAAGACAAAAACATAATAACCTCCATCATACTATTATCTTTAATAGTCTGAGAGCAACTATCCTCTACAATTACGTCAATTTTTAAAAACTTTAGAGTATGTGATTCCATAATTCTTGTACCTTCTTTAGGGTCATAAAATCAATACCCCTTTCGTATATGAAAAAATTGCTTTCATAATATCAGCCCACAAAAGACCAGATAAATTAGTCTTACTAATCATACTCATCACCATGTTCAATATGGTGCATTTATGCCTTTTGACCAAATTTTTTTGTTAGAATTTTCAGGTATAGTAATTAAATTACCACCCCAGAATCTACCAAGTATTTGACAAATGACCATTTAAGTTATTTCGCATTGTCATACTTGCCAAAATACTCATAGCCACTGTTAAACCTGACAACCTTTTAAGACATTTACGAGATGTATATGTCATTAGGACTTAAACACAACTTTTGCAGATGTGTTCTAATTTCAATATCAGACAATATATAATTTTAAGCAACTAAGGCTTCCATCATCTTATAGCAGTGCAGTACGTAGGCAAACCTCTTTTCAAGTGTTCTAGAATGGAACGCTTCATGGACAGTAAGCAAATTCAATTGCTCTTTTCTCAAGCAACAAATCATATGTCCACAACTTAAAATTTGAAGTAGTAAAAACCTTAATGGTGACGGAATTACCATTTACAGAAAAGGTGACTGAAAAACAAATAGTATATAATTAGCATCATGTGAGCATTGTGTAACTTGACGTACAAGTACACATCCAGAGAGTTACATGCAAAATCATATAATCACATTTGGGCAGAATACATGACATGCAATTGTACACTCCCCACATGATAAGGGTTATGAGAATATATTCCAATCTTCGTGAATTCATCACCTTTGGGTATATGAACCATTAGGATCAGTCACTCCTCCACCACACTATCATGTATCCCTCAATAAACTAATACAAAATCACCTCCTTTGGGAGTATAACTATGTATTAGACCATAAGACATCCCAATCATCATACGAGACCAAAATTTCTCAAACCCAATCAAACGTGCCACTTTGGCGGTCACTACTCAATTGAATCATTGAAATTCTCTCATACCAGGGATATAAACTTTACTCCTCACATACACCATATATATGTGATTTTAACTTTAGTGATAGGGGCATCATATCACCAAAATCACATATCATGCTAATTACATTGCTTTATTCATTAATATATATATATATATATATAGCGAACCTGAAAGACAGATTCCAATGAGATCATTGATCACAGTAACACAAGAAATTTCTCATAATAGAGAATAAAACATCTCTTATGCATCCCAATTACATAATACCAGAATAACATAAAAAGAATGTTGATCTATAATATCTCTCACAAATTAACATCAATAGTAATACAGGGTGCACCAAACCGACAAGCTTGACAGCTGATCCATTATCACTCATGAATTCATAAGGCAAAAATGACTCTAAGGCCAACAATTGATTTATTAATCAATTTTACGTAACAAATATCATTACTTCAACCAATGGCCTATTAGTTGAGTCAAACCAGATAACCAAATATATAAAATTTAACAGTAGATACTATTGCTCTGCATAAATGTTGTCATACTCCGTAACCATAAAAAATATTCAACTAGATAGACATTAACAAGTGACCAGATGAGTTCATGTACAATATGCAGTAACTTAATTGACATGCATTACCCACATTCAGCAGATGTGTTAATCGGTACAATCAGTTTGGTCACGAGTTCTTAATATGTCCATCATTCAAAAATTACCAGCGTGTCAAGGAGTATGCTTGAGTAACAAAAGTTTCATAACCTTTACTGTTTCTCATTAAATCAATACATAGCTCAAATACTATCACATACTGATTGTATCTCATTAAGCCAGCTTCAGTTCACAATAAAGTTTGATTTTTATTAATGAATCACACCTTTATAATTATTATATGTGATAACATACTAGTAACCCATCACCTGTATTTCCAAAATCATAGAAAATACAAGAAAAATACGCAAAAATACACTAAAAATACACGTATTTAGGGTTCCGCATGTATTTTCACATCCATAAAACCATCAAACATATAAAATAAATATACCACAAGATAGAAAATCACCATACGAGTTCAACGCCGCCAGCCACGCGCCGATCCGATGCTCCACGCGCCCTCACGCGCCTCCTGAGTGCGCGGTGCATGGAGCTCACGCGCGGCGCGCGTTCGACGCCTAGGCGGCGCGTGTCCGCGCGTGAGGGCGCGTGCGGCCTCCTCCGGCGACACGCCGCTGACCGTCTTACTCGTCTCGTCGAGCCCAGTCCGAATTTGTGATTTAATTTAATTTTTATTGAACAAAAAGTCTCGAAAATCACAAATTAGGGCAAGATCTGTACAAATTAGGGCAAAAACTTTATGCATTCAAGTTCTAGGGTTATGGTTGCTCTGATACCACTTGTAACATCTCGAGCCCCACTGTGTAATATTGTCCGCTTTGGGTCACCCGCCCTGGCGCGGACGAACTGCCATCCCAGCCACGGTCTCTTCCCTCACGGCTTTAAAACGCGTTATGCAGGGGCAGAGGCGCGGCCCACTAGCCCGCCCTCTCCCAAGTCATAATATTGTCCGCTTTGGAGGCGTGGCCCACCGACCCACCCTCCCTCACGGCTTTGTTTTCAACGCAGCGGAAGCATATGTGAAACGCGTTACACAAGTGAGAGGGATCCAAGCCTTATAAGCTAACCAAGATCTCCCTCCCTAGGTGATGTGGGACAAGAGATGAGATTGTTACACTCTCCACCTCTTAACAGAATAGCGTCCTCGCTATGGCCCCACGGGCGTCAGAACAACATTCAAGCTGTGGTCCCACATGCGGTCGGGAGTCGGCTCTGATACCACATGTTAGACGCAAATTGCGCAACCCCAAGATCTCCATATCCAGAACAAGAACATACATAATTGAGTAGAAAGATTAACGCACCTGTTTTGGGATCCATCGAACATAAAGCGGAAGCATAAAAAGGATTACCCACATATATCAAGGGGATCCACGCATCAAGTTCTTCTCCTCTATTGCCCTCCGTATCACTGGCTCAATGAGGCGGCCCCCCTCACGTTTAGCGTTAGGTAAACGCCCCTTAGATGAGGATACATGTGAGAATTATGGTTAGAGGAGAGACTTGAGCACTATTTATAGAGTTTCCAGCCAGTCCCCCTCATTACGGGCCAGGCTCAACTCGGCCCACACTAGCCAGCCCATATTAGACTAATTAAGAAACCTTCTATCTCTCTTTAGACCAACCCTATTTTACGGTAACCGTAAAAACAGTAAATTACAATATCAATTAATTTAGTCCACATTAGGAAAACTCTTACAATACCGGCCACTGAAGGTCCAAGTCAGAAAAGACATGACTAAGGCATCGGAATTTATGAATACAATATTAATGTTATTCCCTCGAATAAAGGCATCACCATACTTGTTTTCCAAATGCCCTTTTGACGTAGTCTTCTGTCAGTTCCATTGCTATGTTTGTATATCCATCCAGGCAGGGCCGCACAACTTCAGACATCACAAGATTTTGGTATCTTGTGATTGAATAGCGGAATATGCATGTGTGAGATCCTCATTTCTACTGTTTTCCGAAAACAAAACGAGCATCTTATGTGATCATCATTTAATCTCATATGAGCTATTGAGAACTCAACCCCCCATAGATCATTCCTGACTAATTAAAGTCCGAGACAAGTAGTTAACAGCACATAGAATTCAATACAACACTTAAAAATGAGAACGGGAATAACTGGAAACTCATCATTATCAAGCTACATGGAGCAAATATTTTTTGTTGAAGAATTCTCCTTAACACACAGAGAGATCATGTTGAGAGAAGTACCTTGATGATCGACACCAGAATTCGGTTTGACGACAATCGGTGTCCCAGGAATGGATTTAGGGAAATTCACGGGGATTTTCGTGAAGCTGGTGGAAGATGTCGATGCCCTCACTGGGACTATATGCTGCTATAAGGTAAATGAACTGAGCTTTGAACAACTATCGGATGGTGATAATTTTGTTTCTGGTTCTGAACGTGGTGCCATTTGTTTTCTGCAATGTTTCTCCAGCTTAAATTTCTCGGTTTGAATGATGGTTCAATGGTTCAAATGTAGTTTTAACCGAATTTCGATCGTTTTTGCCCCCGCCTATTGCTTGTATCAACGCAATGCATACTGTTTTATCGTAAGAAAGAGAGTTCCTATGGGCTTTTTCCGCAGAAGATGAATTCCATGTAATGTCATTGACGCTACTAGAGTTAGATAATACAGTTTGTGGTGCTTCGATAAATTCCTGATATGAAACTGACAGATGCTGGGGCTTAGTCTGTGGGTAATCAGTTCTAATACTCTGCTATTTGTAGTTTGAATGTCAAGTCCTCATTTGAATAATCTAGAAATGATCATCTCGTAATTAGAGAATATATTGAACAACATGCTTTTGCTTTGCTGTAAGAAGTACTTTGTCTCTATCATTCGTGTATGTGTATATCTAAATTCTCATCAATCTTTGTCCATATCAAGTTCTGCAATCAGAATGCTTGAGTTCTCTAGTCTTTAGCCATTGTTCATGTAGTGTGGGAAGTCATCATTAGAATTGTGCATGACAGAACATCCCCATTGTATTCCACCTTTTGATTTTGGACCGGCACTGCTTCATCGACAATGGCCCCGCAAGGCCTCTATTATTGGTCACTGTTTCTGTAGACAGAATGTTTCTCAAGAGGCCAATCCAAATTGACACTTACTTGCAAATAGCGCGAGCTGTTACGTGGGTCAGGTGCTCATCGATGGCGTACCAACTGAGAGTAACTCAGTCCATTGAAGGTATTATATGAAGCAGTACTTCCGATCGATGATAGCATGCTACTTCCTCCCCTCAAGTTGATGATTGCTTCATTGGCTTATAGGGCGAGAATACACGTTTCCATATGCTGCCACTAAGCAGTTGCAGGAGCCACGTTACTCCTGATCCTGAAGGATGGTGTCACTTTGGTGGCCGTGCCTTAAATTTGTGTTTATTCTTCGCAACCATATTTACTCTTGCATTTTTTCTTTACTCTACTCATAAAAACTATGGAGGAGTTTGCTAATTTGCTAGCCATTCACCATTCTCTTATTACCAAAAATAAAAATAAACAAATCAAACCCATCCAAACTATGGAGAAGCTTGCTAATCAACATCCTCTTGCCAAGAAATATTAGCAGTTTGTCAAGGTTTTCGACTTGTTCAAGCAGAATACTCAGATGTCAGATCTCTGATCTTCACAAAGTTGTCCCTTCCCTGATATAGTCTAATTACTGATCCATTCTGCTGTTTAACTTATACTGGTAATTTCCTGCAGAAATCCAGGATTCCTCAGATTCAGTTGCACCAACCGCCTATTTCACTTTTGTGGCTTGTGATACTAGAACTGGGAAATCATCTCCAATTAAGGCCATCTCCCCAGAGATAAAGAGATAAAAATTACTTTGTCAAGAGGCAGAAAAGAAGGAATAAAATGAGAAAAAAGAAAAAGAGAAGAACATAACAGAGATACTATGGTGGAGGACTTGTCCAGGCTCCAAGCTTTATTTGCTGAAGGTTGTGTCTTCTGTGATATGCCAGCTCTGGTAGACAGAGATAGCATTTTGATAAGGGACGCTTGTTTTGAGAACTCATTAATATGCCATTCACAGCAAATGAATATTCATGGGAGGATATTATGGAGGATTTAATGCGAAGGGCTTTTTAATTGGCCTTTTCAACGACATATGCCTTTGCTGGTGCGGCACCCTGGTTCTTTGAAGTTGACCAAGTTGAATTCTTGAGAC
Source organism: Eucalyptus lansdowneana (assembly GCA_017140395.1). Taxonomy (NCBI): domain Eukaryota; kingdom Viridiplantae; phylum Streptophyta; class Magnoliopsida; order Myrtales; family Myrtaceae; genus Eucalyptus; species Eucalyptus lansdowneana. The sequence goes on along the minus strand of CM029483.1, from coordinate 6,009,941 downwards.
CTGTAAGTACTCATCCAGCACATGATGTATATCTAGCTGCTGCTGTTGCATGACTTAGCTGCTGAGTGTGGATCTGTGGCAATGATTACATGATATGTCTGGTGTCAGTCTTCAATAAGCACGAATTGTCGTACTTGAGCCTTCACTCTAGCAGTTTTATGTATACTTGTGAAATTATGGATCTTTTAAGTGGAACATCGTAATATGAAGGATACTATTTTTGGGATGAAGGCAGATGTTGGCAATTTTCTCTGCCTCAAATGCTGTGTCCTCTATACGGAGCTTGACGATCCAGCTGAACCCCCGATGAATGTTGAAGCTGTGCCCCACGTGATGCAATCAAGCGAGGTACAAGTGGGCCATGTGTGTTACATTTTCTTTTAGCAAATTTTGATACCATTACTTTGATCAGAAGTCAAAGGATGCTGTGATTAGGGGATATATCTCTTTACTCCCCCTTTACTCCCCCCTTCTTTTGGGCCCAAGCTATCTACCATCCCTTAACATTATGATCATGCATAAGAAAATCAAATAGTGAAACAAGAACGAACTGGTCACCTAGTTAAGGGATACTGAAGTCTGTCTTTAACCCTATCTAAAGGGTGAACTGAACCTTTGTGAAGTTACCATATCTTTTGTCGGACTTGGTTTCAGAACACTATGTCTTAGATACTCCTAATAAATTTGTTGTTATCTCATCTATAGTCCTAACTGGTATCAAACAAATTCAACTTTACATTAACTATACATCCTGAGGCCTTGAATGATGGATTGAGGATTCGGAAGTCCCATCCATGGAAGAAGAGGTATGGCTTGTCCTTGAACGTGTGGATGCTGAGAGCTGTCAGACTTAATCCTGAATACACTTCTCCAGTGACTGAAGCGAATGGCATTGCTTACTCGCAGATTGAATGAGAATTAGTGGAGGACTGAAATCGATACTCAAAAGTAGGACAACATTGCCAAGTAAAAGCGGAACTCAGGGCCATCAGTCTAGTTAGGAACTTAACGGATGTCTAACCCCACCAAACATGTATCAGTATTGTGAAGTCCAATTATTTACTACTTCTGAGAAAGTCTCACTACACGATGAGATGAACCAAAGATTAGAAGATGCCAAGTAAAATGATATTGAGAAAGAAGAGCACCTGCCAAGTAAAGTCTCACAAGGACATGGGACTAAACATGTCGCTGATTCAAATTAATGGACGGTGACGGGAAAGTTGTGAACTTCCACATCTGTTGGTAATAAACTGGTACTTTGTTCAGTGTTGATATGTGAGTGTTTTTTGCTTTGTGACAGAGTTGTTTGCTTTGTCCTAATGCTAGGTCAAGGGATTACATGCTTGCCATTGCATTGAGAATTAACAGAGTTCCTATGATAAGGCTTCTTTACGGTGGATTTCTTTTGAGAAATTTGCTTGCAAAACATGCTTGGAAGAATTGGTAAATCGGCATCCTTAATAAGATAATCCATCAACGTTTCAGATTTAGACCATTCGACAATTTGGGGTTGGAACTTGGGAGTTCATTGCTACTAAATCCAGTCGCATTTATTAGCAATTTATTTGAGACATTTCTCTGCTGAACTGCTTATGCTTATCGTATTTCTATCCTTGAATGATTGAAAATGGAAAAAGGTTAGAACAGAGTATTCCTGCAAACATTTGCAATAACTTTTTTTGTTGAAACCCGGCTCCCACAGCCTTCATTTTTATTTCTCCCTAATAAGTTCCAATAATCTACTATGTCCAATCAGCCAACTCGTACCAATTTCCTCTTAAAATTTATTCAGTTACCTCTAATAATCAAATCCAACTCAAACTATGATGTTGGTTCTATACCAAGGAGACAGTGCGCAAGGCCATGAAAAGACCTAAAAAAGAGTTCTGGTAAGCAAAGCCTCAAGATTGTCAATGCTTCCCGCAGTTGGTCACCTTGCTTTTTCTGTCAGGACAGTTAATGTTATGTAGTTTCATAAACAACTAGCAAAACATGGTACTTTTTCTTGGTTTAATTGGCATTCATGAGAAAATTTACGTCTGTAGTAGGGCGATGCTTAATCTAGACTTCATGAACTTTTCAAGCTCTATTTAGCACTATGTGATACTCATCACACCATGGTTCCTATCATACAAAGTCATAGACAAGGAATCATTATGATAAATTCACTGCACGCCCACATAGTTTTATGTAAAGCCCTCTACTGAAAGTTGTCTTAGAAGTTAAATAGAAGTACGAAACTAAATTGTTGCCATGCGGCCATAGGCGATTTTAGAACAAACTCGTATAGCTGGTATTTTTTATGCCATTGTAATTATATCCGAACCCATGAGATTAAAGTGGTTCGTGGAATTATAGATTCTTATCTGTTACTAATGTATTTTGTCTAGCTAATTGAAAATTAGTGAATAGTGAATTCGTCAAGTGTTTCTGGGTGAAACCTCTCGGCTGCTCTTTAGGTTGTGACTCAAATTATTAAGGTTAAAAAAATAAAGCTCGAGAACATTTCTCGGCTAAAATCAGTTACAAATGTCTAAATTAATACAACATAGAATCTTGTCCTTGTCATGTTCTTTCAGGTTACCATTCATCAGGTATTGTCTTGACTGAACTATTAGGCTAGAGTTGAAACTATATCTGAAGCTCTCGCCACAAGTCAAATAGGAGAGTCATGCCTTAGAGCATTAACGTCAACATACCATATGGTTGATATGAACCGGTCAGATTCACGTTTTTGCATAAACAACTCTTCCATCTTTCCTATAATTGTAAGAAGTTGATCTTTCCATTTATTTCTTCTGTTTCTTCAGATCTCATAATCGATCTCTTTGATACATGCTCACAAAGTACTAAAGACTTACTGGACAATTATCCCCGATAAGGAAATTTGTCCAAATGTAAGAAGATGAACAGTATAATAGGCTTCAATATAATTACTGACACAGCCCGTAAATAATTCCTTTTGTCATTATATTCTCCCCGGCTCTAAATTATATATATATATATAAAAGAATTTAGAATGGAAGCAAACTCATTAATTTGGTTGTTCATTTTCACCATGAAAATCCCATGTTGAACTTTGACGATGTGATCGCCTTTTTACTTTTCATGTTTCACTTGAGACTGACCATCTTGAAAAATAGAATTGGCGGCTCAAAGAGGGTTAAAAGACTTGAAGAGAACGATATCTTCCATTGACATAACTTCCAAATTCCCTCTCATCGATAAGACAATCAACAATCCCCTCTGGGCTCTTGCCTGGTCTCTTCTATCCCTCAGTAAAAATTGACTACAAAATAACGGATACCCATGAGATGATTAGATTTATAAACAAAAGTGAACATAAAATGAGACCATCTCTCTCTGTTTTTGAATTCTCTTTCACTGCTGCAGGAGCTAGAAGTTCGATTCAATTGCATGAAGAATTTGTAGAAGAGTTAAAAGATAAAGAGTCAGGTTAAGTAAGGATTGCAGCATTGCTTTGTTAATGGCCAATTTTTGACACGAATCATTAACATGACATGAAAAGGACAAGTGATTGTAGACATATTCAAATTGAGTTTGAATGAATTAATCTTTCTATATACAAACAATACATGTGTTCTTTGCTAAATAACCTTTTCAATTTGCTTATGACATCATAGATATGACTGATTAGATGAGTTAACATTTAGCCCGTTAAATACATTTAGGCATGTTAATGGTTTAAGCATATTTTTATGAGGGTTCATATCTTAAGTATATCATGTCATACAATTCTACAAAAGTGGCCTGTTTGGCATTCAAAGACACGAGATTATTGATAAACGAGTTGAATATGTACGAATGATGCAGGTAAGCACATGTCGAAATGTAAGCCCGTAAGAGTTATGTAAGGAAATAATGTCGAATATGTAGAAGAGTCTAAAGTAAATATTCATGCAAAAGAAATTCACATGTAGATGAGATAAATTTGAGAACCAAGACGTGATAAAGGAAACAAAGAGCAGGCCCAGCGCAAGCACAATAAATTTCATGAGATAAAGGTTTGTCGGGTAAAAGAACATCCCAAGTACCAAAACTTGACACAATAACACTTAAGTATTACTTTTTTTTGAAAAATGGAACACTTGAATGTCACATCCAACGAATCCCTCCAAAAATCATACATGGCAAATTTTTATTAATTTTGCTAGCTTACGTGGCTTGTCGAAAGACTGGCTCAACAAAAAAATATAAAAATGACGTCGTTTCGGCACAATTTAAATTTTAATATAAAATTAATTAAATTTAATTTAAAATCATTTTTTTTAAATAAAGGAATTAAATAGTAGTTGGTAGTTGAGGGCTCCGCCCCTCACCGCCGCTGCCACCTCCCCATCGATGCCGAAAAGGTGGGGGGAGGTTCAGCTGGGGTCGCTGAGCCCTAGCCAGGGTCCGGTGACCCCAGATCTAGGCGAGGGCTGGGAGGGGTCCGGTGACCCCAGCTAATTGGCGGCGAGGGCCTCCCAGCCCTCGCCTAGATCTGGGGCAAGGGTCATGGCCCTCCCCTAGATCTGACGAGGGTTGCCGGCCCTCACCTAGCCGAGCCAAGGGCTATTGTTGGTGCCATGCTGTTCATCTCTCTCTCTCTCTCTCTCTCTCTCTCTCTCTCTCTCTCTCTCTCTCTAAATTTGGTTTTAAAATTGATTAAATTAATTTTTATATTAATTATTTATCACGTCAGCAGCAAAACGACGTTGTTTTGCATTTGTCTAGCCACGTCGGCGTACAAAATGAAGTATAATCTTTTGCCAAAAAATTGCCACATCAGTATTTTGGTCGGATTTCTTCGACCGACACTTAGCTGATTCATTTTGCACCGATTTTGATACTCAAGTGTTATTTTCCTAACTTTTAGCACTTAAGTGTAATCTTGTGCCAAGTTTTGGCACTCTAGATGTCCCGGACTCGGGTTTGTTGGCTCCATGAGAAAAAATTTCCTGCGACTTTTTGTGTAGGATGTGCTTTTGGTAATTGTAAGTTTCCAACGGTGCCATGGACAAAATCCACAGTCAAAGCTTTGGATCTTTCTTTTGGGAAAACACTCATAAAAAAAAAAAAAAAAAATGATAGCGGGACCAATGCACTTCAATCGTTGAGTTATGCGAACTCAACCCACCTAATCCAACGGCTAAGATTGAGTATGCTAATGTGTATTCAATTTATGCAGGTATTGCTCCAACATGACTTGCCAACTCTTACAAAAAAAATAAAAATCAAAAGATAAAAAGTAAAGCGACTTTTGAGTCATGGGCAAGTTAAGAACATTTTGTGGGGTCCTTGTGAAATAAAAAACGAAAAAGAGGAACATTACTTGAGGTCCAAGTTACAAAAAGAAAGGAAAAATATTAAATATATACTTTAACATTCACCCAATGACCAAATAAATCTTTGGAGGCCACTTCACATCTTCACATAAATTAACCTAATTTCCCTACTTATGAAAATGTCGTCTTCCTTGGATAATGCAAGTATCTTGGTTTAATGACAATGATAGAATGCTAATATTATATAATCTAACGAGAAGGAAAAAAAAAACAAGAGTTTTAGGCTGGATAGATTATTGTGATCCCTCCAAGAATCTAACTACAATACTGCACTCATCGTTTTATGTGAGTGTAGGGATAACTATGATATGTCACTTCATTTTGGATTTGTGGAGCAAATGGAATGCTCGAGGCTTAGTTATCCTAAGTCTCTCACTTGAGATTTTTCTCATTCTTTTTACATCCCTTACCAAGAAAACAACGAATCACAGCATCTTTTTCCTCATGTGGTTGGCCAATTTGATAGCTAATTGGATTAGTTGCATTCACGATCGGGCTTGTCTCTCACAACCAAGGCAATTTGTCTACACATATAACTGAAATAGATGGAGAACTTCAGGCATTTTGTATCTCATTTCTCTTGTTACATCTTGGGGGTCCATACAACATCACTGCATTTGCTATGGAGGATAATTTTTGGGGATGGCACCTACTCAGTCTCATATTCCAAGTCAGTGTCGCCATCTATGTCTGTGTAGAAATTCACTTGCAACAAATCGCTGGCAACCCCAACGTTGCTAGTATTTCTCGCCACAGTCATAAAAAAATGTGGAGAGGTTACTAGCACTTAATCTTCGGAGCCACTAGAGGCTCAAGGAATCGATGCTCTCACAAGTGGATTATGGGCTTTCGAAGATCTTATATGATGAGTGGGTTGAAGCACTTAGGCTACGTTGGGTTGTTTGGATCCTAACCGAGATAAGATTGGATAGAATATGATATAAAATTCAAGAACTTTGCTATATCCTATCTATGATTTGGTGATTGCAATAATAAAATTGGATATATATTCACATCGTATCATGTTTGTTGTTTGGTATAAATAACATATTAATATATATAAACAAAAAAATTTACAAACAGAGATGATAAAAATCTTTCCCGACACTCTTGCCTACTTTATTTCTATTTAATTTTTTATTTTATTTGCTCTCTTTTTATAATTAATATCTTTCTTTTTTTTTATTTCTTTCTTACTCTTCCATCATTCTCTAATAAATTTTTATTAAATAGTAAATTGTAAACTAAATATTTGCAACTTGAAAATTTAAAACAGATTTTTCAAGTAATTAACAATTATTTAATGGATGAAAATGAGAGAATTTTGAATCGATTCATGCAGTAACATTGTTTTGAATTCATTTAATTTGAATTGGTAGAAAAGAAGAGTAAAACTGCATTACACACAAAAAAAAAAAAAATAAATAACAAATCAACAAAAAAGAAGTAGGTCAAAATCATGGTGTAATGTGCATCCCCCTTGTTCCGATCATGGAATAGATGAAATAATTCAAAAAATGTATTTTTGTTCAAGAACGAAATCTTATGGGAACTATGCATATCCAGTTCATCATAACCATATCACATCTTGGATCCGATGAAATAGGATGAGCTGAGATGGTATTTTGTAAATACATAATTATTTTGAATATATTAACTATTTCTTTATTTTCCGATCGCCTAGAAGGGACCAAAGAAACATTTTGTTTTTCCTTCAACATTTTTTTTTTCTTTTATCTCTAGTGGACCTCTTAGTAGGATTCAAACCTAGATGAAGTTTTGATCATTTGTTGGAGAAAAAAGAAAGAATGGATCTATTAAGATTCCCAAGAAATTCTTCGATTTCTTCGCAAAGTAGATGATTCTTCATCTCCTTCTCACATTTTGTGAATAGTCGGGAATATCTAGAAAGGCATTTAGAGAATCGGTTTGATTCTCGCTTTGTTCGTCATATTGAATATTTGATGATACATTTTGCACTTTGCTAAGGTCCTTTTGAGCTAATTGTTTTGCACTTCTTACTTGGTGTTAGGGGTGAACATGATCCGGGTTGGTCCGGGCCACCTCTTAACCCTAGGACCATGTCGGTTCTCAATTTTTAGGACCGAGGACCGACCCTATTGAGCTTGGGACCAAGGACCAAACCAACCCAATGGGTTCGGTCCGGTTCCAGGGTCAACCTGGGACCGATTAATAATTTTTTTCGTCTTATTTTTTATACTCCCTAAAAAAAACAAACCTACAAATTCAAATTGCACATCCATCGACAATGCAGCATTGCGCAAATAAACTATAAATACCAATACATATTTAACAAATTTAAGATGACACAATAATAGAAATTCCGTACATGCTAACCGCTCATCGAGATATGGGACAAGATGAAAAGTTCTTGTAATCTATCTTTAATATTCATAACATCATATGCAAAAGCGTTTTCCTGCATTTAATCATGTAGAGTCCACTCAACCAAAAAAATGAGCTTCACACCACTTGACTAGTAAATCACCGTAGCAACCGGCAGTACTACTCGCTCTTCAAAAACTTCTACCATTTGACACAAATTGAAAAGCAAAATGCAGCTGAAATTTATTAGTAAAATACAATTAAATCATAAAAAGTTCAAAATACTTAATATAAACCATGAATATATAATTTCACATCTTGTTAATTCACTTGAACTTCTATACAGCTGAAAACAAAACAAACGACACATAATTAATACTCAACAAAATTTTTAAATTGAAATTACTATTAGTGCTATTGATAGAACATCTCAATATAATATAATATAACAGATATTTTACTTAGGTTTGAATATATAAAATAATTATAAATAATGTAATATAATATATAGGGTTGGTCAAGGGTTGGATCGACCTAAAACTCTTGGGACCGATTACTAACCCGCACGGTGTTGGTCGGAATTTCGGGACCAAGGACTCGACCCTCCCCTTGGGAATCGGACCGGGACCGGCGGGGGTTGGGCCGGTCTAGGGTCGGTCCATGGTCAACCCTAGACCACTGCTCACCTCTACTTGGTGTAGCTTGTTATATGGAATGTGAGTGGAAACTTAGTTTCCGTCTAGGTATGCGCCCTTGGATTGCCGTTGCATATTCAGCTCTGTTGTAAGCGCTACTATTGTTTTCTTGATCTACCCAATTGGTCAAGCAAGTTTTTCGGATGGTATGCCTTTACGAATTTCTAGTACTTTCATTTTGATGATCGTATTACGAGCTGAGTACAACATCCTTATGCACCCATTTCACATGTTAGGTGTGGTTGGTGTATTCGGCAGCTCCTTATTCGGTGCTATGCATGGTTCCTTGGAACCTTTAGTTTGATTAGGGAAACCATTGAAAATGAATCTGCCAATGAAGGTTACAAATTTGGTCAAGAGGAAGAAAACTTATAATATTGTATCTGCTCATGGTTATTTTTGCTAATTGATCTTTCAATATACTAGTTTTAACAATTCTCATTCTTTACACTTCTTCTTAGGCTTGGCCTGTAATAGGTATCTAGTTCACTGCTTTAGGTATTAGCATTATGGCTTTCAACCTAAATGGTTTCAATTTCAACCAATCTGTAATTGATGGTCAAGGTCGTGTAATTAATACTTTGGCTAATATTATTAATCGTGGTAATCTTGGTATGGAAGTTATGCATGAGCGTAATGCTCATAACTTCCCTCTAGACCTAGCTACTGTTGAAGTTTCATCTATAGATGGATAAGACTTTGGTCTTAGTATAAGTCTAGGCGAGTTTTTCTTTGGAAATGAGCAATAACCAACAATATTTATAGAAAAAGAAATTAGTTATTGTTCCTTTATTTAGTGCTCTTTTCTTTACATAAGTTTTTCTTTACTTCAACACAAGAAAAAGTATTATAGTCTTAGGGATCGGTTTATGATTGCTTATCATACTTTTTTCCTTAGATACGAATTTATATGCACTCTTTTCAACCCTTTGTAAGGCTTTGTAAGATTATTATCTCCTAGTTTTTTTCTTTTCAAATAAAATGGGAAGGTTAGAATTTTCTCCTTCTTCTATCTCATAATTAAGATAGAAAAATGTTAAAAATTAACAATCAAAATGAAATATTTTCCATTATGAATTTCTTTTCTTATTTCATTAAAAATTAAATTTTCCTTTTTAAATGGATTAAAAAGAAATAAAAGTACTAGTAATAGTGGGGCCGGATGTAATTGCATATTTATATAGTGAATTTATATTATAAGATAGAATTAAATTTGCATATATAAATAAAAATAAGATTAAATTAAAATAATTGTATTATTATTTTTTATTTTTTATTTCCTATATTAAAATTCAAATATTATTCATATTGAAATATAATTTCAATTTCATTTAATTTAGAAATTTGTTATGCGAGAAAATTAAATTTCCAATTATAAATATTATAAATCATATCCATCTTTATCCTACCTCTCCTATAGGATAATTTTATTTGGTATATATCTCCCTTATATTCTATCTTATTCTGTCTTGAGCAAGTACCAAATGCACGATATGATAAATTTATATTTTGAGTTTTATCTTGACGCCAAACGTAGCTTTAACGTTCTAGGAGATGAACGATGAAGAAGTAAAACTTGTCGAGAACATTGTGATGAAACATGCTTACTACTTCTTTCAAATATTTAAGGTCTTCCTTGGAGATCATGAAGAAGAATTTAGTTAAATAAACTTAACACTAGCCAGATTAGACAGAAGAACTTGTCATTAAGGCTCCGTTCGTTTCACAGAAAATGGGCCATTTTCGGAAAATATTTTCCCTCATTTTCTAGGAAAATGACAATATTTTATGGTGTTCAGTTAAAACCTGAAAATGTTTCGGAAAATATTTTTCGGTATTCGGTAAGGAAAATATTTTCCGCTTCCTAGATTGACGAGCGTGAGCATCATGCTCGAGGCTCACCGCATTGACGAGCGAGTTTGAGATTGACAAGCTTGAGGTATTAACCAAGAAAGAAGCTAATAGGAAACAAAGAAAAGGAAAAGAAAAGAAAAAAAAAGAAATTAAAAATAATTTGAATTAAAAAAGAAAAAGAAAATAAAAAATAAAAAAATAATTTGAATAAAAAAAGAAAAGAAGAAGAAGAAGAAAGGGGAGGAGGAAGTGAGGATTTGTAGAAGTGTAAGATAAGGAAGATCAAGTAAGGAAAATGTTTTCCACTTTTCAAATGTGGAAAACATTTTTCCCTACTTTAGAAGACTTTTTTCCTTTGATAGAAAACATTTTCCCCAATGAATTTATTTTCTGTGAAATGAACATTGGTAAATCCGGAAAACATTTTTCCGGAAATTATTTTCTGGGAAACGAACGGAGTCTAAAATAATCCAGCGCAAAAAATAAAAAAATGGAATGAGTGATTTTGTTTTTGTTGGGGAAGTTTTCATTTTTCTTTAGGGGTCATGTGACTAGAAAAGTAGAAACTGTGTCTTTCTCATCGACTTGATAATTGTTTTAGAGTGGAAAAGCACATCGAGAATGGAATCGCCCCTTGCCATGTGTGGTTAGATGAAGCCAAATCTTCGTTAGTTGGTTACCCATCAATTTCGCCGTTTTATGAGGGGATTGTTAATCTGAAACCTAAGACCATACAACATTAGCATAATATTTTAATGAGGGTTTGAATGATTTCTATATGGTAGGTGTGAGGAAGTATGTTTTTTTGCGCACATGGCTAAGAATTATTTAACATGTTGAACGACTCAATTAAAATGCATTCAAAATTTTATTAGGCTGTTGACGTTGGCTAGGAATATTCTTTTTCATATTCAGTTCATCTTATCATGATTGATGTACATATGCGCTTTTAAAAAAATCATGTTTGTCCGTAAATTTCATTTATCACAATAAAGGAAAAAAAAAAAAAAAAGACTGCTGGGAACTTATAGTCTTATTTTATACCATAATCATCTATAGTGACTGTATATGAGCTCGCTGAATAAGGGGTATACATTACTTACAATTGAGCTTAACCCCGCTTTTTTGGGATCATATTGCCTTATTCCATCTAGCAATCGCATCATGAGTACAGCTAGTATTAGCAAAATTCTGCTGGCTGCAATCGCCAAAAATATGCTCTCTATGTAGGGAATTCTTGCCTAGACCTGGATCTGTACACCCGATGCGATGAGATGAATAGGATTTCGACAAGAAATTTTCTTCTGTCTATGCAATAACCTCCATTAGAATTTAATGAATCACACTCCATTGAATCAAGTAAAATTGTGAAAAGTACAACCTAATAATTTCGAAGGCATAATTTACCATGACATATTTCTAATAGTAGGTATTGATTAAAAATTTACCAGCAGTCTAAATATACACATTTCAGATATTATTATCATATTAAGGAAATTTTACAAACTTTTGGATAGTTACCAAAGTTATTTGAATGGTATCTACTACTGCGTATATGCAAATACCAATGTAATACAAATATCTATCAATCTTTTATAATCTCAAAGTCATATTATACGATGTTGAGGAAAATTTATCAGTAAAATTGAAATCAATGGCATACTATCCAACACAATACATACAGACATGAAACCTACTCACCGAATGTAAACTTATGAGCGACGCGAAAAGATGAATTTTAACATACTAATTTGTTTGAACAATTATCATTTCTAGGCGTGCATGTTTATTTGGATTTCCATATAAGTAAATAGCTTTGCTTTTTAACTTTTCCACCAAAACATAATTATATTTCAACCTTCAGAAAGTTGTGAAAATATCATACGTGAGTTTATGTGTTAACGTTTGAGTATGAAGAAAATTTTAAGAGTTTTAAATTAAAAAGAAAAGAAGTTAAAAGTGTGCAAACGGAAGATTTGACTGAAGCAAAATATTTAAAAGTAAAAGTCATCAGGGACATAGTAGTGATTGATGAAAACATATATTTCAATATAGATTGAGATATTCTTATCAGATTTCCAAGACAATACACATTCAAAGTTGACCACCCAAAATATTCAAAACCAACCAAAAACCAAACCACACAAATCCTGAGCAAGATGCTAAATTGAGTTTGTAAGGAGGGACAACTTGATCTTTCCACTTCAAAGTATTTATATGTATAGATATTGAAAGTTATCGTTGGGTCAATAACAAGATATGTTTTAGTGTTTTGCCCATAAGAAAAGGACCCAGTCCAAGGTCAGTATAAGCACCCCTCAACAAAATTGAACAACAAATGTTATGATGCAACAAACTTTGATTAACAACTTGAATTGAACAACAAATGTTATGATGCAACAAACTTTGATTAACAAACTTCTTCTTCTTCTTCTTCTTCTTCTTAAAAAAAATGATATTGATTATTGCATCGAGAGAGGAGATGCTTCCCAATATACACTTTTTGATTATCGCTCTATACTACACTACGGTTGTAAATTTTTACTTAAAAGGCTTCCTTATAATGCCTGCAGAGTATTGTTTCCTTGATGCATGTATACTCTCTTGATGGATAGTTGAGACGGTAGTTATATAATTTCGGGAAGCGACAAATGGAAACCGAGCAAAAACACGGCATCATCTCTTTTGCACTTTTCAGGTTGATAGGGATCTCTCGACGATGATCGTGAGGATTGTGTTTTCTGAGGACGGCACTTCTCCATTACCAAAATGAACTATGACTGATCACCCCATCCACATGGTCAGGAAAATAGGTTGTCCGACTATTAGAACGGACAAGCTGGAAAAACAGAAATGCTTATATGTTTAGAGTGCGGGGCTAACGATCCTCATTTTTTTAGGAAGAAAGAAGATTGAGCAGACGAAGCATGTGAAAGCATGTGCATCTGACTTGATGGCATGGTCCCTGTCTGTTGAGGAGGACACGGAATGGCAGTGCCTGTCTCGTTTCCGTCAGCTGTATGACATCAAACTCTCGACGTCTTGCGAACGCATGCACTGTGACACACTTACTGATGCGAATTAAATGCCACTTGGACGGACAATGGCCAGTGAAGTTAAGACTTTGGATCTGGACAGTAATAAAATAAGACCGGTAGCTGACTTGATTATATGGTCTTCGCCTTTTGAGTAACAAATGCAATGGCATTGTCGGCTGTAAAACAAAAAAGTGGTAGGATAATTGATTTTAGAGCATCTACAATAATGTGTGTCAAATCCAGTGAGGCGCTGGATTTGTGTTGGGCTTACGCAATTAAAAGCGTCGTCCCGGGTTTAGACAAAAAAAAAAAAAAAAATTCTTCCGTCTGAGTCATAATCTCCATTTGATTTTTATGATTCACATCCAATAAATCATATAGGGTCTAAATATGCACATTTTAAAGACTATCATCATATGAAATCTCCCAAGCTTTTGGATAGTTAGTAAAATTATTTGAATGGTATCTACTAATGCATATGAGCAATCAACCATGTGATATGATTGTACCAATCTCTAATAATATTGGAGTCAATAATGTAAAATATGAATGGATTATTTACCAGTACAAATTGAAATCAACGACTTGTTGTCTTGCAAGATAAATACAAATGTGAAAATTACTAGTTTAATGTGACCTTATGAGCATGTTGTACAAAAGTGAGCTGTAACATATTAACTTTGTTTGAACACTCGGTTTCAAAGGCGTGCAAGGTTATTTTGTTTCAAATACAAGCAGATATTATTTTTTTACTTTCCTCGAGATTAAAATATTATTTAAATACAAAAAATGAAAAAAATTGTTCGTGTTCCTATGAAAGAAAAAAATTGCACGTGTAAAGTGCAAGATTTAAATTAAGCAGAAAAGTTCAAAATAAAAGTCATTCTAGACATATTAGTGATTGATGAAAACAAATCAATACGAATTGAGAACTTATCAGTGATCCAAGACAATACACAAATCCAAAGTTGACCATCCAAAATACTTGATGCCAATTAAAAAACCAAATCATTTAAATCCTAAGCAAGATGCTAAAATGAGAAAGCATGGAGAGTTAACTTAGGCTTTTTGGTGTAGGGTTTTGCTTCGAAATATATAAATGGTGTTTGCATAAATAGATGTTGTAAGTAGTCATTGGGTCAACAATAAGATACATTTTTAAGTATTTTCCCATATAAGAAAAGGAGCACCGCCTAACAAGATTGAACAAATGAAATCCCGATTCATAGAAGATATGATGCAACATATTTTGATTAATTACTTAGAACATGTGAGTCGTGATTATATATTTAATAAAGATGCATCACATGACTCACACCTTGGTTTCTTAAGCTAGTGTGATATTGAGATATCATAGCCCACAAAGGCCCAAGTACGTACGTTGACTGTCAGTTTTATATTTAGATCACATGCATTGGCCTGAGCAAGGAAGTGGGTGAATCTTTCTTCCTTTTTTTATTTTTTTATTTTTTTATTTTTTTATTTTTTTTGGAGGAATAAAAGAAAAATTTTGTGTTAATTAACTGTCGGAGCATTTTATGATCCACTGAATCCGGGTCAAGCAAGGAAGAACCGATCGCTCCGTTTGTCCTAATAATTAAGTAAGAAATATTCATTATTACATTGAGGGAAGAGATGCTTCCCAAAATACACTTGTAAATTCTATCTATGAGGTTTCCTTGTAATGTCTACAAAGCAAAATTTTTAAATACATGTATACTCTGTTGACTGATAGTTGAGATGATAGTTTTGTTGTCCGCATAATACAATACTATTTGTTGTAACCAATAAAATTAAACAAAAATAATAACTCTGAAAAAGCATTAGCACAACTCAAATATACTTACTTTTTCTTTTCTTTTCTTTTTTTTGTCAAAAGAACACTTCTTTCATTTCCATAGAAATACAAGAGAGAAACAACGCAGTCCAATTGCAAATCAATACAAATCCTAGATGATTTAAAACAAAACAAGCTTCAAATAGCAATATGAATTATCAAAACAATGTTAGGGATTACATGCTCAAAGAGCATATTTGTTATTTCTTCAAACCAAAATTGGCAGCCGATCACCAAGTCCCTCCTCAATAATGAGCACAAATTGAGACCACCAATTATTGCTATGCTTTGCCTTTCAATAGTACGCATCTAGGTTCGACATCCCCAACATCAACGCCTTTAAGAGTAACAAGATTGAACGAGTACGGATTTGACACCTGAGAGCGCAAGCTTCACAAAATTCCTCCAATATCCTTTGAAACTAGACTTGTACACAATCGCAACTTGAGGGAAGTGAAACTCTGATATAATATATGCAAAAAAGACCCCAAATCTAGACTTACTTGATTGTTATAAAATTACAACAAATTAAAGAGAAGGTGAGATACCGATTAAAGAGACTCACCAAGGCATCGCCAAGGCAATTAGTTCATGCTAATGGTATTTTGTAGATTTACAAATTATGCCTCCCAAGATAAAATGCCTTGAACCTGTTTGCATTATTATTACACAAACAAGACTCAATCAATCAATTTCCATAAATTTTAAAAAAAAAAGTAAATTATAAAGGACTCAATCAAACTTTTCCTCGAACTAGCGCACCTCGAGAACAACTTCCTATCACTAAAGAGACACGTCTTTGTAAAGGCAAAGAAAATTGCTACAGAAAACTAAAAGGATATGAACAGAAGAGTCATATCTGTTATGCTCATATTTGTGGAACCATTAACCCATAATTGCGACTAGTTTTATAATTTCAGGAGCGATAAATTTGAACGAAGCAAAATCATGGCATCATCTCGTTTGCTCTTTTCAGGTAGACATGCATCTCTCGGTGATAGTTGTTTTCTAAGGACGTCACTTCTCCGTTTCCAAAATGATCTATTACTGAATAACCCATCCGCACGGTTAGGAGAATGGGCTTTCCTTCACTTTGGTGATTCGGTGAAAGATTATTGAACTGTTGACTGACTTTCGGCACATGGGAAACCATTATAACTAACAAGCAAGAAAAAAATGTTTTTTATGTTTGAAGTCCAGGGCCAAGTAACCTCGTTTGTTTAGGAAGAAAAAAAGATGAAGCAATCCAAGCAAGTTGTCAAAAAAATCCAACCTAAAGACAAAATCAATCGAGAAATTTGTGTGCTCATATATAGTCATATCGTGAGTTATTATCAATTTGTATTAAATTCAACTTTGTCATGGTGATATTAGAAAATGGTGTTGTTATGAGTTTACATAAATTGTAGTAAAATTGAGAAGAGATTGAAAACTATGACATTGTAAGCATCATTTTAATAATAAATTTTTATTAGAAATTAAAAAAAAAACAATATATATATATATATATATATATTTTTTTTTTTTTTATGAAGAGCTTTATTATGGATTTGTATTAACGATAAGGTTGCGGTGATGTACCACTCCTTTCGAGATAGAGCATTAGAGATACTAACTCTACTATCTCACCATTCCCCATTCACTAAAATATCTATGTATAATTTGTCTTTCTCACATCCACGACTATAAATAGCGCATGCACCTTTAGTTCTCCCCACACCACACCACTGCATCCTCTTCCTTCCCTTCTTTGCTCTTTATAAACATTCACTCAACCCTAGACTCTCTCTCTCTCCCTCTCTCTCTCTGAGATTCAAAATGGACAATTTCATTAACCATCTCCTAGGGAAGCCAGACCAGAGCATGTGGGCCAACCTGCTTGCTTCTTTCGACGACAAGAAGTTCATGAAGGAGATGGTGAACACTCACGCTCCTGAGGAAGGAGACGTGGATGTTCAGTCTCTCTTCCATCTCGTCGAGTGTTGAAAATATGTCTCAATTTGAGCCCGTTGAACGAGAATACGTGAACTCGATCACGTGCAAGTCAACAGAAAATGTGAATAGGTCGAAATTGTCAGAAGATCGCATGCGGATCTATGAGCCGCAAGCGTGAAGAATGGAGGGAGCATGCAGCGCGAGAGAGGGGAAGACCATTATTTTATTCAACCTCTTTAATTGCATGCACATGGACGTGCATGCATGGTGAATGGACGTGGAAGCCTAAAGCCAATTGTGGGCTTGTTTTGTCTTCTTCATTTAACTCCTTGCTTCTTTCCTTTCTTATTTTATTCATCTGCAGACAACCCAAAGGAAAGAAGGAATAAAATATTACTTGAAGGAGTTGGACGTCGTGGAGATGGTCTTGGAAGACGGCGGCCATCCTTCTTTCGCGCTTGAATTATGGGCGCATGTTTTCTGCATTATTAAATGCGTCCCATGCATGCATGCGTGCCCGTGAATTTTGATAGGCGTCAGTGCTGATTGCGGGCGCCTGAATGGCTTCACGTTTTCTGTCTTATTTCGTCCTTAAAAGGCAGAGGAGCGAAGGAGAAGAGTGCGCCGAGCTGAGTTAATTTCGGTGGCCGAGAGAGAGCTGAAGAGAGAAGTCGTGAGGCTTCAGAAGCTCTCGGTAGAGTAAGGTTTTCTCATTGAAATTACATCCGAGTGTTTTAGCCAGTTAAATTCTTGTGAGTAGAATTTGTATAATTCTTTGAGTGAAGTTTCACTAGGAATTGTGAGGGGCTAAACACCGTGTGAGTTATCTCGGGTGTAATTTGGGGGCTGGGAAACACCGAGTGTGTTTGAGTACTCGAGTGATTGTAATCTCCTGTGTATCGCTTATTTTTATAGTGGAATTCCATGCTGCTCTCCCCGTGGACGTAGGTTCCGATATTCGGACCGAACCACGTAAATCCGGTGTCTGATTTCCTTTCCTTCATTCCGACTATTTATCCGATTCGCTTGGTCCATCTCCGTATTCCACACGCGCGCGACAACAAGTGGTATCAGAGCCTGGTTTGGCTGACGTGAAGCGAATCGGTGACTATGGAAGAAGGAAATGTGAGAATCGACCGATTTGATGGGAAGGATTTTGCTTTCTGGAAGATGCAGATTGAAGATTGTCGAAGATTGTCTATACCAGAGAAATTTGCATTTGCCTTTATCTGGGGAGAAACCAGACTCGATGAAGGATGCCGAGTGGGAATTGCTGGATAGACAAGCGATGGGTGTTATTTGGCTGACGTTGGCTCGTAACGTCGCATTTAACATCGTGAAGGAGAAAACCACTTTGCGGGACCGATGAAAGCCCATCGAATATGTACGAGAAACCCTCTGCGATCAATAAGGTCTATTTGATGCGACGTCTGTTTCACTTAAAGATGGGCGAAGGTACGTCAGTAGCTGAACATATCAATGAATTCAATGAGGTCGTTAACCTATTGAGTTTGGTTGAGATTAACTTTGAAGATGAGGTACGTGCGTTGATTTTATTATCATCATTGCCTGATAGTTGGAATACTACTGTTACTGCTGTTAGTAATTCCTCTGGGTCAAGAAGTTTGACATTTGATGAGGTTCGTGATTTGATTCTAAGTGAAGACATTCGTAGGAAAGAATCTAGTGAACCCGTGTCTACTGCTTTAGTAGGTGAAGGTAGAGGAAGAACTAGCACACGTGTTAACGGAAACATGAACAGACGAAGTCAGTCTAGAACTGGTAGGATTGTCTGTTGGAATTGTGGCAATAGTGGGCATCATAGAAGAGACTGTTTTAAGCTGAAAAATGAAAAGGGTAAGGGAATTAGAGTTGAGTCTACATAAAATGTTGCTGCTGTAGCTGAGAATGATTCTGATGGTGTCGATTGTGTCTTGTCTGTCACTGAGGATTCGTCATTTGACGGATGGATAATGGATTCTGGTTGTTCATTTCACGTTACACCAAATAGGAACTGTTTTATCACTTATCATTGCACGGGTAGTGGTAAAGTCCAGTTAGGGAACAACGCTAAGTGCGATGTTGTGGGTGTTGGTGATATTAAAATCAGAATGCATGATGGTATTGTGAGGACATTGACTGGAGTAAGACATGTTCCAAAATTGAAAAAGAATTTAATTTCCTTGGGTACCCTAGATTCAGCTGGTTGCAGGTATTCTTCAGAAGGTGGAGTTCTGAAGGTTGTTCGAGGTGCCCTGGTGATAATGAAAGGAATCAAGCACGGAGGCCTGTATAAACTTCAAGGTGAGACAATGATAGGTTCCGCCCTTGAGACGTTGGATGCATCTGTTCGAGAGTCTTTTAACTGCTCGAGGAAGACCTGGGTGTTTGTGCCAATGCACAAGTTTGATGCTGGTGTCAGGATCACGCGGTCGAGAGCTTTGATCGAGACGGAGACTGGTAAGTCGATCAAGCATATGCGGACTGACAATAGCATGGAGTTCTGCTCGGAGCTGGTAAATAAATTCTGCATGACAGAGGGTATAGTGAAACACCGCACTAGTGCCAATAAATCACAACAATTTGCAGAATTGATAAGCAGAACATTACTAGAGACGGCCCGTAAAATGATCTCTAGTGCTGGTGTTGCTAGAAGAATCCTAGCTGATGTGCTTAGTACGGTAAGCTGCTTGGTGAATAGATCCCCATCAACTGCTATTGAATGGCGGACTCCTGAAGAAGTGTGGTCAGGTAACGTTGCTGGTTATTCTATTTTTAGAATGTTTGGTTGCCCGTGTTATTTTCGAGTGAGTGATGGTAAGCTCGATGGGAGGACAAGGTGCATATTCCATGGCTATGCACATGGTGAATGGGGCGATCAGTTGTGGTGCCCGGATATATTTTCACCTGTTGACAGCAGAGAAGTTACATTTGACAAGTCTCCAGTACTTCTGGATAGGAGTGTTTTTGGCAGTGTTAATACGGATCTGGACGGTGTTCAGCTCAAGGTGGAGTTGCAACCAGAAACTCCTGAGGTAGCGAGTACTAGCAAAATAATCGACACGGATGATGCTTGTAGCGAGGTGGAGCCAAAAGAGCCAACAGTTGCTGTAGCTGCTGAATTTGACAAGGTGCGTGTTCGACCTTCTGTCAGATATGGAAGCAATGATGGTTTTGCTTTATCTGTGATACAGGAGGTTATGTCGGAAAATCCTTGTGGAGTAGCTAATTATGCAGGTGGAGTTGGTATCCTGATGAGGTCCACGATTATGGGAAAGTTTAAGCACGGCTTGAACTTGGAAGCACTCTGTGGCGGTTGAGCCCGTTGGGGCTGTGGGAGAGTAGTAGCGAGGTGTCCACTGAAGCGATTATAATTTGGCTCCAACGTCGAGCCAAGGTGGAGATTGTTGAAAATATGTCTCGATTTGAGCCCGTTGAACGAGAATACGTGAACTCGATCACGTGCAAGTCAGCAGAAAATGTGAATAGGTCGAAATTGTCAGAAGATCGCATGCGGATCTATGAGCCGCAAGCGCGAAGAATGGAGGGAGCGTGCAGCGCGAGAGAGGGGAAGACCATTATTTTATTCAACCTCTTTAATTGCATGCACATGGACGTGCATGCATGGTGAATGGACGTGGAAGCCTAAAGCCAATTGTGGGCTTGTTTTGTCTTCTTCATTTAACTCCTTGCTTCTTTCCTTTCTTATTTTATTCATCTGCAGACAACCCAAAGGAAAGAAGGAATAAAATATTACTTGAAGGAGTTGGACGTCGTGGAGATGGTCTTGGAAGACGGCGGCCATCCTTCTTTCGCGCTTGAATTATGGGCGCATGTTTTCTGCCTTATTAAATGCGTCCCATGCATGCATGCGTGCCCGTGAATTTTGGTGGGCGTCAGTGCTGATTGCGGGCGCCTGAATGGCTTCACGTTTTCTGTCTTATTTCGTCCTTAAAAGGCAGAGGAGCGAAGGAGAAGAGTGCGCCGAGCTGAGTTAATTTCGGTGGCCGAGAGAGAGCTGAAGAGAGAAATCGTGAGGCTTCAGAAGCTCTCGGTAGAGTAAGGTTTTCTCATTGAAATTACATCCGAGTGTTTTAGCCAGTTAAATTCTTGTGAGTAGAATTTGTATAATTCCTTGAGTGAGGTTTCACTAGGAATTGTGATGGGCTAAACACTGTGTGAGTTATCTGGGTGTAATTTGGGGGCTGAGAAACACTGAGTGTGTTTGAGTACTCGAGTGATTGTAATCTCCTGTGTATCGCTTGTTTCTATAGTGGAATTCCATGCTGCTCTCCCCGTGGACGTAGGTTCCGATATTCGGACCGAATCACGTAAATCCGGTGTCTGATTTCCTTTCCTTCATTCCGACTATTTATCCGATTCGCTTGGTCCGTCTCCGTATTCCGCACGCGCGCGACAACATCGAGAACACCCTTCAAGGAACAACTGCTATCGTCGACTCCATCGTCAATCCTAAGGTAATCGCCAACGTAATGCAATCAATTTGTGGAATAATTGCTCATATAAAATCAGTGTTTAAACACTTTCCACTAATGACCTTCTCTTCCATTGATCTAATGGTCAGTGAAAGGCTAGTTGCTATAGCCCTACAATTAAGGTTAGACTACACGTGGACATTTTTCTTTACCCTAATAACGCATGCTCCGATTTTCCTGAATTTTGCATGTGTGATTACATTCATCCTGCGTGATACTTCTTTTGTGTTCATTTCCTTGCTTAGTTAAAAAAGAAAACTATTGATGGTCATTTAAAGAAACGAAGTTGGGGAGCAGTGGATACAAACTCATAAGTAAATTTATTGGGATTCCAATCTTATTTGGTTTACATTTTCTTATTATTCCTTGCAGTGATAATCTTGATAGAGCATAAAATGAAAATCATTTTTCATTTAATAATATACTTTCGACTATTTTATAAACAAACCTCCTCTCTTTTTTGAGGTGGCTGAAACCATTTTAATATTAAGACTTCTAATGAAATGGTGATGATACGATTATCGATCAGCTTATGCTCTTTCTTCATGAGAACGTTGAGAGAAAGATATATATTGTTTAGATAAGTAATAAACAAAAAAACAAGTCAAGTTAGATTTGGGATTGTAAGAATCTGATCCTCATTGAACCTCGTACCTACAAGTGATAATATATTAAACTGGCTACGTGGACCACGTTTGCTTTTCTGGTTGCTTTGCTCTTCCAATGGCTGAAGGAGAACAAGAAAGGTGAAACAATTATTCTCAAAAGAGGTATTAAAATATCCATGAACTGTAAAAAACACTAATCTAAGCAATAGTATAATAAACCTCGTTCCTGGAGGCGATAGTGCATTGAATGACCTCCACGGGCCCCGCGTGCTTTTCTGGTTGCTCTGCTGCCGACGGAGAACCAGATAGGTGAAACAATAAGGGTTAGAAGGTGCTGCATTATTCATGTACTTTAAACAAGCACTAATCCAAGTAATTATGCATTTCGATAAAGGGATGCGTTAAAAAGTTCAACTCAGAAACTTAAATTACATAACTCAATCGTCAAGCGACATGAGACAATACTTTTAATAGATCTTTTGTTTTTTTTGTCACAATTTTTTTGGCCACTTTAAGCTCAAGTTTTTTACTGTCAAGCCATTTATTATTATTATTATTATTATTATTATTATTATTATTATTATTATTATTTATTTTTGTATGATTCGATGTATGCATAAACCGTTTATCACAGACACCACTTTCATCGTCTTGACATGAGAGTTTTAATTTAGAAAAATTTACCGGCTACCCCAATCAATGGATATAGATTGGAGGTTATGTAACAAATGTGTTAAACAAATTATGTAAATGACTAGTGCTTTTGCAAATGAATAGCATTTGTCCACGCTTACCGAAAATTGTTCTTCCGACTCATTAGGCCGGAGGAGATTTTCTGGCCATTAGGTTGCAGCCCTATAATCATGTGCATTACACGGTAACTACTCTCTTTATATCCTTTGGTTAGAAAAGTTATTCCGTTTTTTGTATGAACTGACAATGGTTTACACCAAACTTTGCTCCCTGAATTGATCATGGATTTTTTTTTTTTGGTCAAATAATTGATCATGGCTTGAGATAACGAGATCCTTCGTGAGTATTGGGTCTGACTTAGATTAATAGTGAAAACTAGCATTTTTAAGAATAAAGTGATCTTCATCGTAGGGCACTCAGGGATCTGGAAGCCCTGATTTCAAGCCTCTAAAAGAGGGCTTCAATCCACCTTTAGCAGCCATCAACGAAGTGGTTTGTCAGGTATTTCATATTCTCCCTCGCAGTAATTGATTTCTTTCAAGTCTACTTGTTTTTGTTCGTTTTCTAGTTTTTCCGTGTGCATGTGCTTAAACTAAACATATGAAGCTTTAATATTCTGAAATGTTCGCATTCTAGCCTGCTGTTTGGAGGTTGCAAATAACTGATCTCTTGCATCAACTTGTTGTCCTGTCATCAGCTCACTTGCAAGGCATTAGACACCAAAAATTTGCGCCAAACACTGGTCTCGCTCTTTCACCAGCTGTCGAGCTTCTCATGGGTTAATAAGGCTCTGATTGCCCTTTCATCACTTGCTGTATTCTACGGTGACTTTTGGCGACTTGCTCGGGTTGAACCATCAGACAAGCTCGCGGAATCTATGGCCATACTGAAGGGGGTGCCTGCGCTCACCAAGCCCTCAGACCTGCAAAAGATCTCAGTTTTCGGTGTTCTCAACGAAATGATCAAGACCACCCTGAATATGACCCAATGCATTGTGGATTTTGAGCATGAATCTAAAGATTTTCCCCAGTTATCTACAATGATTGATGTTGCGAGCAGCGTTTATCAGATCATCATCAGCATCCTTGCTTGCTCTATTCAGTTCACTAGCCTCATTAGCATTGTCGATGAGTATGTTTAACTAGTTAGGCACAATTTTTTATTTTATTTTCTTTGCTTCCGAAAGAGTTTTATTTTTTTATTATGGTAGATAATGATTAATGGTCTAAATTATTTTAAGCTAGTCTAATTACAATTAATAAACTACATGATAGAGGACAGCACCTTAGCCAGATTCATTTTCAAATTTTCGTTTTTCACGAGAGCAAAGAACTCTTTCTTTTAGAAGAAGAATTTAACTTCGAATTGCTTGATATGTTCCCGAAAAGGCGGAAGAAGCAGTTTTAGAAAAAAAAAAAAAAAAAGAACGATCAAGCTCGATGAGAACAAATATGCATGAATTGGAATGACTCATGCCTCTAAGAGGATTTTCTTTTTGTTGTTTTTTCAGCAACAAGGGAAAAGATCTGTCTGCCTTTGCTCGGAAAGTGAACATGGTCCACCACAATATCAAACAACATTACGAAGATTTTTTGCAAAAAAAGGGTAAAATATGTTCTCTCTTTTTCTACTTAATTAAAGCCCTGAATATATTGGGCTAATCATCTGGTAAACTTATTTTTGGCATGATGCAGAGGAAATTAAGGAGTATCAGAGGCTGCTGCGAGTCATTAATACCCCTACCGATAACGTGGAGCTGATCAAGGCCTTGCTTTACATCAAGGATGATCCTCAGCCTCTCTTCATTGGCTCAAAGAAGGCAAGGGTTCATGTCTCCAGCTTTCTCTAGTTTAACATCACTCTATGTTTCGAGTCCAATACATCGAGATTTTGCACAACATGCCATTGTCGTAAGATCGTCTTTCTCCAAGAATTTCATCTCATACATTTGTTGGAATCGAACACAAAAATAGTTTCCATGAGTTGCGCAATCAATAAAGAGCACATGATGCACCAATGTTTATAATTCACCTTGTCTGTTTTATAGGATAAGGTCGAGTCGCTCCGGAGGAAGAATGTGTTGCTTCTGATTTCGGACCTCCAATTAACCTCTCATGACCTCTCGATCCTCATCAAGATCTACGAGGAGTGCAAGTTCCATGAGGAGGGCTACGAGATCGTGTGGGTCCCTATCATCGAACAAGAATGTGAGGACGTCATCAAACGGTTCCAGAGCCTCCAGTTGCAAATGCCGTGGTGCTCGGTGCACTCCCTAAAACTTATCAACCGGGTGGCCATCAGAATCATTAAAGAGAAGTGGCATTTTAAGCAAGACGCCATTGTGACAGTACTGGATCCACGAGGAAGAGTCTCAAACCAAAATGCCATGAGCATGATTAGAATTTGGGGGAGGGATGCTTTCCCTTTCACCGGTGCAGTAGCAGCAGACATCTGGAAGAGGCCTGGCATTAACTGGTTTGAGCTTTTAGCGACTGACTTCATCTTTCCGGGGATACAGGAAGCTGTAAGTTTTTGTTCTCCTTCTTCACTTTTCTTTTTACCCTTTTGCTTTTTTTATACGGCTAGGGTGCACGAATGTGGGTGTCAAAAGAAATTATGATCTTTAAGTTTGCTTATTAGAAGGTGAATTTAGTTAAATTGATGCAGCAATAGAAGATTTGATTCAAACTTAGAATCTGCAAGACATACCTGGGATAAGACAAGAACTATAGAAGACTATTCTACACTGTCGTTTCGTCTATTCTTTACTAATATAAACGGTCAATATTTATGTCATATTTGAGTAGGCATAGGCTTTACTGGAACTTTTGTACAAAAAATTTGAGAATGTAAGATGGTTGTATAGTTTGATTTACAGCATAAAAGATCTATGAAAAATGAGCATAAGTTATTTTAAATTGACAAAGACATTGTCTCTTATCAGATCAAGGCTGAGAAGTACATCTTCTTGTATGGAGCGGAAGAACCCAAGACCATCCAGGTGATCGAGGACTCGCTAAAGAAGATCGATGACAAAGCCATCGTCGCCTTCAATGTCACCAAATCGCAGTTCTTTTGGAACCGCCTCAAGAGCTGCATGCTTTCGAAGCTACAAATCGGAGGGGACTTGCACGAACCCATTATGCAGGACATCCTCAGGCTCTACACCTGCTTCAAGAAGGACGGAGGGTTTACGGTCCTCACGAAGGGGTCGCGGGTCGTGATCAACGACTCCCACGTTTACGTCACGATGGTTCTGGTGCAGTACGAGACGTGGAAGAAGCACGTGAACGTGAACGGGAAGACGTTCGACATGGTCTTCAAGAAGGAGTTTGACCTGTTATACGTCCCCCCGAGGTGCCACCACTTCTATATTCCGAACATGGTTGGCTACATCCCAGAGGATGTGAAGTGCCCGATTTGCCCGGGCATGATGAACAACATTGTCAAGTTCGAGTGTTGCCATGGTGCACATTAGTCGAGCAATGATGAGAGCGTGCTCTGTGAGTGCCCTACGTACCGCTGGATGAATTAATAAAGAGGGCTTGCTTAGTGTCAGCCCAGCCCTCCTCCCTGAACTTTTGCTTATGCAGATTAACGTACGGAACAACTATGTTCCTGTACTCTTTCCATGTAAAACGTTTCCCCTTGGACCGTTTGCTTTTGTTATTGCTGTCAATAAAATTGCCTCTCCGAGCACTTTCGCCTCGTGACAATGAAATTGCCACATGGCAAGCTCCTATCACACTGCAAATGACAGACTTCATGGATGTCCTACATATAAGCTTAGGATCGAATTTGACTTTAAATTTACTCATCCGACCTTTTATAACGTATGGTCGAATGGAGGGTGGTGTGACTAGTATTCGGCCTTTTAACCCAATTCGGAGCAGAAGTTGTGATCGTCGCGGGGATTGACCAATGGGACAAGAACCCATTCTTTTCTTTCCTTCTCTTGCGACCCCAGCAATTTTGTTCCCCAAGTAACTTTATTTTATCTAGAGGAAGAATTACCTTAACGAGGAATTAACACCAGAGACGGGATGAAGCAAAAGAGAGTATGGGAGGAGCAGCAGGCGAGACTGATAGACTTGAAGAATAAAACTTAGCGACAGGTGTCGACGCCCGAAAATCAGCAATCCAAGCAAAATCGGCCATTTAGGTAGTTTTTCTTTTTTTTTCAATTAGAATTGTGAATAAATAAATCCAAGGAAAATACAAAAAAAGAAAAAAAAAAAAAAAGTGGAACTCCGCCCGAAGAAAATAGCCCATTTGGATGAGAAATCATATTGAACTTAAACACCAAGACGGAATAGATTTTAATTGGTCCACTAAGTAAAAAGGAGTTGGGCCCATCCCTCTTTTGACTAGATTTCTATCGCTCGTGCTCTCTTGGAACGGCGGAGGAGAGGACGAGCAGACGTGCGCGTGATGGATGGCGGCTGTTCTTAGAGACTCTCTGTCACTGGAGAACTGCCCCTGACGTCGCCTTCCACCATTCCCGCAGTCACGCCTCCATCACTCTCTTCTTCCCTATTCTCGGCCAGATTCGAGGAACAGTTTGAATCGCGGCTTTCGTTGTCGTTCTCCTAGTTCGAGCGGAAACCATTGCAGGTATGCATCTTTTGTTCAATCAATTCGAGTATGTTTTGTTCTCATGTTTTTTTTTTTTTTCCCTTTTTTTCTCGAGCGAAAAATAGCTAGTGTGGAAATCAATTATTATCTGATCTGTTGTGATGACCTAGATTCATATTAATGCTGATTGTGAAGATTATAAATGAGTCGTTGCTTCAACTTTGCACGTGGCTAATGGAAGAACAGTAACAAAACGAACAATATTGGATTAGCACAGTGAAATAAAACCATATCCCATAACGTGCAAATCTAATAGGAAATGATATGACAAAGCAATATAAATATCAAGTATGGAAACACGATGCAATTTTTTTTTTTTTTTAACCTTAAAAACTTCCTGGGTTTGAGATCAATTGACGATACAAAAACAAAGAGCCAGACATGGAGAGCAGAGGCTGGTAACTTCCAAGGAAATTGGGCCATTTCAAGCTAATTATTTCCCTAGAAGCAAGGACCAGAAGCTCTCTATCTTCAACGAACGAGAGACTTGAGGCTTAATTGTCAATTTGTCATTGTCAGTGCAATGGCCCTAGTGTACCCTACTCTCCCCTTCCACTCGAGGATGCTGCAACTTCGAGCAGCGAGGAGAAACACAATCTAACAAGCCGAAATTCTAATACCCCTAAAATTCTTCACCACACAGGCACACAGAAATCTCTTTCGATTGGGTAGAACTAGCGGCATTGGTCAAACGTGTTCCATCAGGCCCAGGAAAGGGAAAGAACAAGAGAATTAATTACATGGAGCAACCGAGTTAATTTCTCTTAGTACGAGAGCGAGGACGAAGTTACCAGCAGCTTAAGTTCGCGGGCGGGGTTATGCTGTCTGCAGACTCTCCTTAAGTTAGCATGCCATCGTATGCACAAAGCCTAGGATGAAGATACCAGCAGCTTAAGTTCCAAAAAAGTCTATTCTTCACAAACAGGACAGTATAAAGCCAATTGGCAACAAACAAATAGAGAGGCAGATAGATCCATATGATGACATGCTAACTTAGGAAGAGCTCGGGCATCACCGAGTCCTCGTCAAGCAATTAAATTCATGAATCAATCCCATGAGATGCAGGATTGTACGTAAGAATCACAAATCAGTTCTAAAATTTGGAAATATGTTTCACTTTCCCACAATTGTAGAGCCACATGAATTGGCAATCTGGAATGTATCTAACAAAGATGACGGCTACGTAACTCCACAATGCTACAATCCACCCAGCTATATAGTACATAACTAAGCCCCACTTGCCCGAGGCCCGATTTGGAGTGGCGATGTACGGAACTACAATGAGTCAAACCGGCCACTAAAGGTCTTAAGTCAGAAAAGACAAGACTAAAGCATCGGAATTTATGAATACAACATTAAAGTTATTCCCTCGAATAAAGGCATCACCGTACCTGATTTCCAGATGCCCTTTTGACGTAGTCTTCCGTCGGTTCCATTGCTATGTTCGTATATCCATCCAGGCAGGGCCGCACAACTTCAGACATCACAAGATTTTGGTATCTTGTTATTGAATAGCAGAATATGCATGTGTGAAATCCTTATTTCTACTGTTTTCCGAAAACAAAACGATCTTGTGTGATCATCATTTAATCTCTTATGAGCTATTGAGAACTCAACCCCCCATAGATCAATCCTGACTAATTCAAGTCCGAGACAAGTAGTTAACAGCACATAGAATTCAGTACAATACTAAAAAATGGGGACAGGAATAATTGGAAACTCATCATTATCAAGCTGCATCGAGCGAATTTTTTTGTTGAAGAATTCTCCTTTAACACACAGAGAGATCATGTTGAGAGAAGTACCTTGATGATCGACACCAGAATTCGGTTTGACGACAATCGGTCTCCCAGGAATGGATTTCGGGAAATTCACGGGGGTTTTAGTGGTGGCTGACCCTTTCACTCCTCCTCTGCTCATCCTACTAATCCTCGATCGGTGCTTCCTCTACTCAAAACAAGATCGGTAATCGTAATTCAATCAAGCCGAAGACAAACCAAAAATTGCCAACTAAATCTACACAGACAAAAGGCTCATGAACAAACAAAATCTATTGCAAATCCCTCATTCACCTCTAACCATGACCCCTCAAATACCGAAATGAAGAAGGACCCTACGGTGCTCATCTCATTTCCTATTTCAAGTTATTTCTTGGAATAATGGATGGTGGAGTCCAAGGGTGTTAAAACCAAATTGAAAAACCAAACTAAACCAAAATTTCATACATTTTTTATTCGGTTCAAATGCCAGAAAAGTAATCATTCTTTTTTTCGATTCGGTTCGATTACCAAGTTGAACTGAAATTCTCAACAAAACTTAAACGCCCAACTTAAAATCTTTCTTCTTTCTAATTATTTATATAGTTTGGCTCCAATAAGCAAGGCAAATATAAGAAAACAAAAAAATTGAACAGAATTGTATTTTCGATTCGATTCAGTTTGGATTTGATTCGGGTCGGTTTTGCACCTTATCAATTCGTACCCATGGACACCCATTGGTGATCTTTTAAGTAAAGAAAATCAAAGAATGGACAGTGATAATGATGATAAGGAAACAGAAATTCTTGTCCATTTTGTTTTTTTAGAATGTTAAAAAGGTTCACTTTAATTGCTACTCTCCTTTCTTATCTTTTTTTTAATTTCATTTTTCAACCTTTTATTTTCTTCTCTCAACAAATGACTTTCTTAACGGTTTTGTCATATATTGCATAAGCTGGTTTGTTTAAGCGAATGAGAAATAAAAATTCATTGATTTTGTTTTTACTATAAGTTATATGATTTATCAAAAATATTTCTTAAATTAATAATTTTTACTTGTTTTGTCAAATCGTCGTCTCCGTACATTGTATTGGTAGTCCACCGTGTCTCGCGTCGCCCCGATTCTTCACCGCAACGGACGACGGAGCATCCGCTTTGACGGCAAGCGCGATTCCGGTGGCCTCCACCGCCGCTCCGCCCATCGACGCCGGATCGTCGATTCGGAAGCCAATCAGCTGGTGGGCCGGTGCGTCCTTCTCTCGCCCGTCACCGACGCCTCGTGGGAAGCGAGTTCCGAGACATTCGAGGAGGTCGGCCATGCGGGTGCGACCGTGAGTGCTGCGTCGCCGGAGAGCGAATTGGTTCCCAGGAGTCCGTCTAGGAGCAGGACGAGCGTTTTTTACGAGTTTTCCAATGATTATGTTGCTTGGAGATCAGTGTAGGAATCCTTGGAAGGAGATCAGGATGGGGAAGCTGGTGGAAGATGTCGATGCTCTCGCTGGGACTATATGCTGCTATAAGGTAAATGAACTGAGCTTTGAACGGCTATCGGATGGTGATACTTTTGTTTCTGGTTCTGAACGTGGTGCCATTTGTTTTCTGCGATGTTTCTCCCGCTTAAATTTCTCGGTTTGAATGATGGTTCACTGGTTGAAATGTGGTTTTAACCGAATTTCGAGCGTTTTTGTCCCTGCCTATTGCTTGTATCCACACAATGCATACTATGTCATTGTAAGAAAGAGAGTTCCTATGGGCTTTCTCTACAGAAGATGAATTGCATATGATGTCATTGACACTGCTAGAGTTAGGTAATACAGTTAAGTGGTGCTTTGATAACTTCCTGATATAAAACTGACATATGCTGGTGCTTAGTCAATGTGTAATCAGTTCCAGTACTTCGCTACTTGTAGTTTGAATGTCAAGTCCTCCTTTGAATAATCTAGAATTGGTCATCTGGTAATTAGAGAATATATTGTAACAACTTGCTGCTGCTTTGCTGTAAGAAGTACTTTGTCTCTATCATTCATATATGTGCATAACTAAATTGGTCATCAATCTTTGTCCATATCAAGTTCTGCAATCAGAATGCCTAAGTTCTTTAGTCATTAGCCCTAGTTCATATGGTGTGGGAAGTCATCAATAGAATTGTGTATAACAGAACATCCCCATTTTATTCAGCCTTTTACTTTTGGACCAGCATTGCTTCAGTAGACAGAAAAGTTCTCAAGAGGCCAATCCTTATTGACACTGACTTGCAAATAGCGTGAACTGTTACATGGGTTGGACACTCATTAATGGCGATCCAACTGGAAGTAAATCAGTCCGTAGAAGGTATCATATGAAACGGTACTACCGATTGATGATAGCATGCTACTTCCTCCCCTCAAGTTGATGATTGCTTTATTGGCTTATAGGGCGAGAATACACGTTTCCATATGCTGCCACTAAGCAGTTGCAGGATTCACGTTACTACTGATCCTAAGGATGGCGTCACATTGATGGCTGTGCCCTAAATGTGTGTTTATTCTTTGCAAACCATATTTACTCTTGCATGTTTTATTTACTCTACTCATAAGAACTATGGAGAAGTTTGCTAATTTGCTAGCCATTCACCATTCTCTTATTACCAAAAAAAATCAAAAAATCAAAAAATCAAACCCATCCTAATGACAGAAAAGCTTGCTAATTCTACATCCTCTCCAAGAAATATTGGTAGTTTGTCAAGGCTTTTGACATGTTTTTCAAGCACAATACTAAAATGTAAAATCTTCAAGAAGTTATCCTTTCCGTGATATAGTCTCATTACTGATCTATGATGCTGTTTACCTTAAAATGGTAATTTTTGCAGATTTCCGGCATTCCTCAGATTCAGTTGGACTTGCTGCCAATTTGACATTTGTGGCTCATGATTCTAGAACCGGGAAATCAGCTTCAATTAAATCCATCTCACCAGAATTAAAGAGAGAAAAGTTACTTTGGCAAGAGGCAGAAAAAAGGAGTAAAATGACGAGATAGAAGAGAGAAGAACGTAACAGAGACACTAAGGTGGAGGACCTGTCCAGTCTCCAAGCTTTTACTTGCCGAAGGTCACGTCTTCTGTGATATGCCAGCTTTGAAAGACAGTGGTAGCATTCTGATAGGTGACACTCGTTTTGAGAACTCATTAGTATGCCATTCACGGCCAAGGAATATTCATGGGAGGGTATTTGGAGGATTCAAATGCGAAGGGCTTTCGAATTGGCCTTTTCAACCACATATGCCTTTGTTGGTGTGGCGCCCCAGTTCTTTGAAGTTGACCATGTCGAATTCTTGAGACCTGTAAGTACTCATCAAGTGCATGATGTATTTCTATGTCTAGGTGCTGTTGTTGCATTACTTAGCTGCTGAGTGTGGACCTGTGGCAATGACTACATGAAATGTCTGGTGTCAGTCTTCTATAAGCACGAAATGTCGTGCTTGAGCCTTCACTCTTGCAGTTGTATGTATGTGTGAAATTATGGATCTGTTAAGTGGAAGATCATAAGATGAAGGATATTCTTTTTGGGATGTAGGCAGATGTTGGCAACTTTCTCTGCCTCAAATGCTGTGTCCTGTATACGGAGCTTAACAATCCAGATGAACCGCTGATAAATGTCCAAGTTGTGGCCCATGTGATGCAACCTGAGCTCTGGTCGAGTGAGGTATTAGTGGCCCATGTGTGTTACATTTTCTTTTAGCAAATTTTGATAACATTATAACGGGTGTCAAACGAATTCTACTTTACATTGACTATACGTCCTGAGGCCTTGAGTGATGGATTGAGGATTCGGAAATCCCATCCATGGAAGAAGAGGCATGGCATGTCCTTGAACGTACGGATGCTGAGAGTTGTCAGACTTCATCCTGAATACACTTCTTCAGTGACTGAAGCGAACGGCAGTGCTTACTCGCAGGTTGAATGATAATTAGTGGGGGACTGAAATTGACACTCGAAAAGCAGGACAACATTGCCAAGCAAAAGAGGAACTCGGGGACATCAGTCTAGTTAGGAACTTAGGGGATGTCTAACCCACCAAACATGTATCAGCATTGCAAAGTCCAGTTATTTACTGCTTGTGAAAAAGTCTCACTGCACGATGAGATGAACCAAAGATTAGACGATGCCAAGTACAATGATGTTGAGAAATAAGTGTTGAGAAATAAAGGCTCCTGCCAAGTAAAGTCTCACAAGGACATGGGACTAAACATGTCACTGATTCAAATTGATGGATGCTGACAAGTTGTAAACTTCCACATCTGCTGGTAATAAACCGGTACTCTGTTCAGAATTGACATGTGAGTGTTTTTTGCTTTGTGACAGAGTTGTATGCTTTGTCCTAATGCTAGGTCAAGGGACTGCACGCTTGCCATTGCATCGAGAATTGTTAAAGAGTTTTTATGGCAAGGCTTCTATACGGTGGAATTCTTTTCAAAAAGTCCAACGCCGATTCAAAGAAACTGGTTGATGAGTCAAAATTTTGAAGGCGAGAGTGCTTTTCCTCCCTAATGATTCTTCAATGATTTAAAATTAAGTGATTGTGCGAGATGCATGTCGGGGCTGAGTCATCTTATGGGGTGTAGAGTTGAAGAGCAGCACCTTCTTTGAACTGATTTGTAGTTGTGAAATTGATGGCTATACATTGTGTCTCTTTTGCTTTTGCCAGGGAATTTAGAGTGAAGATTCATCACCAAAGCAAGAAAGATGACTCCAAGTGGAAAATGTTGGTCAACGAAGTAATTACAGCTAAGAATGCATTGGGACCATTCTCAGCTCGGTACTAAGGATTATTGTGACATCTTCTTAAAAACCATGCTTGTTCGCAAGTTTGATTCATCCGATTCAATATATATATATATATAACTTTACATTCACCTGTACATGACTTAGCTGGATAATATATATACATTACTTACAATCGACTTTTAGCTGCTTCTTTATTTTTTTTGGTTGGATCAGATTGCTTTACTCCATCAACCACAGGGCTTTATCTTTTGCAACTGTATCATGAGTGCAACTAGTATTAGCAGAATTTTCACCTAGACCCAGGTCCGTAAACCCAATGCGATCGGGACGATTGGATTTGGATTGGACCCGCATTATCAAACGCGTTGTCCTGGGGCAGAAGAGATTTTCTTCCGATTGTGCGTAATCTCCATTAGATTTTAATGACTCACCCTCTATTAAATCAACTTTAATGGTGAAAAACACGACCTAAAAATTTGAAAGGAGTAAATTACCATCAGGTATTAATAATATTTGGCATTGATGAAGAACTTACCAGCAATCTAAATGTACACTTGCAAAGATAATCATCATATTAATGGAATTTACCATACTTTTGGATAGTTAATAAAGTTATTTGAATGGTATCTGCTAATTCATATATGTGCAATTATTAGTTTGACATAAGTATCTATGGACCTTTTATACTAAATATACGAGTTGATCCATAACTCATTAGTATAAATCGAAATCATCAACGTATTATCCGTACTGCCCTCACGTGAACTTATGAGCATGTCGCAAAAAGGTAAACTTTAATTTATATATTTGCTTGAACATTTACCGACTTAGTTTTAAAAATGTGCACGTTTGTTTGGATTTAAATAAAGCTCTAAAGCACTCTTTTTTCCAGTCAAAACTTAAAATATCAATAAAATTTCGGGAAATTTTGAAAAAAAAATAAAATGTGAGTCTTTGAGCTAACATTTGAGCACTATGAAAAGTTAGAAAGTCTTGGATTTAAAAAGAAAAAGTTAAAAGTGCATGAACTGTAAAATTTAAATTAAGCAAAAAAGCAAAAAAGTAAAAATCATTCCATACATGCCAGTGATTAATAGAAACTTATCAATATAGATTATAAACTTCTTATTAGTTATCTGGAACAATACACAAGTATAATGTCGACCGCCCAAAATACTCAAAAACCAACTAAAAATAATCCCTAAGAAAATTGCTAAAATGAATTTGCAAGAAGGGGCAATTTGGTGTTTTCAATGTATGATTTTGCTTAGAGGGTATGTGAATGGTATTTGTATAATAGGGGTAATAAGTGTGTGTTTGGTAATCATTTTATTCCCGAGAACAATTTTTTTATTATCAAAAATAGTTTTTCTTGATTCTGTTTCCCGAATGAGTTTTTGAGCATTTGAAAGTGTTTGATATCTATATAAAATTTTGATTCTTAGGATAGAAATGTGTTTAGTGGGACTCTTAATTTTTTTTATACTTTTATTATATTTTTCTTAATTTTCTCTTTTATCTTTCATCTTTTATCTTTTTTCCTTCTTTGTGGTTGGCGACCAACACTGGGAGCCCTGGCCTCGCTACATTTGGGTGAGGCCGAGCCTTATCGGTGGCCAAGCAAGGCTAGCCTCGCTAGATCTAGCGAGGAGAGCCTCGCCCATCCACCGGCGAGATTGAACTTGTGCCGCTTGGGCAAGGTCAAGCCTCGCCGATGGCCAGGCGAGGGCAAGGCTTGTCGAACCTCGCCTTGGCCTGGCGAGGCTTCGGCGAGTTCACCGGACCTCGCCTAGCCGGGCAGTGGCTAGTAACTGGCTGGGAGGACGAAGAAGAGAGAAGGAGAAAAGATGAAAAGAAAAGAGAAAAAAGAATAAGTTGAGCTTGATTCTTGAAATTGTTCTCGGGAATAAGAAAGTTACTTTTTTTTTTTTTACTTTTTGACTATATTCTAAATCTATTTTCGGGAACAAAAAAATGGATTTTTGTTCCCAAGAACAAAAAAATGGATTTTTGTTCCCAAGAACAAAAAATTTACCGAACCAATTAATGCCCCTACCGATAACGTGGAGCTGATCAAGGCCTTGCTTTACATCAAGGATGATCCTCAGCCTCTCTTCATTGGCTCAAAGAAGGCAAGGGTTCATGTCTCCAGCTTTCTCTAGTTTAACATCACTCTATGTTTCGAGTCCAATACATCGAGATTTTGCACAACATGCCATTGTCGTAAGATCGTCTTTCTCCAAGAATTTCATCTCATACATTTGTTGGAATCGAACACAAAAATAGTTTCCATGAGTTGCGCAATCAATAAAGAGCACGTGATGCACCAATGTTTATAATTCACCTTGTCTGTTTTATAGGATAAGGTCGAGTCGCTCCGGAGGAAGAATGTGTTGCTTCTGATTTCGGACCTCCAATTAACCTCTCATGACCTCTCGATCCTCATCAAGATCTACGAGGAGTGCAAGTTCCATGAGGAGGGCTACGAGATCGTGTGGGTCCCTATCATCGAACAAGAATGTGAGGACGTCATCAAACGGTTCCAGAGCCTTTTGCAAATGCCGTGGTGCTCGGTGCACTCCCTAAAACTTATCAACCGGGTGGCCATCAGAATCATTAAAGAGAAGTGGCATTTTAAGCAAGACGCCATTGTGACAGTACTGGATCCACGAGGAAGAGTCTCAAACCAAAATGCCATGAGCATGATTAGAATTTGGGGGAGGGATGCTTTCCCTTTCACCGGTGCAGTAGCAGCAGACATCTGGAAGAGGCCTGGCATTAACTGGTTTGAGCTTTTAGCGACTGACTTCATCTTTCCGGGGGAAAAGTACCAAAAAAGTCCTAAACCTTTTGCATTGGTACCAATTCAGTCCTAAACTTTTCAATTGGACCAATTTAGTCCTAAACCTTTTGCGTTTGGTACCGATTTAGTTCATCCGGCCATTCTCTACCGGAAAAGGCTTATGTGGACTCCAAGTCAGCGCCGGCCGGCGTTGCCGGCGCTGACATGGACGCCGGAGTGCGAAACTACGTCGTTTCGCTTAAAAAAATTTTTTTTTAAAAAATTTAAAATTAAAAAAAAAAAAAAAAAAAAAAGGGACTCTTTAACGCCCAAAACGCAGCATTTCGTTTACCCTAAAATTGAAGACGCTCTGCCCACGCTCTGCCGACTCTCCGCCCACGATCTTCGCCCAGAGTACGCCCAAACCTTATTCTGATCTACCCCCAAAATTCTCAACAAAACCGTCGAGAAGGGTTGAAGCTGGAACCGTCGAGAAGGGTTGAAGCCCAAATTCTCTGCCCACGCTCTGCCGACGCTCTGCCCACATTTTAAAGTACTCCATCTGGATCGCCGTTGAAGCTGGAATCGTCTTTGCGAAACCGTCGAGAAGGGTTCCCGACGCGTCTCGAAGAACTCCCAAGATGGCCCCTACCGTTGCTCCTTCCATAAACGCTCCGTCGATGTTGATTTTTAAAGGTAAGAGGCTTCGGTGGGATCCAATCTTTGAGTCAATTGAGTCGTTCCCATGTGAAGTTTCGAACTTTGCTTGTTCCACTTGCTGAAATTGTTGAGTAATGCTTGTGCTGAGTCAATTAGGGTTTCTCGAATTTGGGGTTTAACCTTCGAAATACAAAGTCATTCCTTGCTTTTGAAATGAATCACAAAAGGGTTGCAATTTCTTCGAAAGTCAGTGACTGTTCAATTATGTGTTGGAGCCAAACCTCAATTCGCAAAAGGTTTTGACACGAAATTTGGATTTTTACTTCAGGATGGACAAAGCAAGGATAGATGTTCCACTGATTCTGCTTCTTGATCACAGATTAGGCATGCTGGCCGAGGTAAGATTTTCTGTTGTGGGAAGAGCATTTTGACATATACTCCAGAGAAAAATCCTAATTTTAGAGGGGGGTCTTCATGTTCCAAATATGGTACCATAGTTTGCGGATGGCTAAAATGGTGACGTTGCTTGCATGCTGTGTTTGCGGATTCTGATCTCCCCCGAAGAACTGTTGGCTTAATTGGAGTTGAAATCCCATTTGCCTAAACTTTGTAGTCGATGCTGACATTTGCTTAGTTTTTAGGAAATCGAGATCCATATCATGCATACAATTTGGGAGGAAAATTACTCTGATGTTGGCGTTGGCCAAGCATGAATATATATGCTCTGATATAGTCTATTCAGCATTTGTCTTAGAAGCATGAAACAAATTTTTGAAGTTCTTATTTGCATTTTCTTTTGGTAAGCTTGTTGCATCCTAATAGGGACAGGAATTTTAGGTCAGCATTATGAGGTGCATTTAGGACCTGATTTCTTGTTGTTGAGACTGATTTCAAGATGGAATGAGTTATGTTGTTGCTATTGAGGTTAAGCCATGTAGACATATGCTAAGGTGCTGTTGTTTAATTATTTTACAGGATAAAACAGCAAAGATGAAGGAGAATCGAGGAAGAAGATATCACGGCTGTCCGAAATATAAAATCGGAGAAAGTTGCGGTTTTTTTTATTTGGGTTGATGCAGAAACTTGTCCATCAACAAGAAGTGTGTCAACAAAATTTCACTGGAGCAATGTTGAAGAAAAACAAGTGTCAAACATTGAAGGCCATGTTGATTGTGTCGTGGGTCTTCTAGGAAACATGCTATTTGGAAATTCGAAGATGAATAATGTACTGAGCTTGGTGTTAATGCTGATCTTGTTATATATATATTTTTGTACATTTTTGCAATATATTTTGTATTTGTCCACATGTTGGAACATGAACATGAATATGAACAAAGTGAAAGTTGTTTGCACCCTCTTGTGTCATACGCAATTTGTTTCTCAATCTCAACACCAAAGACATATCGTTCTTTATGTCACGACCTGCTATTATGATTAATGGAGTACAATATGAGGGAAAAAAAAAAAAACGATCCAATTTCACTACTTCGTGAACAAATAACCACAAAATAATAAACAAGCAAACAACATACACACAATCTTATGTCCAAATGGCTACCAAACAAGCAAACAACATACACACAATCTTACGTCCAAATGGCTATCGAAAAGTAAAAGAAGACAATTTTTTATTAAAGGTTCAAACAACCTGTCACATGTGGGACATCATTATCCAAGTTGCTGTATGGTTATTAAGGAAGTACAAAAGAAAAAAAAAACACCAATGTAAAACTCATGCCTAGAACTTACAACAAGTATATCGAAACAAGAGATGATATTCATAAACAGTTCATGGCATCAAAATGCGAATATTTGCTGCTGCTTTGAAGTATTACTGTCTTAGTTGAACTCAACCAAGTCTAGAAGATAGTGCAACATGGGCGTTTTTGTCTTCAAAAGGCAAGAACCGAGAGTCATCCGATCAAAAATTTACATTAAAAGAAAATCTTCACTTGACCTATCTTCACAAAAAGTTA
Organism: Eucalyptus lansdowneana; assembly: GCA_017140395.1. Lineage (NCBI taxonomy): Eukaryota > Viridiplantae > Streptophyta > Magnoliopsida > Myrtales > Myrtaceae > Eucalyptus > Eucalyptus lansdowneana. Next base: position 5,970,516 of record CM029483.1, on the reverse strand, counting down.
CAACTAAAACATATCACTAATAAATCCACCCTCACATCTCGTCACTTCTGCCTCTTTGAGCAACTTTTGGCTTTTGCGCCTTTGACCGTAGGATTCACACCGGTAGGGCCGCCACCACTACCACTTGTCACTTTACCTGTACATCTCTGTACCTACAAAAAGTATATTCGCTTAAAGTTTTACTGACAAAACAAGCATAACACAATGAAAATGGAGATACTAACCAAAGTGTTTTGCCTTGAAAATCGTGTTTATGATGATGTAGACCCAGTCTTCTTAGCTGGACATGTCAAACTGTTGTGTCCTGTCTTCAAGCAAGTTTGACATGTCATTTTCATTCCGATCCTCGACATCCTAGTTCCAAGTGCCACCTCACCTTCCTCCCTCGATCTTTTCAGTTTACGTCTACCGGGTTTGACCTTGGCTGGAAGTGGTTCAGGTGGCTCTCTATGAGTCTGTTTCCAAAATTTCTGCCCTCGAATTGGCATCATCATATTTTTATATGCATCTAAAAACTTAGCCTTCTTGTAACATTCATCAAGATAATCATATGCATCATCTTGCCTATGATTTAAAGCAGAAATGGCATGGGGACAAGGGATGCCAGTAAGTTGCCATCTTCGACAAGAACAATCTCTCTTAAACACATTCACCACATATTTCTCACCCTTATCCATTACCTCATATCCAGTCTCACCATTCCAAATCACTTGGCAATATGTCGCACCGGCTCTATTTTCTTCTAACTTTCTTACAATTCTTGGACCACAGTCCTTTCTCCATCTAGCACATGCATCCCTCTGTGTATGCATCCTTGTCATTATTATTATCCGAATTTCCTCCAACATACTGTAAATGGACTTACACCTAGCATGTATAATTCTTCCATTGAATGCCTCGCATAAATTGTTGTCAACGATGTCACATTTTACATCAGTTGTAAAAAAGGCTCTAGACCAGTGCTTTGGCTCTGTTTGAACTAAGTCATGATATGCAGTAGGACTAATTTTCTTCAATGCTTGAGAGCATTCATCAAACTCTATCATCGAACTACTTTTAGCACACTTCCAAAACAATCTTTGCATTTGTATTCCTTTATACTTTTTGCCCCAATTGGCATAGATGTGTCTCGCACACATTCTATGCTCAGCTGCAGGCAACAAATGAGCCACGGCTTGTACAAGGCCTTGCAAAAGATGATCGTAATATGAAACATATATTACAAGCGTGACTATAGTGGCATAACAAAAAAAAAAAAAAAATAAGGAACTTACTTTTTGTTTATCACTGATTATGACCCAACCTTGTCCATATGAGGATGAAATGTTGAGGTCATACATCAAATTTGTCAAGAACCACGTCCAGGTGTCGCTACTCTCGACTCGGACAACCGCTCAAGCAATTGGGAACATCTGATCGTTTGCATCTCTTCCAATAGCACATAAGATTTGGCCTTGACAAATTCCTTTTAAGAAGCAACCATCTAATCCCACAACTTTCCTACATCCATCAATGAATCCTTTCTTACAAGCAGCAAAACATATGTACATTCTCTCAAATAACGCCTTAGATTGCATATCAGACTTTTCAACCTTCAATATAATAGTACTCCCAGCATTTCTCTCCCTAAGCTCCTCTGCATAATCCCACAACTTTGCATATTCCTCCTTATAGTTTCCCATCAATACTTGATAAGCCAACAACTTAGCCTTCTTGCATTGTATTATACTCACATCTATGCCTAGTTGCTCCTTGATAAGCTCCTTGAAAGCAATAGTCTTGATAGTTGGCATTGCTCTTATTGTAGGAAGATAGTGTTTGGCCAACCAAGAACCCGTCACCCTCCGATTCTTGAAACTTATGCTACATGTATGTTCTGAATGATAAGTCTTTGCATGAAATGATCCGGTACGACTATCGATAGATCCATAAATCTTCCAAGGACAATTTTCATGTGCACATTTTGCTCTGACAAATTTCTTGTCATTCTTTACAAATTTTATCTCTCTACGCTCAACCACTGAATACTTTATTAGAGCATCTTTGAATTGCCTGCTACTTTCAAATGCCATAGACACAATAAACATAGGCACAGCACAATTAGGATCATGCTTTGGAAACCTACTTCTCCTCCTAGTAAAATCATCATCTTCTCCTTCATTAGACTCCAAACTCTCATTTCCATCTGTTTCATAGTACTCTGTTTCATAACCAGCTCCAGCATTAGTAACATTATTCACATCTAATCCTTGGGATGGCACCAACCCCGTGGATGATTCCCCTGTAATGAAATCATTTATGGCCTTCCCATGGAACTTTGTCATGTTCCTCCTTACTTCTAGAAGCTCCTCATTATCATAATCATCATTATCAGTCAAGAATCTTACATCGACAAGGAAGTCTGCCTCATCGTCATCGTCATCATCCACGATATAATCATCTTCATCAACTAAATCATCAGGATCTAAACCACTCTCGTGCTCAATCATGGTCTCATTACTTAAACCAACACTAGTGCCAGCGCCCTCACCAACCCCTTGACCAGCATCCTCACCGACCCTCTGACCAATACCCTCATCCCCACCCACATCGGCACCTTGACCATCACCCTCAGCCGCCTCATTGGTCGTAAAATTTTCTCCATATACCTCAATTAACCCACGATGCAAATAACTAAAAACTAAATCGACTACTCTATTCTCATTCCATATGTATGTCAACCCCTCTTCTAGTGACTTTCCAGGAATCTTAAAATAAAGCTTTTCAAATGTACTATTTACCCCATTCTCGATGTCTCTAATGAAGCTTTCGTAGCTTGTTGAACTAATATCAACTTTTACCAAGTCAAACTTGCCTCCAACGTATTCAAGCATTGGGCGACGAGATAAAGTTCCACCATGGAAAAGGCAGATCCATGCTGATTTTTCGCTCATCTTCACCCTACACGAAAAAAAGAAAAGAAAAAAAGTAACGTATGTTATAAGCAAGGCAACACATAGAACCTGTAAGTCCCATACTATGTAGCACTCTATACATCATGTTTCTAGAAGAAAAAGTAGTGATCATCTACTCGGATTCAGAGGTGATCAACATCTAAAAATTCAAAATCAAAAACATCCAAAGATTCAAAACCAAAACTTCCAAAGCAAAAGTGTTAATGGATTCCAAAAAATTAGACTACAGTCAACAGTGTGGACTTGATCAATAAAACTAACTTTTGCAATATGTGGAATTGCAATCTCTCTCTTTGTTATCAAACGTTAGAACTCAAAGCTAGATTAGAACCCCTCTTTCTTTATTTTTCTTTTGTTGACAAAACCACCATGAACCTTCACTCGTTTGGTAAAATAATCATCATTTGGACACAATTGACAATGGGGTTTGCAAGTGCCCCAACTAATAAATCTATGGCTACTCCACAGAAGAGATCCTCAATGAATCGAGAAACCGAATACATGTACGCTCAAGTCAATTATTTAATTGTGATTGTGCATGCCTCAAGTAATAAAAAGCTTGTACAAGAATAGGAAAAAGTGCACGGAAACAAAGGCTTTCTCTTCATATTGTGCATAAAAAACAGGAATCCAGCAACCATATGATTATACACGCGAAGAATTTGGCCAGACGCGAGCATACAGAAGCTTTCTCTTCATATCGTGCTTTATTAGAAATTGAATTGGCTAGACTTGAGTGTTATATTCCCTACTACACACAGGTACTTGACACTAAATGCGATGAATTTCTCTCTTCCAACCAACAACGACATACGTGGAGAAATCAAGGCAAATTGATTATATAAAATAAAAAGAGGACAACACACTCAATTGGGGACCACGACAACATACTTTTCACGTTCTCTGCTAACTTCAGGACGCCACGTCAAGTTGTCGCTCAACGCTGCCGACAAAACAATCAAACCAGGACCACAACGCCTACTCGTGTTCGCTTCGGATTGTGACGGATGAGTCGGGTCGTGACGATGAGTCGAGTCTCAACTGGGTTGTGGGCGAATCGGGTCTTCGCCCAAAAAGATGGGCGAGTCTGGGATTGTGATGGATGAAGCCCTCAGCCGAAAGGGGCTTGATTAATGAAGGTGATTGGTGGAAGAACAACTTGGCTTCAAGAAATTGGAAAGATGAGATTGAATCTAGAGCAAGTTGCTGAGAATTTTGGGGGGAGATCAGAATAGGGTTTGGGTGTACTTTGGGTGAAGATCGTGGGCGAGAGCATCTTCAATTTTAGGGTAAACGAAATGCTGCGTTTTGGGCGTTAAAGAGTCCCCTTTTTTTTTTTTTTTTTTTAATTTTAATTTTACTTTTTTTTTTTAAATTTTTTTTAAGCGAAACGACGTAGTTTCGCACTCCGGGGGTCCATGTCGCACCGACGCAACGCCGGCCGGCGCCGACTTGGAGTCCACATAAGCCTTTTCCGGTAGAGAATGGCCGGATGAACTAAATCGGTACCAAACGCAAAAGGTTTAGGACTAAATTGGTCCAATTAAAAAGTTTAGGACTGAATTGGTACCTATGCAAAAGGTTTAGGACTTTTTTGGTACTTTTCCCTCTTTCCGGGGATACAGGAAGCTGTAAGTTTTTGTTCTCCTTCTTCACTTTTCTTTTTACCCTTTTGCTTTTTTTATACCGCTAGGGTGCACGAATGTGGGTGTCAAAAGAAATTATGATCTTTAAGTTTGCTTATTAGAAGGTGAATTTAGTTAAATTGATGCAGCAATAGAAGATTTGATTCAAACTTAGAATCTGCAAGACATACCTGGGATAAGACAATAACTATAGAAGACTATTCTACACCGTCGTTTCGTCTATTCTTTACTAATATAAACGGTCAATATTTATGTCATATCTGAGTAGGCATAGGCTTTACTGGAACTTTTGTACAAAAAATTTGAGAATGTAAGATGGTTGTATAGTTTGATTTACAGCATAAAAGATCTATGAAAAATGAGCATAAGTTATTTTAAATTGACAAAGACATTGTCTCTTATCAGATCAAGGCTGAGAAGTACATCTTCTTGTATGGAGCGGAAGAACCCAAGACCATCCAGGTGATCGAGGACTCGCTAAAGAAGATCGACGACAAAGCCATCGTCGCCTTCAATGTCACCAAATCGCAGTTCTTTTGGAACCGCCTCAAGAGCTGCATGCTTTCGAAGCTACAAATCGGAGGGGACTTACACGAACCCATTATGCAGGACATCCTCAGGCTCTACACCTGCTTCAAGAAGGACGGCGGGTTTACGGTCCTCACGAAGGGGTCGCGGGTCGTGATCAACGACTCCCACATGTACGTCACGATGGTTCTGGTGCAGTACGAGACGTGGAAGAAGCACGTGAACGTGAACGGGAAGACGTTCGACATGGTCTTCAAGGAGAAGTTTGACCTGTTATACGTCCCCCCGAGGTGCCACCACTTCTATATTCCGAACATGGTGGGCTACATCCCAGAGGATGTGAAGTGCCCGATTTGCCCGGGCATGATGAACAACATTGTCAAGTTCGAGTGTTGCCATGGTGCACATTAGTCGAGCAATGACGAGAGCGTGCTCTGTGAGTACTCAGTGCTCTACGTACCGCCGGATGAATGAATAAAGAGGGCTTGCTTAGTGTCAGCCCAGCCCTCCTCCCTGAACTTTTGCTTATGCAGATTAACGTACGGAACAACTATGTTCCTGTACTCTCTCCATGTAAAACGTTTCCCTTGGACCGTTTGCTTTTGTTATTGTTATCAATAAAATTGCCTGTCCGAGCACTTTCGCCTCGTGACAGTGAAATTACCACATGACAAGCTCCTATTACACTGCAAATGACAGACTTCATGGATGTCCTACATATAAGCTTAGGATCGAATTTGACTTTAAATTTACTCATCCGACCTTTTATAACGTATGGTCGAATGGAGGGTGGTGTGACTAGTATTCGGCCTTTTAACCCAATTCGGAGCAGAAGTTGTGATCGTCGCGGGAATTGATCAATGGGACAAGAACCCATTCTTTCCTTCTCTTGCGACTCCAGCAAATTTGTTCCCCAAGTACCTTTATTTTATCTAGAGGAAGAATTACCTTAACGAGGAATTAACACCAGAGACGGGATGAAGCAAAAGAGAGTATGGGAGGAGCAGCAGGCGAGACTAATAGACTTGAAGAATAAAACTTAGCGACAGGTGTCGACGCCCGAAAATCAGCAATCCAAGCAAAATCGGCCATTTAGGTAGTTTTTTTTTTCAATTACAATTATGAATAAATAAATCCAAGGAAAATACAAGGAAAAAAAAAAAGAAAAAAAAAGCGGAACTGTGCCCGAAGAAAATAGCCCATTTGGTTGAGAAATCATATTGAACTTAAACATCAAGGACGGAATTGATTTTAATTGGTCCACTAAGTAAAAGGAGTTGGGCCCATCCCTCTTTTGACTAGATTTCTATCACTCGTGCTCTCTTGGAACGGCGGAGGACGAGCAGACGTGCGCGTGACGGATGGCGGCTGTTCTTAGAGACTCTCTCTCTCACTGGAGAACTGCCACTGACGTCGCCTTCCACCATTCCCGCAGTCACACCTCCGTCACTCTCTTCTTCCCTATTCTCGGCCAGATTGGAGGAAGAGTTTGAATCGCGGCTTTCGTTGTCGTTCTCCTAGTTCGAGCGGAAATCATTGCAGGTATGCATCTTTTGTTCAATCAATTCGAGTATGTTTTGTTCTCATGTTTTTTTTTTTCTTTTTTTTCTCTAGCGAAAAATAGCATTGTTCTAAATCTAAATATGCACTAGTATGGAAATTGATTATTATCTGATCTGTTGTGATGACCTAGATTCATATTACTGCTGATTGTGAAGATTATAAATAAGTCATTGCTTCAACTTTGCACGTGGCTAATGGAAGAACAGTAACAAACGAACAATATCGGATTAGCACAGTGAAATAAAACCATATCACATATCGTGCAAATCTAAAGGAAATGATATAGCAAAGCAATATAAATATCAAGTATGGAAACACGATGCAATTTTTTATTTTTTGTATCTTAAAAACTTCCTGGGTTTGAGATCAATTGACGACACACAAACAAAGAGCCAGACATGGAGAGCAGAGGCTGGTAACTTCCAAGTAAATTGGGCCATTTCAAGCTAATTATTTCCCTAGAAGCAAGGACCAGAAGCTCTCTATCTTCAATGAACGAGAGACTTGAGGCTTAATTGTCAATTTGTCATTGTCAGTGCAATGACCCTAGTGTATACTACTCTCCCCTTCCACCCGAGGATGCTGCAACTTCGAGCAGCGAGGAGAAACACAATCTAACAAGCCGAAATTCTACTACCCCTAAAATTCTTCACCACACAGGCACACAGAAATCTCTTTCGATTGGATAGAACTAGCGGCATTGGTCGAACGTGTTCCATCAGGCCCAGGAAAGGGAAAGAACAAGAGAATTAATTACATGGAGCAACCGAGTTAATTTCTCTTAGTACGAGAGCGAGGACGAAGTTACCAGCAGCTTAAGTTCGCGGGCGGGGTTATGCTGTCTGCAGACTCTCCTTAAGTTAGCATGCCATCGTATGCACAAAGCCTAGGACGAAGGTACCAGCAGCTTAAGTTCCAAAAAAGTCTATTCTTCACAAATAGGACAGTATAAAGCCAATTGACAACAAACAAATAGAGAGCCAGATAGATCCATACGATGACATGCTAACTTAGGAAGAGCTTGGGCATCACCGAGTCCTCGTCAAGCAATTCAATTCATGAATCGATCCCACGAGATGCAGGATTGTACGTAAGAATCACAAATCAGCTCTAAAATTTGGAAATATGTTTCACTTTCCCACAATTGTAGAGCCACATGAACTGGCAATCCGGAATGTATCCAACAAAGATGACGGCTACGTAACTCCACCGTGCTACAGTCCACCCAGCTATGGTACATAGCTAAGCCCCACCTGCCTGAGGTCCGATTTGAAGTGCTGATGTACAGAACTGCAATAAGTCATACTGAACCAAACTGGATTTTCGATTTGGTTCAGTTTGGATTCGATTTAGATCGGTTTCACCTTATCAGTTCGGATTGTGGACACCCGTTGGTGATCTTTTAAGTGAAGAAAATCAAAGAATGCACAGTGATAATGACGATGAAGAAACGAGAAAATATTCAGTGGTTAGTGCGCGCCACGTCATTCGCTGACCTGGTGCGCACTAACCAATGCAATACCGGCACGTGTCCCCGAGCGGGACCCGCTGAAAAAGGAAGGCGCTGGTTTTTGGTCTCGGCTCGGCTCGGCTCCACCGACTGTCAGCTTATTCCTCCCGCTCAAAATTTTTTCTCTCTCCTCACTTGAATTTGTAGGGTTTTTCTCTGTCTCCTCTCTCGCCTTTCTCACTCTTCCCTCCCCCTCTCTCTCTCTCCTTTTTCTCCCGACGAACAGGACGCGACCTCCGAGTCTCTCTGTGCCGCCTCTCCGCCTCCGCCTCCGCCTCCCGGACCTCCGCCTCCGCCTCCGCCTCGATTCCTTTCCTTCTCCGCGCATCCCACCTCTCTCCGCCTCCGGACCTCCGCCTCCGCCTGGGTCGCTGGTCATCTGCCTCTGGCATCTCGGTCTCGTTCCCGAGCGGCACGAGGCTCCCCGCCGCTGACTGGCCGTTGTTCCTGACGCCGGCACGCTCTGTCGCGAGGGAGATCTGACTGGCCGTTGTTCCTGACGCTGGCCCGCTCGGTCGCGAGGGAGAGAAGAAGGAGAGGCGCGGGCTGGAGAAGGATTGCCGCTTGCTGTGGAGGAGGTACGTGAACCGACTGTACCAGCACCGGGAGCTAGGGCTTTTCCTGGACTTGAGCCGGATCGGCTTCACGGACGAGTTCATGGAGGAGATGGAGCCCGCCTGTGCCGCGTTCAAGGAGATGGAGGAGCCGGGAGAAGGGTGCGATGGCGAACCCGAACGAGGGCCCATGGTCGGGCACCACTTTGGTTGAGGAAGTCGGACCTCGCGCCAACCGGATCTTGAAGGTGCGAGATTGAGAGCACGTTCGACGCCGTCCGTATTTCGCGCCGACGTGGTCGGGCGGTAAGGTCGGTTCTGGAATTTCGTTCGTTGTTGCTCTCCGTGTGGTAAGAGAGGCTGTAGTTCCTTGTGTTTTTTTTTTATCGGTTTGCTATCATAGTTGCATGTGTCGATTTCGGTAAATGTGAACATTGTCTTAGTCGCTCCGTAAAGTGTGAGCTGAGGAATCAACAATAATCTTCCCTTAGTCGCTTAAGATTTCTCGGTAAATGTGGTATGACAGCAAAATAATCCATAGAACTTAGTCGATTCTCACATTGTTTCCCATCTTGAACAGCTCCTCCGAGATAGTTTTTTTCAAATAAGAGATCTGTATTTTTTGATGCAAAGGTAACACATGTTAAGAAATCAACAATAATCTTCCCGGCCGGGAAATCGAGATATTGCACATGGAATGTGATATCTTAGAATCCTTTTGAAAACACATGTTCTTTATATCACTTTTTCTAGTTTACGTAGTTTGAATGGGTTCCCAAGTCTATTCTGCAATTTGCTATATATTCTGAGCAATTTTCTGCCGGGATATTCTTAGGATTGTGGAGTTCGTTGCCATGGTTCTTGTTCTCTCGGTCGCCGTTGTTGTTCCTCTATTTCCAACACTTGTGCGAGCTGGATGTCGCATAGCTCCTCCGGAATTGCTGATTTTGCTTGCATTTTTGGCCTTTACATTGCTCTTACGATACTTGTTATGTTATGGGGCAAGCGGATCGGTGGGTATGAATATCCCCTTAAGCAATATGGGCTGGATTTGATGTCAATGCAGAAGGTATGGATTCAATCAAGTTCATATGTTTGACAAACATAGACCAGATGTTAGGCAGGTGCATTAACTGTGTATTGCATGTCACATGTCTTTGTCCCACACTTGCATCTCGGTTTCCCTATTGGTATATGCATACACTCAACTTATTATTAGCACTGTCATTTTTAGATTCAGTGATGACCTGCGTTAGAGAAGAAAGTACTACAACAATATGATGATCCGGCTCAAGATGAGGTTAGTTTTTTTTCTCTTTTCTGATTACAAGTGTCATATCTAGCTATTGCGTTCCCACTTCTTTTGATGGTTTCAGGGGTAACTCTTGACTCAAGTGGATGTTTGACCTATGAAGCTGAAAGGAAATTGGAAGAGGTAACTAGTTTTTATGCATATTGTGGTTCAGCATTAGTTAGAATAGGAATGGGGTCTCGCTTGGTCGTTCTAAAAAAGTTTCATGTACTTCATATACAGCTAAGAAGGAGGCTACGGTGGTGCTTCTTCAAAGAGTCATTGTAAAGATCTCACCTCATCGCAAGAACTCGTCCAATTAATACACTCAATAAGAATTGCTTCGATTCGAAAGCCCAAGAAAAGAAATCCTTACGGAAGAAAGAGAAGTTGGACTTAGATGCCCTTGAAGTGGAAGCAGTTTCAGCAAATTTTACCTTTTCGGAAGAACTGATTAGACCTTGGTCCTCATTGATGCAGTAATAAACCAAAGCCTGCATATCTTTCAAAGATTTTGATTGCACTTTTAAGCTATGGCGGGGTCCCTAATGAATTTCTTTTGGACATGGTGGAGAATGCTCTGGGAGATGCAAATAGTGTCATCTCTAGTAAACGAGCAGCTCTAAGAGGTAGTATTCTTCTGAACATTTGGACTGTTGAAATAATGCCTATTCTTAAAACAGTCCAAAAAGAGATCTCTCTCCAAAAAGAGATTTCTCTCCAATTTTTTTTTTCTATACTTGGATGTGCTTCTATTTTTTTTTCTTGATTCGAAATATGCATAAGTAAAAAAATGCATCTCTATTCATCTTTGCTGCTTTTACTTCCCCGGGTGCGTATTTCCTTCAATTACTATTTGATGTGTAAACATTTTCCCTTGTGTTTTCCTTTTGTTCTTTTACCGTATGAACAGTTTAGGTGAATCATGCCAAGAAGGATGGTTTGACTGCAGCTAGAATGATCTTATCCGGGATTCCTCCGGATGAAACATACCTACGAATCATCTGTCCATCCCGATGAACGATGAAAAGAAGAGTTTGAAAGGAGGAAGGATTCCTATTCCAGATTCTTACTATCTAATGGGGACAGCCGATCCCACAGAATTCTTAAAAGTGCTAAAGAATAAGCGTAGCTATGCTTGTGCGGGGCTTAGATGTTTAATTTAGTTACATGCCTCCATATCTGGTCCTTGGATTTAGACATCAATGGTGTTATATTGCTTTGATGACATCCCATCTCTCGGTTCTGTTCTTGTTAACCCACGTTTGAGTTTGATATTCACAACTTTGGGGAAAAGGTGTAATTACCTATTGGGCTTTGATGTTATAATGCTGTTTCGGGTGTCTTTACTATTTAATAGTTTGCTTGAATCATCAATGCGGTGACGGTGGACAAATTTCAGGGAAGGTATTAGTATACTGCAATCCTGGTTTGCACTTCGGGGATATTCTTGTTTTGAACGCTACATATGTGGAAGCTCTGGAAACAAAAGTTGGAAATTCAAAGTATGCTATATTTTTTCCTACTAGTGGACTGCGCTCCTTGGCCGATGAAATAGCTGGTGGGGATTTCGATGGGGATATGTATTGGGTTTCACGTAGCCCTCAGGTTGGGATATGTATTCGAATGCTTGGTGGCTCCCATTTTCCAAGCAAGAGGTCTTTGAGTGGAGGGAATTCTGTTGTAACACCTGAAGTTCAGCCATCGGAAGGTAAGCCAGATCTGTCCCCAGGAGAGGACCCATGCACCATCAAGCCTGGTTGCCCAAGGTATTAGTTTCCCCAATTCTATTCAATTTAAACAACTAATTACCTATTGGTGCATATGTAAATGGCATTTGAGACAGCACATGCATATAAATAATCGAATGTTTGTGCAGATATATCACTTGCTACTGGAGTCACCGAGGGGACGATTAGGAACTCCAAGGATCTGTATCCTCACATTTCGAAGATTAATACCAAGCTGATATGCCAAGAAAGAGGATCTAAAGAATTTCTGCAGCTTTTGTGTGTGTAGATATACAATCAAAATCGACATTACTTAACTTTGTTAGTTTTGCAAATCAGAACAATATTGAATTTGTAATTATTGTTATAAAGAATAAGGTGGTTCTTAATTCTCACTCTTTGTATTGTTAGAAGATATCTTGAAAACTTTGTTATTCAAATATCAAAATGTTGTGTTCATGTTCTTTTTGGCCCTTGACTACAGAATAGCTTTTTTACTATTTTTTTCTCTCACATGGAGCTAACGTAGTCAAAACAAAAATGATAAAGCTAAAAGGGTGTTATTTTTATCCAAATTTGATTTCTTAATTTAAATGTTATTTAAGATTTCAAGTGCACTTACCGTACAAAGAAAAGTAAAACCTTACACATGACCAATTTTTAAAATTGTGATGGAGTCATGTCTTCAAAAGGATAAACTTCAACCACTAGTTCATTTTCTTGATTATGATTCAGCCATGGTAAATCACATGGGACTCCAAACATTTCTCAATCAAAATCTATAGATTTAGGTTTAGTCTTGAAACGCAGTTAATGCCAACATTTCTTTGTTCTTACCAGAGAAAGAGGAAAAGAAGTGTGGAAATGTTGAAATTGAAAGCATACGGTGTCTTTGAATGTACCAAGTTCCATTTTCTGCTAAAGAAGGAAGGCACAATCGAAGTCAAATGTACCGGTTCAATCTGCAAATTTTACCTCTTTGACGAAGTGGAAGATTTATGAACATCAAGTCTCATGCTCCCGACATTTACATTTGAGTTTGATATAAGGGGAAGTTGAATTAATCCATCTTCTTTCCCCAACAACTAGACATTGCTCACGAGATGCTATTTCGTGAACGAGAGCTGCACAATTCGGCCTAGAAAAGCCAGTTCTTGCAAACCGAATTGCTTCTATAAGCATGTAGTATCACTATTGAGTATCAGCAAGGAACTACTTTTGCAGCACTTCTTCTGTCTTGTTTCTTACGATCGCTCTTCCTTAAGAAGACTAGCAATATGCATTCCGGGAGCATGGGATCATCAAGCAAGACTTTGGAGAATTAATGCGGGATGATTAACTTTTCATTGCCACAAATTATATCAGCATATCCAGATGTAGAGTCACCATCTGCTGATGTAACAGAGGACCTATTACCATAACCATAAACCGAACAAGAACTAACCACCAGGACTTGAGGAAAGATCCATACAAAGCGTATTGATTAAACATGTTCGGTTAAGTCCAAGTGTGCATGCAAATCTCGAAGCTGCATCATCAAAAGGAGAGACGGAGACACTTGCATGACAAACGGACTATTCAAGCCTACCACCACTGCTTTGGCACACGGCTAGTCGACAATGAACATTATATTACGACAGCAAATTGTCAAAGTCATAATACACGCCATATATCTCACATACAACCCTTTGCAGATCAAGCTCGGAAACATCCACCCGAAAAAAAAAAAAAAAAAAGAACTGCTTCAAAGAAGTCATGTATAACGAAACTACTAGACAGTAACTTCTAGGCCTTATAACGAGACCTCACCATCATGCATTCATCCCTCTTTGGCATCTCCTCCTTCCTCTCGCTTCCTCCCAGCCGCTTCATCGTCTTCATCTAACTCGTTTTTAGTCGTTTTCTCTTCTTTAACAGCGCATTTTGGGTGGAGATCAAAGTCACACTCCTCGCAATAATACGACCACCCCTCCCCTGCCTTACCGCAGCCATCACATATGTACCTTCTCCTCTGAGCAGAAACGAGCTCGTGCTTTTCATGCAAAGGATGCTTCAACTTCTCTGGCCAGCCTTTTATACCTTCCTTGAACTTTTCCTTGAGATGATCGGCAGTAAAAGGATAAGCATCAGCCCCGTGGTCCATTATAAGATCCCTTGCTTTTTTACTCACCGTCGGCCCGTTGGGCCTATGGCTACAAGTATGGGGATCCCCTTGACCTTGAATTCGTGACTCAAGAAATTCTTCCTCTCAACACCAAAGGGGAGCGCCAACCATGGCATCTGAGCAAAATAATCGTCGAAGGCAGTTTGGTCCTTGTCACTGGAGATGAAGATCACCTCAAAGGCATCGTCTGTGGCCTTGATCTTTTCATATGCCTCCGTAAGCACCAGCAGGAATGCTCGGCAAGGAGGGCACCAGTGTGCGGAGAAGTAAAGGAGGACAGTCTTCCCTACCAAGTCCGATACTGGAATCTGCAATCAAAGTTAAGAAACGACCTTTTAGATGAACCGCCAATCAATGGAGAAGGCATGTGAAAACTGCATATATGGAAAGAATTTTCCTAGTTATGGACCTGGTTTCAATCCTTTCCTCAGGTCAAGTAACCCAAGGACAACAATATTTAGGACCTTATTGTAGACATTAAAAATTTCCCTAGTCATTAGCTTCTAGGGGAAAAAAAAAATTTACCTTGGTTCCATCCTTTCCAATGACGAAATCCAGATCCCCTGAAACCAAGATCGACTCCAAGGTCTGAGATTCTTCCCTTTTCTTCTCTATCTCTGCAAGCTCCACAAACTTTTCTGGAGTGAAGGGGTAAGCTGTGATGCCATGCTCTTCGACAGTTTCGGCAACGTTGGGATGGACAGTCTTCCCATCCTGACCGATAATGACCAGAGTGGGTAGGGTCGACAGCTTAAAGTACCTCACCAACTTCTCGCATTTCTTGTCTTTGAATGGTAATGAAAGCCATGGCATGCTTCCAGAGGATTGGTTGAATGACGCTTCATCATCATCAAGAGGTATCTGAATGATCTCAAAACTCTCTCCTCTGGCCTTCAATTTCTCATAAACCTCCCGTAACTTAGGGGTGAAATCAACGCATGCCCTGTGCACGGACAACGAGAAGTACATACCCACAGTTTTCCCTTCAAGCTCAGTAATAGGAACCTAGTTTAGCCACATAACTATTAGTAAAAGGAGGATGGAAAACCGAATCATAAGCACATGCGACCATCAGTTTCAAATGCATCGAAGATCTTTTTTAGGTTTACCTGATTCCCATTGGATGAAAGTACGAAGTTACGAGATCCATGGACCAAAAGAGAGGTCACTGATTGATTTATCCTAGCAGCTTCTTCCTGGTCTTTCAACTCTTTGGATGAAAGGGTGACCTTCCACTCCATACTCACGGACAATCGCAACCCCGCTATTTGTTAAGACCGTACCTGTACCATCGAGAATGACAAGGTGGGGTATCCCCCTCACCTTATACAATTCATCCAAGCTGTTGCGCTTGTCCAAGTCGGAAAAGGGGATTGCAAGCCACAGCACCTTTTAGGGAAAGTTCATCGTACACCTCCGCCAGAATCGGGGTGAACCGGTGGCACGTACCGCACCACGATGCGGAGAAGTACAAGCCAATCTTCTTCCCCTTCAAGCTATCAACCTTAACCTGATATAGAACAAAAGGATTCCTAATTTGAGTTCTTTCATACAGTAATCAGCGAGCAAGGCACACTAGATCACTTGACCACCACACAAAAATCCTGAAAATGCTCAAGATACACATCCAAATGCCAACTGCAGAAGCACTTCCCTTACGCACTGCTCATTAAATAGTTAGCGAATCAGCAGTCTTCTCCACCAAAACAAGTATACCACACCGAAGGTGTGAGCATTTACACTAAAGAGCATTACTTCTAGCAATATCAGATCCATATACACTGCTCCCACCCGATCCAACTCCAAGTAACATGTCTTTCTCTAAAAAGTAATGCATCAACTACCAATCATCCAGTTTCTGAAGGAACCAAATGGACATCACTCGAAAAATGATGATCCTAGATCAGACCAACTCTAGCTTCTCTTGAACTAAATTCGCTACCTTAGCCATCACAAACCGACGGCTTCGTCACCACAGACTCCCCCAGTTCGAAATTCAAGAACCGATCAGCGAAGCAACCCCCACGAAGACGAAGGCCACGAGAACTTGGACAAGGACGCCGACCCATAATTCTTTTTCTTTCACCTCATCCAGTGAAAGAGCAAGAGTGAAAGAAGAGACCGAGTTTCACACGATCGCCGTTGTTCCGGACGAGGAAGTCCGTCTGGAGAAGACGGAGGACCGAACATCGTGAGAAGATGCCCCGCCTTCGACAACGTCCGCCATCCCGGTCGCGTTCGTTCCTTGTGTCGTTCGGGTCACGTTCGTTCCTAATTTGAGTTCCTTGTGAAAGAAGGAGATGAGGATTGACAAATAACATGCTCAACCAAGACAGAAATAAAGTATTGCTAGTGAATGTCTAGAGTGCTCACATCTCATCAAATGGCCACCAGGCCTTTATTCCAAGTCCAACTAATCCTTCAGCGAGCACTCCAGCATCCTGAAAATTATTAAGAAAATACATAAGTACATAAATTTTTTTAAAAAAGGGCACAATGATTAAACCACATAGTAATTAGGAAAAAGTAAGAAAAAACGTGTCAACATTATCTAATTAGTGTAACCACAATATTTGTGATTATGGTATACATCATCCCTTAATCACCATTTTCGACTAGTCCATTGTGTCACAAACCAAGATAGATCGCGATAGGGGACGGAAAAAAAAAAAGACTTGACGCATTACAAAGGAGTGATCCCAGACAAATCCACAAAAATCAAGCTTTGGTTCCACCAACAGGCATTGACACTCAGTATACCATCTAACGGGAACAACACAGCAATAGACTTCAGTGAACGTGAAAACACACTCTTGGGGAAATTCCACAATGATTCAAACTCGTCGTAATCAGACGGACAGACACAACCCGAGAGCCGAGCAACGGTGATCGATCCAAACCAACGCAAAGCATCCCTCCAAATCACAAAACCCAACAACCGGTGAGTGATCATCGCTAAAACAACCGCCAAACAAGAAACTCATAACACCCAACCTCTCCAAACATAAAAAAAATTCACAGAATTGAGAAACGAACACCGTCCCTCCCATCAAAAACCAACGAACCAAAAAGGGACGAAAAAAAGATGGAAAAACGGTGGCTTTCCTCTGTCAGAAAATGGTAGAAGGGAACTTCAAGAGATAAACCCAGAAGCAGAAAAGCAAGGACCCATCTTCTCCTTCTGCTCCTTCATCTCGTTCTTGTTCTTCCTCCTTCTCTGCTTCGACGTCGAGCCTGAAATCACCGAGAAAGAGAGAGAAAATGCAGCAGCCCTCTCCTTCTTCGCCACGCCGTCGACCCCGCCCAAGTCCGCTGAGATCTCCCTCGCGACCGAGCGGGCCGGCGTCAGGAACAACGGCCAGTCAGATCTCCCTCGCGACAGAGCGTGCCGGCGTCAGGAACAACGGCCAGTCAGCGGCGGGGAGCCTCGTGCCACTCGGGAACGAGACCGAGATGCCAGAGGCAGATGACCAGCGACCCAGGCGGAGGCGGAGGTCCGGAGGCGGAGAGAGGTGGGATGCGCGGAGAAGGAAAGGAATCGAGGCGGAGGCGGAGGCGGAGGTCCGGAGGCGGAGGCGGAGGCGGAGAGAGGCGGCACAGAGAGACTCGGAGGTCGCGTCCTGTTCGTCGGGAGAAAAAGGAGAGAGAGAGAGAGAGGGGGAGGGAAGAGTGAGAAAGGCGAGAGAGGAGACAGAGAAAAACCCTACAAATTCGAGTGAGGAGAGAGAAAAATTTTTGAGCGGGAGGAATAAGCTGACAGTCGGTGGAGCCGAGCCGAGCCGAGATCAAAAACCAGCGCCTTCCTTTTTCAGCGGGTCCCGCTCGGGGACACGTGCCGGTATTGCATTGGTTAGTGCGCACCGGTGTCGGCGAATGACGTGGCGCGCACTAACCACTGAATATTTTCTCTGAAGAAACGAGAGATTCCTGTCCAATTTAATTTTTTGTTAGAATGTTAAAAAGAGTTCACTTTAATTGCTATTCTCCTTTCTTATCTTTTTTTAATTTCATTTTTCAACCTTTTATTTTCTTCTCTCAACAAATGACTTTCTTAACGGTGTTGTCATATATTGTACAAGCTGGTTTGTTTAAGCGAAGAAGAAATAAAATTCATTGATTTTTTTTTTTACTATAAGTTATATGATTTATCAAAAATATTTCTGAAATTAATAATTTTTACTTGTTTTGTCAAATCGTCGTGTCTGTACATCGTATTGGTAGTCCACCGTCTCTTGCATCGCCCCGATTCTTCACCGCGACGGACGACGGAGAATCCGCTTTGACGGCAAGTGCGATTCCGGTGGCCTGCGCCGCCGCTCCGCCCATCGACGCCGGATCGTCGATTCGGAAGCCGATCAGCTTGTGGCCCGGTGCGTACTTCTCTCGCCCGTCACCGACGCCTCGTGGGAAGCGAGTTCCGAGACATTCGAGGAGGTCGGCCGTGCGGGTGCAACCGTGAGTGCTGCGTCGCCGGAGAGCGAATTGGTTCCGAGGAGTCCGTCTAGGAGCAGGACGAGCGTTTTCTACGAGTTTTCCAGTGATTATTTTGCTCGGAGATCAGTGTAGGAATCCTTGGAAGGAGATCAGGATGGGGAAGCTGGTGGAAGATGTCGATGCTCTCGCTGGGACTATATGCTGCTATACGGTAAATGAACTGAGCTTTGAACAGCTATCGGATGGTGATACTTTGTTTCTGGTTCTGAATGTGGTGCCATTCGTTTTCTGCGATGTTTCTCCTGCTTAAATTTCTCGGTTTGAATGATGGTTCACTGGTTGAATGTGGTTTTAACCGAATTTCGAGCGTTTTTGTCCCTGCCTAATGCTTGTATCCACACGATGCATACTATGTCATTGTAAGAAAGAGAGTTCCTGTGGGCTTTCTCTACAGAAGATGAATTGCATATGATGTCATTGACACTGCTAGAGTTAGGTAATACAGTTAAGTGGTGCTTTGATAACTTCCTGATATAAAACTGACATATGCTGGTGCTTAGTCGATGGGTAATCAGTTCCAGTACTTCGCTACTTGTAGTTTGAATGTCAAGTCCTCCTTTGAATAATCTAGAATTGGTCATCTAGTAATTAGAGAATATATTGTAACAACTTGCGGCTGCTTTGCTGTAAGAAGTACTTTGTCTCTATCATACATAGATGTACGTAACTAAATTGGTCATCAATCTTTGTCCATATCAAGTTCTGCAATCAGAAGGCCTAAGTTCTCTAGTCATTAGCCATAGTTCATATGGTGTGGGAAGTCATCAATAGAATTGTGCATAACAGAACATCCCCATATTATTCAGCCTTTTACTTTTGGACCAGCATTGCTTCAGTAGACAGAAAAGTTCTCAAGAGGCCAATCCTTATTGACCCTGACTTGCAAATAGAGTGAACTGTTACATGGGTTGGACACTCATTAATGGCGATCCAACTGGAAGTAAATCAGTTCGTAGAAGGTATCATATGAAACAGTACTTCCGATTGATGATAGCATGCTACTTCCTCCCCTCAAGTTGATGATTGCTTTATTGGCTTATAGGGCGAGAATACACGTTTCCATATGCTGCCACTAAGCAGTTGCAGGATTCATGTTACTCCTGATCCTAAGGATGGCGTCACTTTGATGGCTGTGCCTTAAATGTGTGTTTATTCTTTGCAAACCATATTTACTCTTGCATGTTTTCTTTACTCTACTCATAAAAACTATGGAGAAGTTTGCTAATTTGCTAGCCATTCACCATTCTCTTATTACCAAAAAAAATCAAAAATCAAAATATCAAACCCATCCTAATGACAGAAAAGCTTGCTAATTCAACATCCTCTCCAAGAGATATTGGTAGTTTGTCAAGGCTTTCGACATGTTGTTCAAGCACAATACTCAGATGTAAAATCTTCAAGAAGTTATCCTTTCCGTGATATAGTCTCATTACTGATCTATTATGCTTTTCACCTTAAAATGGTAATTTTTGCAGATTTCCGGCATTCCTCAGATTCAGTTGGACTTACTGCCAATTTGACATTTGTGGCGCATGATTCTAGAACTGGGAAATCAGCTCCAATTAAATCCATCTCGCCAGAATTAAAGAGAGAAAAGTTACTTTGGCAAGGCAGAAAAGAGGAGTAAAATGACGAAATAGAAGAGAGAAGAACGTAACAGAGACACTAAGGTGGAGGACTTGTCCAGTCTCCAAGCTTTTACTTGCCGAAGGTCATGTCTTCTGTGATATGCCAGCTTTGAAAGACAGTGGTAGCATTCTGATAAGTGACACTTGTTTTGAGAACTCATTAGTATGCCATTCACGGCCAAGGAATATTCATGGGTGGATATTTGGAGGATTCAAATGCGAAGGGCTTTTGAATTGGCCTTTTCAACCACATATGCCTTTGTTGGTGTGGCACCCCAGTTCGTTGAAGTTGACCATGTTGAATTCTTGAGACCTGTAAGTACTCATCAAGTGCCTGATGTATTTCTATGTCTAGGTGCTGTTGTTGCATTACTTAACTGCTGAGTGTGGATCTGTGGCAATGATTACATGAAATGTCTGGTGTCAGTCTTCTATAAGCACGGACTGTCGTACTTGAGCCTTCACTCTTGCAGTTGTATGTATGTGTGAAATTATGGATCTGTTAAGTGAAAGATCACAAGATGAAGGATATTCTTTTTGGGTTGTAGGCAGATGTTGGCAACTTTCTCTGCCTCAAATGCTGTGTTCTGTATACGGAGCTTAACAATCCAGATGAACCGCTGATAAATGTGATGCAACCTGAGCTCTGGTCGAGCGAGGTATTAGTGGCCCATGCGCGTTACATTTTCTTTTAGCAAATTTTGCTACCATTATAACGGGTGTCAAACAAATTCTACTTTACATTGACTATACGTCCTGAGGCCTTGAGTGATGGATTGAGGATTCGAAAATCCCATCCAAGGAAGAAGAGGCATGGCATGTCCTTGAACGTACGGATGCTGAGAGTTGTCAGACTTCATCCTGAATACACTTCTCCATTGACTGAAGCGAACGGCAGTGCTTACTCGCAGGTTGAATGATAATTAGTGGGGGACTGAAATTGACACTCGAAAAGCAGGACAACATTGCCAAGCAAAGAGGAACTCGGGGACATCAGTCTAGTTAGGAACTTAGGGGATGTCTAACCCACCAAACATGTATCAGCATTGCAAAGTCCAATTATTTACTGCTTGTGAAAAAGTCTCACTGCACGATGAGATGAACCAAAGATTAGACGATGCCAAGTACAATGATGTTGAGAAATAAGTGTTTAGAAATAAGAGCTCCTGCCAAGTAAAGTCTCACAAGGACATGGGACTAAACATGTCACTGATTCAAATTGATGGATGGTGACAAGTTGTGAACTTCCACATCTGCTGGTAATAAACCGGTACTCTGTTCAGAATTGACATGTGAGTGTTTTTTGCTGTGTGACAGAGTTGTATGCTTTGTCCTAATACTAGGTCAAGGGACTACACGCTTGCCATTGCATCGAGAATTGTTAAAGAGTTTTTATGGCAAGGCTTCTATACGGTGGAATTCTTTTCAAAAAGTCCAATGCCGATTCAAAGAAACTGGTTGATGAGTCAAAATTTTGAAGGCGAGAGTGCTTTTCCTCCCTAATGATTCTTCAATGATTTAAAATTAAGTGATTATGCGGGATGCATGTCGGGCCTGAGTCATCTTATGGGGTGTAGAGTTGAAGAGCAGCACCTTCTTCGAACTGATTTGTAGTTGTGAAATTGATGGCTATACATTGTGTCTCTTGCTTTTGCCAGGCAATGTAGAGTGAAGATTCAGCACCAAAGCAAGAAAGATGACTCCAAGTGGAAAATGTTGGTCAACGAAGTAATTGCAGCTAAGAATCCATTGGGACCATTCTCAGCTCGGTACTCAGGATTATTGTGACATCTTTGTAGCTTAAAAAACCATGCTTGTTCGCATGTTTGATTCATCCCGATTCAAAAAGAATAAAAAGTATATATATATATATATATATATATATATATATACTATAAGTCTTCGCATTGACCTGTATATGAGTTAGCTGGATAATATATATACATTACTTACAATCGACTTTTAGCTGCTTCTTTATTGTTTTGGTTGGATCAGATTGCTTTACACCATCAACCACAGGGCTTTATCTTTTGCAACTGTATCATGAGTGCAACTAGTATTAGCAGAATTTTCACCTAGACCCAGGTCCGTAAACCCAATGCGATCGGGACGATTGGATTTGGATTGGACCCGCATTATCAAACGCGTTGTCCTGGGCCAGACGAGATTTTCTTCCGATTGTGCGTAATCTCCATTAGATTTTAATGACTCACCCTCTATTAAATCAACTTTAATGGTGAAAAACACGACCTAAAACTTTAATGGCATTGATGAAGAACTTACCAGCAATCTAAATGTACACTTGCAAAGATAATCATCATATTAATGGAATTTACCATACTTTTGGATAGTTAACAAAGTTATTTGAATGGTATCTGCTAATTCATATATGTGCAATTATTAGTTTGACATAAGTATCTATGGACCTTTTATACTAAATATACGAGTTGATCCATAACTCATTAGTATAAATCGAAATCACCAACGTATTATCCTTACTGCCCTCACGTGAACTTATGAGCATGTCACAAAAAGGTAAACTGTAATTTATATATTTGCTTGAACATTTACCGACTAAGTTTTAAAAATGTGCACGTTTGTTTGGATTTAAATAAAGCTCAAAAGCACTCTTTTTTCCAGTCAAAACTTAAAATATCAATAAAATTTCGGGAAATTTTGAAAAAAATAAAATGTGAGTCTTTGAGCTAACATTTGAGTACTATGAAAAGTTAGAAAGTCTTGGATTTAAAAAAAAGAAAAAGTTAAAAGTGCATGAACTGTAAAATTTAAATTAAGCAAAAAAGCAAAAAAGTAAAAATCATTCCATACATGCCAGTGATTAATAGAAACTTATCAATATAGATTATAAATTTCTTATTAGTTATCTGGAACAATACACAAGTATAATGTCGACCGCCCAAAATACTCAAAAACCAACTAAAAATAGTAAAAACCAGCCAACCCTAAGCAAATTGCTAAAATGAATTTTCAAGAAGGGGCAATTTGGTGTTTTCAATGTATGATTTTGCTTAGAGGGTATGTGAATGGTATTTGTATAATAGGGGTAATAAGTATGTGTTTGGTAATCATTTTATTCCTGAGAACAATTTTTTTTTATCAAAAATAGTTTTTCTTGATTCTATTTCCTGTATGAGTTTTTGAGCATTTGAAGGTGTTTGATACCTATATAAAATTTTGATTCTTGGGATAGAAATGCATTTAGTGGGACTTTTAATTTTTTTAGGGTTAATACCCTGAAAAACCCCAAACTGGTACACTTGTGACAAATTTACCCTCGTTAGTTTTCATTAAATTTTATTCTCAAATTATTAAGTTAAATGACACGTGACAGTTGACCGGTATACCAATTTAGGATTTTACGCTCCGTTTGTCACCGTTTACAATTTTTGTGATTTTTTTTGTGGTATTAATCCAATTTAGCATAGGGTATATTTGTCACAAAATTACCATTTTGGGGTTTTTTGCAGTCAAATAAATTAGTTTAGGGTAAATTTGTCATAAATGTACCAGTTTAAGGTTTTTTATAATCGGTCGGGGTAAATTTGTCACAAGTATACCGGTTTGGGGTTTTTCATGGTAAAAAAAATAGTTTGGGGTAAATTTGTCACAAATATACCGATTTAGGGTTTTTCGGGGTATTAACCCCTTTTTTTTAATACTTTTATTATATTTTTCTTAATTTTCTCTTTTATCTTTCATCTTTTATCTTTTTTCCTTCTTTGTGGCTGGCGACCGACACTGGGAGCCCTGGCCTCGCTACATTTGGGTGAGGCCGAGCCTTGTCGGTGGCCAAGCCAGGTTGGCCTCGCTAGATCTAGCAAGGAGAGCCTCGCCCATCCACCGGCGAGATTGAACTTGTGCCGCTTGGGCAAGGTCAAGCCTTGCCAATGGCCAGGCGAGGGCAAGGCTTGTCGAACCTCGCCTTGGCCTGGTGAGGCTCTGACGAGTTCGTCGGACCTCGCCTAGCCGGGCAGTGGCTAGTAACTGGCTGGGAGGACGAAGAAGAGAGAAGGAGAAAAGACGAAAAGAAAAGAGAAAAAAGAATAAGTTGAGCTTGATTTTTGAAATTGTTCTCATGAATAATAAGTTACTTTTTTTTTACTTTTTGACTATATTCTAAATCTATTCTCGGGAACAAAAAAAAAATGGATTTTTGTTCCCAAGAACAAAAAATTTACCGAACCGATTTCTATTCTTTTTTTTTTTTTTTGTTTAAGGAGAACAAAAGAATAGAATAGGCACTGTTTGAAATATTACCAAATAGGGCATAAGTAGTAGTTGCCTTCACAAAGTGAGGGTTATTTTTGTTACATTCCCCAGCAGAAAAAGGACCCAATCTGAGATCGACATAAGCATCACTTTACAAAATTGAACAACAAATGATACACTGATTTCTAGAAAAAAAGATGCAACAAACTTTAATTAGCTACTTTAACGAGTGAATCATTTTTAAATATTCAATACAGATATGCAACCTCTTTTAAGACTATATATATATATGTATTTCTAGCGTTAATAAAAGAAGATATGCTACCAGAATTTAGTCCTTGAACTCTTTATGTTCAATGATCCTTAAATTTTAATTTTGGTCAAATTGATATTTGTGCTCTGTGATTTGAATCAAATTCGTTTTTTTATATAATTCTTTAAACAAGGAATTAATCCTTCATAATATTTTATGACTAATCTGATTAAACTATACTAGTCCATTCTTTAGCAAACAATAGGGCTTTGTCACCACCCATCGTGGATTGGACTCCAACTAGGAGGCTGAAGCGCTGCATGGTGTCTTGCCCGGGGTGCGTGGGTGGTGGTTTCTTGCGTGCCTCCCCAGGGTTTACTCCCCGGCTGCCGGCCGTGCGGTGGGTTCCCTGGGTCACCAAAAAAAAAAAAAATAGGGCTTTGTCAAATAGCATGAGTTTCCGTTTCTAGGTTCAATATACTATGACGAACGCATGCAAACCATGCGTATGCATATGTATTCATTATATAGCATTGTATAAGACTTCACCTCTAATGGTGAGCACAATCCTAAGATTATACCAAGTGAGAAACACTGAGATCCAATATGATTCCGTTGTATCTTGACCAAATGCGTACCTATTTAGCCAATTTGTTGGGTAGTACATGATTTTGTTAGCTCTCAATTTAAATGCTTATTTGACATTCTACAAAACTATCGAAATCTTTGACTATGTTGATCTATGTTAAATTAATGCAAATCAGTAGACATATCAAAGAGAGCAATCTCTATATAACCATTTAATTCGTTAATTTTTATAAAATCAAAAGAGATGAGGATAGACAACTAGCGCAGTTACCTCCTTTGAACGTAACTCATAGATAAACATAAATTTGGCCAATTATGTTCTCAATTTTAAGTTGTTTTAAGAGTATTTTATTTTCCTGATATGGAGGGATAACCTACTGATGAAACCTAAATTTTCGCTCGTAGAACCTTATTGAATTTTCCAAAACTTAGGGATCGGATTCACCGATAAGAGCACAATTCGACCCTTAAACACAAACAATGATTACATAATTTTGCACTCATTTTTCTTGCTGCATTTCTTCTGTATTTTGAAACTAGATATATTGTGGTTTGTAAATACCTAAATTTCCGTTCCCATATGCTATTCGTGAATTTTAATAAATCGGGGATCGAATTTGCACCCCTAGAAAATCAGCGACTTTACATTATCTTGCATCCATTTTTCTGGTTCTATTTCTTCTGTACTTAGAACCTACTAGAGGCATTGTAGATTATGGATACCTCAGTTTCCCCTTCCACAGAACTCTCGTGCATTCTATAAGAATTAGGGATTGAGTTTGCCTCGCTCTCGTGACCGTAGTTGAAGGCAGAGGTACGGAAGCTTGCCTGGCTCTCATGGGCGGCACAAGCTCATTACCTCGGTCTATTGGTCCATTAGCTCGGCTACGGCTATGGCGTTTGAGTTTATATAATTCCATCCTTGACGTCAAGTGTGTGTCTTGGTTGAAGTAGGCGCTGTATCAAAACTGGTCCAAACACCTCCCCCTTCCTCATAGCAATGACACTTTTTTTTAGCATTTTGTTTGGTTGTTCTCTAATTTTTGCGTTTGCTTCGTTCTAGGGGCTTCACGGTTCGGACTTGGGCTTGCTGAACCGTGGATAGTATGGCATGTTTATGGCTCTTGAGCGTTCGTTTGATGTGTTTCGGGTTGGTCTCTGTCAGCCCCAAAGGCCTGTAGATATGTCGGGATGTTTCTGTGTTTGTTTGGCGCCATCTAGCGGGTGCATGGACGGCTAAACTTGCTGTCTATACCGCCTAAGGGGCTGGAAACGAGCTTAAAGCTTCCTATTTGGCCTCAGTAGGGGTCTCGACCTATCTCAGGATGTCCCCTTCACATGATTGCATCGTCTATATGCCATAACCACATATTTGCATCATATCGTAGTTCAATTTCTAACCTTGTATCTAGTTTATTATATCTTAACATGCACATAGTATAGCTAGAGCTTGAATCATGTTTATCATGGATAAAAATGAAAAAGCAAAATAAATAAATAAATAAAGGATAAAAAATTGGATAGGCATTTGATAAGAAACGGCGTTTTTAGGCCTAGTTTGATTTATGCTCGGTAGAATTTCATTTTGTTTAATGCGGCAACGTTATCATCTAGTTTACATTCCTTAAACTAGGTTGATTGCATATTTAATTTTATATATTGCTTCTTGGAGTTCTATTTGGGGCTGAATAGCAAGGCCTTGTTGTAACTTTGCCCGATTCGGCTCAAGTTCTACTTATCGTATTGTCTGTGATTATATTGTCATGATTTCCTGATCGCTTTGTTTAATTTGTCATATGAGCTCTCCTTGCATGATAACTTAGGTTTACGTGTTTTAGAAAAATATAAAAATGAAGAAAAGGATCACGTGAAACGTTTTCCCCGTTAAAAGAGAGAAGGTACACAATATCTAGTATAATCAAGGACCTGTATCTGATCTCTGATTTGCAAAAGTAAAACAAACTCTTGCATTTTGCTTGGCTTCTAAATGGCTTATAATAAGTTAGTGGCAGCTCCTAAAGAAGAACAAAATGTGATAATTAACTTGAGAAAAGTAAATTGAGATCGGGAGCCCGCGCTAGGCAGAAGTGCCGCCTCGCAAAAGGGTTAGTCATGCCCACTTGGCAATCTGTCAAGCTCCTTCAAGTTCACCTCCAGAGGGTTGCGACACCTACTTTTTCTTCAAAAGCATACTCATATGACTTGTCAGATTGTATCTTGTTCGTCAATAATATCAAATGTCTTATTAGGTATGGTATCACTAAACATTTCACTAAACAACAAATTGAAGTTCGTATTTTGAAACTCAGGTAACTACAGATGGATGTGCAAGTAGAATCGATAAAGGAATAATTCATCGATAAAACATGAACCTAACACAAAGCAATAAGCATCTTTCACAGATAAGATACTTTTCTCTTGCCATTATGATATACTTGTAAATAGGTAATAAGTACTATACTTTAACAGAAAATTTTCAATTCAATTAAATAATAAATCTACATTTAAAGAGAGGAAAAGGTGAGAAAAGAAAAAGAACAATAATATATTGCCCTACATGGACAAAAGGCAAGAGAGTGATGAAAGAGAAGAAAAGAATATTTTGCCCTTTATACGGACAAAGCCTATTGAGCTCATGTGATCTTAATAGAAAAATTTTGTATTTCTATTAATTTCAATTTTATGACAGTTAATCTTGTCTAATAAAAAAAAAAAGAAGAAAGAAACCCGTCGCCATTTAAGGGTGAGCATGGTCTAGGTGAGCGGTTCTCATCCTAGAATCAGGAACTGTCCACTAAGGAATAGTTGCAAAAAATTGGAATTGGGAACAGACTGTCAATTATATGGATCTACCCAAGAATTGAACTGTTGGTCTAGTTCCCAGGTGGGTATATGGAAACGGTCTCATCAAGCTTCATGTATCAACATTGTAATATGCAGCAAAGAATTATAGAATAGAATCACGTTATCAAAGACACACCCAATTAGAGCTAATGAACCAACAATATAAGTATGTTAAGAAGTGTGTAAGCAAGAGAGCACACTCACCAAATTTGTTATTAGTGGGCAAAAGCAAACAATTATCCAACATAAGAATTAGTAAATAGCCTAGGGATTTAGGAATTTCATTTTCTTAAAAATTAAAAATTATATATATATATATATATATATATATATATATATATATATAATATATTATCTGTCCAATCTGGGTGGATAGGTGGGTAGTTTTACACCTTGAATTGGAACCAGATTAATACCCACCAATTCCAATTATTGGAATAAAAAATCGGACCAGTTCCCTTATGAACCACCTATTCTTTGACGGTCCAATCCGTTCCAGTTCCAAGTGATCCAGGCGATTCCTAGTTCCTTTACACATCCCTATCACCACTTGCTTTGGGTGGGAGATGCCTTCTTGGAGTGTCCCACTTATAGTAACTCCAATTTGGCATTGGCTTATATCAATCATCCATATGAAATGGCGAGTTTTCTTTTTTCATTTCTTTGGCCAAATTAAACTTTTTGGTGGAATTTTGTTGTTGGTTGAATTAAGGTCATAATTGAGTGAAAGGACATTGTCTTTATCTTGCCAAGTATATAATAGTGGTCGGGTTTGATAATTAATAACCTAATGGTGTCTTCAACTTTCGTAGACATGTGACGCAAGGGCAACGTTTAAATTTACCCCCTTGTGGTTCAACCAACTCAAGTTAGATCTATGTTGAGCTCCATTTTATTTGAGGAATGGTTGATTTACAATTCTTCTATCTTTTTGGGCTTTTGAATCAAAAACATAGTCTTTTGACAAACAAGTGAGGAGTTATCTCAATACCCAAATATACACATCTTGTTGTAATCACGTTAAATCACCCAAAGTTTGCAAAACAATTGGTAGTTACTTGAACTAAATGTTCAACATCATCATTTCCTTAATTAGCATTAACGAAATCTGCCCGTGACACTAATCTCATAATATTAATGTTGGATGGGGAAAATCTTTCAAGTAAGTTTCATACATGTAATTATTCACTTGAACTGCAAAAAAAAAAAAAAATGCATGCATATCATTTCTACATGCTGTACCCACTTTGGATAGACTTTTTTTTTTTTCATTCGAATAATTTAAACAGAATTTTCATCCATGTATACTGCTAAGAGTGGTTTTAGAAATAATTCCATAAAAACTAGAAAAAATGCAAGATGGAGAATTTACTTCATTCTTTTGTTTCTTTATTTAACATGACCTTAAAAGAAGATTTGAGGAAGAAATGACATTGCTTAATATTTTTGCAAGTTTATTTCGTTAAGGCTCTCTCGCAATTATAGAATTCTTAATGTTAAACATTGGAAATCTACGAATGCATACTAGAATTTCCTATACAATTTTCCAATCTTTTCCCAAGCTTAAAACACCAACTTGATTCCAAACTTTGCAAAAAAAAAAAAAAAAATGGTAAATGATTTTAAGGTATAAACGCGTAAGCTATTAATTTAATTATTCAAGAAGTTTATTTTGGAATAAAGAGCCAAGAGTTATGCATCAATTATAGGACACTAAAGTGACTTACATATTCCTGTCAATTTTTTTTTTAAAAAGGAAAAAGCGTTACTCGGAATCACATAATCTCGTAAAAGTTAAGAGCATTGCGTGAAAAGAGACAAAGAAGAAACATAAATGAGTCTAAGTTAAAGAAAAAAAAGTCAAAAAAAAAACATGAATATAAATGGATCTAAGTTATAGAAAAAAAGAATAAAAGAATAAAGAATAAAGAGATGGAGTGGGCCCCAGTTAAAGAAAAAGAGTTAGGTGAAGGATTGTTGCATCGCTTTGTTGGAATAAAGAGCCAAGAGTTATGTGTCAATTATAGGACATTAAAGTGACTTATAGACTCCTACCAATTTTTTTCTTTTTTTTGAAAGGAAAAAGCGTTACTCTCAAATCACATAATCTTGTAAAAGTTAAGAGCATTGCGTGAAAAGAGACAAAGAAGAAACATAAATGAGTCTAAGTTAAAGAAAACAAAAAACAAAGAAACAAAAAAACGAATATAAATGGATCTAAGTTATAGAAAAAAGAAAAAAAGAATAAAGAATAAAGAAGATGGAGTGGGCCCTAGTTAATGAAAAAGAGTTAGATGAAGAATTGTTGCATCGCTTTGTTGGAATAAAGAGCCAAGAGTTATGCATCAATTATAGGACACAAAAGTGACTTACAGATTTTTGCCAATATTTTTTTTTTTCTGAAAGGAAAAAGTGTTACTCTTGAATCACATAATCTCGTAAAAGTTAAGAGCATTGCGTGAAAAGAGAGAAAGAAGAAACATAAATGAGTCTAAGTTAAAGAAAAAAAAAAAAAAAAAAGAATATAAATGGATCTAAGTTATAGAAAAAAGAATAAAAGAATAAAGAATAAAGAAGATGGAGTGGACCCTAGTTAAAGAAAAAGAAGTTTTTTTTTTTGGTCAGTAAAGAAAAAGAGTTAGGTGAAGAATTGTTGCATTGCTTTGTTGGATGACCAACTTTTTACACAACTAATTAACGGGCCTAATTCCATAAAAACCTCAAACTTTAAATATAATCTCAATTCTACTCCAAATTTTATTTTATCTTTAAAAAATAGATTAATATCCTGAAAAACCCTAAACTTGTACACTTATGATAAATTTTCCATAAACTAATTTTTTAACTATGAAAAATCTCAAATCAAGACACCCGTGATAAATTTATCCTAAATAATCACAAAAAGCCCAAACTAGTATTCTTATAAAAAAATTGTCTCAAACTAATTTGTTTGACCGCCAAAAACCTTGAACTAATACATTTGTGAGAAATATACCATCCATTAAGGTGAATTAAAACCACAAAAAATCACGAAAATAGTGTATACGTGACAAACGAGAGAATATAATCCAAAACTAGTATAATAGTCAATTGTCATATATAATCCAATTCAATAACTTAATAGTATAATTTAACGGAAACTAACAGAGAATAAATTTGTCACAAGTGCACCAAATTTTAATAAATTTATCAAAGGTGTATCAGTTTGGGATTTTTGATGATAAAAAAATTAGTTTGAGATAAATTTATCACGGGTGTACCCGGTTGGGATTATTTAAGGTATTAATCCTAAAAAAATTACCAACTTTTACTTTAGTCCAAATTTTTCTCGTTAAACTCTTGTCCAAACCGACCAAAAAAAAAAAAAAAAACTCTTGTCCAAAAATTGCCATTAGTTTCTTTAATATTATTAATATAAGGAGGCTTTTGTTGTTTCATACGAATATGAGAGTTTTGATAAAGACTCATGTTCTGAAAATAAACCTCTAACTAGCTCCAATGTTGATAATTTTAAAGAAGTTGGTGACAATTTATGGACAAGTGGGTAGACTTGGGGCTAAAGTAAAATTTGGTGATTCTTTTTAGACAACAAATTGGGGCAAAATTGAAATTGGACCTAAAGTTGGAGTTCTTTTAGGGAATTAAGCTCTCATTGACGTGATGTGAAAAGGACATGTGATTGTAAGCGTATTAAAAAAACAAATTAACCTTTTATACACAAATAAAAAAAGCAATTATTTGCTATTTGGCCTTTTTCAATTTTTCTATCACACAAGAAGACACTATTAGTTAAATGAGTTAACATATTAACCAGGTTAATGCGATCTGGTAAAATACATTTATGCACTCTATTACACGTTTGACCATAATTTTATAAGAGTTTGTATCTTAAATGTATCATGTTATGCAACTCATTTGATAAAAGTGTTATGTTGGGTTTTTAAAGAATGACACAATTAATAATGAATCGAATATGTATGAATAATGTAGACAAGTGCATATAGAAAAGTAGACACATAAGGGATTACTACCAAAAAAGTGATAAACTTATTGTACAAATACTAATTTATTTCTAAACTTTTCAATTTGGCTAATTTAGTCCTAAGCCTTTCAACAATTTGCCAATATAGTCAATTTGGCTAATTATGGCTAGAAATCGCGACATGGATGCCAGCCGTACTATGTTGCATGAGATGCTTTGATGTGGACAATTTTTTGCAATTTTTTTTAAAAACATTTTATTTTTTAAATAAAATTTTGAATTTTTTCCTTTATTTTGTCTTTTACACTATCACCGCCCACTAGATTAGGCCATCTGGCCTTGTCGGTTGCAAGTGAGGCGACCCTCACCCATATTTGCTAAGAGACTACAAGCCCTCACTAGCAACTGGTCAAGGCTTGCTCAGTGGTTGGCAAGGGTCATTGGCCATTGTTGAGAGCCCAACAATCCTCACCAATCATAATGAAGAAAAATAAAGAAAGAAAGAAAAGAAATATAAAAAATTCATAAAAAAAGTTGTCCATGTTGGCCACTAGTTGTGCCATGTAAAATAACTGCTATCCAAGTTAGCAAATTTTGATCAAAATTGAATGAAATGACTATATTGGTAAATTATCAAAAAATTTAGGACTAATTAGTTTGAAAAGTTTAGAATTGAATTACAATCCATAAAATAAGTATATGACTTTTTTTTGGTAATTTTCCGAATTTTACAGGGAAATGGTGTTGAATATGGAGAAAGGTTCGAGGTAATGCTTATGTAAATGGAAAAACAAATTGAAAATAGACACAGTGATAGAGAAAACAATGAGTGGGCCCAATATAACCACAGTAATTCCCTGGGATAGAGGCTTAGGGCGCATTTTAACGTTTTTATTAAAAAATTATTCCCTAGAATAAAAATAGAAAAAACTATTTCTGTTCCGGGAATAATTTTTTAACAAAAGAACACGTTTGATAATTGAACAAAATTTATGTTCTTAGAATAGAAAAAGAACAAAAACACGTTTGGTAAACTTGTATTATTTTTTTCTTTTAATTTTTAAATATTTTTCTTTTATTTTTCCTTTTTTCTCTTTCTTTTTATTTTTTATTTTTTTCCTTTCTTCCTTTTGGCTGGTCGCCGGCCTCGGCCATGGCCGACGACCGGCCGGCAAGAGCCGACAGCCTCACCTAGCCACAGCAAGGCTCACCGGCCCCCAGCAAGGCCAAGCTCGCCTAGCCACCGGCGAGACTCAACCTCGCCGAGCCATCGCTGGGCGACACGAGGACAAGCCTCGCCGGTGTGAGGTTGGCGTGAGGTCAGCCTCACCCAGCCATGGTGAGGCTCGGTCTCGCTAGGGACCGACAAGCCTCGCCATGTTTCTAGGAAGAAAGAAAAGGAAGAAAGAAAAAAAAAAAAGGAGAAAAAAATTGTTTCTAGGAATTGTTCTCAATAACAAGAAACAAGTTTTTTCTACTTCTTGTTTCTGTTTTAAATCTGTTCTCGCGAAAAAAAAATATATATATTTTTATTCCCTAGAACAAAAGTATAAACAAATGCGTTTCTATTCTTTTTTTGTTTCTCGGAACAAAAGAACATAAATTTTTGTTCGGGGAACAGAAACACAATTAAACAAACGGGGCCTTACTTGCTCAATGAGAAAAGTTTTGAATGCCAAGTCCATCGGTCTTGTGGACAAAATCCGCAATTCAAAGCATTTTTTTAATCATTCGTTAGGGGAAATATTGATGAAATCAAACAATTGATGATGAGATCAATGTATCTCACTCATTGAATTACGTGGACTCAACATGGGGCCCACGTAATTCAACGGTTGACATTGACTTGCACATGATTAATGTAAGTGTCGGTCCAACATGACTTACAAACTCTGGCACAAAAAATTCAAAAGAAGAAAAAATAAACACGACTCACAAAGCATGTGCAAATTAAGAATATTTTGTGGAGCCTTCATGGAAAAAGCAAAAGACAAAAAAAGAGCATTACTTGGGTTCGAAGTTTTTTTTTTTTTTTTTTTTAAATGTAAGATACCGAAAATATACTTTGGGTCTCACCTAATTACCTCTAACTTTTCAAAATGCCAAATACATAATCAAGTTTTTCCTTTGGAAACCACATCACATTATTACAGCAATTATCTTGTTGGCCTTACATAAAAGTGTTATTTTCTACAAAATACTTTCATTCACCAAATCCTAGATTCTCGCACTCACCCAAAAACCTTGAAATAGAGCAAAAACTAAACCACCCAAACCCTAAGCAATATGTTAAAATAAGTTTCCTAGAAGGGACAATTTGATCTTTATAATATAGGGTTTTGCTTATAGGTATGTGAATGGTTTTTGTAAAAATAGAGGGTGTAAGTAGTAATTGGGTCAACAATAAGATATGTTTTTGGTATTTTCCATAGAATAAAAGTACCGATTCTAAAGTCAATAGAAGCACCACTTTACAGAAGTGTACATCAAATTATACAATGATTTATAGGAAAAAATGATGCAACAAACTTTCATTAGCTACCTGAACAAGTGAGTCATATTTAAAGATTCAAAGATATATCACATCATTTCCTACTCGATTTCTTCAACTAGTATTCTAATTCTAGCATTAATAAAAAGAAGAGATAATATGAAAATTCAGCCTTTAAACTTTTAGTAGATGTTCCAATTTCAGCCGTAAAGTTTAATTTTGGTCAAATTGATGTTTGTGGTTGTTGATTCGAATCTATTTGGTGGTTTTTTTATATGGTTTTGTAAACCAAAGAATTGATACTTTGTAATATAGTAGTCTGATAAAACGATATTGATTCATTCTTCTGCAAATATATATAGTTTGTCAAACAACATGGATTTTTCGGTTCTATAAACTGTTATGAATGTGGGCAAACTGCCCTATGCATTATATAAACTCAATCTATAAAATGGTGAGCACAATCCTAAGATTAATCCATGTGAGAAACATCGGGATCAAAATATGACAATTAAGCAAATATCTATCTATTGGGTATTTTATAATTCTTAATTCTCAATTTGAATGCTCATTTGATATTTTGCATAACAAAGTTGTTCTCGTGACTAGGTGGATCTACGTATCCTATGAAAGCACACTCATATGACTTACTAGACAGTGTCTTTCTCATCAATAATATCAAGTGTCTTGTTAAATGGGGTATCGGCAAACATTTCATGAACTCATCATGGATACTGAAATTTTATAATTTGAAACTCGGATGGTTACAAATGGATGTGTGACTAGAATCAAGATAGAACAAATTGAAAGATAAAACATCAACTTGGCACAAAGTATTAGGTATTGCCTATGCATGAGATACTTTTCTTGTACCATTTAATGTATGAAATACCTTATTTGTGTTAATTTGCGAAATGATTGGTTCACAATTCTTTTACTTTTTGGCTTTTGGATAGATATTATTTGATGACAAACAAAGAACTATCTCGAGGTAAATGTACATTCCCCATTATTCTTCCTATATATCCTGTTTTAACCGATGTTATATTAAAGAGAAGTGACAAAATTCAAACTAAGCAAAAACATGGTGCTCAACTTTACTCTAAGAATCAGCTTGATTAGTTACTTGAATTAAATGTTTAACGTCACATGTTAACGAATTTTGCTAATATGGTTACCAATCTCATAAAATTAATATTAAATGGAGAAAATTTTGCAAATATGTTCCATACATGTAGTTATTCACTTTTATCTGCATGTAGCACTCACTTCGGATAAGACAATTTTTTACAGTTTATTTTCTATAAACAGTATTCTCATCCGCGTAATTTAAGCCACTAATAGCAATTTTGAAACTATAGTCACGGAAACTTAAAATATGACAAGAAGAACGAAGAAATCTCTGCTTTCAACATGTATGGAAAATGTACTTCATCCTTTCTTTTATCAATCTAAATAATAATCTGAAATGAAGGTTTGAGGAAGAAAATGACAGTACTTGATATTTTTGGCGAGTTTATTTTCTTATGGTCCTGGCAATTTAAGATTTTTTAATACAAGACATTTGAAATCTACGAAAGCACACTAGAATGTACTACACAATTTTATTTTATTTTCGAAGCTTGAAACTCCTGCTCAATTCAAGATTTTTGAGAGGAAAATGGTAAATCCTTTTGAGTACGATCAAATGAACTATTAATTTAAGTATTCTATAAGTTTATTTCTCTATTGTCAGTAGAATAATAGACAAACCAACAAACATCCATATCAGTTAATTTTGAATAGCGAGATGGGAGCCGGGTATCAACTAGGGGTGAGCGGTTCCAGGTTCCGGTTCGGTTCCGTCTGGAACCTGGAACCTACCCTCGGGTACAGGTTCCTCAAAATGAGGAACCTGGAACCTACCCGTGGGAACCGAGAACCTGGAACCTACCCCGTCACAGTTCCGTGGTCGGTTCCAGGTTCCAACAGGTTCTTTTTTTTTTTTTTTTTGTTATTTTCAGATTTGAATTATAACATATGCGCACATTACCCAAAAAAACTATAACGTACGCGCACGTTACAAAAAAAAAAAAAAACTATAACATATGCGCACGTTACCAAAAAAAAACTATAATGTACGTGTATATTACACGGTAACTTCCCATTGACATGTTATCTTGATACATTAACTTCGCACTGCACAAAAATAATAGAATATAATTAGAAATTTCAAAACAAATAGCAAACTAGAAAGTAGAAATAAAACACCACTAGAACAAGAATGTCTAGAGGTACAAGTTTTGAAAACAATTTCGATTAAACCCTTAAATGAACTCAGAAAATTCTGAAATTTTGACACATTGTATTTAAGACCTCGAGGTACAAGTTTCATGAAGAAATCGTAGTCCAATTCGTTCTGGATTAAAAGATAAAATCGATTTACTTTTCCTATTCTCTACTTGCACAGTTTTTGAAAAATTTTTTGGTTAAATAGACAAATGAACTACAAAAATTACGAAATTTAAATATGTTGTAGCGAAGACATGAAGAGAGATATTTCATTCAAAACACATTTCCAAAAGAACCTCATACAAAATGATATAGTCCACGCATTGCAACTTACAAGATCTGAACACATCAGATTGCACAGTTTTAGAAACATTTCCGATTAAATACTCCAATGACCTTCAAAAATTATGAAATTCGACTATGTGATAGCCAAGACCATAAGGTAGATACTTCATGAAAATATCAAAGTCAAATTCGTCCTAGATAATTAAATATGGACGGTTAAAAGCCCTGTTTGTAGTACCGTAATTCCAGATCTAACCATCTCCAAAGGACCACGATTTCACCTACCTATTCTTGTTTTTTTTTCTCTAAATTTTTTATATGTGGTACCTCAGGATGTCCTTTACAACTTTTGTTAAGAAACCGAAGTGAAATTTCGACAAAAAGGTTGCCTTACAGTCCATGCATTCATCAAGGGTCGGTCCTAAAATCTCCAGATCCAGTCTTTCCAAAGAATAATGATTTCACCCACTTATTCTTGTTTGTTTTGTCCCAAATTTGAGTATGTTATACTCCAAGAAGTCCTTTACAACTTTCATTTAGAGGCCAAAGCCAAACTTCAACTAGAACATCACATACAAGTCACTAGAACATCCAAGGTCGAGTTTTTTCTGCCCTAAGTAACCGGTTCCGGTTCCGGTTCCGGTTCCGAAACAGGTTCCGGTTCCAAAATCGGTTCCGGTCCCCCTTGGAACCGGGAACCGAACCGGACCCTCCTCCGGTTCGGTTCCGGTTCCCGGGTAACCCGGGAACCGCGCTCAGCCCTAGTATCAAGTATAGAACCTCAACGTAACTCCCAAAATCTGCCAATATCTTTTAAACGGAAAACGTGAATCACGAACTATGTGATTTCGTGCAAGTTAAGATCATTGTGGGCTTAAGGATTGTAGCAGCATCACTTTGTCGGACGGTCACTTCTTGACACAAAGTGCTTTCGGTCGGACGCATAAATTCCTCTTTAGCATCGCATAGGGTATACGAGGGCTCCGATTTTCCTTTTTCGAGGCAGAACTTCTCCCGACAGAGTTCTTTAATTTTTCAGATGAACTTTTCCTTTTTGGCCCTGTCGTTTCTCTGGACTCTGAGGGACCCAGATTGCCTGGTTCTGTGGAAAACCTGTTGCCAGTTGTGTTGGCGGGTGGGGGAAGTAACATGCCCTTTTGGAGGGTCCCCCTTGTATTAACTCCAATTAGGCTTCGACGGAATTTTGTCATTGGTTGAATCAAGATCATAATTGAGTTGAATGGAAGGACGTCGCCGTTATCTCGTGAATTACATGATAATGGACGGGTTTAACATTTATCTTCATTTCAGATTTGCGGAACAAATTAATTTGAAGTTTCACCACCAGAGCCTCTCCCTTCAGGTTTTTATGAAGCTTTAGCTTGCGTCTTAATTGGAATCATGGTATTGGTTTACCTATTTAAGGTAAACCCAAATGAGTTTTTTGACTGTTCAGATGTTTTAAGGAAGGATTCAAGACGTTTAGTATTGAATAGTAACTATATTTGATTTGGGGCGACTTCAAATAAGAAGATTAAATTGTCCCGAATGATATACTACTTCTAATTCATTTTAGAAAAAGAATACGATGGACTTCGATGACTTTAAATGTCCATCTGCATACGATTTAAAAGTCAAGCCTCAATCGATAAAAAATAATATGCAAATATCTTTGCTTATATGACGGTAGTAGAATGGTAATATTATCTATTCTAACGGACGAAAAAGTTAAACTATAGTACAGGGCCATGAATATTGATTCTTGTCTATCCGCACGTGCTGCTTCATCATCCTATGTCCCAAAGTCGCGGGCGAGAGAGAAAATAAGCTTCCGAATGTACCCTTTTCCGATATCATAGTCTACACTACTTTTCTGCTTCAAGGCTTCCTTACGAAGCGTCCAAAGCACCGTTCTCTTGATCCACATAAGCCCTCTTGATGGATTGTTGAAAGGATAGTTCCCTTGTAACCGAAATTTTAGCACCGAGGCACGATGGATTCAAGCTAAGTAAAAATATGGCATTTGGCTCCATCTTGATTCTGTGGAATAAATGGAACATCCGAGGCTTTGTCATGCTAAGCCTTTGGCTTCAGGTCTTTCTGATTTTATTTGCACCCCTTAGAAAGAAAACATCAAATTGGGCCATCCTTTCTCTCTTGTGGTTGGCTTATTTGATGGCTGACTGGGTAGCTGCATTCGCGATTGGGCTCATCTCTCACAACCAAAGCAATCCGTTCACTCATGAAGCTGAAGTAGATCGAGCACTTCTTGCATTTTGGGCTTCATTTCTCTTATTACATCTTGGCGGTCCAGACACCATCACTGCCTTCTCTATGGAGGATAGCGCGCTTTGGCGACGGCACTTGCTCAATCTTGTCTTCCAAGTCGGTACCGGGATTTATGTCTTCATGCAGATTTTTCCCAAAGACAAGTCATTGTTGATCCCAACAATGTTGGTGTTTCTTGCCGGAGTCATAAAAAATGCAGAGAAGACGGTGGCACTTATTTTCTCAAGCCTCCCAAAGCTCAGGGAATGGCCGTTCTCACAACGCAGGTGTGACATCCCGATTTTCCAATTCTGGTTTCAATTAAATAAGTCGGGCATTTCATCTTCGCGTCTATAGCTTTCTTCTCTGAGCTGATCACTCACGAGATAACTAGTCTATCAGGTGAAGCCGTTAAGGAATCTAAACGCAATAGACTTGAGAATTCGACCCAGAAACGACGTCGCCGACCGTACTAATCGCAAGGGTCATTACGGCAATGCACCGATTAGAGACCGAGATAGGTCGATTCAACGGAACCATGTAATTCGGTGGGTGATTCCACCTAATTGCACAATTCTTGTTGATCGGCACTAGACCGATTTCTCTATCGTTTTGGTACCATGTGTCCGTATTTGAAACCTCGAGATTTCTACGACAATTGAGAGTCGCCAATGTGTCGAAGATGCACTTTGTGGCTTGAAAATAATCAACCACAGGTCAATTGCACAGAAAATTCCTAAAAGCTACCTGGTAGATTAGGATGCGCTAAAGTCGCGCCGCATTGAATTTAACCGTGAAATTGAACCCGATTACGTAAATTGGAAGTCTGTTAAGTCACAATTCATTTTAGGAATGTCGACTCATCTCCGAATATTTTTCTACAAACCGAGATTTTTTGGGAAAAGCAAAGTAAAGCCGTTTTTGTTCGAGATTGTCGAGGGCCGTTTTTAATCGAATCTTCGGGATGCAAGTTGGATCATTTGATGGGGAAATGTCAGGAGAAGGCCGAGGACACATGGGTTAATTTAATTGAGCTTCAATTGGATGGAATTGATTGAGAATTGATTGAATTAAGTGTATAAGATTTTATGCCACGGCGGAAAATGAAATTGAACCCATTGGAATGAGGTTGTGGGAGATAGTGGAAGGTGACATCATCCATGAGGTCATGATGGGCCATGAGAGAGAGAGAGAAAAGTGGTCCCATCTTCCTTCTCTCTCCTCCCTCTCTCTATTCAGTTCTCTCTCCTTCCTCTCCTTGCCGTGCGAGCGTTTCCTCCTCTCTCCATCTTCATCTTCTTCTTCAAAAACCCAGCAGACCAGCGAACCAGAGCAGCTCCGCCCGTCGCCGTCCGTCCCAGCCGGAGGCCGTCGCTCGTCCAGCCGCACGCAGCTCCGCCTCTCTCTCCCCCTTCTGCTGGTGTCGGCTTCTTCTCCTTCTTCCTTGTGTTGTTTGAAACCCAGCAGATCTGGGAAGAGACAGAGCAGCCAGCAAGCTGCTGGACCACCCGCGACCCCTTCACCGTCGCCGTTCGCCGCCGGATCAGCTGGCTCGGCCGTCGCGCTCAGTGGCCAGCCCTGCGAGCTTCCTGCTTGTCTCGCGCCCGTCTTGAGTCCAGCAACGTCCCGAGCTTCCCTGGCCGTTGTTCCTGGTCGTCCTCCAGCCGTGAGCC
Source organism: Eucalyptus lansdowneana (assembly GCA_017140395.1). Classification (NCBI taxonomy): domain Eukaryota; kingdom Viridiplantae; phylum Streptophyta; class Magnoliopsida; order Myrtales; family Myrtaceae; genus Eucalyptus; species Eucalyptus lansdowneana. The sequence goes on along the minus strand of CM029483.1, from coordinate 5,929,569 downwards.
GCCGTCTCGCCGCCGTACAGCAACCGGAACCACCGCCTGGACCGCCGAAGCCCCGCTTTGCCCGTTTGCAGCAAGCCGAGTCGCTGGTTCTTCTCCTCTGTTCCAGCAGCGATTCCAGATCTGGGGAAGCTCAGCCGGAGCCGTCCAGCTCACCTCCGGCCACCGTGAAGCCCCGCCTAGGTCCGGTTTGGTCTCCTCCGTCCATCTTGGCCCTTGTGCGCCCCAACCGGCTCCGGATCCGCCCTTTCTTGGCCTCAACCAGCAGCGGACAGAGAGTTGGAAAAATGGGTATGCAGCAGCTATTTGGCCCGTTTTGGCCGGCTTCCCGAGCCTGGATGCTCGGCCTGCCTTGAGGAAAGTCGATCCTCGCGTCGTCCTCGTCGTTTTGGTCCGCTCGCCGTTAATCGGGTGGGTTTATCCTCTAATTCTTGCTTAGTGAGTTAATGACGCTTAAGGGTGTTTAGATTAGTCTAATTAGGTTTATGTGATTAAATTAGATTACTTTAATGTAAATTAGATTAGTTGCATGATTAGTTTAATGGATGTTTAATTAGGGCTAATTGTATGTTTAATTTAGCATAATCTTGTTTAAGCCCTAATTAATTATTTTTAATTAATTAATTATTTCGAATTTATAAATATTATTTTATTAAATTATATTATTATAAAATAATATTTAATTATTTAATTTTCGGAATTAAATTTAATTATTTAATAATTTCGAAAATTATGCGGGATGGCCTAGGTTGTTAGAATTTATTTGATCGCAAAAAGCGGTTGGTTTGTGTTAATTGTATGTTTAAATTGAGAAATTGAGTGATTGATGATTATGGTGAATAATTCCAAAAGTGTGGAATTGTGTGAAATTCATGAAGTTGTGGTATTTAACTTGAAAATACCCGGTGTTAGCTTTTAGCACCGTAATTGGTTTGTATGACCAGTTTGAATCGATTTGATTGATTGATTGATTGAATTGAGATATGAGTTGGTTTATTATTGAAATATCAGCTTTGGCGAGCATTGGTATATATATGTATCCGCTTAGGCGAGCAATTATGATATACATATATATTGCGGCAGCCTTTCGGTGAGCTAAGATCGTTTTATCGCTTGTGCGAGCACGATCTATATATATCAGCTTGTGAGAGCAATGATCGTTTATCAGCTTGTGAGAGCACGATCCATATATCAGCTTGTGCGAGCTATCATCTATGTATATATATCAGCTTGTGCGAGCTATCATCTATGTATATATCAGCTTGTGCGAGCTATCATCTATGTATATATCAGCTTGTGCGAGCTATCATCTATATCAGCTTGTGAGAGCATTGCATCCATTTCAGCTTGTGCGAGCCGTAATTGTATTGATGGATGAATAGATGGTATGGTTTAATAGATGATATGAATTGATAGATGTGTGGATCGTATGATATCAATTGGATTGACTGAATTGATAGACCGATGGGTATGTCGGTAGTTTCAGCTTGTGCGAGCATTGCTTGAATATAAATTGTACTGACGTGCAGGAAAGGGACTGAGGCGAGGTAAGTCCTCCATCCTATTTGTGTGGCTAGAGCGCCCTGAGGCGTATTTTCTCCCTAATTGAGTTTTAGAGGGTAGGACTTGCTGAGACGTAGTCTCATCCCGGTTGTGGGATAATATTTCAGGTCCCTATATGACGGTCGTGGAGGACCGGAAGTCCTGGAGTTCGGAAGGTGGAGGCTGAAGAATTGGTGAACGTGTCTGACAAGTTGGTCATAGGACAGTTCCCTAGTTGTTGAGCCTGTCTATTTTATAGACAATCCAGTGTTGTATATAAACCTATGTGTTTATAAGAAAGCTTGTTTGGTTGTGATTGATTGCCTGCTTTTCTATCCCAAGTTAAATGTTGTCAGGGGATTTGTTTCGCTTCCGCATGCGTAATAAAAATGAATGGGTCGGCGACGTGTCCTGGGAAGTCGCATTTATATCGACCAGAGTGGGATGTGCGCGCGCTCGGAGGATCGGGGCGTGACAGCAGGTATCTTGATGATGTAGCTTCCAAGTTTGAGAAGGTCTTGGAAAATTCATGGCTAGAGTTTTCTAGTGACGAAGAAGTAAAGCTTGCCGAGAGCGTTGTGGTGAAGCATGCATACTACCTGTTTCAAATGTTTATGGTCCTTCTCGGAGATCTCATGTTCACATCTAGAGAACGCAAAGTGAGCCGTGAATATTTCCATAAAGTTTCCGCGATGGATGCGTTGAGGGTGATATCAGTTGAACTCCAGCTCATGTACGAGGTGCTCCACACAAAAACATTGGCAATACGTTCTATTTGGAGCTACATTTTCCGCTTCATAGCCTTCACTAACGTTGCGACGGCTTTTGTCCTGTTCAATCGCTTTAAAAAGCATCAACTCCCCGATCTCGACGTGGAAATTACTTATTCTCTTCTTTTTGGAGGGATTGCTCTTGATGTGATAGCTCTGTTGATGCTTGTTTTCTCCGATTGGACTATTGTGGGAATCAAGCAAGTTTCATTCCTCAACAAGTTCATAGTCGGCATGAGTGACCTAAGAAAGCCCCGATTCACCACATGTGAAGCACATCCTAACGCCAATGATGCTTATACGGCTTTAGATACACCATTAATATTTCAAAGGTGGTCAGAATCAATCTCTGCTTGCAACCTTTTATCCGAGTTCACGAAGAAGAGTCCGAGAAAGATGCTAAAGCACAGTTGATACTCAGGCATCATTCGCAATCAATGTTGCGGCATCCTTCGCGATCGATGCTGTGGCATCCTTCGCGTCATTCGCGATCGATGCTGTGGCATCCTTCGCGTCATTCGCGATCGATGCTGTGGCATCCTTCGCGTCATTCGCCGCCAATGCTGCAGCATCCTTTCTGTCATTCACTGTCAAAACTTTGGCATCGCCTTTTTCCGTTGTGCCAGGTTTATCTTCTTGTGTTGCATTTGCACAATGTTGTTGCCAGTGGCCATTATCATTTTACTCCGGTCTAGCCTCTCCCCTTTCAGAGTATCTAGGATTGCGAATGCAAAATACGTGTCCAAGAATCCCTTCATTAAAGAGTTATGGATCTTTATCTTTAAGGAGGTGAGACATAAATCCCAGTTGGCAGAAAATGAAAAAAAGGCGAGTGAGATATTTGAGGCTAAAGGTGATTTTTTCCTCAAGAGTAAACGGTGGGGGATCAATTGCGAAGCGTATGTCACCAAGGTTAATTTTGATGCTAGCATTATAATATGGCATATTGCTACTGAAATATGCTATAACAGGGAGACACCCACAGCAAAAAATGAAAAAAGGGAATTCAGCAAGATCCTCTCTGACTACATGATATATCTTTTACTTAATCAATCTAATCTTGTGTCCGCTGTAGCGGGTATTGCCCAAATTAGATCGGCGAAAATGCTTGAGAAGATGGGTGGACACGAAAGGGATGTGGAGGAGCTATGCACACGTTTGTAAAGTAAGTCTTCCGAGATTAGGGAATCCACGCTCTCTCAGGGAATCAAGTTGGCCAAAGAGATGGAAGGACTCGAGAAAGATAAGTGGGAGGTGATGAGCGGAGTGTGGGTTGAGATGTTATCATATGCAGCGGGTCATATTAAGGGGGAGACACATGTGCAGGTGCTGAGCCAAGGTGGAGAGCTTCTTGCCTTTGTTTGGCTGTTGATGGCCCATTTCGGTTGTTTCTACAATCCTGAATGGGGCATTGGCGCGAATTACGAAGATTTGCATCTCTTTGACGAGACCCAGGATGGCGGAGAAAATATTTCATACCCTCAAAGGATCATGTCACGGTGGATCTTGAGCGTAGAAGATTGACTTCATGTATTCTGACAGACATCATGGATTTTGACATCAGACGTGATGTCTATCATCCCCATTAGCTTTTGTAATAAAATATATATATATGGATGGTTTGATGCTTAAATGCAATTCACCTTCTTTAATAAACATGACCGCGTTAAGCCAATTGACAATACAATTACATGCTAGATTAGGAAGAGTCAAGGTATTACCCGATCTCGTCAAGCAATTTACAAACCGATTTCATGAGACATAAAATTATCAGGAAGAGTCACAAATCAGCTCTAAAAGTTTTGAACGTACTCATCACAAGTTATGATTGGTGACTACATTAACTCCACCATGCTACATTACATCGCACGGTCACCCATCGCTAAGCCCCATCTGCCAGAGTCCGCTTTGGACTACTGATGCATAGAACTGCAATAAGTCAAACCAGTTAGGACCAGTCCAAGTCGCCCACATAAAAATCAGAAATTCTGAATACATCATTACCGTTATTTCCTCGAATTAAAGAACGCTTGAGCGAGATCCTTGTTTTTACTGTTTTCCAAAAAAACGAAATGAACATCTTGTGTGATCATCATCTAAATTGAGAAGTATTTTCACTCATATGAGGTGCCGAGAACTCAACCCATAGATCATCATCCCCGACTAATTAAAGTTACAGACAAGTAGTTGAAGGCACATTGGATTCAGTACAACCAATAAATAAAAGGACGAAAAAAATAGGAAATTCAACATAATCAAGCTACATTGAGAAATTTTTTGTTGAAGAATTCTCCTGATGGATAGAGATCATGTTGAGAGAAGTACCTTGACAATCGATGCCAAAATTCCGTTTGACGATCACCGGTCTCCTAAGAATATATTTCAAGAAATCTGTGGGGGTTTTTGTGGCGGTCGGCCCTTTCTGTCCTCCTCCCCCACTTATCCTCCAAGTTTGCTTCCTCTACTTGGAACAAGAAAGATCGATAAAACGTAATTCAATCGAGCGGAAAAGAAACCAAAAATTGCGAACTAATTTGCACAGAGAAAAGGCTTATGACAAATTAGGTGGTCAATTTATCATACTGCATTTCTGAAATTTGGTCTCCTACGCTTGTCTCAAGTTATTTCTTGGAATAATGGATGGCGGTGATCTTTTATGTGAAGAAAATCGAATAATGGACAGCGATAATGATGAAAGGAATAAGAGATTATTGTCCAATTATATAAATTTTCAACAACTTGATTCAATTTTTTTTTCGGAATTTTAAAAAGAGTTCACCTTATTTGCTATTTTCCTTTCTCATTGTTTTAATTTCCCTTTTCAACCTTTCTTTTTTCCTCTCAACAAATAACTTTCTTAATACGGTGTTGTTATATGTCGTACAAGCTGGTTTGTTTAAGATAATGAGAAATAAAATTTATTGATTTTTTTACTATAAGTTATATGATTTTTCAAAAATATTTCGTAAATTAATAATTTTTACTCGTTTGTCAAATCGTGCTCTCCGTACATCGTATCGGTGGTCCACCAACGTCTCCTCTCAAAGCTCTCCTCCTTTCGCGCCACGGGACTTGCATCGCCCCGATCCTCCGCCACGACGGACGACGGAGCATCCGCTTCGACGGGCGGGCGCTTCCCGTGGCCTCCGTCGCCGCTCCGCCCATCGACACCGGATCGTCGATTCGGAAGCAGATCAAGCTCGTGGCCCGGTACGTACTTCTCTCGCCCGTCACCAACGCCTCGTGGGAAGCGAGATCCGAGTTATTCGAGGAGGTCGGCGATGCCGAGGCGACGGAGAGCGCTGCCTCGCCGGAGAGCGAATTGGTTCCGAGGAGTCCGTCCAGGAGCAGGACGAGCGTTTTCTACAAGTTTTCGAGTGATTATGTTGCTCGGAGATCAGTATGGGAATCCTTGGGATGAGATCAGGATGGGGAAGCTGGTGGAAGATGTCGATGCTCTCGTGGGACTATAAAAGGTAAATTAAACTGAGCTTTGAACAACTATCGGATGGTGATGCTTTTGTTTCTGGTTCTGAATGTGGTGCCATTTGTTTTCTGCGATGTTTCTCCGGCTTAAATTTCTCGGTTTGAATGATGGTTCAGCGGTTGAAATGTGGTTTTAGCAGAATTTCAAGCGTTTTTGTCCCTGCCTATTGCTTTATCAACGCAATGCATGCTGCGTCATTGTAAGAAAGAGAGTTCCCATGCGCTTTCTCTGCAAGAGATGAATTTGTATATGATGTCATCGACAATGCTAGAGTTAGGTAATACAGTTTGTGGTGCTTCGATAAATTCGTGATATAAAACTGAAAGGTGCCAGAGCTTAGTCGGTGGGTAATCAGTTCTCGTATTCTGCTATTTGTAGTTTGAATGAATGGCAAGTCGTCGTTTGAATAATCTAGAATTGGTCTTCTGGTAATTAGGGAATATATTGTAACGACATGCTGCTGCTTTCCTGTAAGAAGTACTTTGTCTCTATCATTCGTATATGTGCATATCTAAATCTCATTAATCTTTTTCCATATCAAGTTCTGCAACCAGAATGCCAAAGTTCTCCAGTCATTAGCCATAGTTCAAATAGTGTGGGAATTCATCATTAGAATTGTGTGTAACAGAACATCCCCATTGTATTCAGCCTTTTGCTTTTGGACCAGCATTGCTCCATTGACAATGGCAACACAAGGCCTCTATTTTTAGTCACTGCTTCGGTAGACAGAGTGGTTCTCAAGAGGCCAATCCATATGGACACTGAATTGCAAATAGCATGAGCTGTTACATGGGTTGGGCACTGATAACTCTATAAAAATAGAGTTATTTTACCTTTTTTAGGCAACAATTAATGCATTATCTATGAGAAAATATTTGGATTTCCTTCTGATTATTTAAATTTTCCTTGTTTATGCAGAATAATGAGATATGGAGAAGATAAGGAAAAGAAGGGCAATTATTAGGAATTCAAATAAAAGCAGCGATGGAAGATGGATATCAAATCAGGAAATTCTTGATTTTGTTACCTAATGTTATCTACAAGTAGATATTTTAGATTTCCTATAAATAGGAAGAGAGAGCAGCTAGGGTTTTTTTTTAGGAGATCGTTTTTCCATTGTTCTGAGAGTTTTTCAAGTATTTTGAAAAGAAGACAAAAGTGGTGACAGAATTCTTGTTCTTTGATTCAAGATGTTGGGTTTGATCTATATTTTTATTTTTATTTCTTATTTTACTATGTTCTAATTTTCTTTTGTTAGAGCTACGATGTAGCCTAACCATGATGATGTGAATTTCATGATTTTTATGTTCTACAATTGATTTCATTCATGTGAGTTATATATTATTGCGTTTAATGCTTTTGAGTGACTGGCCACCACTTGAATGATCTGATGTGCATGTTTGAGACTGAGAAGTGATAATATGCAATTGTTTATTATAATATATCACCATGAATTAAACGTGGATAGAAATATACCGCGTTATTTGTGTAGCTTTCGGTGATAAGGTGATCAAAAGACTCATTGTAAACCGGGAATATTCATAGTTTTTAATTCACATAGAGATATAGTGGATTAATAAGCTGAGTAGGTTTGCTATACCTAGAGATAGGATAGTAAATAGATTAGGAAATTCCGCTATCACATGTTTGATATCGCTCTTGTATTCATAACAATCTGAAATTCATATATAGTGGTTATGGTGAAATCAGATGCTCTAACATATTTATCTGATTGATTTTACTGCATTTAGTCTACAAGTTTCGTTTTTAATTCATTCATAATTATATTTTGATTTGTTAGATAAATTTTAGAATTAATCTATTTTAGTATTTAATTAGTTTATTAATCATCGATCTCCGTGGACGATACTTTTTCTCATCATTATATTACTTGTTCGATACGTGCACTTGCGTTTAGAATTTTACGAACAGGCACTCATCAATGGCGATCCAACTGGATGTAACTCAGTCCATGGAAGGTATCATATGAAACAGTACTTCCAATCGATGATAGTATGCTACTTCCTCCGCTCAAGTTGATGATTGCTTTATTGGCTTATGGGACGAGAATATACATTTCCATCTGCTGCCACTAAGCAGTTGCAGGAGCAAGGAGCCACATTACTCCTGATCCTGAAGGATGGTGTCATTTTGATGGCTGTGCCTTAAATGTGTGTTTATTCTTTGCAAACCTTATTTTCTCTTGCGTGTTTTCTTTACTCTACTCATAAAAACTATGGAGAAGTTTGCGAATTTGCTAGCCATTCACCATTCTCTTATTACCAAAACATAATAAAAAAAAATCAAACCCATCCTAACAACAGAAAAGCCTGCTAATCAACATCCTCTCCAAGAAATATTGGTAGTTTGTCAAGGTTTTCGACATGTTGTTCAAGCACAATACTCAGATGTAAAATCTTCAAGAAGTTATCCTTTCTGTGATAGTCTCATTACTGATCCATTATGCTGTTTACCTTAAACTGGTAATTTTCTACAGATATCCAGCATTCCTCAGATTCAGTTGCACTTACTGCCAATTTCACATTTGTGGCTCGTGATTCTAAAACTGGGAAATCAACTCCAATTAAACCCATCTTGCCAGAGATAAAGAGAGAAAAGTTACTATGGCAAGAGGCGGAAAAGAGGAGTAAAATGATGAAAAAGAAGAGAGAAGAACATAACGGAGATACTAAGGTGTAGGACTTGTCCAGGCTCCTAGCTTTACTTGCCAAAGGTCACGTCTTCTGTAATATGCTTGCTTTGGCAGACACAGATAGCATTCTGATAAGGGACACTTGTTTTGAGAACTCATTAGTATGCCAGCCACAGGAAAGGAATATTCACTGGAGGATATTTGGAGGATTTTAATGTGAAGGGCTTTTGAAAAGGCCCTTTCAACCAGATATGCCTTAGTTCTTTGAAATTGACCATGTTGATTTCTTGAGACCTGTAAGTACTCATCTGGCACATGATGTATTTCTATGTCTAGGTGCTGCTGTTGCATTACTTAGCTGCTGGGTGTGGATCTGTGGCAATGATTACATGATATGTCTGTTGTTACAGTCTTCTATAAGCATGGGTTGTTGTACTTGAGCCTCACTCTTGCAGTTTGATGTATATGTGTGAAATTATGGATCTGTTAAGTGAAAGATCATAATCTGAAGGATATTATTTTTGGGATGTAGGCGGATGCTGGCAATTTTCTCTGCCTCAAATGCTGTGTCCTGTAAAGGAAGCTTGACAATCCAGCTGAACTCCTAATTGACGTCAAAGTTGTGGCCCATGTGATGCTTACCTGAGCTCAGGTCAAGCGAGGCACCATTGGCCCACGCAGGTTACATTTTCCTTTAGCAAATTTTGATACCATCTTGCTACTCTGACCAGAAGTCAAAGGATGTTGTGGTTAGGGGATTATTCTCTTTTACTCCCCCTTTCTTTTGGGCTCAAGCTATCTACTGTCCCTTAACATAATGATCATGCATAAGAAAATTTAAATAGGAAACAAGAATGAACTGGTTACCTAGTTGGGGGATACTGAAGTCTGTCTTTAATCCTATCTAAATGGTGAACTGAACCTTTGTGAAGTTACCATATCTTTGGTCAGACTTGGTTTCATATCACCATGTCTTAGATACTCCTAATAAATTTCTTGTTATTTCATCTATCATCCTAACAGGGGTCAAATGAATTCTACATTACATTAACCATACGTCCTGAGGCCTTGAATGATGGACTGAGGATTCGGAAGTCCCATCCATGGAAGAAGAGGCTTGGCATGTCCTTGAACGTGTGGATGTTAAGAGTTGTCAGACTTCATCCTGGATACACTTCTCCAGTGACTGAAGTGAACGGTAGTGCTTGGTCGCAGGTTGAATGATAATTAGTGGGCGACTAAAGTTTGATTTTCGAAAAGCAGGACAACATTGCCAAGCAAAAGAGGAACTCAGGGACGTCAGTCTAGTTTGGAACTTGAGGGATGTCTAACACACCAAACATGTATCAGCATTGCGAAGTCCAATTATTTACCACTTCTGAGAAAGTCTCACTGCGTGATGAGATAAACCAAAGATTAGAAGATGCCAAGTAAAACAATGTTGAGAAATAAGAGCTCCTGCCAAGTAAAGTCTCAAGAGGACATGGGACTAAACATGTCACTGGTTTAAATTGATGGATGGTGATAGGAAAGTTGTGAACTTCAACATCTGGTAATAAATGTTCAGCGTTGATATATGAGTGTTTTTTGCTTTGTGACAGAGTTGTTTGCTTTGTCCTATTGCTAGGTCAAGGGACTACACGCTTGCCATTGCATCGAGAATTGACAGAGCTCTTATGATAAGGCTTCTTTACAGTGGAATTCTCTGGAAATTTGCTTGCAGAACATGCTTGGAAGCAATTGTTAAGTTGGCATCCTTCATAAGATAATCCATCAACATTTCAGATTTAGATTGGTCGATAATCTGGGGTCAGAACTTGGGAGTTTATTGGTACCGGATCTAGTTGCATTTATTAGCAATTTATTTGAGACAATTCTCTGTTGAGCTGCTTATTCTTACCAAATTTCTATCTTGAATGATTGAAAATGGAAAAGGTTAGAACAGAGCATTCTTGCGAGCAGTTGCAAGAATTTTTTGTTGAAAACCGGCTCACCGAGCCTTCATTTTCATTTCTCCCTAATAAGTTTCCAATAATCTACTATGTCCAATCTGAACATTCAGTTAACTTTAATAATCAGATCCAACTCAAACTATGATGTTGGTTCTATACCAATGAGACCTTACGCAAGGCCATGAAAAGACCTAAAAAGAGTTCTGGTGAGCAAAGCCTCAAGATTGTCAGTACTTCGTGCAGTTGGTTACCTCGCTGATTTTGTTGGGACAGTTAATATTATGTAGTTCCATAAACAACTAGCAAAGCACATGCAATTGGCATTCATGAGAACATATACATCTGTAATAAGGAGATGCTTAACACAGACTTCATGAACTTTTCACTGCAGGCCCCTGTAGTTTTATGTGAAGCCCCTATTGAGAGTCGTGTGTTACAAGTTAAATAGAATTGCGAAATTAAATTGTTGCCCTGGGGCCATAGGTGAATTTAGAACAAACTTGTATAGCTGGTGTTGTTGATACCATTGTGACTATGTCTGAATCCACAAGAATAAAGTGGTTCGGGGAATTAGTATGTTACAAATGCATTCTGTCTTGCTAATCGAAACTTCGTGAATAGCAAAAACTCACCAACTCATTGTGTTTCTGGGAAAAACCCTATTAGCTATTATTTAGGTTACGAGTCAAATTATTGAGCTTTAAGGGGAGAAAAAAAAAGCTCGAAAACATTTCTTGGCTAAAACCAGCTACAGATGTCTGGATTAATACAGCATAGAATCTTGTTATTGTCATGTTCTAACTGGTTACCGTATATCAGGTTCTATCTTTAAGGAAACAATTATTTAGCTAGAGTTAAAACCATATCTCAAGCTCTTGCTGCAAGTCAAATGGGAGAGACATGCCTCAGGGAGTTAGCTAGAACCAACAATATGGGTGAATATGAACTGGTCGGATTTACGCTTTTGCATAAGCAACTCTTCCATTTTTTTCTATATTTGTAAGAATATGATCTTCCATTTATTTCTTCTATTTATTTGAATCTCATAATCGTTCTCTTTGATGGTAGTTGATGAGACATGCTCACAAAAAGACTTAAAAAAAGACTTTTTGGACAATTATCCCTAATAGGGAGCAACAAAATATTTTCTTTGTGCGGCGGTAAAAAAAATACGCTTTTTTGATTGCCCCAAATGTAAGATGGACAGTAGAATGTGCTTCAATTTCTTTACCGACACAGTCTGTATCTATATATATACACACACACATGTGGTTCACCTATTAATAACTTAATTTCCATCATTAAGAACACAGAAAAGTAGGACCCCTTTTTTAAATGTTTTGCGGGGTAAGTACACTATCAATGCCAAAACTTGTGTACGACGCTCACTTTGATGCCAAAACTTTATTTTGGATCACTTAAGTGCCAAATCGGAGGAAAAACGATCACTTTGGTGTCATCGGCGAGAGATTCCGGCCAAAATGATTGGTGTCAAACAAATTCTACTTTACATTAACTATACATCCTGAGGCCTTGAATGATGGATTGAGGATTCAGAACTCCCATCCATGGAAGAAGAGGCATGGCATGTCCTCGAATGTGTCGATGCTGAGAGTTGGTAGACTTCATCCTGAATACACTTCTCCAGTGACTGAAGCGAATGGCAATGCTTACTCCCAGTTTGAATGAGAATTAGTGGGAGACTGAAATTGATACTCAAAAAGCGGACAACATTGCCAAGAAAAAGAGGAACTCGGGGCCATCAGTCTAGTTAGGAACTTAACGGATGTCTAATGCACCAAACATGTATCAGCATTGCAAGTCCAATTATTTACTACTTCTGAGAAAGTCTCACTGCACGATGAGACGAACCGAAGATTAGAAGATGCCACGTAAGGTCCCTCAAGGACATGGGAGTAAACACGTCACTGATTCAGATTGATGGATGGTGATAGGAAAGTTGTGAACTTCCACATCTGCTGGTAATAAACTGGTACTCTGTTCTGCGTTGATACGTGAGTGTTTTTTCCTTTGTAACGGAGTTGTTTGCTTTGTCCTAATGCTAGGTCAAGGGACTACATGCTCGACATTGCATTGAGAATTAACAGAGTTCTTATGATAAGCTTCTTTATGGTGGAATTCTTTTGAGAAATTTGCTTGGAAAACATGCTTGGAAGCAATTGGTAAGTTGGCATCCTTCCTAAGGTAATCCATCAACTTTTCAGATTTAGAATAGTTGATAATCTGGGGTTGGAACTCGGGAGTTTATTGCCACCAGATCTAGTTGCATGTATGAGCAATTTATTTGAGACAATTCTCTGTTGAACTGCTTATGCTTAACATATTTCTATCCTTAAAAATGGAAAAGGTTAGAATATTCTTGCAGACGTTTGCAAGAATTTTTTGTTGAAACCCGGCTCACCCAGCCTTCAATTTTATTTCTCCCTGATAAGTTTCCAGTAATCTACTATGTGCAATCTGCCCATTCTTAGCAATTTCCTCTTAAAATTTATTCAGTTACCTCTAATAATCAAACCGAACTCAAACTATGATGTTGGTTCTATACCAACGAGACCATGCACAAGGCCATGAAAAGACCTAAAAAGAGTTCTGGTAAACAAAGCCTCAAGATGGTCAGTACTTCCCGCAGTTGATCATCTTGCTGAATCTGTCAGGACAGTTAATGTTATGTAGTCCCATTGACAACCAGCAAAATGCGTACTTTTTCTTGGTTTAATTGGCATTCATGAGAACATTTACGTAGGCAATACTTAATCTGGACTTCATGAACTTTTCAAGCTTTATTAGCACTATGTGACACTCTTCACACCATGGTCAAGGAATCATTATGATAAATTCACTGCACGCCCACATGTGAAGCCCTCCACTGAAATTTGTCTTACAAGTTAAATAGAGGCACGAAATTAAATTGTTGCCCTGTGGCCATAGGTGATTTTAGAACAAACTTGTGTAGTTGGTGTTTTTGATACCATTGTCATTGTGTCCGAACCCATGAGAATAAAGTGGTTTGCGGAATGATAGATTCTAATCCATTACTATTGCATTTTGTCTAGCTATTCGAAAATTAGTGAATAGCAAAAACACACCAATTCATCATGTTTCTGTGTGAAACCTCTTCTGTTCTTTAGGTTACTGGTCAAATTATCTAGGTTAAAAAAGCTCGAGAACATTTCTTGGCTAAAATCAGTTACAGACATCTGGATTAATACAGCATAGAATCTCGTCCTTATCATGTTCGTACCGGTTATGATACATCGGTTATTGTCTTGAAGGAACTATTAGGCTAGAGTTAAATCTATATCTCAAGCTCTTGCCACAAGTCAAATGGGAGAGACATGCCTTAGAGCATTAACGTCGACAAACGATATGGGAAATATGAACTGGTTAGATTCACGTTTTCGTATATGCAACTCTTTCTTCTTTTCTATATTTGTAAGAAGATGATCTTTCCATTGATTTATTTCTTCTGTTTCTTCGGATCTCATAATCGATGTCTTTGATACATGCTCACAAAGTATTGAAGACCTATTGGACAATTATCCCCAATAAGGAAATGGTCCAAATTTAAGAAGACGAACAGTACAATATACTTCAGACCAAAAAAAAAGAAAAAGAAAAAAGAACAATAGAATATACTTCAATATATTTACTTACACAGCTCGTAAACAATTCCTTTTGTCATTATATTCTCCTCGACTCTAAATTCTTTTTTCATTTTATTTTTATAAGCAGGTAATATAATTCACCAACTAAAAACTTAGTTTCGTTCATTAAGAATACAGAAACGTAGGGCCTTTTTTCTTAATGTTTTGCCCAAGCTCTTGCGAGGGATGAAACATCAACGGATGTGTCTCTTTGCCTTTGTTACTTCTTGTCGGGGCATAATGGACAGAGTTTAAGCCTATTAAGCTGGATCATATTTCACTAAGTATCTAAGTTTTAAAATGGAAGCCAATTAATCAATATGGTTGTTCATTTTCACTCTGAAAGTCCCATGTTGAAATTTGACGATGTGATTGCCTTTTTACTTTTTATGTTTTTTACTTGAGACTAACCATCTTGAAAACTAGAATTGGCTGCTAAAGAAAGTTAAAAGACTTGAAGAGGACGATGTCTTCCATTGACATAACTTCCAAATTCCCTCTCATCAATAAGACAATCGACAACCCCCTTGCTTGTTTCTTGTCTGGTCTCTTCTATCCCTTAGTGAAAATTGACTGAAAATAACGAATACCCATAAGCTGATCAGATTTATATATAAAAATAAACATAAAACGAGACCATTTCTCTCTGTTCTGAATTCTCTTAAACTACCGCAGGAGCTAGAAGTTCAATTCAATTGCATGAAGAATATGTTGAAGAGTTAAAGATTAGAGTTAGGTTACGTAAGAATTTCTTATCACTTTGTTGATGGCCAATTTTTTGACACAGATCATTAACATGCGACAAGTAATGTAGACGAACTCAAATTGAGTTTGAATGGATTAATCTTTTTATACACAAATGATAAATGTGTTCTTTGCTAAATAACCTTTTCAATTTGCTTATGCCACGCATAGATATGACTAATTAGATGAGTCAACATTTAATTTTTATCAATGTCATTTGTTTAAATACATTTAGGCATGTTAGTGGTTTAAGCATATTTTTATGAGGTTTTATATCTTAAGCGTATCATGTTGTACAATTCAATAGAAGTGTCTTGTTTGGCGTTCAAAGATACAAGATTATTGATAAACGAGTCAAATATGCACGAATGATGTAGGTAAGCACATATTGAAACGTAGGCTCATAAGAGTTATTTAAAGACATAATGCCGAATATTTAGAAGAGTACGAAGTAAATATTCATGCAAAAGAAATTCACACGCAGATGAGATAAATTTGAGAACCGCGACGTGATAGAGGAAACAAAGGGCAGGCCAGTGCAAGCACGGTAACTTTTCCGAGATAAAGGTTTGCTGGCTCAATGAGAAAAAATGGCTGCTGACTCCTCTGTAGGGTGTGCTTTTAGTGGTGGGAAGTTTTAACCGCCAAATCCAACAGCGCCACGGACAAAATCCACAATCAAAGCTTTGGATCTTTCTTTTGGGAAAACAGTCAAGAAATAAATAATTGATGACGGGACCAATTCATTTCAATCTTTGAGTTATGTGAACTCAACCCCCCTAATTCAACGGCTGAGATGGAGCATGCTAATTTATGCAAGTATCGCTCCAACATGACTTGCGAACTCTAATAAAAAAGTCAATAGAGAAAAAAAAAAAAAAAAAAAGCGACTTCTGAGTCATGGGCAAGTTAAGACAAATTAAGAACATCTCGTGAGATCCTTGTGAAATAAAAAACAAAAAAGAGGAATATTACTTGGGGTTTAAGTTACGAAATACATCTTTGGAGGCCAATTTACACCTTCACATTAATTAGCCAAATTTCCCTACTTACGAAAATGTCGTCTTCCCTTAATGATGCATATATCTTGTTTGAATGACGATGATAGAATGCTAATGTTATAGAATCTAACAGAGGAGAAAAGAAAACTATCTTATTAGGCCAGATAGATTATTATGATCCCTCCAAGAATCTAACTATAGCACCAAACTTGTCATTTTATGTGAGTGCATGGATAACTTTGATATCTCACTTCATTTTGGATTTGTGGAACAAATGGAACGTTCGAGGCTTAGGTATCTTGAGGCTCTCGCTTTAGATCTTTCTCATTATATTTACCTCCCTCACAAAGAAAACAGTGAACCATAGCATCTTTGTCCTCATGTGGTTGGCCTATTTGATAGCTGACTGGGTAGTTGCATTCATAGCCGGGCTTGTCTCGCATAACCAAGGCAATTCTTTTGCATGTATAGCTAAAGTAGATAGAGCACTTCGGGCATTTTGGATCTCATTTCTCTTGTTACATCTTGGGAGTCCGGATACCATTACTACCTTTTATGGAGGTCAGTTTATTTTGGGGACGGCACCTACTCAATCTCATCTTCAAGGCCGCCATCTATGTCTTTGTGTAGAAATTCACTAGCGACAAATTGCTGGCAACCCCAATGTTGCTAGTATTTCTTGCCGCAATCATATAAAATGTGGATGGGTTACTAGCCCTGAATCTTTCGAGCCTCTAGAGGCTCAAGGGATCGATGCTCTTACAAGTGGATTATGGGCTCATGGAGATCTTATATGGTGAGTATGTTGAAGCCGTTAATGTTCTAGGGGATGGATATTCAGATGAAGAAGCGAAGCTTGCCGAGAGCATTGTGGTGAAGTGTGTTTACTACTTCTTTCAAATATTTAAGGCCTACCTTGGAGATCATGAAGAAGAATTTAGTTAAATAAACTTAATACTTGTCAGATCAGACAGAAGAACCTGTCATTAAAATGATTTAGCGCACAAAAAAATAAAGTAATATGGAATGAGTGATTTAGTTTTTCTCGAGGAAGTTTCCATTTTTCTTTAGGGCATGTGACTAGAAACTGTCTTTCTCATCGACTTGATGATTGTTTTAGTGTGAAAAAGCACATCAAGAATGGAATCCCCCTCGCCACGTCTGGTCAAATGAAGTCAAATCTACGTTAGTTGGTTACCCATCGATTTCGCCGTTTTATGAGGGGATATTCAATTTTAAACCTGAGATTATACAACAAAGGAATAATACTTCAATAATGATTTGAATGATTTCTCTATGGTAGGTGTGACGAAGTATGCTATTTGCGCACATGGCTAAGAATTATTTAACATGAATTGTTGCATCATGTTGAACAACTCAATTAAAACGCATTCAATATTTTATTAGGCTGTTGACATTGGCTAGGATTATTCTTTTTTGTATTCAATTCATATTATCGTGATTGATATACATATGCGCTTAAGAAAAAAAAAATCAGGTTTGTCCATAAGTTTCATTCGTCACAACAAAGGAAAAGAAAGAAAAAAAAAAGACTGCTGGGAACTTGTAGTCTTAAATTATACTATAATAATTTATAATGACCTGTACATGAGTTAGCTGAATGAGGGGTATACATTACTTACAATTGAGTTTAACCCACTTTTTTTGGGGATCAGATTGCCTTACTCCATCTAGCAATCGCATCATGGTTACAGCTAGTATTAGCAAAATTCTGCTGGCTGCAATCGCCAAAAATATGCTCTCTATATAGGGAATTCTTGCCTAGACCTGGATCTGTGTACCCGATGCGATGAGAGGAATAGGATTTGTACAAAGAAATTTTCTTCCATCTACGCAATAATCTCCATTAGAATTTAATGAATCACACTCCATTAAATCAACTTAAATGATGAAAAGCACAACGTAATAATTTTAAAGGCATAATTTACCATGACATGTTAATAATAGCCGGTATTGATTAAAAATTTACCAGCAGTTTAAATATACACATTTCAGCTATTATTATCATATCAATGAAATTTACCAAACTTTTGGATAGTTATTAAAGTTATTTTAATGGTATCTACTAATGCGTAAGTGCAAATACCAATGTAATAAATTTTTTTATCAATCTTCTATAATCTCGAAGTCATATTATACGATGTTGATGAAAATTTATCAGTAAAATCGAAATCGATGACACTGTCCAACACAATGCGTATGGACATGAAACTTACTCACGGAATGTGAACTTATGAGTGATGTTGCAAAAATATGAATTTTAACTTACTAATTTGTTTGAACAATTATCAACTCAGTTTTCCAGGCGTGCATGTTTATTTGGATTTACGTATAAGTAAATAGGTTTGTTTTTTAACTTTTACACCAAAACATAAAGTATTATTCAACCTTCAGAAAGTTATGAAAATATTATACGTGAGTTTATTGGTTCACGTTGGAGTACGAAGAAACTTTTAAGAGTTTTGAATTTAAAAAAGTTAAAAGTGTGCAAACGGAAGATTAAACTTAAGCAAAATATTTAAAAATAAAAGTCATTAGGGACATAGTACTGATTGATGAAAACATATATTTCAATATAGATTGAGAAACTCTTATCAGATTTCCAAGACAATACACATTCAAAGTTGACCACCCAAAATATTCAAAACCAACTAAAAACCAAACCACACAAATCCTGAGCAAGATGCTAAATTGAGTTTGCAAGGAGGGACAACCTGATCTTTTCAATTCAAAGTATTTGTATATATATTGATGTTGTAAGTAGTCGTTGGGTCAATAACAAGATATGATTTTAGTGTTTTGCCCATAAGAAAAGGACCCAGTCCAAGATCAGTACAAGCACCCCTCAACAAAATTGAACAACAAATGATACACTTATCATGGAAGAGATGATACAACAAACTTTGACGAACTAGTTGAATACGTGCGTCAAGTTTAGGCATTTGATTTATAACATGATTTACAACTCAGTTTCATAAACGAGTTTTATGTTGAGATCCCATTGACCTGCAAAGGCCTGAATACTTGAACTGACTGTTAGTTTTATATTGTGATTACAAGAGTTGGCCTGTATAAGGAAGGGAAACGTCCTTCTTCCTTTTTCTTTTTTTTTTGACTTACATGTGAAATACAAGGTAGGGGTGAAGTCGGAGCGTTTTTTAGGAGCCACTACTCGTCGCTCCATTTGTCTTAGTATTTAAGTAAAAAGAAATTCATTATTGCATCGAGAGATGGGATGCTTCCCAATGTACACTTTTTAATTATCGCTCTATACTACACTAGGCTTCTAAATTTTTACTTAAAAGGCTTTCTTATAATGCCTGCAAAGTATTACTTCCTTGATGCATGTATACTCTATTGAGACGGTAGTTTAATAATTTCGGAAAGCGACAAATGGAAACCGAGCAAAAACACGGCATCATCTCTTTTGCACTTTTCAGGTTGATATGGATCTCTCGACGATGATCGTGAGGATTGTGTTTTCTGAGGACGTCACTTCTCCATTACCAAAATGAACTATGACTGATCACCCCATCCACATGGTCAGGAACTTAGGTTGTCCGACTATTAGAACGGACAAGCTGGAAAAACAGAAACGTTTATATGTTTAGAGTGCAAGGCTAACGGTCCTCATTTGTTTAGGAAGAAAGAAGATTGAGCAGACGAAGCATGTGAAAGCATGTGCATCTGACTTGATGGCATGGTCCCTGTCTGTTGAGGAGGACATGGAATGGCAGTGCCTGTCTCGTTTCCGTCAGCTGTATGACATCAAACTCTCGACGTCTTGCGAACGCATGCACTGTGATATGCTTACTGATATGCAATTAAATGTTACTTCGACGGACGATGCCCAATGAGGTTAAGACTCTGGATCAGGACTGTAATTAAATAAGACCGGTAGCTGACTTGATTATATGGTCTTTGCCCTTTGAGAAACAAACGCAATGGCATTGTCAGCTGCAAAACGAAAAAATGGTAGGACAATTGATTTTAGAGCATCTACAATAATGTGTGTCAAATCCGGTGAGGCGCTGGATTTGTGTTGGGCTTACGCAATTAAAAGTATCGTCCCGGATTTAGACAAAAAAAAAAAAAATCCTCCGTCTGAGTCATAATCTCCATTTGATTTTTATGATTCACATCCAATAAATCATATAGGGCCGTGGAACACAACCTAATAATTTGAGAGGCATAATGTAACATGATGAATTAATAATAGTCGGTATGATTAAGAACTTAGCAGCAATCTAAATATGCACATTTTAAAGACTATCGTCATATGAAATCTCTCAAGCTTTTGGATAGTTACTAAAATTATTTGAATGGTATCTACTAATGCATATGAGCAATCAACCATGTGATATGACTATGTACCAATCTCTAATAATATCAGAGTCAATAATGTAAAATATGAATGAATTATTTACCAGTACAAATTGAAATCAACGACTTGTTGTCTTGCAAGATAAATACAAATGTGAAAATTACTACTTTAATGTGACCGTATGAGCATGTCGTGCAAAAGTGAGCTGTAACATATTAACTTTGTTTGGACATTTATCGACTCGGTTTCAAAGGCGTGCATGGTTGTTTCGTTTCAAATACAAGCAAATATTATTTTTTTACTTTCCTCGAGATTAAAATATTATTTAAATACTTACCAAAAAAATATTATTTAAATACCCAAAAAAAATGAAAAAAAAAATTGTTCGTGTTCCTATGAAAGAAAAAAATTGCACATGTAAAGTGCAAGATGTAAATTAAGCAAAAAAGTTCAAAATAAAAGTCATCCTAGACATATTAGTGATTGATGAAAACAAATCAATACGAATTGAGAACTTCTTATCAGTGATCCAAGACAATACACAAATCCAAAGTTGACCATCCAAAATACTCAATGCCAATTAAAAACCAAATCATTTAAATCCTAAGCAAGATGCTAAAATGAGTACGCATGGAGAGTTAACTTAGGCTTTTTGGTGTAGGGTTTTGCTTGAAATATACAAATGGTGTTTGCATTAATAGATGTTGTAAGTAGTCATTGGGTCAACAGTAAGATACGTTTTAAAGTATTTTCCCATATAAGAAAAGGAGCACCGCCTAACAAGATTGAACAAATGAAAATCCCGATCCATAGAAGATATGATGCAACATATTTTGATTAATTACTTAGAACATGTGATTCGTGATTATATATTTAACAAAGATGCATCACATGATTCACACCTTGGTTTCTTAAGCTAGTGTTATATTGAGATATCATAGCCCACAAAGGCCCAAGTACGTACGTTGACTGTCAGTTTTATATTTAGATCACATGCATTGGCCTGAGCAAGGAAAAGGGGGGGGGGATCTTTCTTCCTTTTTTTTTTTTTTATTTTCTTTTAGAGGAAAAAAAGAAAATTTTTATGTTAATTAACTGTCGGAGCATTTTATGATCCACTGAATCCGGTCAAGCAAGGAAGAACCGATCGCTCCGTTTGTCCTAATAATTAAGTAAGAAATATTCATTATTACATTGAGGGAAGAGATGCTTCCTAAAATACACTTGTAAGTTTCTATCTATGAGATTTCCTTGTAATGTCTACAAAGAAAAATTTTTAAATACATGTATACTCTGTTGACTGATAGTTGAGATGATAGTTTTGTTGTCCTCATAATACAATACTATTTGTTGTAACCAATAAAATTAAACAAAAATAATAACTCTGAAAAAGCATTAACACAACTCAAATATTCTTACTTTTGCTTTTCTTTTATTTTTTTGTCAAAATAACACTTCTTTCATTTCCATAGAAATACAAGAGAGAAACAACGCAGTCTAATTGCAAATCAATACAAATCCTAGATAATTTAAAACAAAAGGAGCTTCAAATAGCAATATGAATTATCAAAATAATGTTAGGGATTACATGCTCAAAGTGCATATTTGTTATTTCTTCAAACCAAAATTGGTAGCGATCACCAAGTCCCTCCTCAATAATGAGCACAAATCAAGACCTCCTATTATTGCTATGCTTTACCTTTCGACAGTACGCGTCTAGGTTCGACATCCCCAACATCAACGCCTTTAAGAGTAACAAGATTGAACGAGTACGGATTTGACACTTGAGAACGCAAGCTTCACAAAACTCCTCCAATATCCTTTGAAACTAGACTTGTACACAATCGCAACTTGAGGAAAGTGAAACCCCGATATAATATATGCAAAAAAGACCCCAAATCTAGACTTACTTGATTGCTATAAAATTGTAACAAATTAAAGAGAAGGTGAGGTACCGATTAAGGAAACTCACCAAGGCCTCACCAAGGCAATTAGTTTATGCTAATGGTATTTTGTAGATTTATGAACTATGCCTCCCAAGATAAAATGCCTTGAACCTGTTTGCATTATCATTACACAAACAGGACTCAATCAATCAATTTCCATAAAAAAGTAAAATATAAAGGACTCAATCAAACTTTTCCTCGAATTAGCGCACCTCGAGAACAACTTCTTATCACTAAAGAGTCACGTCTTTGTAAAGGCAAAGAAAATTGCTACAGAAAACTAAAAGGATATGAACAGAAGAGTCATATCTGTTATGCTCATATTTGTGGAACCATTAACCCATAATTGCGACAAGTTTTATAATTACAAGAGCGATAAATTTGAACTAAGCAAAATCATGACATCATCTCGTTTGCTCTTTTTAGGTAGACATGCATCTCTCGGTGATAGTTGTTTTCTAAGGACGTCACTTCTCCGTTTCCAAAATGATCTATGACTGAATAACCCATCCGCACGGTTAGGAGAATGGGCTCTCCATTACTTTGGTGATTCGGTGAAAGATTATTGAACTGTTGACTGACTTTCGGCACATGGGAAACCATTATAACTAACAAGCAAAAAAAAAAAAAAATTTTTTTATGTTTGAAGTCCAGGGCCAAGTAACCTCGTTTGTTTAGGAAGAAAAAAGATGAAGCAATTCAAGCAAGTTGTCAAAAAAACCAACCCAAAAGCGTTGTCTCGGGTTAAGACAAAATCAATTGAGAAATTTGTGTGCTCATATAGATTCGGATCGTGAGTTATTATCAATTTGTATTAAATTCAACTTTGTCATGGTGATATTAGAAAATGGTGTTGTTATGAGTTTACATAAATTGTAGTAAAATTGAGAAGAGCTTGAAAACTATGACATTGTAAGGGCAGAAATTTTATTGACACATCATTTTAATAATAAATTTTCATTAGAAAATAGAAAAAAACATTATATCTATTTTTATGAAGAGCTTTATTATGGATTTGTATTAATGATAAAGTTGCGGTGACGTACTACTCCTTTCGAGATAGAGCATTAGAGATATTGACTCTACTATCTCACCATTCCCCATTTACCAAAACATCTATGTATAGTTCATCTTTCTCACATCCACGGCTATTGTTAAAATATGTATCGAATTTGAGTCCAATGTGAAATTCCGAATATTTTAAATTGGATATGTTGTGGACATTTGAAATTAAGCAAAGAAGATCCGAAGATCAACTTCGCAAAATTCGAATCTGCATTGGAGAGTTTGGCCACTAAAATAGGAAAGTCCAACTTTGACTAGGACTTGGATTTTGTTTAAAATATACAAAGATATGTTTTGGATAGGAAACAAAATCCTATGAGAAGTTGGTAAAGGAATAAGGGTTTCACTTATATCTATATATATAGACTTGTGGCCATGGATGGAAGAAGGTTGATCGTGAAGAATTGGTCTTGAAGCACCGTCTCGTCGTCGAGTGCTTGTGAGGGATTTTCTTTGTCATTCTTGTTTGTGAATTACATCCAAGGAAGTTTAGTATTGAAGCCAATTAAATATTGTGGTAAGATTTGCGTGTAATTCCTTCATGAGATTGAGAGATTTTTTCTTGAAGAATTTCGAGGCTAAACATTACGTGTGTTATTAGGTGTAATTGGGGCTTGGGAAACACCGAGAGAGTGTTTTAGTGACTCGAGTGTGTAATCTCCTTGTATCGCTTGATCTATAGTGAAATTCGTTGCTGCTCTCTCCGTGGATGTAGGTCTTCACGACTGAACCACGTAAATCTGGTGTCCGATATATTTTTTTCTCTGTCTATATTATTGTTTGATCACTCACCTTTATCGCAACAAGTGGTATTATAGCTAAGTTTGGCTAAGTTGAAGCGAATCGATAGCAACAAAAGAAGTAAAAGTGATAATTGACAGGTTTGATGGGAAGGATTTTAGTTTCTAAAAGATGTAGATTGAAGATTATCTTTACCAGATGAAATTGCACTTACCTTTATCTAGGGAGAAACCAGAGACGATGAAGCAAGCTGATTGAGATTTGCTGGATAGACGAGCTATGGGTGTTATTTAGCTGACGTTGGCTCGTAACGTCGCATTTAATATCTTGAAGGAGAAGACCACTGCTGTTCGATGCAAGCCCTGTCGGATATGTACGAGAAGCCCTCTGTGATCAATAAGGTCTATTTGATGCGACGTCTATTTAATTTGAAGATGAGTGAAGGTGTGTCAATTGCAGATCATATCAATGAATTCAATGTGATTATTAATCAATTGAGTTCAGTTGAGATTGACTTTGAAGATGAGGTGCGTGCTTTGATTCTATTATCCTCATTGCTTGATAGTTGGAATACTACTATTACTGCTGTTAGTAATTCCTCTGGATTAACAAGTTTGACGTTTGATGGGGTTCGAGATTTGATTATGAGCGAGGACATTCATAGAAGAGAATCTGGTGAACCTGTATTTGCTGCTTTAGTAGGTGAAAATAGAAGAAGATCTAGAACACATGTGGGTAACAGTAGTACTAATATGAACATATGTAGTCAATCTAGGACTGCTAATGTTGTCTGTTGGAGATGTGGCAAGAGGGGGCATCTGAGAAGGGATTGTCTTAAATTGAAGAATGAGAAGAATAAGGGAATTATAGTTGATTCTGCAGATAATGTTGCAGCTGTAGCAGATAATGCCGATTATATCTTATCTGTCACTAATGATTCATCGTCGATGGATGGATTATGGATTTTGGTTGTTCTTTTCATGTCACGCCAAATAGAAATTGGTTTATCACTTATCAGTGCACGGGTAATGGTAAATCCAGTTGGGGAACAATGTTGAGTGCGATGTTGTGAGTGTTGGTGATGTTAAAATTAGAATGCATGATGGTATTGTGAGGACATTGACTGGAGTGAGGCATATTCTAGATTTGAAAAAGAACTTAATTTCCTTGGGTACCCTAAATTCAGCTGGTTGCAGGTATTCCTCAGAAGGTGGAGTTCTAAAGGTTGTTCGAGGTGCCTTGGTGATAATGAAAGGAATCAAGCATGGAGGCTCGTATAAACTTTAAGGTGAGACAATAACAAATTTTGTCCTAGAGACGTCAGATGCATCTGTTCGAGAGTCTATTGACTGCTCGAGGAAGACCTGGGTGTTTGTGCCAATGCACAAGGTTGATGCTGGTGTCGGGATCACGCGGTTGAGAGCTTTGATCAAGACAAAGACTGGTAAGTCAATCAAGCATGTGCGGATTGACAATAGCATGGAGTTCTACTCGAAGCTGCCAAATAAATTTTGCATGAAAGAGGGCATAGTGAAACACCGTACTAGTGCCGGTAAATCACAACAATTTGCAAAATTGATGAGCATAACATTACTAGAAATGGCCCGTAAAATGATCTCTAGTGATGGTATTGCTAGGAGAATCCTAGTTGATGTGCTAAGTACGGTAAGCTATCTAGTGAATAGATCCCCATTAACTGCTATTGAAAAGCAGACTCTTGAAGAAGTGTGGTTAGGTAACATTACTGGTTATTCTATTATTAGAATGTTTTGTTGCCCGTGTTATTTTCAAATGAGTGATGGTAAGCTCGATTGGAGGGCAAGGTGCATATTCCATGGCTATGCATAAGGTGAGCGGGGCGATCGGTTGTGGTGTCCAGATATAAATTCACCTGTTAACAGTAGAGAAGTTATCCTTGATGAGTCTCAAATACTTCTAGCTAGGAGTGTTTATGGCAATGTTAAAAAGAATCTAGATGGTGTTCAGCTTGAGGTGGAGTTGTGACCAGAAACTCCTAGGGTAGCAAGTATGAGTACTAGCAAAGTAATCGATATAGATGGTGCCCATGGCGAGGTGGAGCCTATAGAGCCAATGGTTGCTATAATTGCTGAAATTAACAAGTTATGTATTCGATCTCTTGATAGATATGGATGCAACAATGGTTTTGCTTTATCACCACCGGCCGTGGTGGCTCTGTTGAGTAGGCTCCAGACCTCCAAACGGGAGATCCAAAGTTCAAAGCCCCTTCAACGCAAGTTGAAGGGAGGCTGGCAGGCCATTTGGTGATTTAAGCGTGGCGCCCTGGTGGTGGGTCCTGGGCTAGCAACACCTGGGGGTTTACGTGGCGGCTATCGGCCAAAGCGGTTCCTCCAGTCCCAAAAAAAGAAAATGGTTTTGCTTTATCTGCAGTTAAGGAGGTTGCGTCGGAAAATCCTTACGGAGCAGTTAAAGGTGTATGTGGAGTTGGTATTCTGATGAGGTCCTCGGTTATGGCAAAGTTCAAGCAAAGCTTAGACTTGGATAATATTTGTGGCGGTTAAGCCCATTGGAGGCTATGGAAAAGTAGCAGCAAAGTTTGAATTTTTGCAAAGCGATTGTGACTTGGCTCAAACGTCGAGCCAAGGTGGAGATTGTTAAAATATGTCTCGAGTTTGAGTCCAATATGAAATTCCAAATATTCTAAATTGGATATGTTGTGGACAACTGAAATTAAGCAAAGAAGATCCGAAGATCAACTTCACAAAATTCGAATCTGCGTTGGAGAGTTTGGCCGCTAAAATAGGAAAGTCCAACTTTGACTAGGACTTGGATTTTGTTTAAAATATACAAAGATATGTTTTGTATAGGAAACAAAATCCTATTAGAAGTTGGCAAAGGAATAAGGGTTTCACTTATATATATATATATAGACTTGTGGCCATGAATGAAAGAAGGTTGATCATGAAGAATTGGTCTTGAAGCGCCGTCTCGTTGTCGAGTGCTTGGGAGGGATTTTCTTTGTCGTTCTTGTTTGTGAATTACATCCAAGAAAGTTTAGTGTTGAAGCCAATTAAATCTTGTGGTAATATTTGCGTGTAATTCCTTCGTGAGATTGTGAAATTATTTCTTGATGAATTTCGGGGCTAAACACTGCATGTGTTATTGGGTGTAATTAGAACTTGGGAAACACCGAGAGAGTGTTTTAGTGATTTGAGTGTGTAATCTCCTTATATCGCTTGATCTATAGTGAAATTCGCCGATGGTCTCTCCGTGAACGTAGGTCTTTACGACTGAACCACGTAAATCTGGTGTCCGATATATTTTCTTCTCTGTCTATATTATTGTTCGATCGTTCGCCTTTATTGCAACAACTATAAATAGTGCATGCATCTTTAGTTCTCCCCACACCACACCACTGCATCCTCTTCCTTCCCTTCTTTGCTCTTTATAAACATTCACTCAACCCTAGACTCTCTCTCTCTCTCTCTCTCTCTGAGATTCAAAATGGACAATTTCATTAACCAGCTCCTAAGGAAGCCAGACCAGTGCATGTGGACCAACCTGCTTGCTTCTTTCGATGACAAGAAGTTCATGAAGGAGATGGTGAACACTCACGCTCCTGAGGAAGGAGACGTGGATGTTCAGTCTCTCTTCCATCTCGTCGAGAACACCCTTCAAGGAACAACTGCTATCGTTGACTCCATCGTCAACCCTAAGGTAATCACCAACGTAATGCAATAAATTTGTGGAATATCATATAACATCAGTGTTTAAACACTTTGTACTAATGACCTTCTCTTCCATTGATTTAATGGTCAGTGAAAGGCTAGTTGTTATAGTCCTACAATTAAGGTTAGACTGCACGTGGACATTTTTCTTTACCCTAATAGTGTATGCTCCGATTTTGCTGAATTTTGCATGTGTGATTACATTCATTCTGTGTGATACTTCTTTTGTGTTCAATTCCTTGCTTAGTTAAAAAAGAAAACTATTGATGGTCATTTAAAAAAACGAAGTTGGGGCGCGGTGGATAAAAACTCATAAGTAAATTTATTGGATTCCAATCTTATTTGGTTTACATTTTCTTATTATTCCATGCAGTGATAATCTTGATAGAGCATAAAATGAAAATGATTTTTCAGTTAATAATATACTTTTGACTATTTTATAAACAAACCTCATCCCTTTTTTGAGGTGGCTGAAACCATTTTAATATTAAGACTTCTAATGAAATGGTGATGATACGATTATCGATCAGCTTATGTTTTTTCTTCATGAGAACGTTGAGAGAAAGATATATATTGTTTAGATAAGTAATAAACAAAAAAACAAGTCAAATTAGATTTGAGATTGTAAGAATCTGATCCACATTAAACCTCGTACCTACAAGTGATAATATATTAAACTGGCTACGTGGACCACGTTTGCTTTTCTGGTTGCTTTGCTCTTCCAATGGCTGAAGGAGAGCAAGAAAGGGGAAACAATTATTCTCAAAAGAGGTATTAAAATATCCATGAACTGTAAAAAACACTAATCTAAGCAATAGTATAATAAACCTCGTTCCTGGAGGCGATAGTGCATTGAATGACCTACACGGGTCCCGCTTGCTTTTCTGGTTGCTCTGCTGCCGACTTAGAAGGTGCTGCATTATTCATGTACTTTAAACAAGCACTAATTTAAGTAATTATGCATTTCGATAAAGGGATACGTTAGAAAGTTCAACTCAGAAACTTAAATTATCAGGTTGAGGAACATAACTCAATTGTCAAGCGACACGAGACAATATTTTTAATAGATCTTTTGTTTTTTTTTTTGTCACAATTTTTTGGCCACTTTAAGCTCAAGCTTTTTATTGTCAAGCCATTTTATTATTATTATTATTATTATTATTATTATTATTATTATTATTATTATTATTATTATTATTATTATTATTATTATCTATTTTTGTATGATTTGATGTATGCATAAACCATTTATCACATACACCAATTTCATCGTCTTGACATGAGAGTTTTAATTTAGAAAAATTTACTGGCTACCCCAATCAATGGATATAGATAGGAGGTTATGTAACAAATGAGTTAAACAAATTATGTAAATGACTAGTGCTTTTGCAAATGAATGGCATTTGTCCACGCTTACCGAAAATTGTTCTTCCGACTCATTAGGCCGAAGGAGATTTTCTGGCCATTAGGTTGCAGCCCTATAGTCATGTTCATTACACGGTAACTACTCTCTTTATATCCTTTGGTTAGAAGAGTTATTTCGTTTTTTGTATGAACTGACAATGGTTTACACCAAACTTTGCTCCCTGAATTGATCATGGATTACTTCTTTTTTTTTTTGGTCAAATAATTGATCATGGCTTGACATAACGAGATCTTTCGTGAGTATTGGGTCTGACTTAGATTAATAGCGAAAACTAGCCTTTTTAAGAATAAAGTGATCTTCAACGTAGGGCACTCAGAGAACTGGAAGCCCTGATTTCAAGCCTCTAAAAGAGGGCTTCAATCCACCTTTAGCAGCCATCAACGAAGTGGTTTGTCAGGTATTTCATATTCTCCCTCGCAGTAATTGATTTCTTTCGAGTCTACTTGTTTTTGTTCGTTTTCTAGTTTTTCCGTGTGCATGTGCTTAAACTAAACATATGAAGCTTTAATATTCTGAAAATGTTTGCATTCTAGCCTGCTGTTTGGAGGTTGCAAATAACTGATCTCTTGCATCAACTTATTGTCCTGTCATCAGCTCAGTTGCAAGGCATTAGACACCAAAAATTTGCGCCAAACACTGGTCTCGCTCTTTCACCAGCTGTCGAGCTTCTCATGGGTTAATAAGGCTCGATTGCCCTTTCATCACTTGATGTATTCTACGGTGACAACTAAATTTTGACGGCCCGTTTAGCATATAAAAATTAGGGTTTAATTTTATCCAAAAAATATATATTAATTGCATAGCATATAGATTTAGGTGCATTTTATTATTTTGTTTTAATTGGCATTTTATTTATTGGACCGGTGTAGATGTGTTCAAATTAGTTGGACTAAGCCCATGAAGCGAGTAAGTTAGCCCAAGCCCATGTTTTTTATTGATTGAAAATTATCTTGTGGAAAAATATAAATTTTAAAATTTTTCTGGGATATAAATATTTTGGAATATGGTATATATGTGAAAAAAAAATATTGCAATTTATCTTTGCAAGATTTGGACTTAGAGAAAAATTTTATCATAATCTTGAATCTTTATCAAGATGTGATAAGTTGGTAAAAATAATATCACAGACGTAAATTTGAAGGGGAAATCGAAAACCTATCTCCTACCCTATAAAAGCAACAGTGTGCGAGGAGAAATGGGGTTTTTCTTTTCTGGAGGGTGAAGTCAAAAAATTGAAGAAATTCCTCCTCCGGTTGAGAAAAGTGAAAAAGTCTTCTGCAGAAAGTACAGAGTGGGCAGAGGGAGAGTGACGTGAGAGAGAGAGAGAGAGAAAATAGAAAAAACAAAAAAAAAACCGGATCGTCTTCTCCGCAGGGAGAAAATATTGGGTATGTCTTATGCTCCAGGCTGTCAAACAAGAAGGCGGTCGCAACGCGACACGTGTCTCGCGGGACCCACGATTTCAGAGGCGCCCATTTTGAAAATTTTCCTGTACTGTAGCTCTACCGCGGGTTCTTTTATTGCGCCTCTCTCTCTACACTCGCTCTCTCTCCCGACGAAGTCCCTCTGTGTGACCTCCCTCTCTCTCTACCCTCTCTCTTTCCGACCGGCGAACGATTCCCTGCAGCCGACGAACCACCGCACCGGACCGGCGAGAGGACCGCGACTTCCCTCTCTCTCTGCTGCCCTCCTTCTTTCCGACCGGCGAACCACCGCGCCCCCCTCCGGCTCGAGATCCGGCACCGGCTTGTCCTGTACGCTGGAACATTCGCGCCGGACCGCCTCACACCCACCACCCGACCACTTCTCTGTCTTGTGGTTCTGGTGAGGTAATACAGATCATGGGCTTAGTAAAGAATGCAATTTGCTGAGCAGTGACAGTGAGCACCAGTTCAGCACCAGAAAGGACATGGGGGCTGTAGAAAGCAAGGTTGGCCCTTTTGAGATTGACCATTTTGGCAATTTCCAATTAGATCTGTAACCCCTGTCAACTTTGGCACGTTGGCCGCGCCTCCCATCAAGGTACACGTTCTCTACAGCATTCACCACCGAGGCGTCAAGTCGTCGGCCCCTGCCCCCATGATAAGCACACGAGATCGTTGGTGATGGTGGATTCTCTGCGTCGATCTTTTGCTTTGTGCGTTTGTAGCCTGTTCTTTTTTGGCTTTTTGCATCTGAACGAACTGTACTAAACTAATCACATATTTGGAAGCTGCGGAGTCCGTGCTGAGTTTCATAGATTACTCAAATTTCGATATGATCATTGCACTGCCATTTATGACCACTTCCTCTAATTTTTTGGTCATGAAAGTCTGCATAACATTTCCTTTCCCAAAACATATGTTGTTTTTTGCGATGTGCTTACCAGTTCCCGTTACATTGAATTGATCAGTCTATCAGCCTGGGGGAGCTGCACCATTGTCGTCGACATACAAACCAATAAGTCAGAGGTGGAGGATCTTGATGCCGGATGGGTCTCATGCCATTTATCCCAAACCCAGAGCTTTGAAACACTTTGAGATACAGGATATGGTCGACCATTATCGCCAGGTTGCCATAAATGCCATTTGAGCCGGTTAGTTCATGGATTGCCTTACCTTCATTAGTTCCAGCAGAAGAGTTTCCTTTAATGAGTTTTCAGCCTTCGAAAATTTAGTATTCGCATTGCTTTTCAATAAATAAATAGCAGCTCGAATCAAACTTAGTTTATACTTCTGGAACCCCATGTTCGGGTAAACTTAAACTAGCATAGTTGGGAAATAAAATGTTCAACCTACTGGCAGGGTGGGACCCCATAGAGAAAGCTTTGAAAAGACATGATGGATATTACGCAATTGCTTCGTTGTCAAATGCTTTTGCTTTCTATTGAAGTAGAAAGCAAGGTTGGCCCTTTTGAGATTGACCATTTTGGCGATTTCTAATATTTTGGGGTTTTATTGATATCAAATGAAAGATGGCGGATACGATTCTTCCTTTGCAAAATGAAATTATTGTCAGATAGTAATAGTAAGGCTGTCAAAAGGCCTACATCTTGCCAAAGATGAAGTTATCAGCTATCGACAAACAGCATTTAGTGGTAGGTCAACTGTGCATGTCATGAAAGTGAAAGGTTTTTTTTTTTTTTTTGCCTGACTTCGTGACATGTGAGAAGCTGGCAAAAATTCGGTACCTTTTGCCAACTTGTGAAAACGGTATTTTTGTGCATAATATTCCTGCACCACTGGGTCTAGAAAGGTGAAGTATACAAAGTGTTTCTCTTGCATCATAGTGATTTGTTTTTTGTTTGGGAGCTTGGCTGATCAACAACATGAAAATGTGACTGGATAGGCATACAAATAACACATTCCGAACCACACACCTGATCCCTACGTCAAAGAGTTGTTAGGAAGATTTTGATGCCTCCATATCAAATTGGATAAATCTCATTGTTGCATGAAAGATTTTCCTTTTTCTCAATGTGAAAAATTCTCTGACAGCTCATCATAGGGTGTTTATTGCTTGCAAATGCTTGGGCAGTGATCCTTGTTATGTTTGGAGTGCCAAACCTGAGATTTCTAGCAACATTTTGCTGATTTAGATGTACTTTTGAAATCATTAACCAATCTTTTGATCTAAAACAAATTAAATGCTGCATGTGATGCTTCTGACTTTGGTACGTATTTGTGTAAATTTTCATATTTGTTTCTCTTGGAAAGTAACATTTGAATACATTCTGATGATATCTCTTATAACACTGATATTGAGAGGGGATAGGGGTTGGAATTTCTTTTTCGATAAAAGCAACTGTCTGTGTTACCATGCTGATGTCTCGGAAAGCTCATTGTTGTGTTTGGGGTGGCTTTGAACCTGTTTTTGATCAATTTTTAGCCTTGGCTCTAGCTTTTGACTTCAGCTTTAGCTTTGGCTGTTTGGATGGAATTTTCATTTCATTTGAATAATTTTAATATTGAACACCTTAAATTTTCAGTGGAACTTGTTGAATTAATTTAAGCTTTTCAAGAATACAACTAACTAAAATATCGCTTTTACCAAAAAAAAAAAAAAAAACTAATTAAAATATCGCAGCCAATTGTGATAGAAAATCTTCTTATACTGAACATTTTTCTTGGTTAATTGGTAATGTAGGTCTTCTTAGCTTTTGGGTTTGTTCACAAGATTACTACCTTTGAGAAAACTGCTGGATTCCAGGTAACAAAAACTGAGATGACTTTTTTTTTGGTTTTGTACAGAGTTTATAATTTAAGCAAAAAATTCTTGACTAAAATCTTGTTTGTAGGCCCTGGTGCAATTTTCGAATGCCAAAACTGCTTCTTCTGCAAAAAATGCCCTTGATGGAAGATGCATTCCTAGGTGACGGTTGTATTAATTTTTTGACATGTTATTTTGTCCAACTGGAACTGGTACATGTTGCCCAAAGTAATGCATATTTTGGCACGAGTTTATCACCTATATATTGTGTTTAAAGAATAATTCCTAGTTAAGCTAAAAATCAAATTTCTCTAGTTACAAAGAAGCAGTTCTTAACATAGAGTGGCATGTTCATGTGCTTTGAGAATTTCTTTTGGGTTGCGATAGCATATTCTCTTCTAGTGCACTCACATGAAGGTTACTGACTGACTTTGTCTTGGTTCACAGCTATTTGCTTCCTGAGCACATGGGGCCATGCACCCTCAGGATCACATATTCAGCCCACATATCTGTGTGTGAAATTCCAGAGCCATCGGAGCAGGTGACTTTCTAATTGGGTTTTTTATACCAAGCCTTCGTTTGATGTCCGTTTCTTGATTGATCGACTGTGTATTTTACCATGGACATTTTTTTGTTTATCAGGGACTACACTAATCCATACCTTCCTGTTGCTCCATCTGCTATAGATGGCAGTGGTCAGGTAAGGAATCAAAAATCAACATTTGCTTTGTTGTAATCACATCCGCTGTTAGAATGAGGTGGGCTTATTATTTTGTCTGCCTTATGATTTGATTGATTTGATCAAACATTGCATTGTATGCTGCAGTTGAGTGTTGGCTTGGATGGGAAAAAATTAGAACCTGAGAGCAATGTCCTTCTCGCATCAATAGAGAATATGCAGTATGCAGTAACATTGGATGTTCTTCACATGGTATTTATTTTATTTTATTTTATTTTTAATTCTCTCATCTGCATTCTTGGGTAAGCATGTGTTTTAAAAGTTTGTCACCAATTTCGCCTGGTTAAGGTCTTTTCAGCTTTTGGACCTGTACAGAAGATTGCCATGTTTGACAAGAATGGAGGGGTCCAAGCATTGATTCAGTACCCTGGTTAGTAAGAGCAGTGAATTTTTCTGGATGAAGAATATCTTTCTTGCATTAGGGTGAAAAATATGCATGCATTTAATGAAGTGCATGTTGGTTGTCGCATTGCTGTCCATGCAGATGTTTAGACGGTTGTAGTTGCAAAGGAAGCTTTGGAAGGGCATTGCATATATGACGGGAGGTTTTGCAAACTCCATATCTCGTATTCGCGCCATACAGATCTTACATCTGCTGCCCCTTGGTATTACGTTTATCTCAACAAGTTGCGACTATCCTACACCGTGGATGTACACTTCCTTGCTTTTGATACAAAAGGAAAAACTCCCTCTCCTATATCAAGTTTTCCATAGAATTTTGAAAGATGCCACTTCCAATTGACCATTTGATCAAGAGCGATTACCATTCAAAGAGTCACTAGTATGTCAATCACATGTTTTTAGTTTTCACTTAAAAACAGTTAAAGTGAAATTTGTTCCCTGTAGAAGGACGAATGACGTGAAATATGTATAAACCTGATGAATAAGGGATGGCATTATTCTATTTCGCCAGTATAAGCTGTTTCACTTTGAGAAAAGTGGTGAAACATTCATTGATGTCTCTGGCAACAAGAACTTTCATTGGCTGTTGACTTCAAATATGCCACACGTTCAAGGTTCTGCTCATCTACTTGGATCTGGTGTTACCATTTTCAACGTGACCATATATAAGTCACACCCGTTTGCAGTTGTGTTTTTTGTGTCATCATTCAGGGAATCTGAACTCTCTTGTTTCCCTCGCTTTGAAAGATAAACTTTAGGTGCTAGCATGATTTAAACTTGGTCCCTTTAACATGAGGCATTTTGTGTAATTTGTTCTTATATCATGAATTGGTGGGAATTTGAAAACTGAAGCAAGTGTTGTGAGCACTTCCTTTTGTGAGTATGTACTGATGTTATTTTAAGATAAAATAGTACGGAAGCCTGGTTATTTTAATTAAGACAGTTCTAGAATCTGCTGTTTATTCATCTGTTATTCATTGATCATTCTGTGGGGGAGGTTATGATTTATTAGCTTGGTGAATTGTTAGGACTGGCTGGAAATAATTGTCTCAGTATTTTGTGCTGCATTTCAGTTTCTATGTTAGACATATACGGCGTGTCATAATAGTTTTGTCTTGCCTTTGAATATATGCAAACATTAATTTGCTGATAGAAAGTAGGTGGGAGATTGTTAATTGACTGATATGCTAACTATTTTTCCAGGTTAACAATGATCGGAGCAGAGACTACACAATCCCCAACACCCTGATGATGAATCCTCAACCTTCAATTCTAGGGCAGCAACCGGCTTCAGCTGTTGGTGCTTCTCCTTATCATGCTATACTACCGATTTCATAAACTAAATATAGTTGTCTCTACGCTAGACTATCTAGAGCTACATGTTAGTAATTTCAGCGTAATTAGAGATTGTTTCCTCTTTTCTTTCATTTGATGACTGATCCAATGTTAAAAAAAAATTTGCAGATAAGCAACTTTGCTAGCATGTGGTTCATTCTCCTTTTCGTCTCAATTTTCGCAACTGGTATTCTTGAGCTCCGTTGGAGTGGTGTCAACATTGAGGATTGGTGGAGGAATGAGCAGTTCTGGGTCATTGGTGGTACATCCGCTCACCTTTTTGCTGTGTTCCAAGGGCTTCTTAAAGTGCTTGCTGGCATTGATACCAACTTCACAGTCACTTCGAAAGCAGCCGATGAGGAAGGAGACTTTGCTGAGCTTTATGTGTTCAAATGGACATCCCTTCTCATTCCTCCGACCACAGTTCTTATTGTGAACATCATTGGCATTGTAGCAGGTGTCTTATGCGATTAACAGCGGGTATCAGTCATGGGGTCCACTGGTTGGCAAGCTGTTCTTCGCCATATGGGTTATTGCTGACCTTTACCCATTCCTGAAGGGTCTGTTGGGTCAGCAGAATCGTACTCGTACGATTGTTATTGTGTGGTCTATCCTTCTTGCTTCCATATTCTCATTGCTCTGGGTACGGATTGACCCTTTCACCTCGGCCTCCACAAAATCTGCTGCAAATGGTCAATGCGGCATCAACTGCTAATTGTATCATGCTCGCCTGTGGGGAAGCCATCTTCAAGTGCTTATTGTTCTTTTATGTAAATAACAAGATTCTCATTGCCACCCAAAGTCACTTTTCATCGTTGAGGCAATACTTTTGTCTGGGAAGAAGGTGGGTGTAAAACAGAAAAAGCAGAGAATGTCATTTTTTGTCATGTCCTTTCCACAGTTGCCCGTGTTGGAAAATAGGCATCTCGAACCTTTGATTCGTCTGTTGTTATTTATTGTGCAGTATTTTGTTGTTTGATCACAAGAATATAGCACTTTCGAACTTAATTCAGCACTTAAAAGGTCGAATACAAAACAAGTTCATTGGTCAAGCTTAAGTTGATGCATTTATTACTGTTCCCACAATTCTCTTGTAAATTGTCAACAGATCTCTCATCAACGCAAGGCTCTACGGAAAGCATTTCCTGCACGTCAATTAATTCTCTCTCACACTACTGATAATTGAAATGTGATGTTGTTGTGTTCTTTGTATATTGTCAAATTTAAACTCGATGGGGTTGAATTATTGCCACTTTTTGATTTCATACTAAGTAGCAATCCCTTGGACCCGCAGGTTTGCCAAGATTGGTAGGGCAGCGAGAGCTTTGCCTTGCAAGGTAACTAGCCACAGTTTGGATCAAAAATAAAATCAACATCCGACAAGATCATTTAATACAAAGCTTTGTTCTGTCAAAGAAAGCTGAAGGTGCTTGAACGTAAAATTGAAATATCAAACTCCAAACATAAAACTGTTATTCATTCAA
Organism: Eucalyptus lansdowneana; assembly: GCA_017140395.1. Lineage (NCBI taxonomy): Eukaryota > Viridiplantae > Streptophyta > Magnoliopsida > Myrtales > Myrtaceae > Eucalyptus > Eucalyptus lansdowneana. Next base: position 5,892,380 of record CM029483.1, on the reverse strand, counting down.
ATTGACAATCCAGTAAGCAAAAAAGCTTTCCTTATGTTAGGTACTCCAAGAGATTTATGCACACAAAGTAGCCCCTGTGAAAAACATTGCATCTCAATCAACATGTTATTGGACAAATTGGCCATCTTTCTTGGTTCGACTCTTGCCAACTCATCTTCTCATGAAAGGCAATACTCACATTATCAAAACATGCCAATACCTTCTTCAGAAACACATAGAACTCCAAAAGAAAAGTAAACCCCTCGAATATCTTTGCGAGTGCATGTAGAACCAACCTTGGTAACAAGAACTTCCTTGAAGAATTCTTCTGAAGAAATCGTATGAGCAAAAGAAAAAAACATAAACTAAACCATTCAATCGCAATATACATCTGACCAAAAAAAAAAATCACAGTATACAAAATAATTATCTTTATCCACTCTTTCTGTAGATGACCCATAACAAAAGACCTCGCATTTCTTCTTGTCAAATATGTGGTTACGCCTCTTCATCATCCTCAACCATAATCCTCTTGCATGCTTCGTAGCACATGAACATTAGGTAGGGAAAACCTTAATGACAATCGACAGGAACATCAGGTAGGGAAAATCATAATAGATACATTAGCTATTTAGATTACATGGATGCGGGATAGATTGTAAATATTGTAACGTAGGAGCCAATGCATGTGACCTCCTGAATGATCAAGTCATTGGCAATATTTTTATATACCAAGATGATAACAAGTTCAATTTTCCTTCCATGAAGGAAGATCAAGAATTATAATAGTGACTTGAAATTCAAAAACAAAGTTCTCATAAAATGTTTGAACCACACTTAAATAGCTTACTTTAATTGAGTTCCCCATAAGATTTGTGATGAGCTGCCGAAATCTCCCTAGATCACCAATCAACTTCTGCGGAACATTTTCAGAAATGTAAACTGCTAGCTGCAGATTTGAAGGGGTGGAAATTATTAGATAATGACTCAGGTGAATTAGTAGCACCATGTAACAAAGGCAGTCAATACCTCCACTCCTTTTTCTTGAGATTTCCCCGAGAAGAGAGACGACATCATCCAATATGGCCCTTAGATCAAACTGCACAGCCTCAATCTCAATCTTACCAGATTCAATCTTCGCTTGGTCCAAGACCTCATTTATAAGTGAAACCAAATTTGCACCTCTGAAAATGTAGGAGTCAACTTCAACGATATATCACCATAAGATTCTTCTTCTTGCACATTAATAAGTCCATAACTCTTTAAAGCCTGTCCACACCCATATGAGAAGTCATCGACTTCCCTCAGCAGCTCTTTTAACATGACTAGAAACAGGGGCGTCCACCAATTTTAGATCTTTTCCTTCACCTGCAATATGACACATGCAGCATGAAATTTAGAATAAGAATGCTGGCAAATAAACGCTTTAGTTTATCGAATAAAACTTTTAGTTTTTTGTTTTCAACAACAAAAGTGAACGTTGTTTAGCTAAGAGTGTCTGCAGAACTTCCCTCATTCAATGCGGCATCATTTTGACATTTAAATTTATTCTTCTTATTTAGATGGGCATTCATCTTTTAAATCAATCCATTGCATGACAAAGGACATACTTTGCAATCATCGCTCCAGCTGAGTCATGAATCCGGGAGAAACAGTGGAAGAAAGAGTTATGGATGCACAAGCTGCAAGCGCTGAGGTTAAACCAAATAAGATGTCAATAGAGACATGAAAAATCAAACAAATATAGAAACGAATTAGTTACCTGGGATTGCACCAACATCTCCAAATAGGACATTTTCCGCTTGAGCTTCATTTGTGACCTTGATCGAAAGTACATCAACATGTCACAGAGAGAGATGTAGCTCCACCACATGCACCGAGAGATATGTATTGCCAAACCTACCTAACACTTTACATCAGTTTCAACGCCACCGAGTCATTATCATTTCCAACTGAACTATGAGAACTAAGAAAAATGTTTAGCCTACATGTAAATAGCTGCATTAAAGTGGACACAAAAGATCATTAAAGATGTCCATGCATCAAGAAGCCCCTGGTTTCTAAAAGTATTAAGGAAGCAGAATATAAGAAACAAGATGTACAAATAAAGAGTTCAGGAAGTCACTAGCCCGATGGAATTTACATATTCAGAGTGTGATAGGAAACGTTACTGCTAAACAAATCGAGCAATATTCTGCACATAGAAGAATAAGAAAAAGGCAGGTTCAATTTAAGATACCAAGAAAGTATTCTCCCTGTAGTATCTGTTATTTTGCAGTAAAACAAGGCAAAAGCAGTTCACATGCATAAAGAATCGACAGAAAATGTCCTCTGGAATGACTATGCTAGTTATATTACAAAAGGAGAAAAAAAGAGAATCAACAAATTGGTATTCAAGAAAAGGAGGAAGCGATTGAAGTCAATCTCCCAGCAGTTTGCATAGTTTTCAATAATCTCCCAGGAAACAGGGGGAAGGAGACTTTTCACTATGGACTACCAAAAAATAAAAACAAACGCTTTTCCCTGTCTTCTCCTCCCTCAAGAACAGCCAGGTGATTTTTTGCCCGTGAAGAAAGCAATTATACCAGGCCTCCAAGCATTTTGCATCAATACATGGCCAATGAGACCGAGAAGGAGCATATCAGACTGCGTTTGTTACTTTAATGGAAAACAATCTAATATGTGACTGATTCCTTCCCACCAAAATCACTGTATTCCCCCGTGACTTTTTGTTATATTATGTCTCAAGTTTGAGCCCGTGGGATTAATATGCATAAGTCTGGCCTTGTGATGTCTTCGAATTTTGTTCCGACATTAATCCCTTCTCTTCATGCGTATGCGTGGAATGAAGAAACCAGAGAAAACTGCATGGGGTTTTAAATTCTTCAAGCATGCAAGCAAAGTCAGAAAAGAGAGATTGTCTTCTGCCGAAAGAGGAAGTCCACAATCTTTTGCATTAAATATTGGACCCACCACCTGCTGCATCTGCATGAAGATGACTCCTCTTTTACGCATGCCTCTCTCTTCGAGAACAAGAAATTTGAAGACTTTGGCTCACCTCATTTCACGGATTGAAGGCACACCATTGTTGACTCTCCTCTACCTCATTAAATGCTTTCCCATGCACATGCACGATCCACATGCATGCTTTCAAATATGGTGGGCGTTAGGTGCCAATTGTGGGATTGTCTTGTGGGCGCCTGCGCAGCATTTAATGAGGCCATTTATTTTCATTTGTTTGTCTTGTCCTCTGCCGTTCTCTCTATATGAGGAGAAGACGTCTGAAGATGCGAGATAGAGCAAAAAGAAAAGAGCCCGAGAGTGAGAGAGAGCAAAGAGCTCGAAAGAGAGTGAGAGGCTTGAGCTCAGAGAGGGTTTGTGCTGAGTTGAGTCCAGTGAGTTGAGTTGTTAAACACCGTGGGTATCGGGTATGAAGTAGGGCTGAGAAACACTTGAGTGCATGTGTGATTGTAATCCTGTAATTCTCCGATTTATAGTGGATTGATTTGCTGGCTCTCCTCGTGGACGTAGGTTCCAACAGGCTCTCCTCGTGGACGTAGGTTCCGACATTCGGATCGAACCACGTAAATTTTGGTGTCATTTTCTTTTATCGTTCCTCGTTTTATTTCGATCGATTTCAATAGCTCCCGACATAATTGCAAAATACACGATCCGCTTCCGCTGTGACGCCGATTAACAACAATTGGTATCAGAGCTTTGCTTTGCAATTATGTCTGGAGCAAAAGTAGAAATTGAGAAATTTAACGGGAGGAACAACTTTGGGTTGTGGAGCGTCAAGATGAAGGCGCTATTAATAAAAAAGGATTAGCCAAGGCATTGGAGGGCAAGGCTCAGTTGCCCGAAATAATGCGAGATGCTGAGAAGGACAAGCTAATGGAGAAGGCCAAGAGCATCATCCTGTTGAACTTATCGGATGAAGTGCTAATAGAGGTGGCCGAGGAGGAGGATGCCGCAGCGTTATGGGCTAAACTTCAGGCCCTCTATGTAAAGAAAGGTTTAAACAATCGCTTATATATGCTAAAGAGAATGTTCCAGTTCCGATACACTGAAGGTATGTCCATCAGATCCCACCTAGATGAGTTTAATAAACTCATGATGGACTTGAAGAATATTGGCAAGATTTTAGATGATGAAGAACAAGGCATGATGTTGTTGGCGTCTCTACCGGAGTCATGGGAGCACTTTACTGACTCCTTGTTACAGGGGCGTACTACGATTACCTCAGAGGAGGTAAAATCAGCCCTGTTTTCAAAGGAGTGGCAGAGAAGGTTGCGTGATGACAGTCTAGCGCAAGATGTAGTGTGACGACCCGAGCGGCGGTGCGCGGGGAGGAGGGATGGCGGTGCGTCCGCGCCTCAGTCCCCGGACGTGCGCAAGGAAGGGATCCTCTCCCTCTTGTCCCACATCGCTTAGGGGGGAGTCCTGGGCCTTGTTTATAAGGCTTGGGTCCCTTTAATTGTGTGACGCGTTTTAAAACCGTGAGGACTTAGTGTCCAAAGCGGACAATATCACACAGTGGGACCCGGGTCGTTACAAATGGTATCAGAGCCGACTCCCGACAGCGTGTGGGGCCACAGCGAGGACGCTGTTCTGCTAAGTGGGGGAGAGTGTGACGACCCGAGCGGCGGTGCGCGGGGAGGAGGGATGGCGGTGCGTCCGCGCCTCGGTCCCCGGACGTGCGCAAGGAAGGGATCCTCTCCCTCTTGTCCCACATCGCTTAGGGGGGAGTCCTGGGCCTTGTTTATAAGGCTTGGGTCCCTTTAATTGTGTGACGCGTTTTAAAACCGTGAGGACTTAGTGTCCAAAGCGGACAATATCACACAGTGGGCCCGGGTCGTTACATGTAGCGTGTGGACTGGTGATTCGAGGTAGAGACCAACATCGAAGGCCCAACAACAGAAGCCAAAGCAAGAGCAGGTCAAAGTCGCGACATAGAAAATCAAAAGGTCGCGTGAAGTGCTTCGAATGTCACGAGGAGGGGCACATAAGGAGAAATTGTCCAAAGCTAAGAAATAAAGGCGTTTGGCAAAATGCCACAAGCAGTGTGGCGAATGTTGCCGAGGAGAGTACCAGTGATGCCGAAGCTGTCCTATGTGTATCTACGAGTTCGTCAGGAGACGAATGGGTGCTAGATTCTGGATGTTCCTATCACATGACTCCTCACAAGAACTGGTTCACTACCTACCAGATTGCAGATGGTGGTAGAGTTCTTTTGGGGAATAATGCAGCCTGCGAGGTTGTAGGGATAGGAACAGTTCGGATCCGAATGCATGATGGTGTAGAACGGACGTTGACAGATGCAAGGCATGTACCGAAGCTCAAGAAGAGCCTTATTTCTTTGGGAACACTCGATGACCTCGGGTGCAAATACACAACTGAAGGTGGAGTGTTGAAGATTTCTCGAGGTGCCCTAATAGTGATGAAAGGGAAGAAGGCGAATTCTCTCTATCATTTACTGGGAGAAACCGTGATCGGAGTTGCTGCAGTTTCATCAGGTGAGTCAGACTCAAATTTGACTCAGTTATGGCATATGCGATTGGGACGCATGAGTGAGGCAAGTATGACAATGCTGAGTGAGAAGGGGTTGCTGAAAGGTCAGAATACAGGAAAGCTGGACCTGTGTGAGCATTGCATCTTCGGAAAGCAGCGTCGTGTTAAATTTGGTACAACTCTACATTCGACCAAGCAACCAGTAGAATACATTCATTCAGATGTTTGGGGACCATCTCTAGTTCCATCAAAAGGAGGTGTCAGATATATGTTGACATTCATCGACGATTACTCAAGGAAGGTATGGGTGTACTTCTTGAAGCACAAATCTGAGGTATTTGATCAGTTCAAGAAATTTAAGGCACTGATTGAGAAGCAGTCGAGTAAACAAATCAAGTGCCTGAGAACTGATAATGGCATGGAGTTCTGTGGTAAGGACTTTACCGAGTTCTGCCAAAAGGAAGGGATTGTGAGACACCGCACAGTTCCCGGGACACCACTGCAGAATGGCGTAGCAGAACGGAAGAACAGAACTCTACTCGAGCGAGCTCGATGCATGCTTTCGCATGCAGGATTGGGCAAGGAATTTTGGGCTAAAGCAATAAATATGGCGTGTTACCTGGTTAATCGATCTCCATCTTCTGCTATCGAGTGGAAGACTCCTGAAGAAGTATGGTCGGGGAAACCTGTTGATTACTCCGGATTACGAATATTCGGATGTCCTGCGTATGCTCATGCGAGAGATGGTAAACTTGAGCTAAGGGCGAAGAAGTGCATATTTCTGGGTTATGCACAAGGGGTGAAAGGCTACCGGCTATGGTGCACTGATCCCATATCACCCGGTTTTATAATCAGCAGAGACGTGATTTTCGACGAGACTGCAATGCTTCAAAAGAGGAATCTTGAGACTCAACCAGCAGAGCAAACGGATCATGGTGTCAGAAGTGAGGTGGAGATTCAGGCGGAGTCTCCAAAGACCTCAGAGGTAACTGAGGAAGAGATTGCGGATGAGGCCACAATTCCTGAAGACGGTGATACTGAACAACCAGCAGAGCCACAACACAACATAGCCACGGGCAGACAAAGAAGGCAAATTAAACCACCGGTACGTTATGGTTATACTGATATTGCCTATGCATTAACTGTAGGTGATGAGATGGAGATGGATGAGCCTTCATCCTATTCTGAGGCGATGGCTAGTGCTGAGTCATCACAGTGGCTAGAGGCTATGAGTGAAGAAATAGAATCACTCTATCGGAATCAGACATGGGAGTTGGTCAAAGTACCCAAAAGTTAGAAAATTGTCGGATGCAAATGGGTTTATAAACGAAAAGAGGGCATTCCCGGTGTAGAGGCAGCCAGGTTCAAGGCGAGACTTGTTGCGAGGGGGTATACTCAACGAGAGGGCATCGATTACAATGAAGTATTCTCTCCTGTGGTAAGGCATACCTCTATTCGTGTATTACTTGCCTTAGTTACTGCACAAGATCTTGAGTTGGAGCAGCTAGATGTGAAAACGGCATTTCTTCATGGTGAATTGGAGGAACAAATTTACATGAAGCAGCTCGAGGGATTTGCTATTCCGGTAAGGAAGACCATGTTTGCTTAATGAAGAAATCCTTGTATGGATTGAAACAATCTCCTAGACAAAGTGGTATAAGCGTTTTGATGCTTTCATGACTAGTCAAGATTATTCGAAAAGCCGTTTGATAGTTGTGTTTATTTTAGGAGATTGGAGAATGGGTCTTTGATTTATTTGCTATTATATGTTGATGATATGTTAATAGCAGCTAAACATATGTCTGATATTGATGTGTTGAAGCGGCAGTTGAGTGCTGAGTTTGAAATGAAAGAATTAGGTGCTGTTAAGAAAATATTGGGTATGGAAATTTTGCGTGACAAAGCTGCAGGAACGTTGCGTTTGTCTCAAAAGAAATACATTGAGAAGATCGTGGCACGTTTCAATATGCAGTCAGCAAAATCTGTAAGTACCCCTTTAGCTGCACATTTTAAACTTTCTGATAGGTTATCACCGCAAACTGAGGAGGAGGAGGAACATATGTCCCGTGTTCCTTATTCTAGTGTAGTTGGTAGTATTATGTATGCCATGGTATGTACTAGACCTGACATTTCACAGGCCGTAAGTGTTGTCAGCCGTTACATGAAGCACCCAGGTAAGACACATTGGGAAGCCGTGAAATGGATCCTCATATATCTAAAGGGGACAGCAGACGTCGGCATTATGTATCGGAGAAACATCAATGGCAATGAGACCACAGGGTACGTGGATTCGGATCACGCTGGTAACTTGGATGATCGCAGATCGTTAGCAGGGTACGTGTTTACACTAGCAGGTGGTGCAATTAGTTGGAAAGCGTCTTTACAAGATGATGTTACATTGTCTTCTACTGAGGCGGAGTACATGGCACTAACCTTTGTTGCAAAGGAGTCGATATGGCTAAGGGGTTTGCTCTCGGACCTTGGACTAGAGCAGAAAAGTGTCACCATACACTGTGACAATCAAGGTGCGATATATTTGGCTTACAATCCAATATATCATGAGCGAACAAAATATATCGACATCAGGTACCATTTCATCCGAGATGTCATAGCGAAGGGTAAAATTGTTGTGAAGAAAATAGCAACAACAGAGAACCCAGCAGATATGATGACAAAGCATGTTCCTTCAGCAAAGCTCGAGCTCTGTATGAGCTCGATTGGCGTCTGTAGAGTATGAGTGCCCATCGGGGCGTCGGGAGAGCCGAGCATGAAAAATAATCACTATAACTTGGCCTCAAACGTTGAGCCAATGTGGAGAATTGTTATATTATGTCTCAAGTTTGAGCCCGTGGGATTAATATGCATAAGTCTGGCCTTGTGATGTCTTCGAATTTTGTTCCGACATTAATCCCGTCTCTTCATGCGTATGTGTGGAATGAAGAAACCGGAGAAAACTGCATGGGGTTTTAAATTCTTCAAGCATGCAAGCAAAGTCAGAAAAGAGAGATTGTCTTCTGCCGAAAGAGGAAGTCCACAATCTTTTGCATTAAATATTGGACCCACCACCTACTACATCTGCATGAAGATGACTCCTCTATACGCATGCCTCTCTCTTCGAGAACAAGAAATTTGAAGACTTTGGCTCACCTCATTTCACGGATTGAAGGCACACCATTGTTGACTCTCCTCTGCCTCATTAAATGCTTTCCCATGCACATGCACGATCCACATGCATGCTTTCAAATATGGTGGGCATTCGGTGCCAATTGTGGGATTGTCTTGTGGGCGCCTACGCAGCATTTAATGAGGCCATTTATTTTCATTTGTTTGTCTTGTCCTCTGCCGTTCTCTCTATATGAGGAGAAGACGTCTGAAGATGCGAGATAGAGCAAAAAGAAAAGAGCCCGAGAGTGAGAGAGAGCAAAGAGCTCGAAAGAGAGTGAGAGGCTTGAGCTCAGAGAGGGTTTGTGCTGAGTTGAGTCCAGTGAGTTGAGTTGTTAAACACCGTGGGTATCGGGTATGAAGTAGGGCTGAGAAACACTTGAGTGCATGTGTGATTGTAATCCTGTAATTCTCCGATTTATAGTGGATTGATTTGCTGGCTCTCCCCGTGGACGTAGGTTCCGACATTCGGACCGAACCACGTAAATTTTGGTGTCATTTTCTTTTATCGTTCCTCGTTTTATTTCGATCGATTTCAATAGCTCCCGACATAATTGCAAAATACACGATCCGCTTCCGCTGCGACGCCGATTAACAACACTTTTACTTGAACCAAAGCACTGGCGGGATCGTGATGCGAGCGGAACTGGAGATCAATAGGCCGGCGGGTGTGAGACGGTTGGGCACCAACGTTCCAGCGTACAAGACAAGCCGATGTCGGATCTGGAGCTGGAGGGGCGGCGCGGTAGTTCGCCGGTCACGCAGTGGTTCGCCGCGAAGAGAGGGAGGGCAGACAGAGAAGAGTGGGATCGTGATGCGAGCGGAACTGGAGATCAACAGGCCGGCGGGTGTGAGGCGGTCGGGCACCAATGTTCTAGCGTACAAGACAAGCCGGTGTCTGATCTACAATGTGCGAAAAAGTCAGCAACTTTTTAAGGAACCAAAGCAAGGCTTAGCATCACAGAGCGAAACCCAGGATTCGAAACTGTTGTCGCATTGTCGCTTAGCAGTCGCTTTTGCTGAAGGACCGATCGAAGTGAAAAGGGTAGTCATTTGGAAAGAAAGACTATAAAATTCACCCTGGGTTCAGGCAAAAATAAGAGGTACCCGGATGAACCTCAAAGAAGGGGTGACGAAACCCCTGAACCCTAGTCGAAATGCTTGCCTCATGGATGAAAGAATGCACAGAGAGACACACTCAGAAAGAGAGAGAGGCAGTACGGTGTTGCTGAGCAAGGAAGAAGAGACGCAGCATGAGGGCATACCCGAGACCTCACCAAACCGCGAAGACGGTGGAGCTGGAGGGGGGTCGCGGTGGTTCGCCGCGAAGAGAGGGAGGGCAGACAGAGAAGAGCAGGGGACGGATGAGTCGGGGCCAGATCCGGAGCCAGAGGGGTGGCACGGTGGTTCGCCGGTCGGAAAAAGTGAGGGAGGGCAAAGAGAGGGAGGTTGCACACCGGTCGGTTGCTCACGGTCGTCTCGTTGGTATCCTCCTCGTTCGTCGGTTGCTCACAGTGGTTCGCCGGCCGGAAAGAGGGAGGGCAGAGAGGAAGGTCGCACGCCGGTTGGTCGCTCGCGGTCGTCTCGCCGGTATCCTCCTGGTTTGTCGGTTGCTCGCGGTGGTTCGCCGATCAGAAAAAGCAAGGGCATAGAGAGAGAGTTCGTCGGGAGTTCGTTCGGGGAGAGAGCGAGTGTAGAGAGAGACGCAAAGAAAGAACTGAAACCCTAGCTACAGTACAGAAACATTTTCAAAATGGCGCATGAAATCGTGGGTCCCGCGAGACACGTGTCGCGCTGCGACCGCCTTCTTGTTTGACATGCTGGAGCATAAGACGTACCCAATATTTTCTCCTCCGCAGGGAGGCTTCGACCGCACAGGCCCCGCGTCCGCACCAGTCGACGCCGGAATCGTCTCTGCCGGCCATCTCTAACACCGCCACCTGCTCCGGCCCGCGACCCCAGCGCTGACGCCCAGCGGCACCACCACCGTCGAGACACCAGCAACTTGCGAGTCCCCAGTCTTGCGCTTCGGTTAGCCTCGCGCCGACCTTACCATGTCTCTACCCCCAATCGCGACCCAACGCCACCGGAGCCCCAAATCAACCGTACCGCCGAGCCGATCTGCCCTCTATTGCAGCCCATTGTGATCCGCGACCTCCTGCTCACTCGCCACCGCGCCGGAGTGCCACCTGATCCGCACCTTCTGCAGCAACAGACGCCGCCGCGCCTCTGTACCCGCGAGCTCGCCACTCCACTCTACCGCGCACCACTACCACCCTGCTACTCGAGCCTTCCGACCCGACGCTGCTCTGTCCAAGCCAGATTGCCCCGAGGACCAGTGACTGACGGCCTTGATCTCGATGCCCTGTTGCTCGGAGCCGAAGCCCTACGACCTACCTCTGCTCGTTGCCACCCTCGCCGAAGTTTCCCCCTGCCAGACCTCTGATCTGCTACCCTTCATCGGAGCTGGTGACTAGCCGCACGAGCAAGCCCACTTTTGGGAAAAAAAAAGAGAAAAAGAGGATTAGGTAGTCTTTTTATTTATTTATTTTTTGTTTGTTTTATTTTCTTCTATAGCTTGTTTTTTAGTGAAGTTGTTCCTAAATATATGATTGATATTCCAACATGAATTGAGGGGTTGTCAGTCCGATTTTTGCGCCCGAAATCCGACTCGCAATCCCTTGCAAAAATCGACAATCCAATCTCAAGCCCGAGATTCAATTCGTGATTTAATTTTAAAATTGGTCAACCCGATCTCACTCGCGAGATATGATTCGCCAATTTTTGAATATCAACATTGTCTTGCTTGATTTGATGTCGTGGTGTTTGAAACAATTTTATTTTCATAAAAGGAAAAAATCCAAAAAAATTCGAATTAGGGTTAAGTTTGTTTTAGAATGTTCCTAGTCTTAGGGTTATCTTGCATGTTTAGAATTGTAATCTTATTTCGAATTTTTAAATAAGAAAATCCAAAAAATGCGTTCATTTAGGATGTTAGTTTTCTTTAATTTAAATGGCACGTTTAATTATTTGGCAATTTTAAATTTCGAATTTTATAAAAAGAAACAAAAAAAAAAAAAAAAAAAAGTCATCATGCATATATCATGTTAAATTAGGGCATTCTTTGCACGTCATTGCTTGTTAGGATTGCATGTTTATCAATTATAGGTAGATAATCTTTCCTAGATAAATTGCATGTTTTTGTTAGGAAAATAAAAATGCCCATGTCATATAGAACTAGGTTTATGAAATGCACGTCACTTATTGACTATTGTTAGGTTCATTTAATTAGAAATTGCCTGTCATTAGATTAGGTCATTTAATAAATGTCGCGTGACATATAGCTCACATATTAAATTGTATGTCACATGTCATTTTAGTTAAAATAATTTTGTGCGTCATCGCATTGCATCACACGTCATTGGAATTAAGTCATTTCGGTTAATTTAAATTGCATATTTAATTATTGCATGTTCATTAAGAAATCACAAAAAAATTTATTCATTCATATAATTTAGGACATGTTGTCATGCCATATCATTTCATATTAGATTAAAAGCATTGCATTGTATATGGATTATAGTCTTGTTAAAAAGTGAAAGTGAAAATTGAGTGATTGCTTATTAATTAGAAATCATATCTAGGATTGTTGATATAAATTTTGATCTAACAACACAGATGCTTTCGTTGCTTTGAGGTAAGTTCTGCATTATTTAATTACTTTCTTAGATGTTAAATTGGTGGTTTGCGCACCCGCATGATAACCTCACATGTTAGGGAGATAGATTTAAAATCAACTTAAGCTGCCTGCAAAAGCATTTTTGAAAATAAAAGAATGGTACCGAAAGGGCATTAGAGAAATCTAGTGTGACCAAGTCCCCGTACCCAAAGTCTCTGGTTCATAGGAGTAAAATAATTCTCCTATTATTTTACTTAGGTGTCTGATCGATCTACCGTAAATTGATTAGTGGCGACTCTTAGATAAAATCTATTTGCATGTTAAGAAATTTGAACCTTAAGTCGCGGATTTGTATGGGTTTAGGAGAGCCCGAGCTAAGTTTAGGCTTAGTAATCCATTAGCCTGATTTTAGGTGGTTCACACCCAAAAATTCGGTCGCAACAATGTTGAGGAGTAAGAGCTCCTGCCAAGTAAAGTCTCATAAGGACGTGGGACTAAACATGTCACTGATTCAAGATGGTGAAAAAAGCTGTGAACTTCCACATCTGCTGGTAATGAACTGGTACTATGTTCAGCATTGATATGTGAGTGTTCTTTGCTTTGTGACAGAGTTGTAAGTTTTGTCCTAATGCTAGGTCAAGGGACTACACGCTTGCCATTGCATCGACAATTGACAGATTTCTTATGATAAGGCTTCTGTATGGTGGAATTCTTTTGAGAAATTGGCTTGGAAAAAAAAAAGAAATGCTTGGAATCAATTGGCAAGTGGACATCCTTCATAAGATAATCCATTAGCATTTCGGATTTGGACTGGTCGGTAATCTGGGTTCAGAACTTGGAAGTTTATTGCTACCGGATCTAGTCGCATTTATTAGCAATTTATTTGACCTGCTTATGCTTACCATATTTCTATCCTTGAATGATTGAAAATGGAAAAGGTTAGAGCAGAGTATTCTTGCAAGAATTCCTCGTTGAAACCGGGCTTACCTGCCTTCTTTTTTTATTTCTCCCTAATAAGTTTCCAATAATCTACTATGTCCAATTGGCCCATTCAGTTGACTCTCATAATCAGGTCCAACTCAAACTATGATGTTGGTTCTATACCAATGAGACCTTGCGCTAGGGCATGAAATGCCCTCGAAAGAGTTCTGGTGAGCAAAGCCTCAAGATGGTCAGTGTTTCGCGTAGTTGGTCACTTTGTTGATTCTTTCCGGATAGTTAATGTTATGTAGTTCCATAAACAACTAGCAAAGCACACACAATTGGCAACATTTACGTTTGTAATAAGGATATGCTTAACCCAGACTCCATGAACCTTTCATGCTTTAATTAGCACTATGTGATGCTCATCACACCATGGTTCCAACTATACAGTCATTGACAAGGAATCATTAGGATAAATTCACTGCTGGCCCACATAGCCCCCTACTGAAAGTCGTGTAAATAGAAGCATAGGGAGAATTGTCCAAAAAGTCTTAAACCTATTGCAGTTTTGCCAATTCAGTCCTAAACCTTTTAACTTTGCCAATTGAATCCTAAACATTTTCACTTCTTGCCAATTAAGTCCATCCGGCCAATTTTGGCTGGAAAATGCTAACGTGGACGCCGGCGGTGCCACGTAGGACTGCCGGCGCTGACGTGGACAATTTTAATAAATTTTTTTAAATTTTAAATTTATGTTTTTTTCCTTTTTTTCCTTTTTTTTTCTTTTTGGCCTTTTTCGGTGGTCGGCCACCGGCCACATGCGACGGCCGGGCTGACCTTGCCCGCCACAAGCGAGGCTCGGCCAGGCGACGGTGACGCAAGGCGAGGCTGCTCTGGCGTCGGCGAGGGCCAGCCTCGCCAGATCTGGCGAGGCCGGTCCTCGCCCCTGGTCGGGCGAGTGATGGCTGGCCACTAGCCGTAGGCCGACGCCCGCCCGGCCAAGGGCAAGTGCCGGCCTCGCCAGATTTGGTCTGGGCGAGGTAGACGCTCACCTCGGCGAGGTCGAGCCCCGACAAGGGCTCCCCTCGCTAGATCTGGCGAGGCCGGCCCCGCCGGGTGTTGCCGTCGCCCGGCCAGGCCTCGCCTATGGCGGGCGAGGCCGACGCTAGCCTGGGCGAGGGCGAGCCCCGGCGAGGGCTCCCTCACCCAGATTTGACGAGGCCGGCCCTTGTCGGGGCCAGGTTGGCCTCGCTCGGCGTCGCCGTAGCCCGGCTGGGCCTCGCCTGTGGGGGGCGAGGCTAGCCGGCCGGCTGTGGCCGATGGCCGGCCGTCGCTTGTGGCCGATGGCCGGCCACCGGAAAAGGCCAAAAAGAAAAAAAAATAAAAAAGGAAAAAAACAGAAAATAAAAAAATTCAAAAAATTTAAAAAAAATTAAAAAATATTATTAAAAATTGTCCACGTCAACACCGGAAATCCTACATGGCACCATCGGCGTCCATGTTAGCATTTTTCGGCCAAAATTGGCCGGATGGACTTAATTGGCAAGTGAAAATGTTTAGGACTTAATTGGCAAAATTAAAAGGTTTAGGACTAAATTGACAAAACTGCAATAGGTTTAGGACTTTTTGGACAATTTTCCCTAGAAGCACATAATTAAATTGTCGCCCTGGGTCCATAGGTGATTTTAGAACAAATTTGTACAGTTGGTGTTGTTGACAACATTTTGATTGTGTCCAAACCCATGAGAATAAAGTGGTTTGGGGAATGATACATGCTAAGTTTGTTAAAAATGCATTTTGATTAGTGAATAGCGAAAACTCATTAATTCGTTGTGTTTCTGGGAAAAATGCTCTCAGCTATCCTTTAGGTCACGATTCAAATTACTGAGGTCTGGATTTCTTGTCCAAAACCAGTTACGGACATTTGGATTTAAAACAGCATAGAATCTTGTTCTCATCATGTTCTTACCGGTTACCATCTATCAACTTCTGTCTTGAAGGAAACAATTATCAAGCTAGAGTTAAAACCATCCATATCTCAAGCTGTCGCCACAAGTCAAATGGGAGAGACATGCCTTAGGGCGTTAGCTTCGACCAACAACTTGGGTAAATATGAACTGGTCAAATTACGCTTTTGCAAAAGCAGCTCTTCCATCTTTTCTGTATTTGTAAGAAGATGATCTTTCATTTATTTCTTATGTTTCTTCGGATCTCATAATCATTCTCTTTGATGGTAACTGATGATACATGCTCATAAAAAGACTAAAGACATTTTGGACAATTATCCCCAATAGGGAAAATTGTCCAAAATGCAAGAAGATGAACAGTAGAATATGCTTTGATTTCTTTGCCAATGCAGTCCGTAGACAATTCTTTTTTGGCATTATATTCTCCTTGGCTCCAAGTTCTTTTTCTTTTCTTAATCAAAACAGTTAACGTAGTTCACCAATTAAAATCTTAATTTCGTTCATTAAGAACAAGGATAAGTAGGACCCTTTTTTTCTAAATGTTTTGCCCAAGCTCCCGTGATGGAGAAAACATCAATGCATGTGTATCTCTTCGCTTTCATTACTTCTTGTTGGGGGCATGATGGACAGAGTTTAAGCCCATTAAGATCTTAATATACACGTTTCAAAGATTATCATCATATTAATGAAATATATTAAACTTTAGGGTAGTTAGTAAAATTTCTCGAATGGCAATTAGTAATGCATATGTGCAATTACCAATGTGATAGAAATATCTACCAATCTTTTATGACCTTAAAGTCATTATGTATGATGATCATGAATAACTTCTCACTGTAAATGAAAATTTCAGGGTTGTTGGTCCTGCAAAATATTTACAAATGTGAGATTTACTGCCTTGATGTGAAGTTATGAGCACATCGTGAAAAGGCGAACTATAATGTACTAAACTATAGTGTACTAACTTTATTTGAACATTTATCAACTTAGTTTGAAAGGCGTGCAAGTTGACTTGAATTTAAATGAAAGTAAAATGTAATTTTTCTTTACTTTCCCTGCCAATATTTATAAGATTATTCAAATTTAAAAATTATGCAAAAAATTATATGTATGTTTACGTTTTAACATTTGACTGTCTTACCATTGTGTAAAACTCAATTCCTACTCGAGAAAGATCGCTCATGGTAAAGTTAATAAATATATATTTCATTGTGTACTCTCCTCCCGCGACATGAATGGCGAAACTTTACGATTGGGCGAGGATTTAAGCGCGCATGACAACCATTCTGTTTGTAAATAGTTTCGGAACAGTAAATAAATTTTTCTATTTCTATTTCTAGAAGAGTTTCTAAGCAAAAATAACCGTTTGATAACGACACAAAATTTCTTCCTTTCGAGATAGCGGCAATGATTTAACCGACGACCTTTAATATAAAAAAATAAAAATAAAAATGATTTAGTAACAAAAAAAATAATGAATAAAATAAAATAAAAATAAATAAATCATAAAAAAATAAAAATGTCATTTTATTTTAAAATTAAAATATAAAAATAAATAAATTTATTTTATTTATTCTATTTTATTTTATTTTACAAATAAATTTATTTTAAAATGAATAAAAATAAAAAATAAAGATAATTTTATTTGGCAAAACACTCAAGGAAAATAAAAATAATTTATTTTTATTTATCATAAATAAATTATTTTTAATAAAATGAGGAGAGGCAGAGGAAGAGGAGGAGACAAAGACGTAGAGGAGATGAGGGAGGACTCACCGAAATTAGGGTTTAGTGAAAGAAATTATTTCTGATTTCTCTTTTAGAAATCAAAAATAGAAAATTTTAGCTTATGATTTATCTTCCAACCCTATTTCTAGAATAGAAATCTATTCCAGAAATAGAAAAAATGAATAGGTTTATCAAACGGATTCTCTTCTAGAAAATGCAGTCCGGAACAGTAAAAACTATTTTCAAACAGAAATTTTGGGTTGTCATGCACCCCCTAAATTTTTGCTATAGAAAACCTACCTGCCTTGGTAAAGGAGAAGGTTTTCCTTTTCCCCCATGATTTTCCGTGTCTGCAGTAAAAAGCTTAATAAATTGGTTGACGCGTGGCAAGGTGGGGCCCCACTTGTCAAATTACCGCAACTACTTTCTCCTCCCTTCTCTTTCTCATGGTAACATGCTCTCTCTCTCTCCATAAAAGCACATTTGGTAACGTTTATGTTAAAAAATTATTCTAGGAAACGAAATACAAAATCTATTTCTCGTTCCGGGGGAATAATTTTTGAATAGAAGAAGGTGTTTGGTAAGTGCATAAAATTTTTGTTCATAGAATTGAAAAAGAATAGAAACACGTTTGATAAATTTGTATAATTTTTTTGTTTCTTTTAATTTTTTAATATTTTTCTTTTTCCATTTTTTTTTTTTTTTTTTTCTTCCTTTTGGCCGGCGGCCTCGTTTGGGGCCGGCGACGCTTCGACAAGGTTGCTGGCCGGTCGTCGGCCATGGCTGAGGCCGGCGACTAGCCAAAGAAAAAGGAAGAAGAAAAGAAGAAAAGAAAGAGAAGGAAAAAAAATAGGAGAGAAAAAAATTGTTTCTCGGAAGTGTTTCAGGAACAAGAAACAAGTTTTTCTTATTTCTTGTTTCTGTTTCAAATTTGTTCCTGGAACAAAAAAATAGATTTGGAACAAAAAAAGTAAGCAAACGCGTTTTTGTTCTTTTTTTGTTCATTGGAACAAAAAAAAACAGAAATTGTGTTCATGAACACAAAAAAAGAACACAAACAAACAGGGCCTAAACTTCTCTTTTCTTCTTTCTCGTTTAGAGAAAAGACACCCGAGCGAAGGTCCAGGCATATGAACCAAGCCTCCACCGTCATCTCTTCAATTTGTTGTCTGCCCTCTCCGTTACTCTCTCTAAACTTGGGATACAGCTGTGTTTCAAATTCAAGAAACAAATGGAACATCTAAAAGATTGAACTTCTCGCTTTAGGTCTTTCGGAGGCTTTGGCTCCAAATATTTGTGCTTTAGCTAGCGTCTTAATAGGAAACATGATATTAATAGGGTACACATGAGGCTCAAAATTATTTAAGGCAGACCTAATTGTGACGAGTTTTTTAAATCTTATATATATATTTTCACAAAGGATTCAAGATGTCTAGCACTAAATAATAATTATTTCCCGATCCATGGCACACCAATTAGTATGTATAAGAAGATTAATGTCATAACCCAAATATTAAAAAACTACTTTTAATCTTAAAAAAAAGTCGCGATGGAATTTTACACGACTTTAAATGTCCATATGCATACGATCAAATAGTCGAGCTTCGATCAACAAAAAATGATGTGCAAGTATCTTGTATTCATGACGATGGTAGAATAATTATATTATGTAAACTAACGGAGGAAAAAGGAAAACAACAGTACAAGGCCAGTAATGTGATGTAGATTCTTGTCCAGCAATCTAACTACGTTCACACCACTCACCGCAGGAGAGGCAGAGCGAGGCAAGTGCTACGCACTTGATGCTTCATCCTCCCAAGTTCCCCTTCCTCATGAAGTCTGCAAAGCACTCTCTTTGTATGCATGCAAACCCTCTTGATGGATAGTTGAGAAGAGTCTTAAAATTCAAACTAAACAAAAACATGACATTTACCTTTACTTTGGATATGTGAAACAAATGGAACATTCAAGATTTCGCTACTCTAAGCCTCTCACTTTAAGTCTTTCTCATTTTATTCGCACCCTTTAAGAAAATTAAAAAACAAAGGAAGTTCTCATTTTATTCGCATCCTTTAGAAAATTTTAAGAAACGAAGGAATCACTAAATACTTTTCCTTTTGTGGTTGGTCTATTCGATGGCTAAATGAGTAGTTGCATTCGCAACGAGGCTCATCTCTCATGATCAAGGCAATTTATTGCCCATACGGCTGAAATAGACTGAGCACTTTTGACTTTTCGACCCTCATTTCTCTTGCAGCTGATAGATCGCACTATCAAGACACATTCACTTCTCTCACACTTGTACTCTTGTTCTTAAAATGATTACAACGCAACTAGAACCCTTCACAGAAATTATCAAATCAGAACAATGGCACGTGATATAGATTCTTGTTCAGCAATCTGACTACGTTCACACCAATCACCGCAGTCCGGAGTCCGGACCCTGTTGTCGTTCATCTTTAAGCTCGTTCCTGATTTTCATTTTCATTTTTTCTTTTTGGATTTTTACTCTGCACGCCCTGTCTGAATGGCAATCCGGGTGGGTTTTTTTGCCTCTGTTCCTGCGGCGATATCCATGACCTGGAAATGTTTGTCGCCTCTTCGGACCGTCGATGCATTTATCCCGTAGCTCGAAATTGAGACCGCGTTTCGTTCTTTTGGGAGTTCTCTCGATGCGAATGGTGTCGATGTCGAATGACATTTTCTGGGCTGTGTTTAGCTTCTTGGGATTTCCAGAGGGTTCCATTGGGTCCTGTGCCGTAGAAAAGTATCATCTGGATTTTTCATTATTTTAATGGTTTATTTATTCATGGACTTTTTTTATTTCGTTTCAGGTTCTGTAGCTTCTGATGTGCAACATTAGATTCGGGTGGACTAGTGTTGAACAAAGCAAATCTCAGATTTTTTTTTTTTTTTTTTTGTGAAGATTTGCATCTACCTTTGCTCTAAGGTTGGCAATACCTTGTCTTCTACAGTAATTGCTTCTCTGGATACAATAGCTGCCGCTGTTGCTGGAGCTAGAAATTGGATTGAAGTGCATGAAAAAGGAATTTAGTCGGTTAAATTGAATGCTAGTCAGTCGGACAGAGGGAATCTTGTCGTGAAAGTGATTTAAAGTAGAAAACGATTGCGGTTGAGGAAGTTTTCATTTTTTGTTGGGGGCTGCTTGTGACTAGAAACCGTGTCTCTCCGTCATTCTTATTTACTCGATGACGGTTGAGAGTGAAAAAGCACTTCAGGATTGGAATCCCCTCCTTGCCTTGTGTGGTTCGATGGAGCCAAATGTAGTAAGCGAAAATTGACGGGGCACAATGACCGATGTCCTACGTTAGTTGGTCACTCAGCAATTTTGCTGGCTTATGAGGGGACGGTTAGAGAATGCCATATGGCTTTTATGTCTTAGCAAATAAGTTTTGTCTTCTAACATTGATCAGGGTCATGATGCCACTCAAAATGTCGACAGTGTTCTGTCCCTTTTTATGTTCATTATTATGTCTGGATCTGTTGAACTAGCGGATCCAGACTTTGCATGCGTTTGATTCACTAGTCTCTTACTGAAGTATGCGGAATTACACTCTAAGATTAGCTATTATTTGATTCACTAGCTTCTTACTGCTGTTGGTGATGAAACATGATCCTGCAACTTAAGCATACTATGGGTCAGATGTCCTATAAAAGCGGAGACCTTGCAGCTAGGCAATCTAGAGTTTTATTTAGGGAAATCTTTGGAACCCAACAGCTGGGTAATCTGAGACTCCCACAAGTAAACCCCAAGATAAAACCTAAAGAATGAAGATGCTCTTTTAAGATTTATGTTAGGGGTTCAATTTCTTGATAACGGAATTCTTCTAACTAGCCAATACAGTTCTCTTTCCCCTGGTAAGGAGGTTGGACTCTTTCTCATATCTGTGTAAGGAAGTATATATAATCTTGCTACTCTTTTTACCCTGCAGATCCTCTCGCAAAGGTGTCAACTAGTATTTTCTCCTAAAGTTCCAAAGCTGATGGCTTCGCCAGATGTTGATTATCCCTGGTCATCCTCCACAGGCGAAACATTCTGTGGCCATTTCAATATGCAACTGGAGGAAGCAGATCCAGCCGATATTTCACCTGTGCTGGAATCCCCCACTCCTTCCTCCTCCAATAATTGTAATATCCCCAAACTGCCTTTGCCCCCTGTTAAAACCTTTACATTATCCAACCATGCTAGACTTCCAGATTGTAGCTCAGTCCCCAAAGAGACAAAACGTACATGGGACAGCCTTTTCATGGATGCATATTGGGCAGATGTTTACATTTTTGTGGAAGAAAATTCATTTATCATGGCACATTCCAGTATTCTGGTGAGTTAATTACACCTCCTTTGCCCTTCCCTGATGTTTTCATTTCAGTGCCTTGTAGATGTCGTATAAGAAATGCTGACGCAGAGATGATCTGGATTGGCATATAATTTTTAGTATATTTATTGTAGACACTGCCTTCCATAATTTGTCCACCAATCTGTCTGTTTCTTTAATTGGGAAGGCATTTTAGTGGGGCTCATTGAGCAAATTGCATCGTGACCATCAATGAAGAGAGACAATTACTGTGGGTCAAGATTTAGGCTTACAAATTAATTTTCTTCCATGCAGCTGCTGCATCGCCAGTGCTTTGTAATATAATGCATCAATCGACAGTTAGGAATGGTATGAGGTTTATCAGGATTCCTGAAGTTCCTAATGAAGCTGTCCAAGCGTTCATTCGCTTTCTTTACTCATTCTGGTATGATGACTATCCTCTCTATTTTAGTTTTTCCCCTCATCCAGTTGTCTGGATTATTTGCTCTAATATTATATAAAACTGGATGCAGCAATGAAGAGTATGTCCTCCATTTGCTGATTCTATCGCACTCCTATTCAGTTCCATCATTGAAAAGGGTTTGTACTCACTATCTGGAGTATCACTGGCTGACCAAAGAAAATGTTGTAGATGTGCTCCAGTTTAGCTAGGTACTGCGATGCACTGAGGCTTTTCCTCTTTTGTATCCGCATGATTCTGTAAGTCAATTTTTCTCCTTCCTTGGAGTAGCTTTTGCCATTTCTCAAATGTAGAAGTATGAGCCAAGCTGTGGTATATGGAATCATTGCATGGAGGGAGGTGATCTATAAAGTCATTTAGAAAACGAAGGCTTTAATGATAGGTTTAAAGAAAACCCAAGCAACATGGGAATCATTTTGCATGTCTGATCTATTCATAGCATGGTAGGAGGTTTTTGGATGCTATGTGCTTATGGATCATATGTGCAACTCATGCGAACGCTGTTACTACAATTACTTGGAGTTCGAAGTGAGGATTATGAACTTGAAATAGTACAATCATTTCACGGTGACATCTACTACTCGCGGTGAATGCTTTTATTCTGCAGATTACATGAGACACATAAGTAGCGGAACTAGTTATAACTTTCCGAATCTTTGGCTACTATGTTATTTGTATTGTGGTGGACCATGGTTCATGACTTCTCTTTAACTGCTGTTGCTGCTACTACTGTTAGTAGTAAGACTTCCCACATGGATGGGATAGGTCTCATCAGTTTTAGATCCATGTGAGGGTTTCACTAAGGATGTCTTCTATTTTATCCTCTCCCCCTTGATTTACCGCATTGACAAATTTTCTTGAGATTATTCTCAATTTTATGCTTGCATTTCCTTCTTTAGATGCGCTAGAATTAAGAGATGCTTCAGCTCTATCTGATCTTCTTCTATAACATTTTGCTCTTAGCCTCTTCCAAGTCCTTCGTAGCAAAGAATCACTGAATGTCTACATTCTTATCTTTTTGGTTACATTATTCTTTGCATCAAGCTCCTCCTGTTGCTATTGAGCAAGGTTGTGATTTCACCTTTATCGGTATGACAACCAGATTGATTCCTGGAAGATTGATCATTTCTCCTTCCCTACGAAAATAACTATGCATCGTTCTCATACTGGTGGATATGTTACTTTCATGATAAACCTAACCGTTGAGAATTGTTTGCATTGTGGTCTTATGGCTACTGTTGTTTCAGAGGAAACAAGAGAGGCTGAGGAAGATCGAAGAGAGACAGGTATACTTGCAACTTTACGAGGCCATGGAAGCCTTCCTTCACATATGCAGAGATGTTTGCCAGACGATTGGACCACATGACAAACTCCTTATAGCATCGCAGCCTGTCTGTGGATTCCCTGCTGTAAAGGACTCGAGACCTTAGTACGTCATTTTTCCAGTTGCAAGGTCCGCGTTCCTGGAGGATGTGTACACTGCAAGCGCATGTGGCAGCTTCTTGAACTGCACTCTCGGATGTGTACCGAGCCTGATGATTGCAAGGTTTCTCTCTGTAGGTAAGTGAAAGAACTTCTATGTTTGTCACCTCAATTTTAATCTGGAGAAGTTTAGATGGATGCAGGATGTGTCTAGATGTGACTGCCCATGATGTATGGGTTGTTTTTCGTTCACACATTTTTTTCTTTTTGGTTAGTCCTATTCTAACTCTTCTCTGTCTCTCTGTCTTTCTCTCTCTCTCAAACTTTTACTTCGCCTCTTTGTAGACGTGGGAGTTGAACCCCACATTTGAAACTAAACATTCCCACCCCACCTAATTCTCTTACCACTGGGCCAGTTCATTCAGCTAACTAAATAGGTCATAAAAAGGATTGGATATTGAGTGAAACTCACTCCAGATGGTCAAGTGAGAATTGCATTGCTGACTCAAAAGTTCGTATTTCTAGTGTTTTGCATGGAAAAAAGTCCCAACACCGATCTGAAGAAAATGGTTGACGAGTCATAACTTTTTTAAGGCAAGCATGTTTTTCTTCCCAAATTATTCTTCAATGATTTAAAATTAAGTGATTACGCGAGATGCAAATCGGGGCTAAGTCTTCTTATTGGGGTGTAGAGTTGAAGAGCAGCACCTTCGTTGAACTGATTTGTATTGTGAAATTGGTTCTGAGCACCGGTCTGTAAGACCAATGCGATCAGAGGGATTAGATTTGCATTGGACCCGCATAATCAGAAGCGCTATCTTGGGCCAGTGTTGACACTTAAATTTTGGCGACCCATTTAGTCATTTATCGCATAGAAAATTAGGGGTTAATTTTATCCCTAAAATATATATATTGCATAGCATATAGGTGTATGTGCATTTATGTTTAATTTACATGTTTTGCATTTATTTAATGGACCGATGAAAATGGGTTCGAATTAGTAGTTCCGAGCTTTAACTTGGCAGGCCGAACTAAGCCCACAACAAGAGCAAATCGGCCCAAGCCCGTATCCTCGGGGAGATTTTACTGATTTTTCCTAAATTAAATCAAAAAAAAATATTGGGTTTGAAAAATCTTTGTGGATATGGATTTGGAAAAATTAAAACCCTAATCCATGCCCTATAAAAAGGTAAAATGCATAGGGTTTTGGGAGGAGGCCACACATTGAACATACGGCCACAATGGAGAGCATAGAGAGAGAAGAAATCGTGAGGGGTTTTCTTCTGTT
Source organism: Eucalyptus lansdowneana (assembly GCA_017140395.1). Classification (NCBI taxonomy): domain Eukaryota; kingdom Viridiplantae; phylum Streptophyta; class Magnoliopsida; order Myrtales; family Myrtaceae; genus Eucalyptus; species Eucalyptus lansdowneana. The sequence goes on along the minus strand of CM029483.1, from coordinate 5,867,923 downwards.
GAATTTTCGTGGGTTCTATTAAAATCAATTCAAGCTGCCGCAAAACACTTTTTTTTTTAAAAATAAAATAGAAATGTACCAAAAGGGCGTTAGAGAAATCTAGCGTAACCAAGTTCCCGAACTCACAATCTTTGGTTCGTAGGAGTAAAGTAAATCTCCCATTACTTTACTTAGGTTTCTAATCGACCCACCAAAAATAGATTAGTGGCGACTCATAATTGAAAAATCAATTGCATAGTAAGAACTTGAACCTAAGTCACGAATTGGTATGGGCTTGGGAGAACTCGAGCTAAGTTTAAGCCTAGTAATCCATTAGTCTAATTTTAGGTGGTGCACCCGAAATTTAGATCGCGACAGCCAAACAAGAAATTTTCTTCTGATTGTGCGTAATCTCCATTGGATTTCAATGAATCACACTCTGTTAAATCAACGTTAATGGTAAAAAACACAACCTAAAGATTTGAAAGGAATAAATTTCTATCAGGTTTCAATAACAGTCGGCATTGATGAAGAACTTACCAGCAATCTAAATATACACTTTCAAAGATTATCATCATATTAATGGAGTTTACCACACTTTCGGATAGTTAATAAAGTTATTTGAATGGTATCTACTGATCCATATACGTACAATTATGGACGTGGCATAAATATCTACCAACCTTTTATACTAATATATGAGTCGATGCATAACTTCTCAGTATAGATTGAAATCAACACCGTATTGTCCTTCACCTGAACTTATGAGCATGCCGAGAAAAGGTAAACTGTAAATAATTTGCTTGAACGTTTTTAAGACTGACATTTACTGACTCAGTCTTAAAAATGTGCACGTTTGTTTGAATTTAAATAAAACTAAATAGTACTTTTTACTTTTTCAAGTCAAAACTTAAAATATCACTAAAATTTCGGAAAATTATGAAAAAATAGAATATGAGTCTTTATGCTAAAATTTGAGTACTATGAAAGTTTAGAAAGTTTTGGATTTAAAGAAATGTTAAAAGTGTGTGAACTATAAGATTTAAGTTAAGCAAAAAAGGAAAAGGTAAAAATCATTCCATACATACCTGTGATTAATAGAAACTTATTAATATAGATTGAAAACTTCTTATTAGTTATCTGGGACAATACACAAATATAATGTTGACCGCCAAAAATACTCAAAAACCAACTAGAAATAATAAAAACAACCCAACCCTAAGCAAATTGCTAAAATGAATAGAGGTAATAAGTAGGCATTGTGCTAACAGCAAGGTATATTTTTGCTCATATTACTTACATTTAACTTTTAGCTCCTCCATCAAAGGCTTTATCTCTTGCAATTGTGTCAGGAGTGCAACTAGAATTTGCAGAATTCTCGCCTAGACTTAGGTCCGTAAAACCAATGCGATCAGAGGGATTGGTTATGGATCGGACCTGCATAATCAAAAGCGTTGTCCTAGCTGGAGAAGAAATTTTTTCAGTTTGGGCATAATCTCCATTAGATTTTAATGAATCACAACCTGTTAAATCAACTTTAATGGTGAAAAACACAACCTAAAAATTTGGAAGGCATAAATTACAGTAAGGTATTAATAATAGCCGGTATTGATTAAAAACTTACCAACAATTTAAATATACACCAGTGGGGTTTGCCCCAATAGACATCTTTCTCACATGAGAATGGGGAGGTGGGGGTTCAAATCCTCGCATTTTCAGGAAAGTTGGTGTGACTACAATTTAGCTTCAAGTGTAGGTTTCAACTTTCACGCTTTGCAATAAGGTAGAGCAAAAGTATAATAGTGAGACTTAGACTCTGAGTAGAGTAGGACTGAAAAAAAAAAAAAAAAAACTAAATATGCACATTTAAAAAATTGTCATCATATTAATGGAATTGATAGTTAATAAAGTTATTGAATGATATCTACTAATACATATGTGCAATCGTCAATATGACATAAATATCTACTGTCCTTTTGTACTCAAGGAAAATCAAATGTCTAAAAGTGAGAGTTAAATTATGAGTAGAGTAGGACTTACAAAAAAAAAATCTAAATATACACATTTAAAAAATTGTCATCATATTAATGGAATTTACTACACTTTTGGTAGTTAATAAAGTTATCGAATGATGTCTACTAATACATATGTGCAATTATCAATATGACATAAATATCTACTGTCTTTTTACACTGAAAGTCATTATATACGAGTTGATGAATAACTTATCAGTATAAATCCAAATCAACAACGTATTGTCCTTAGTGCCCTCATGTGAACTTATGATCATATTGCGAAAGGTGAAAGGTAATATACTAACTTTGCTCGAACATTTACCAACTCAATTTTAAAGGCGTGCACTTTTTTTTTTTTTTTTTTTGGATTTAAATAAAACTCAAAAGTACTTTTTACTTTCCCATAAAAAATTAAAAGATTACTAAAATTTCGAAAAATAATGAAAATATAAAATGTGACTCTTTGAGTTAACATTTGAGTACTATGAAAGTTTTGGATTTAAAAAAAAAAAAGAAGTTAAAAAGTGTGTGAACTGTAAGATTTAAATTAAGCAAAAAAAGTAAAAATTAAAAGTCATTTCATACATGCTAGTGATTAATAGAAAACTTATCAATATAGATTGAGAACTTCTTATTAGTTGTCCGGGAGAGTACACAAATATAATGCTGACTGTCCCAAAAAAAAAAAAAAAAAAAGATAACTAAAAATAATAAAAACCACCCAACCCAATGCAAATTGCTAAAATGAATTTGCAAGGAGGGGGCGATTTTGTGTTTACAATGGTTTTGCTCAGAGGGTATGTGGATGGTATTTTTATAAATAAAGGCAATAAGTAGTCATTGGGTTCACGGTGAGCTATATTTTTGGTACTTTCCCCAGAAGAAGAAGGAGCCAGTCTAGGTCAATATAAGCATTACTTACAAAATTGAACAACAAAAAATATGCAGATTCATAGAAGAAACGATGCAACAAACTTCAATCAGCTACTTTAACAAGTGAGTCGATATTAAATATTTGATAAAGATTTACAACCTTGTTCACAACTTGATTTCATATATTTCTAGCATTAATAAAAGAAGAGAGAATTCCAAAATTTACTCCTTGAACTCATAGTCAATGTTCAATGGTCCTTAAATTTTAATTTTGGTCACATTGATATTTGTGCTCCGTGAGTCGAATCAATTTGGTTTTTTTATATCTGTAAACAAGGATTTAATCCTTCATAATATTTTATGACTAATTTCATTAAGCAATACCAGTCCATTCTTAAGCAAATTATATGGGTCGGCAAATAGCATAAATTTCCGATCTTTCGGCTCAATATACTATTATGAATGCATGCAAAGCGCCATATGCATCTGTACTAATTATAGAGCATTGTATAAGACTTCACTAGACATCACAAAGAGTAATATAATATATAATATATATATATATATATATATATATATATATATATATATATATATAAATTATAAGTTTAATCCATTTTATTCGTTAGTTTTTTATACTCACAAGAGATGAGGACAGGCACCTAGTGGGCTTACCTCCTTTCAATGTAACCCATAGACAAACATCAATTTGGCAAGATATGTTCTCAATTTTAAGTTGATTTAAGAAGATTTTATTTTCTTTTTATGGCGGATAACCAACTGTTGAAATCTAAATTTTTCCTTGTAGATCCTTATCGCATTTTCCAAAAAATTAGTGATCAAATTCGCCGATAACAACACAATTGACCCCTGAAAAAAAAAGTGATGTTACATAAGTTTGCACTTTTTTTCTTTTGTTGCATTTAGAAGCCAGAGATACTGTAGGCTTTTAATACCTAAGTTTCCATTTTTGTACGCTTTGTGTATTTTATAAAAATGAGGGATCAAATTTGTATCCCTAAAAAAAAAGGTTTTGCTGGCATAACAATTTTTAGTCTACTCTGAGAATAACAGCCTATTGTGAGCTACTAATTCTTGTAGGATTGGGCTCCATAATAATCTATAATTATTTTGGCTTAGTTTTTTGTGGTCTAGAATAGACTATTACCCAATCATTTAAAAAAAAAACAGTGATTTTATGTAATCTTGAATTCATTTTTCTTGTATTATTTCTTCTGCACCTATAAACTAAAGGTATTGTAGTTTATAGATACTCAAGTTTCCCCTCTTATAGACCACCCATGCATTTTATGAAAATTAGGGATGGAATTTACCTCACTCTCGTGATCGTAGCTTAGGGCTGAGGCGCGGAAGCTTGCCTCACTCTCACGGGCATTGCAAGCTCATTACCTTGGTCTACTGGTTCTTTAGCTCTCCTTTTAGCAGTGATACTCTTTTTAGCATTTTGTTTAGTTGTTCTTCATGCCTTTATGTTTAATTCTAACCCATAATATATGCGTGTGGAGTCTTAGTTTTCATATTGGTTTATGGTTTAGTGTGTTCAATTACATCACCATAAAACCATGATGTAATCGATTTGTCTTGGATATTCTTACTTAATTGTGAATTTAGTGCCATGCTCAAGTATTTTCCTTACCATTTGTTCATGCTTGGTTTGATATCTTGCTTGTTTGCCTCGGTTTAGGCTGGTCTTGAAGCTTCGCCATACATGGATTTTCTAGGCTCATCCTCTCACTACTCGTCAACGTTGATGTTGTTATTCCTATAATGTTAGATTAGGGTGTTGTGACGTCTCTTGCGTTAGATATTATATATGTTTAGTTTAAACCATTTGTTTAATTTGTATATTCCACGTATGTCACATGCAAACTGGTTCTTGTATAACTCAAGCTATAATACTTGGATTCATCTAATGTGTTATGCATGTTGGCTTTTCTCACGTTTTAGCAAAGTTGCATGTTAGAACCAATTGCCATTAAGTTGTTGTCAGGTTAGCATGTTTCTGAGAAATCTTTTGGATTTGGTACGCTATAAGGCTTCTCGATTCAGACTTGGGCTTGCTATACCTCTGGCTTGTATGGCCTGTTTATGGCTCTTGAGTGTTTATTTGATGGGTTTCCAGTTGGTTCGGGGCTATTTAGCACGTGAATAGAGGTCTAAACTTGCTGTTTATATCGCCTGAGGGGCTGGCAACGAGCTTAGAGCTTCTATTCGGCCTTGCTAGGGGTCTCGACCTATCTTGGGACATTCCTTTTACATGATTACATCGTCCACATGTCATAATGACATATTTGCATCATAATGTAGTTCAATTTCTAGCCTGGCGTCTAGTTTATTATATCTTAACATGCATTTAGTATAGCTAGAGTTTAAATCATGTTCATCATGGATAAAAATGAAAAAGAAAAAGAAATAAATAAATAAAATTGAAAAATCGGGGAGGCATTTGGTAAGACATGGCGTTTTTAGGGCTAAGTTTGATTTATTCTTTGTTGAATTTCATTTTCTTTAATGCGGCAAAGTTATCACCTAGCTTAAAAAATTTACTTGTCTTAAACTAGGTTGATTGCATATATACATTAATTTACAGGAGTCCTATCCGTAGCTTAGTAGCAAGGCAATTTTATATCTTTGCCCCAAATGACTTGGGTTCTACTTACTATATTGCTTGTGATTATATTGTCGTGATTTGTTTGATATATCGCTTTGTTTAATTTTTGTCATTAGAGTGTTCCTCACATTATATATATAAGGATGGAAAAAACCTACTTATTCTTCACAAACACACTCATATGATTTGTTAGATTGTATCTTATTTATAAATAATATAAAGTGTCTTGGCAGACATGGTATCACCAAACATTTCACTTGCTATCTATAGATTATAGATGGATGTCAAGTAGAATGGAGATAGGAACGATTTGACGATAAAACATGAACTTGACACAAAACAAGAATCATCGTCCATGCTTATGATACTTTTCTTCTACCATTTAAAGCATATGATACCTATAAATGAACAATAATCTTTACCCGAAATTTTCTATCCTTCGAAATGATAGATCTTCATATAAAGAGGGACAAACGTGAGAAAAAAGAAAAACAAGAATATTTTGCCCTAAATGGACAAAAGGCAAAAGGGTGATGAAATAGAAGAAAGGAATAGTTTGCCCATTATATGGACAATGTTTATTGAGCTCATGCAATCTTGACAAACAAATTTATATTTCTATACATTTTAATTTTATGACAATTAATCCTTTCTAATAAAAAAGAAGAGCAAGTAAGGGAACCACTTCATGTCAAAGCAATCAATAATCCATTAAAGGAAAGAAAGTTAAAAAAAGATTCTTGAGATTTGTGGAAAATCTGCACCACTAGGAGTGATTTGATGATAAAACATGAATTTGACACAAAGCAAGAAGCATCATTTACACATATGATACTTTTCTTTTACCATTTAATGCATAGGATAATTGTGAATAGGCAATAATCTTTACCCAAAATCTTCAATCCTTTCAAATTATTGATCTGCATGAAAAGAGGGAAAAATGTGAGAAAAAAGAGGAAGAATATTTTGCCCTACATGGACAAAAGGCAAAAGGGTGATGAAAGAGAAGAAAAGAATAGCTTGCTTGTTATATGGGCAAAGCTTATTGAGCTCATGCAATCTTAACAAATAGATTTTATATTCTTATAAATTTTAATTTTATGACAGATAATCTTGTCTAATAAAAAAGAAGAGAAAGTAAGGGAACCACTTCAGATCAAAGCAATCAACAATCCCGAAATAGAAAAAAAAGATAAAGAGAGATTCTCAAGATTTATGGAAAACCTATTGCACTAGGAATGATTTGATGATAAAACACGAAGCTGACACAAAGCAAGAAGCATCATTCACGGATATGATACTTTTTTTTTTTTCTGCCATTCAATATATGAGATAAATAAGCGATAATTTTTACCAGAAATTTTCAGTTCTTCCAAATGATAGATTTGCATATGAAGAGGGAAAAAAGTGAGAAGAAAGAAGAAGAATAATAATATTTTGCCTTACGTGGACATAAGGCATAAAGGTGATGAATGAGAAAAAAAGAATAGTTTGCTCATTATATGGACAAGGCTTATTGAGCTCATGCAATGTTAATAGAAAAAATTTTTTTTTTCTATGAAGTTTAATTTTATGACAGTTAATCTTATCTAATAAAGAAGAAGATAAAGTAAGGGAACCACTTCAAGTCAAAGCAATCAACAATCCGGAATTAGAAAAAAAAAAAAAAAAAGAAGATAAAAACAGGTTCCTAATATTTGTGGAAAACTTGTCTGCTAGGAATGATTTGACGAAAAAACATAAAGTTGACACAAAGCAAGAAGCATCATCCACGCATATGATACCTTTCTTCTGTCATTTGATGTATGGGATGTTTGTAAATGAGCAATAATCTTTACCCGAAATTTTCAATCCTTTTAAATGATAGATATGCATATAAAGAGGGAAGAAGGTAAGAAAAAAGAAGAAGGATATTTTGCCCTCCATGGACAAAAGGCAAAAGGGTGATGAAAGAGAAGAAAATAATAGTTTGTTCGTTTTATGGCCAGAGCTTATTGAGCTCATGCAATCTTGATAGACAAATTTTATATTTCTATAAATTTTATTTTTATGATATTTAATCTTGTTTAATAAAAAAGAAGAGAAAGTAAGGAACCACTTCAGCTCAAAGCAATCAATAATCCAGAAATACAAAGAAAGATAAAGACAGATTTCTAAGATTTATTTCACCACTAGAATTGGTTTAACGAAAAAACATTAACACAAAGCAAGAAGCATCACACATGCATATGATACTTTTCTTTTTCCATTTAATGCATGGGATACTTGTAAATAAGCAATAACCTTTACTCAAATTTTTTTTAATCCTTTAGCTGATGGATTTGCTTATAAAGAGGGAAAAAGGTGAGAAAAAAAGAAGAATAAGAATATTTCTAAGATTTATGGAAAACCTGTCACCACTAGGAAAACGAAAAAACATGAAGCTAACACAAAGCAAGAAGCATCATGCATGCATATGATACTTTTCTTTTGCCATTTAATGCATGGGATACTTGTAAATAAGCAATAACCCTTACTCAAATTTTTTAATCCTTTCAAATGATGATTTTGCTTATAAAGAGGGAAAAAGGTGAGAAAAAGGAAGAATAAGAATATTTTGCCTGACATGGACAAAAGCAAAAGGATGATTGACAGAGGAGAAAAAAATAGTTTGCTTGTTATATGAACAAAGCTTATTGAGTTCATGCAATCTTGAAAGTTAATCTTGTCTAATAAAAAAGAAGAGAAAGTAAGGGGACTAATTCATATCAAAGCAATCAATAATCGGAAATAGAAAGAAAGAAAAGAGAGAATCCTGATATTTGTAAAAAACTTGTTGCCACTTGCTTTTAGTGGGAGATGCCTTCTTAGAGCATCTTACTTATGGTAACTCCAATGTGGCTTTGGCTTATATCAATCATCCACATTAAAGGGCAAGTTTTCTTTTTTTCCATTTCTTTGGCTAAATTAAACTTTATGGTGGAATCGTCGTTGGTTGAATCAAGGTGATAATGGAGTGAAAGGACATTTTCATTATCTTGCCAAGTACATAACAATGGCCAAGTTTCACATTAATAACCTAATGGCGTCTTCCAATTTTTTGGACACATGACGCATTTGTAAACATTTAATTTTACTCATTAGGGATTCAACCAACTCGAGTAAGATTTATCTGGAGCTCCATTTTATTTGAGAAATGGTTGGTTAATGATTCTTTTACCTTCCTAGATATTTGAATAGATAAAGTCTTTTGACAAACAAGTAAAGAGTCATCTTTACATGTATATATTGCATTTTGTTGCAATCCCGTTAAATCACTTAAGGTTTGAAAAACAATCGATTCGATTAGTTACTTGAACTAAGTGTTCAGCATCATCATTTCATTAATTAGCATTAATGAAATCCCCTGATATGGACACTAATCTCATAATTTTAATGTAGGATGGAGAAAACCTTTCAAGTAAGTTTCATACATGTACTTATTCAACGAACTGCAAAGAAAAAAAAATTGCACGCATATCATTTCTACACGTTGTACTCACTTTGGATAGACTTTTTTTTTTTTTTTTTCCTTTTCCGTTCGAATACATTAAACAGAATTTTTATCTATGTAACACTAACAACTAAGAGCGGTTTTAGAAATAATTCCATAAAAGCTCAAAAAACGACAAGAAGAACAGAGGAAAAGGCAATATTGAAATCTTTGCTTTTAACAGATACAGAGAATTACTTCATCCTTCCTTTCTGTATTTAACATGATCTCAAATGTAGATTTAAGGAAGAATATTTTCCCCAATTTTTATTTTTATTTTTTATGGCTCTCTCGCATTTTAAGAATTCTTAATGTTAAAAATCTGAAATCCGGGAAAACATACCAGAACGTCCTATACAATTTTCCATCCTTTTCCGAAGCTCAAAACACTTGATTCCAAATTTTGCAAGGAAAATGGTAAATAATTTTGGGGCACAGTCATATAAGCTATTAATTTAATTATTCAACAAGTTTATTTTGGAATAAAGAGCCAAGAGTTGCACATCAACTAGAGGACAACAGCGTCACTCACAAATTCCTGCAAAAATTTTGTCAAAATAAAAAATGTGAGTCCCGAATCACGTAATCTTGTGCAAGTTAAGAGCATTATGTGAAAAGGGCAAAAGATAGAACTTAAATGGGTCGAAGCTAAAGAAAAAAAAGCAATAAAAATATCTAAGTTAAAGGAAAAAGGAAAAAAGAAAAAGAATATGAAGTGGGTCCAAGATAAAGAAAAAGTCAGGCCAAATATCGTAGCATCGCTTTGTCGGATTGCCAATTTTTGACGCCACTGATTAACAAGCCTATTTGCATTAAAAAAAACCCCAATATTAAGTTAATCTCAATTATAACCAAAATTTTCTTTCGTCTTAAAAAAATTATCGAATTTCACTTTAGCCCAAATTTACCCCATTGACCCTTTGTCTAAACATTGCTACTGGTTTTCTTCAATACTATTAGTATTAGAATGCTGCTGTTGTTTCATACGAAAATAAGAGTATCAATGAAGATGCAAGTTCTTATAATGAACCTATAACATACCTTGATATAAATATATATATATAATTTTGAAGAAATTAGTTGTAATTTTTGGACATGTGGACAAATTTAGGACTAGAGTAAAATTTGTTGAATTTTTTTAGACAAAACAAAGTTCATAGAATATTTGGAATTGGATCTAAAGGTGGGAATTTTTTGGGCATTAGAGTCTCATTAACATGACCTGAAAAAAATGTGTCCTTTGCTAGTCGACCTTTTCAATTTGTCTTTGACAGGCTAAGACCCGCTAGTTAAATGAGTTAACATATTACCTGGGTCAATGCAATCTAGCTAGATACATTTAGGCACTCTATTACTCATTTGAACATTGGTTTATTTCTTAAACGTATCATGTTTTGCGACTCGTTTATGAAAGTGCCATGTTGGGTTTTAAAAGATATGATGCAATTAATACATGAGTCAAATATGTATGAATGATTTAGACAAGGGCATATAGAAAAGTAGACACATAAAAGATAACTACCAAAAAAGTCATAAACTTATAATATATATGCCAATTTAATCTTAAACATTTTAATGATTGCTAGTCCTTTTGGCCAATTTTGATCGGAAATAATTGACGTGGACGTTGGTCATTCTACGTGATACCGCTAGTATTGACGCCGACAACTTTTGCAATTTTTTTTTCAAATTCTGAATTTTTATAAACTTTTTTTTTTGTTTTTTCTTTCCCATCATCGTTAGTGAGGATCGTTGGGGCCTCAATGATGGCCTGCAACACTCGTTGGTCACTTGATGAGGCCATTGCAGCCGGTGGTAAGGTAGACCTCACCCAATGGCTAGCGAAGATCAACAACCATTGCGAGGCCTTGACAACTCTCGATGGTCATGGTAAAAAAAAAAAAAAATGAAAAGAAAATGAAAAGAAATAAAAAAAAATTATAAAAATTGTCTATGTTAGCGTCGATCGTGCCACATAAGATGATAGATGTTCATATCAGCGATTTTTAGCCAAAATCGATCAAAAGGATTGTATAAGCAAATTATCAAAAAAAATTAGGACTAAATTAATCAAATTTAGGATTACAATAGGTTTATAGCATTTTTGGTAATTTTTTTGAGTTTTTCGGTGAAATGATGTCGAATATGGAGAAGGGTTCAAAGTAAATGCTCATGCAAAAGATATTCACACGTAGATGAAATAAAATGAAAATAGAGGTAGTAATAGAGAAGACAATGAGCGGGCCCAATGCAACCACGATAACTTCCTCGAGATAAAGGCTTGCTCACTTAATAAGAAAAGTGGCCGCTAACTGTTCTACTAGTTTTCCTTTCGGCGGTGGGAAGTTTTGACTACCAAGTCCATTAGTGCCAAAGACAAAATTCAAAATTCAAAGCTTTGTATCTTTCTATAGAAGAAATAATGATGAAATCAAACAGTTGAAGATGAGATCAATGCATCTCATTCGTCGAATCATGTGGACCTGATATGGGATCCATGTAATTCAACAGTTGATATTAACTAAACTTATTTACGCCCAGTTAATGCAAATGTTGACCCAACTTGAATTACAAACCCAAGCAAAAAAAAAAATCAAAAGAAGAAAAAAACATGACTCACAAATCACGCGCAAGTTAAAAATATCATGTGGGGTCTTCGTGAAAGAAGAAAAAAAAAAAGAAGAAAGAGAATAAAGAGGAACATTACTTGGGGTCCAAGAAAAAAAGGTGAGATACCAAAAATATGCCTTGAGTCTTACCTTATTATCATTTATAAATCTCTACTTTTGAAAATATCAAATACATACTTGAGTTTTATCTTTGGAGGCCACTTTACACATTTACATCAATTATCTTGGTATCCCTATATAAAAATGTTATTTTCTTCAAAATACTTTTTGCAAATCCTAAATTCTCACATTCACCAAAAAAAACTCGAAACGAAGAAGTAAAAATAAAAAATCAAACCACCCAAACCCTAACTAAGATGTTAAAAAGAGTTTGCTAGAAGGGGCAATTTGATCTTTATAATTTAGGGTTTTGCTTAAGGGTATGTGCATGGTATTTACATAACTGTGTTAATCCTCAATTTGACCGCTCATTTGATATTTTGCGGAACTATGGTGTTCTTCAACTGGGTTGATCTCCTTATCTTATAAAAGCACACTCATATAACTTTTTTGATGGTATCTTACTCATCAATAATATCAAGTGTTTTGTTAAATGTAGGATCACCAAATATTTTAACTCATCGTGGATACTGAAATTTCATAATTCAAAACTTGGATAAATATAGATAGATGTGTAAGTAGAATCGAGACAAAATCAATATAAAGATAAAACATCAACTTGACATGAGGTATTTGCTGACAAACGAATAAGGAACTATCTCAATGTGTGTGTGTAGAATTCCCTACTATTCTTCCAATATATATTGTTCTAACCAATATTATATTAAAGAGGAGCAACAATATACAAACTGAGCAAAAAATGGCACTGAATTTGGATATGTGGAATAAATGGAACATTTGAGACTTCATCATATTAAGCCTCTCACTTAGGTCTTTCTAAATCTTTGGCTTTCAAAAATTTATGCTTTGGCTCGTGTCTTAGTTAGAATTGTGGAATTAGGAGGGAGGGTATATGTGGGCTCAAAATTAACCTATTTAAGGTAGACCTTCTCGAGACGAGTTTTAAATGTTAAGATGAACTTTTTTTAAGGAAGGATTGAGATGCTTAGTATTTGATTTGTTAGGGCTAAAAATAAGATTAAGTTGTCCCACTAATACGCATTTTGACTTTTTTTTTTTTAAATACACGACGGAGTTTAACACAACTTTAAATGTCCACCTGCATACATGTTTTAAAATTCAAGCTTTAGTCAACAAAAAATGATATGCAAATATCTTTGTTTTTATGACAATGGTAGCATGGTAATATTATGTAATTTGACGGAGGAAAAAGGAAAACCAAAGTATAAGGCTAGATATATAAATTCTTATGATCCTTCCGGGAATTGAAGGCAGGCAAGGCCAGTGTTCTACACATGCTTCTTCATCCTCCCAAGTCTCAATGTCCCAAGCATTGACCCTCCCCAACATCAGTCAAGCCACATCCCAACCATTTGCCTTGCTTGTCAATTTCTACTTCAAGGCTTCCTTATAAAGTTTGCAATGCACTATTTTCTTGATGCATGTAAACTTTGAGGATAGTTTTGTCGTAATCGAAATTATATTAGAGAGGAGAAAAAATTCAAACTACGCAAAAACATGGCATTTAGCTTCATCTTGGATTTGTGGAACAAATGGAATATCCGAGGCTTTGTCTTACTGAGCCTCTCGCTTCAAGTCATCCTCATTCTATTTGCACCCCTTAGAAAGAAAACAGCGAGTCGACCCATCATCTTCCTCTTATGGTTGGCCTATTTGATGGCCGACTCGATAGCTGCATTTGCGGTTGGGCTCATCTCTCACAACCAAGGCAATTCATGTACCCATGGAGTAGAAGTAGATGGAGCAATTCAGGCATTTTGGGCTTCATTTCTCTTGCTACATCTTGGCGGTCCGGACACCATCACTGCCTTCTCTCTCGAGGACAGTTCACTTTGGCGACGGCACCTGCTTAGTCTCATCTTCCAAGTCGGTGCCGCCATCTACGTCTTTGTGCGGATATTTCCTAGCAACAAGTCGCTGGTGATCCCAACGATCCTGGTGTTTCTTGCAGGGTTTATAAAAATTGCGGAGAGGACCCTGGCACTTTATCTCTCGAGCTTCTCAAAGCTCAAGGAATCAATGCTCTCAGACAACGAGCCAAGAATGCCTGTAGACTTGTCGCAATTGCTCGAAGAACTCAATATTGGAAGGGATGAATGTGAATCTAATGAAGTTGAAACAAAGCTTGCCGAGAGCACTGTGGCGAGTCATGCTTACTCATTCTTTCAAATCTTCAGGATCTTCATCGCAGATCTAATCTACACAAAAGACCAACGCAAAATGAGCATTGATTATTTTCGCAAAGTTTCTGCGATGGATGCGTTGAGGGTGATATCGGTTGAACTCAATTTCATTTATGAGGAGCTCCACACAAAAGTGTTGACAATACGTCACAAAAGGAGCTACATTTTGCGCATCATAGCCCTCACTAGCATTGTGATGGCTTTGGGCCTATTCAATCGCTTGAAGAAGTATCAACTTCGCAAACTCGATGTGAAAATTACTCATATCCTTCTTTTTGGAGGGATAATTATTGATGGGATAGCTCTGTTCAACATCGTTTTCTCTGATTGGACTGTTGCCAAAATCAAGTACAACACCACAGGGTCATCTAAACTAGATTCATTTCTCAACAAGTTGGTATCAACCACAGATTATGTGAGGAAGCCCCGATATGCCACATGTGAAGTAGAATCTAACACCAATGTTATTTATGAAGTCTTAGGATTAATATTTCGAAGGTGGTCAGAATCCATATATGCTCGCAACCTTTTTTCTGAGGCATTGAAGGAGAGTTCGAGAAAGATATGTAAGTGCAATCATTTCTGGGGCATCACTGTTTTCAAAAATATCCGCAGTTTTTTATTCCAAATGGGTGACAAGATCATATGCTGTGGTAAAGGATCAATGATTGCAAAAGCGAAGTACGTGTCCAAAAATCCCCTTATGAAGGACCTATGGATCTTTATCTATAAGCATGTTCAATCGCACGAATCAGCACGTAATAAACACGGCACGGTGGAATGGGAAATGGACAGGGGCAAGGCTATTATCCACAAGATTATTATAAGATTGCATATCGCTACTGAAATATGCTACAATAAAGAAAAACGATCTATGAGCTCCACAACCACACTTAACAGAGCCCTAGTTGATCAAAGGGAATTTAGCAAGATCCTCTCCGATTACATGTTATATCTTTTACTTAATCAGCCTAATTTGATGGGTAGTTTGGCGATGGTGGTCTTTGCCCAAATGGTATTCGCGAAGACATTGCGTGAGCTGCAGGATTGCATTGGTGATGCGACCACAGATCTGAACGGGTTATGTGAAAAATTGTACGGTGGAGGGCAAGATCGAATGCCCCCTGGAGGAAGGTCCACATCAGAATCGAACAACTCTTTGAAACCCCTGCTCAGCGAAGGGCTTTCTATGGCCCACGAACTGGAAATGGAAGAGGACAAGTGGAAGACGATAAGCAACCGGTGGCTTGAACTGTTGCTATATGTAGCAACTACTATTAGTGGAGAGACACATGTGCAGGTGCTGAGCAAAGGGGGAGAGCTCATTACCTTTGTTTGGCTGTTGATGGCTCATCTCGGTTCCTTCTTCAAACCTGAATGGGGCCGCTACCGCGGCGATGACAGAGACGGTAGAGACAATAGCGATGATTGCGATGCGAGTGTGGTCAACAATGAATACTCGGCTTAGATATTTCGTCCACATCAATCATCTTATTTACACCCTCGGTATTTCTACAAATGTTTGTTTGAATAAAATTTACTTGCTTATATATCTTTGTGACTGATATGGAGAATTAATGGATTTTTATCTATGCCCGTGTCGACTCTTATTTATAATAAATATGTCCGTTCATACTTATAATTATATGTTAAATAAAAGAAGAAAATTAATAAATTTTGCTTCTTAAGATAAAACGATAGTATAGATTGTAAATTTGCATAAAAAATAGTAATTTTCTCATAGACAGGATGGAAATTCAGGAATATTGCCATTTTTTGTCACCTCTTTTTCATTTTGTACGCTCATAAACACGTGTCTCTTTGCTGCTTGATACGAAAGAAGCGACGCCTCTAAAATACGAATAAATTGGGTAATTTCCAGAATATCCCCGCGAGTTTCATCATCCAATAATCCAAAAAAATAATAAAAATGCAGGAAAAAAAAAACAATATACAGAAAATTCCAGAAGCCCCCACATCTCACTTCAAAACCTAAGCCCCCACTCCTCCAATCCTCCAACGCCGCGCCGTTACCTCATCGCCGCCGCCGCCGCCGCCGCCGCCGCCCATGCTGATGTATTACTTTCCCTCTTCTCTGACTCCTAAATCCTAGACACTTCCCCGTCGGCCGAAAGCACCTCGGCGTGTCCTGCGCCTCCACCTCCGACCCTGCCCCGACCAGCCACTCCCCTCCCGCGACGGCGACGACCCACAACATCAGGGACGAGGCCCCGCCGCCACCGCCAGGCCCACACCTTCTCCGCCAACTGCGTCCCCTTCGGCTGCGGCTTCACCGCCTCCGAGTCCTCCTCGCTCGACGAGATCCTCTACCGCAGCCGCTCGGGCGGCCTGCTCGACGTCCGGCACGACAGGGACGCCCTCAATAAGTTCGACGGCGCGTGCTGGGGGAACGTCTTCGACTCGCGCGTTGGCTATGAGCCCGCCTTCATACATTGGTTGGGTAGTGCACCGTCTCCTCTCAGAGCCTCCTCCTTTCGAGGCAGGGGACTCGCATCGGCCTGATCCTCCACCACGACGGACGACGGAGCATCCGCTTCGACGGCGAGCGCGATCCCGGTGGCCTCCACCGCCGCTCCGCCCATAGACGCCGGATCGTCGATTCGGAAGCCGATCAGCTGGTGCCCCGGTACGTACTTCCCTCGCTCGTCACCAACGCCTCGTGGGAAGCGAGATCCGAGATGTTCGAGGAGGCCGGCGATGCCGGTGCGACCGAGAGTGCTGCGTCGCCGGAGAGCTAATTGGCTCCAAGGAGTCCGTTTAGGAGCAGGGCGAGCGTTTTCTACGGGTTTCGAGTGATTATGTGCTTGGAGATCAGTAGAGGAATCCTTGGAATGAGATCAGGATGGGGAAGCTGGTGAAAGATCTTGATGCTCTTGCCGGGACTATATGCTGCTAGAAGGTAAATTAAACTGAGCTTCGAACAACTATGGGATGGGATGGTGATACTTTTGTTTCTGGTTCTGAATGTGGTGCCATTTGTTTTCTGCGATGTTTCTCCAGCTTAAATTTCTCGTTTGGATGATGGTTCGATGGTTGAAATGTGGGTTTAACTGAATTTCCAGCGTTTTTGTCCCACCTATTGCTTGTTTCAAGGCAATACATGCATACTGTGTCATTGTAAAACAGAGAGTTATTATGGGCTTTGTGTGCAGAAGATGAATTGCATAGGATGTCATTGACACTACTGGAGTTCAGTTTGTGGTGCTTCAATAAATTCCTGGTATAAAACTGACGGATGCTGGTGCTTGGTGGATAATCAGTTCTAGCACTCTGCTATTCGTAGTTTGAATGTCAAGTCCTTGTTTGAATAATCTAGAATTGGTCATCTGGTAATTAAAGAATAAATTGAACAACGTGCTGCTGCTTTGCTGTAAGAAACACTTTGCTGTAAGAAACACTTTATCTAAATTCTCATCAATATTTGTCCATATCAAGTTCCGCAATCAGAATGCCTAATTTCTCCAGTCATTAGTCATTGTTCATATAGTTTAGAATTGTGCGTAACAGAACATCCCCATTGTATTCAGCCTTTTGCCTTTGGACCAGCATTGCTCCATCGACAATGGCAACGCAACGCCTCTATTATTGGTCACTGCTTCCATAGACAGAATGGCCCTCGATAGGCCATCCGTATTGAAATTGACTTGCAAATAGCACGATCTGTTACATGGGTATCATGTGAAACAAAGGCCAGTCCAACTGGAAGTAACTCAGTCCATAGAAGGTATCATATGAAACAGTACTCCGATCGATGATAGCATGCTACTTCCTCCCTCAAGTTGATCATTGCTTTATTGGCTTATAGGACGAGAATACACATTTGCATGTGCTGCCACTAAGCAGTTGCAGGAGTCATGTCACTCCTGACCCTGAAGGATGGTGGCAATTTGATGGCTGTGCCTTAAGTGTGTGTTTATTCTTTGCAAACCATATTTACTCTTGCATTTTTTCTTTACTCTACTTATAAAAACTATGGAGGAGTCTGCTAATTTGCTAGCCATTCACCATTCTCTTATTACCAAAAATAAAAATAAATAAATCAAACCGATCCAAACTATGGAGAAGCTTGCTGATCAACATCCTCTTGCTAAGAAATATTGGTAGTTTGTCAAGGTTTTCGACGTGTTCAAGCACAATACTCAGATGTCAGATCTTCATAAAGTTGTCCTTTCCATGATATGGTCTTATTACTGATCCATTCTGCTATTTACCTTGTACTGGTATTTTCCTGCAGAAATCCGGGATTCCTCAGATTCAGTTGCACTTACCACCTATTTCACATTTGTGGCTCATGATTCTAGAATTGGGAAATCAGCTCCAATTAAACCCATCTCCCCAGAGATAAAGAGAGAAAAATTACTATGTCAAGAGGCAGAAAAGGAGGACTAAAATGAGGAAACAGAAGAGAGAAGAACGTAACAGAGATACGAATGTGGAGGACTTGTCCAGGCTCCAAGCTTTATTTGCCGAAGATTGTATTGTCTGTGATATGCCAGCTCTGGCAGATAGAGAAAGCGTTCTTAATAGGGACGCTTGTTTGATAACTTGTTAATATGCCAGTCACAGCAAAGGAATATTCACAGGAGGGTAGTTGGAGGATTTTAATGCAAAGGGCTTTTGAATTGGCCTTTTCAACCACATATGCCTTTGCTGGTATGGCACTCCGGTTCTTTGAAGTTGACCATGTTGAATTCTTGAGACCTGTAAGTACTCATCCAGCGCATGATGTATTTCTGTGTCTAGGTGCTGCTGTTGCATGACTTAGCTGCTGAGGGTGGATCTGTGGCAATGATTACATGATATGTCTGATTCCAGTCTTCTATAAGCACAGATTGTCGTACCTGAGCCTTCACTCTTGCAGTTTTATATATATATATATATCATGGATCTGTTTAGTGGAAGCTCATAATGTGAAGGATATTATTTTTGGGATGTAGGTGGATGTTGGCAATTTTCTCTGCCTCAAATGTTTTGTCCTGTGTATTAGGAGTGTGCAACCGGACCGGGTCAACCCGGTTCCTGGATCGGCCCACCCGGAAAACAGGGTCAGAAACCGGTTCCGGTTGAAACCGGTCCGGGAACCGGTTCCCAAAGTTCAGACCCTGTTTGAACCGGTCTGGGAACCGGTTCCGAGGGAATACCCACCCGGGAACCGGTTTGAGAACCGGTTTTTAAGGCAAAACCCTAATTTGTTTCTTTCTATCTTTACTCTCAACTTCTCAAGCTCTCACGGTCTCACTTCCGCCGATCCATCCATCCGCGCGCTGCGCCCACCGTCGCCTTCCTCCCGTGACACCCGTAGCCGGGAATGCCCCCGGCAACATCGGCTTCGTCAACATCACCGACCTCCAGGGCGGTAAGGTGGGCTTCGGCGTTGTCGCCCCCGGGTCCAAGCTTGACTCGTTGTACACCGACTTCATCTCCATCCTCCAGATCAGTGTCGGCCTGCAATTTCCTTGCGAGTTTTGGTTTTCAAACGAGGAGTGCTTGGCGTTGGCGTGGCTTAAGCGCGTTTCTTTCCTCCTCCTTCCGTCCAACACTTCGCATTTTCCCTTCATTGACGGCCCAAAGTCTCCTTCCCTTCCCTTTTTCTTGACTCGTACTTCTCTCTCTGTGTTTGAACTCTTGTAGATTTTTGGGATTGTCTCTGGGTGGCTTTGTTCTGAGTTCTTGATTCCATCTTGCAGCATCTCTAGGTACTTGGTCGATAGGCCGATTGGTTTTTGAGTCATACTCGCTTTTTTGTCGGGACTCGTGTGCTGCCGCTTCCGAATTCAAGATCTTCCAGTGTTTTAATCTGATGGGCGAAGAAGTCTTCGTGCTGATTTTCTGTAATTCAAGATCTTGCTGAATCCTTGTTTGTGAATCCTGCCTCCAACCCAATTGCTGGCAGCGTCGATTCTGATTTGCATTTGTACTCGTTTTCTTTTCCTAGTCCCGGCCATCCTTGCTGCCTTGCACCGGCGACAGAGCCTACAGGTACGAAGTCGAGCCCCCTCTTTAGGCTGTTGGTATCTGTTCCCTGCCTAACGGGATGGCGATTCATGCCGCGGGCTTCTTACTTAGTGAATTTTGCTGGCGTTCTTGTCGGTTGACCTGGTTTTGCTGGATGTAGAATGATAAATCTGGATTGGGAGATGGTGAAAACAGGGATTATATTTCGAAATGTCTAGGAGGTTGCGGTTTATGTTCTATCGATACCATTGGATGGGTGTCAAAGCTTAGCAAGATTTAGCTAGCATAAAAAAAATTAGAGAAATGACAATTTTATGCTTTTTTTTTTTTATGTACAAGGGAATTGGGAATTGCCATTTTGCGGAACTCGATGACTTGCTTCCGATGCTCTTCAACGATTGTTTGTTTTGGGTTGGTGCTCTAAGGTTGTGGGTTGATGGTTTTGAGTTGGGATTTGCGGATCTTGGGGCAATTCTCAAACTTTTACAAACAAGGTAAGGTGTTTCTAAAATTGTTTTTGGCGTTTGATTGAGGCGTGTTTCTTTTCTTAGCTTGGTAATGGGCAAATGTCAGGATGGGTTGTTTGGCTAGAATGAATATATGATAGAGCTGGTAAATTTCCTCCCTCCCCAGCCTCAAAATGGGGATTATATGTAGTTATGGTGTTTTTGTCTTAATTGTGTTTCTTGACAAACGCTGCCGAGTTTTGCTTTGGCTTGGCCAAACATCAGCCAATTCATTCAACCACATGGTCATTCTGGTGAATTATTTGTTCTCGTCCGGTTAATATAAGATACGGCAATTTTTATGCAAAACAGGTTTCAATATAAGTAGAGTCAACCCTGTTCCCAGACCGGAAAAACAGGGTGGGTCGGGAATAGGGTTCAATGCAAACAGGGTCGGGAACATGATCCAAAAAAAGAGAACCGGTTATAACAGGGTCGGGTACAGGGTCCAGGTCTAGACCCTACCCACCCTGGACCCAATCACCCCTATTGTGTATGGAGCTTGACAATCCAGCTGAACCCCTGATAAATGTTGAAGTTGTGGCCCACGTGATGCAACGTGATCTCAGGTCAAGTGAGGTATGAGTGGCCCATGTGTGTTACATTTTCTTTTAGCAAATTTTGATGCCATCACTCTGATAAGAATTCAAAGGATGCTGTGGTTAAAGGATATCTATCTTTACTCTCCCCTTCTTTTGGGCCCAAGCTATCTACCATCCCTTAACATAATGATCATGCATAAGAAAATTCAAATAGAGAAACAAGAATGAACTGGTCACCTAGTTGGGGGATACTGAAGCCTGTCTTTAATCCTATCTACATGGTGAACTGAACCTTTGTAAAGTTACCATATCTTTTGTCAGACTTGGTTTCAGATCATCCTGTCTTAGATACTCCTTATAAATTTGTTGTTGTTTCATCTATCATCCTAACAGGTGTCAAACAAATTCTACTTTACATTAACTATACATCCTGAGGCCTTGAATGATGGATTGAGGATTCAGAACTCCCATCCATGGAAGAAGAGGCATGGCATGTCCTCGAATGTGTCGATGCTGAGAGTTGGTAGACTTCATCCTGAATACACTTCTCCAGTGACTGAAGCGAATGGCAATGCTTACTCCCAGTTTGAATGAGAATTAGTGGGAGACTGAAATTGATACTCAAAAAGCGGACAACATTGCCAAGAAAAAGAGGAACTCGGGGCCATCAGTCTAGTTAGGAACTTAACAGATGTCTAATGCACCAAACATGTATCAGCATTGCAAGTCCAATTATTTACTACTTCTGAGAAAGTCTCACTGCACGATGAGACGAACCGAAGATTAGAAGATGCCACGTAAGGTCCCTCAAGGACATGGGAGTAAACACGTCACTGATTCAGATTGATGGATGGTGACAGGAAAGTTGTGAACTTCCACATCTGCTGGTAATAAACTGGTACTCTGTTCTGCGTTGATACATGAGTGTTTTTTCCTTTGTGACGGAGTTGTTTGCTTTGTTCTAATGCTAGGTCAAGGGACTACATGCTCGACATTGCATCGAGAATTAACAGAGTTCTTCTGATAAGCTTCTTTATGGTGGAATTCTTTTGAGAAATTTGCTTGGAAAACATGCTTGGAAGCAATTGGTAAGTTGGCATCCTTCATAAGGTAATCCATCAACTTTTCAGATTTAGAATAGTTGATAATCTGGGGTTGGAACTCGGGAGTTTATTGCCACCAGATCTAGTTGCATGTATGAGCAATTTATTTATTTATTTGAGACAATTCTCTGTTGAACTGCTTATGCTTACCATATTTCTATCCTTAAAAATGGAAAAGGTTAGAATAGAGTATTCTTGCAGACATTTGCAAGAATTTTTTGTTGAAACCCGGCTCACCCAGCCTTCAATTTTATTTCTCCCTGATAAGTTTCCAGTAATCTACTATGTGCAATCTGCCCATTCTTAGCAATTTCCTCTTAAAATTTATTCAGTTACCTCTAATAATCAAACCGAACTCAAACTATGATGTTGGTTCTATACCAACGAGACCATGCACAAGGCCATGAAAAGACCTAAAAAGAGTTCTGGTAAGCACAGCCTCAAGATGGTCAGTACTTCCCGCAGTTGATCATCTTGCTGATTCTGTCAGGACAGTTAATGTTATGTAGTCCCATTCACAACCAGCAAAATGCGTACTTTTTCTTGGTTTAATTGGCATTCATGAGAACATTTACCTAGGCAATACTTAATCTGGACTTCATGAACTTTTCAAGCTTTATTAGCACTATGTGACACTCTTCACACCATGGTCAAGGAATCATTATGATAAATTCACTGCACGCCCACATGTGAAGCCCTCCACTGAAATTTGTCTTACAAGTTAAATAGAGGCACGAAATTAAATTGTTGCCCTGTGGCCATAGGTGATTTTAGAACAAACTTGTGTAGTTGGTGTTTTTGATACCATTGTCATTGTGTCCAAACCCATGAGAATAAAGTGGTTTGCGAAATGATAGATTCTAATCCATTACTATTGCATTTTGTCTAGCTATTCCAAAATTAGTGAATAGCAAAAACACACCAATTCATCATGTTTCTGTGTGAAACCTCTTCTGTTCTTTAGGTTACGGGTCAAATTATCTAGGTTAAAAAAGCTTGAGAACATTTCTTGGCTAAAATCAGTTACAGACATCTGGATTAATACAGCATAGAATCTCGTCCTTGTCATGTTCGTACCGGTTATGATACATCGGTTATTGTCTTGAAGGAACTATTAGGCTAGAGTTAAATCTATATCTCAAGCTCTTGCCACAAGTCAAATGGGAGAGACATGCCTTACAGCATTAACGTCGACAAACGATATGGGAAATATGAACTGGTTAGATTCACGTTTTCGTATATGCAACTCTTTCTTCTTTTCTATATTTGTAAGAAGATGATCTTTCCATTTATTTATTTCTTCTGTTTCTTCGGATCTCATAATCGATGTCTACAAAGTATTGAAGACCTATTGGACAATTATCCCCAATAAGGAAATGGTCCAAATTTAAGAAGACGAACAGTACAATATACTTTAGACCAAAAAAAGAAAAAGAAAAAAGAACAATAGAATATACTTCAATATATTTACTGACACAGCTCGTAAACAATTCCTTTTGTCATTATATTCTCCTCGACTCTAAATTCTTTTTTCATTTTATTTTTATAAGCAGGTAATATAATTCACTAACTAAAAACCTAGTTTCGTTCATTAAGAATACAGAAACGTAGGGCCTTTTTTCTTAATGTTTTGCCCAAGCTCTTGCGAGGGATGAAACATCAACGGATGTGTCTCTTTGCCTTTGTTACTTCTTGTCGGGGCATAATGGACAGAGTTTAAGCCTATTAAGCTGGATCATATTTCACTAAGTATCTAAGTTTTAAAATGGAAGCCAATTAATCAATATGGTTGTTCATTTTCACTCTGAAAGTACCATGTTGAAATTTGACGATGTGATTGCCTTTTTACTTTTTATGTTTTTTACTTGAGACTAACCATCTTGAAAACTAGAATTGGCTGCTAAAGAGAGTTAAAAGACTTGAAGAGGACGATGTCTTCCATTGACATAACTTCCAAATTCCCTCTCATCAATAAGACAATCAACAACCCCCTTGCTTGTTTCTTGTCTGGTCTCTTCTATCCCTTAGTGAAAATTGACTGAAAATAACGAATACCCATAAGCTGATCAGATTTATATATAAAAATAAACATAAAACGAGACCATTTCTCTCTGTTCTGAATTCTCTTAAACTACCGCAGGAGCTAGAAGTTCAATTCAATTGCATGAAGAATATGTTGAAGAGTTAAAGATTAGAGTTAGGTTAAGTAAGAATTTCTTATCACTTTGTTGATGGCCAATTTTTTGACACAGATCATTAACATGCGACAAGTAATGTAGACGAACTCAAATTGAGTTTGAATGGATTAATCTTTTTATACACAAATGATAAATGTGTTCTTTGCTAAATTACCTTTTCAATTTGCTTATGCCACGTATAGATATGACTAATTAGATGAGTCAACATTTAATTTTTGTCAATGTCATTTGTTTAAATACATTTAGGCATGTTAGTGGTTTAAGCATATTTTTATGAGGTTTTATATCTTAAGCGTATCATGTTGTACAATTCAATAGAGGTGTCTTGTTTGGCGTTCAAAGATACAAGATTATTGATAAACGAGTCAAATATGTACGAATGATGCAGGTAAGCACATATTGAAACGTAGGCTCATAAGAGTTATTTAAAGACATAATGCCGAATATTTAGAAGAGTACGAAGTAAATATTCATGCAAAAGAAATTCACACGCAGATGAGATAAATTTGAGAACCGCGACGTGATAGAGGAAACAAAGGGCAGGCCAGTGCAAGTACAGTAACTTTTCCGAGATAAAGGTTTGCTGGTTCAATGAGAAAAAATGGCTGCTGACTCCTCTGTAGGGTGTGCTTTTAGTGGTGGGAAGTTTTAACCGCCAAATCCAACAGCGCCACGGACAAAATCCACAATCAAAGCTTCGGATCTTTCTTTTGGGAAAACAGTCAAGAAATAAATAATTGATGACGGGACCAATTCATTTCAATCTTTGAGTTATGTGAACTCAACCCCCTAATTCAACGGCTGAGATGGAGCATGCTAATTTATGCAAGTATCGCTCCAACATGACTTGCGAACTCTAATAAAAAAGTCAATAGAGAAAAAAAAAAAAAGCGACTTCTGAGTCATGGGCAAGTTAAGACAAGTTAAGAACATCTCGTGAGATCCTTGTGAAATAAAAAAACAAAAAAGAGGAATATTACTTGGGGTTTAAGTTACGAAATACATCTTTGGAGGCCAATTTACACCTTCACATTAATTAGCCTAATTTCCCTACTTACGAAAATGTCATCTTCCCTTAATGATGCATATATCTTGTTTGAATGACGATGATAGAATGCTAATGTTATAGAATCTAACAGAGGAGAAAAGAAAACTATCTTATTAGGCTAGATAGATTATTATGATCCCTCCAACAATCTAACTATAGCACCAAACTCGTCATTTTATGTGAGTGCATGGATAACTTTGATATCTCACTTCATTTTGGATTTGTGGAACAAATGGAACGTTCAAGGCTTAGGTATCCTGAGGCTCTCGCTTTAGATCTTTCTCATTATATTTACCTCCCTCACAAAGAAAACAGTGAACCATAGCATCTTTGTCCTCATGTGGTTGGCCTATTTGATAGCTGACTGGGTAGTTGCATTCATAGTCGGGCTTGTCTCGCATAACCAAGGCAATTCTTTTGCATGTATAGCTAAAGTAGATAGAGCACTTCGGGCATTTTAGATCTCATTTCTCTTGTTACATCTTGGGGGTCCGGATATCATTACTACCTTTTATGGAGGTCAGTTTATTTTGGGGACGGCACCTACTCAATCTCATCTTCAAGGCCGCCATCTATGTCTTTGTGTAGAAATTCACTAGCGACAAATTGCTGGCAACCCCAATGTTGCTAGTATTTCTTGCCGCAATCATATAAAATGTGGATGGTTTACTAGCCCTTAATCTTTCGAGCCTCTAGAGGCTCAAGGGATCGATGCTCTTACAAGTGGATTATGGGCTCATGGAGATCTTATATGGTGAGTATGTTGAAGCCGTTAATGTTCTAGGGGATGGATATTCAGATGAAGAAGCGAAGCTTGCCGAGAGCATTGTGGTGAAGTGTGTTTACTACTTCTTTCAAATATTTAAGGCCTACCTTGGAGATCATGAAGAAGAATTTAGTAAAATAAACTTAATACTTGTCAGATCAGACAGAAGAACCTGTCATTAAAATGATTTAGCGCACAAAAAAATAAAGTAATATGGAATGAGTGATTTAGTTTTTCTCGAGGAAGTTTCCATTTTTCTTTAGGGCATGTGACTAGAAACTGTCTTTCTCATCGACTTGATGATTGTTTTAGTGTGAAAAAGCACATCAAGAATGGAATCCCCCTCGCCACGTCTGGTCAAATGAAGTCAAATCTACGTTAGTTGGTTACCCATTGATTTCGCCGTTTTATGAGGGGATATTCAATTTTAAACCTGAGATTATACAACAAAGGAATAATACTTCAATAATGATTTGAATGATTTCTCTATGGTAGGTGTGACGAAGTATGCTATTTGCGCACATGGCTAAGAATTATTTAACATGAATTGTTGCATCATGTTGAACAACTCAATTAAAACGCATTCAAAATTTTATTAGGCTGTTGACATTGGCTAGGATTATTCTTTTTTGTATTCAATTCATATTATCGTGATTGATATACTTATGCGCTTAAGAAAAAAAAATCAGGTTTGTCCGTAAGTTTCATTCGTCACGACAAAGGAAAAGAAAGAAAAAAAAAGACTGCTGGGAACTTGTAGGCTTAAATTATACTATAATAATTTATAATGACCTGTACATGAGTTAGCTGAATGAGGGGTATACATTACTTACAATTGAGTTTAACCCACTTTTTTGGGGATCAGATTGCCTTACTCCATCTAGCAATCGCATCATGGTTACAGCTAGTATTAGCAAAATTTTGCTGGCTGCAATCGCCAAAAATATGCTCTCTATATAGGGAATTCTTGCCTAGACCTGGATCTGTGTACCCATGCGATGAGAGGAATAGGATTTGTACAAAGAAACTTTCTTCCATCTACGCAATAATCTCCATTAGAATTTAATGAATCACACTCCACTAAATCAACTTAAATGATGAAAAGCACAACGTAATAATTTTAAAGGCATAATTTACCATGACATGTTAATAATAGCCGGTATTGATTAAAAATTTACCAGCAGTTTAAATATACACATTTCAGATATTATTATCATATCAATGAAATTTACCAAACTTTTGGATAGTTATCAAAGTTATTTTAATGGTATCTACTAATGTGTAAGTGCAAATACCAATGTAATAAAAAAATTTATCAATCTTCTATAATCTCGAAGTCATATTATACGATGTTGATGAAAATTTATCAGTAAAATCGAAATCGATGACACTGTCCAACACAATGCGTATGGACATGAAACTTACTCACGGAATGTGAACTTATGAGTGATGTTGCAAAAATATGAATTTTAACTTACTAATTTGTTTGAACAATTATCAACTCAGTTTTCCAGGCGTGCATGTTTATTTGGATTTACGTATAAGTAAATAGGTTTGTTTTTTAACTTTTACACCAAAACATAAAGTATTATTCAACCTTCAGAAAGTTATGAAAATATTATACGTGAGTTTATGTGTTCACGTTGGAGTACGAAGAAACTTTTAAGAGTTTTGAATTTAAAAAAGTTAAAAGTGTGCAAACGGAAGATTAAACTTAAGAAAAATATTTAAAAATAAAAGTCATTAGGGACATAGTACTGATTGATGAAAACATATATTTCAATATAGATTGAGAAACTCTTATCAGATTTCCAAGACAATACCCATTCAAAGTTGACCACCCAAAATATTCAAAACCAACTAAAAACCAAACCACACAAACCCTGAGCAAGATGCTAAATTGAGTTTGCAAGGAGGGACAACCTGATCTTTTCAATTCAAAGTATTTGTATATATATTGATGTTGTAAGTAGTCGTTGGGTCAATAACAAGATATGATTTTAGTGTTTTGCCCATAAGAAAAGGACCCAGTCCAAGATCAGTACAAGCACCCCTCAACAAAATTGAACAACAAATGATACACTTATCATGGAAGAGATGATACAACAAACTTTGATGAACTAGTTGAATACGTGCGTCAAGTTTAGGCATTTGATTTATAACATGATTTACAACTCAGTTTCATAAACGAGTTTTATGTTGAGATCCCATTGACCTGCAAAGGCCTGAATACTTGAACTGACTGTTAGTTTTATATTGTGATTACAAGAGCTGGCCTGTATAAGGAAGGGAAACGTCCTTCTTCCTTTTTTTTTTGAAAAAATAAAAGAAAATTTCTTGTCTTACATGTGAAATACAAGGTAGGGGTGAAGTCGGAGCGTTTTTTAGGAGCCACTACTCGTCGCTCCATTTGTCTTAGTATTTAAGTAAAAAGAAATTCATTATTGCATCGAGAGATGGGATGCTTCCCAATGTACACTTTTTAATTATCGCTCTATACTACACTAGGATTCTAAATTTTTACTCAAAAGGCTTCCTTATAATGCCTGCAAAGTATTACTTTCTTGAGGCATGTATACTCTATTGAGACGGTAGTTTTATAATTTCGGGAAGCGACAAATGGAAACCGAGCAAAAACACGGCATCATCTCTTTTGCACTTTTCAGGTTGATATGGATCTCTCGACGATGATCGTGAGGATTGTGTTTTCTGAGGACGTCACTTCTCCATTACCAAAATGAACTATGACTGATCACCCCATCCACATGGTCAGGAACTTAGGTTGTCCGACTATTAGAACGGACAAGCTGGAAAAACAGAAACGTTTATATGTTTAGAGTGCAAGGCTAACGATCCTCATTTGTTTAGGAAGAAAGAAGATTGAGCAGACGAAGCACGTGAAAGCATGTGCATCTGACTTGATGGCATGGTCCCTGTCTGTTGACGAGGACACGGAATGGCAGTGCCTGTCTCGTTCCCGTCAGCTGTATGACATCAAACTCTCGACGTCTTGCGAACGCATGCACTGTGATCCACTTACTGATGTGCAATTAAATGCCACTTGGACGGACAATGGCCGGTGAAGTTAAGACTTTGGATCTGGACAGTAATAAAATAAGACCGGTAGCTGACTTGATTATATGGTCTTCGCCTTTTGAGTAACAAACGCAATGGCATTGTCAGCTGTAAAACAAAAAAGTGGTAGGATAATTGATTTTATAGCATCTGCAATAATGTGTGTCAAATCCAGTGAGGCGCTGGATTTGTGTTGGGCTTACGCAATTAAAAGTGTCGTCCTGGGTTTAGACGAAAAAAAATAAAAAATTCCTCCGTCTGAGTCATAATCTCCATTTGGTTTTTATGATTCACATCCAATAAATCATATAGGGCCGTAAAATATAACCTAATAATTTGAGAGACATAATGTAACATGATGAATTAATAATAGTCGGTATGATTAAGAACTTAGCAGCAATCTAAATATGCCCATTTTAAAGACTATCGTCATATAAAATCTCTCAAGCTTTTGGATAGTTACTAAAGTTATTTGAATGGTATCTACTAATGCATATGAGCAATCAATCATGTGATATGACTATGTACCAATCTATAATAATATCGGAGTCAATAATGTAAAATATGAATGAACTATTTACCAGTACAAATTGAAATCAATGACTTGTTGTCTTGCAAGATAAATACAAATGTGAAAATTACTACTTTAATGTGACCATATGAGCATGTCGTGTAAAAGTGAGCTGTAACATATTAACTTTGTTTGAACATTTATCGACTCGGTTTCAAAGGAGTGCATGGTTTTTTCGTTTCAAATACAAGCAGATATTATTTTTTTACTTTCCTCGAGATTAAAACATTATTTAAAAACCAAAAAAATGAAAAAAAAAAAGCGTTCGTGCTCCTATGAAAGAAAAAAATTGCACGTGTAAAGTGCAAGATTTAAATTAAGCAAAAAGGTTCAAAATAAAAGTCATCCTAGACATATTAGTGATTGATGAAAACAAATCAATACGAATTGAGAACTTCTTATCGTGATCCAAGACAATACACAAATCCAAAGTTGACCATCCAAAATACTCAATGCCAATTAAAAACCAAATCATTTAAATCCTAAGCAAGATGCTAAAATAAGTATGCACGGAGAGTTAACTTAGGCTTTTTGGTGCAGGGTTTTGCTTCGAAATATATAAATGATGTTTGCATAAATAGATGTTGTAAGTAGTCATTGGGTCAACAAGAAGATACGTTTTTAAGTATTTTCCCATATAAGAAAAGGAGCACTGCCTAACAAGATTGAACAAATGAAATCCCGATTCATAGAAGATATGATGCAACATATTTTGATTAATTACTTAGAACATGTGAGTCGTGATTATATATTTAATAAAGATGCATCACATGATTCAGACCTTGGTTTCTTAAGCTAGTGTTACATTGAGATATCATAGCCCACAAAGGCCCAAGTACGTACGTTGACTGTCAGTTTTATATTTAGATCACATGCATTGGCCTGAGCAAGGAAGGGGGGGAATCTTTCAAAGGAAAAGAAAATTTTTGTGTTAATTAACTGTCGGAGCATTTTATGATCCACTGAATCCGGGTCAAGCAAGGAAGAACCGATCGCTCCGTTTGTCCTAATAATTAAGTAAGAAATATTCATTATTACATTGAGGGAAGAGATGCTTCCCAAAACACACTTGTAAATTTCTATCTATGAGGTTTCCTTGTAATGTCTACAAAGCAAAATTTTTAAATACATGTATACTCTGTTGACTGATAGTTGAGATGATAGTTTTGTTGTCCGCATAATACAATACTATTTGTTGTAACCAATAAAATTAAACAAAAATTATAACTCTGAAAAAGCATTAACACAACTCAAATATACTTGCTTTTTCTTTTCTTTTCTTTTTTTGTTAAAAGAACACTTCTTTCATTTCCATAGAAATACAAGAGAGAAACAACGCAGTTCAATTGCAAATCAATGCAAATCCTAGATGATTTAAAACAAAACAAGCTTCAAATAGCAATATGAATTATCAAAACAATGTTAGGGATTACATGCTCAAATAGCATATTTGTTATTTCTTCAAACCAAAATTGGCAGCTGATCATCAAGTCCCTCCTCAATAATGAGCACAAATTGAGACCTCCAATTATTGCTATGCTTTGCCTTTCAATAGTACGCGTCTAGGTTTAACATCCCCAACATCAACGCCTTTAAGAGTAACAAGATTGAATGAGTACGGATTTGACACCTGAGAGCGCAAGCTTCACAAAACTCCTCCAATATCCTTTGAAACTAGACTTGTACACAATCGCAACTTGAGGGAAGTGAAACTCCGAAATAATATATGCAAAAAAGACCCCAAATCTAGACTTACTTGATTGCTATAAAATTATAACAAATTAAAGAGAAGGTGAGGTACCGATTAAGGAGACTCACCAAGGCCTCACCAAGGCAATTAGTTCATACTAATGGTATTTTGTAGATTTACATACTATGCCTCCCAAGATAAAATGCCTTGAACTTGTTTGCATTATCATTACACAAACATGACTCAATCAATCAATTTCCATAAAAAAAGTAAAATATAAAGGACTCAATCAAACTTTTCCTCGAACTAGCGCACCTCGAGAACAACTTCCTATCACTAAAGAGACACGTCTTTGTAAAGGCAAATAAAATTGCTACAGAAAACTAAAAGGATATGAACAGAAGAGTCATATCTGTTATGCTCATATTTGTGGAACCATTAACCCATAATTGCGACAAGTTTTATAATTACAGGAGCGATAAATTTGAACTAAGCAAAATCATGGCATCATCTCGTTTGCTCTTTTTAGGTAGACATGCATCTCTCGGTGATAGTTGTTTTCTAAGGACGTCACTTCTCCGTTTCCAAAATGATCTATGACTGAATAACCCATCCGCATGGTTAGGAGAATGGGCTTTCCATTGCTTTGGTGATTCGGTGAAAGATTATTGAACTGTTGACTGACTTTCGGCACATGGGAAACCATTATAACTAACAAGCAAGAAAAAAATGTTTTTATGTTTGAAGTCCAGGGCCAAGTAACCTCGTTTGTTTAGGAAGCAAAAAGATGAAGCAATCCAAGCAAATTGTCAAAAAATCCAACCTAAAAGCGTTGTCTCGGGTTAAGACAAAATCAATCGAGAAATTTGTGTGCTCATATAGATTCATATCGTGAGTTATTATCAATTTCTATTAAATTCAACTTTGTCATGGTGATATTAGAAAATGGTGTTGTTATGAGTTTACATAAATTGTAGTAAAATTGAGAAGAGATTGAAAACTATGACATTGTAAGGGCAGGAATTATATTGACGCATCATTTTAATAATAATTTTTATTAGAAATTAAAAAAAAACATATATATATATATATATATATATATATATATATATATATATATATATATATATATATATATATTTATGAAGAGCTTTATTCTGGATTTGTATTAATGATAAGGTTGCGGTGATGTACCACTCCTTTCGAGATAGAGCGTTAGAGATATTGACTCTACTATCTCACCATTCCCCATTTACTAAAACATCTATGTATAATTCGTCTTTCTCACATCCATGACTATAAATAGTGCATGCACCTTTAGTTCTCCCCACACCACACCACTGCATCCTCTTCCTTCCCTTCTTTGCTCTTTATAAACATTCACTCAACCCTAGACTCTCTCTCTCTCTCTCTCTCTCTCTCTCTCTCTCTCTCTCTCTCTCTCTCTCTCTGAGATTCAAAATGGACAATTTCATTAACCATCTCCTAGGGAAGCCAGACCAGAGCGTGTGGGCCAACCTACTTGCTTCTTTCGACGACAAGAAGTTCATGAAGGAGATGGTGAACACTCACGCTTCTGAGGAAGGAGACGTGGATGTTCAATCTCTTCCATCTCGTCGAGAACACCCTTCAAGGAACAACTGCTATCATCGACTCCATCGTCAATCCTAAGGTAATCGCCAACGTAATGCAATCAATTTGTGGAATAATTGCTCATATAACATAAGTGTTTAAACACTTTCTACTAATGACCTTCTCTTGCATTGATCTAATGGTCAGTGAAAGGCTAGTTGTTATAGTCCTACAATTAAGGTTAGACTGCACGTGGACATTTTTCTTTACCCTAATAGTGCATGCTCCGATTTTCCTGAATTTTGCATGTGTGATTACATTCATTCTGCGTGATACTTCTTTTGTGTTCATTTCCTTGCTTAGTTAAAAAAGAAAACTATTGATGGTCATTTAAAAAAACGAAGTTTAAGCAGTGGATAAAAACTCATAAGTAGATTTATTGGGAGTCCAATCTTATTTGGTTTACGTTTTCTTATTATTCCATGCAGTGATAATCTTGATAGAGCATAAAATGAAAATTATTTTTCATTTAATAATATACTTTCGACTATTTTATAAACAAACCTCCTCCTTTTTTGAGGTGGCTGAAACCATTTTAATATTAAGACTTCTAATGAAATGGTGATGATACGATTATCGATCAGCTTATGCTTTTTCTTCATGAGAACGTTGAGAGAAAGATATATATTGTTTAGATAAGTAATAAACAAAAAAACAAGTCAAGTTAGATTTGGGATTGTAAGAATCTGATCCACTTTGAACCTCGTACCTACAAGTGATAATATATTAAACTGGCTACGTGGACCACGTTTGCTTTTCAGGTTGCTTTGCTCTTCCAATGGCTGAAGGAGAACAAGAAAGGTGAAACAATTATTCTCAAAAGAGGTATTAAAATATCCATGAACTGTAAAAAAACACTAATCTAAGCAATAGTATAATAAACCTCGTTCCTGGAGGCGATAGTGCATTGAATGACCTACACGGGCCCCGCGTGCTTTTCTGGTTGCTCTGCCGCCGACGGAGAACCAGATAGGTGAAACAATTAGGGTTAGAAGGTGCTGCATTATTCATGTACTTTAAACAAGCACTAATCCAAGTAATTATGCATTTCGATAAAGGGATACGTTAAAAAGTTCAACTCAAAAACTTAAATTATCAGGTTGAGGAACATAACTCAATTGTCAAGTGACATGAGACAATACTTTTAATAGATCTCTTGTTTTTTTTGTCACAATTTTTTTTTGGCCACTTTAAGCTCAAGCTTTTTACTGTCAGGCCATTATTATTATTATTATTATTATTATTATTATTATTATTATTATTATTATTATTATTTATTTTTGTATGATTAGATGTATGCATAAACCATTATTCACACACACCACTTTCATCGTCTTGACATGAGAGTTTTAATTTAGAAAAATTTACTGGCTACCCCAATCAATGGATATAGATAGGAGGTTATGTAACAAATGAGTTAAACAAATTATGCAAATGACTAGTGCTTTTGCAAATGAATAGCATTTGTCCACGCTTACCGAAAATTGTTCTTCCGACTCATTAGGCCGGAGGAGATTTTCTGGCCATTAGGTTGCAGCCCTATAATCATGTGCATTACACGGTAACTACTCTCTTTATATCCTTTGGTTAGAAGAGTTATTTCGTCTTTTGTATGAACTGACAATGGTTTACACCAAACTTTGCTCCCTGAATTGATCATGGATTTTTTTTTTTTTTTTTGTTGGTCATATAATTGATCATGGCTTGACATACCGAGATCTTTTGTGAGTATTGGGTCTGACTTAGATTAATAGCGAAAACTAGCCTTTTTAAGAATAAAGTGATCTTCATCGTAGGGCACTCAGGGATCTGAAGCCCTGATTTCAAGCCTCTAAAAGAGGGCTTCAATCCACCTTTAGCAGCCATCAACGAAGTGGTTTGTCAGGTATTTCATATTCTCCTCGCAGTAATTGATTTCTTTCAAGTCTACTTGTTTTTGTTCGTTTTCTAGTTTTTCGGTGTGCATGTGCTTAAACTAAACATATGACGCTTTAATATTCTGAAATGTTTGCATTCTAGCCTGCTGTTTGGAGGTTGCAAATAACTGATCTCTTGCATCAACTTATTGTCCTGTCATCAGCTCACTTGCAAGGCATTAGACACCAAAAATTTGCGCCAAACACTGGTCTCGCTCTTTCACCAGCTGTCGAGCTTCTCATGGGTTAATAAGGCTCTGATTGCCCTTTCATCACTTGCTGTATTCTACGGTGACTTTTGGCGACTTGCTCGGATTGAACCATCAGACAAGCTCGCGGAATCTATGGCCATACTGAAGGGGTTGCCTGAAATCACCAAGCCCTCAGACCTGCAAAAGATCTCAGTTTTCGGTGTTCTCAATGAAATGATCAAGACCACCCTGAATATGACCCAATGCATTATGGATTTTGAGCATGAATCTAAAGATTTTCCCCAGTTATCTACGATGATTGATGTTGCGAGCAGCGTTTATCAGATCATCATCAGCATCCTTGCTTGCTCCATTCAGTTCACTAGCCTCATTAGCATTGTCCATGAGTATGTTTAACTAGTCAGGCACAATAATTTTTTATTTTTATTTTATTTTGTCTTTGCTTCTGAAAGGGTTTGCTTTTTTTATTATGGTAGATAATGATTAATGTCTAAATTATTCTAAGCTATTCTAATTACAATATGTTTTCAAATTTTTGT
Source organism: Eucalyptus lansdowneana (assembly GCA_017140395.1). Classification (NCBI taxonomy): domain Eukaryota; kingdom Viridiplantae; phylum Streptophyta; class Magnoliopsida; order Myrtales; family Myrtaceae; genus Eucalyptus; species Eucalyptus lansdowneana. The sequence goes on along the minus strand of CM029483.1, from coordinate 5,832,185 downwards.
TTTTCACGAGAGCGAAGAACTCTTTCTTGTAGAAGAAGAATTCAAGTTCGAATTGTTTGATATGTTTCCGAAAAGGCGCAACAAGCAGTTTTAGATTTTTTAAGAAAAAAAAGAAAAAAAAAAGAAGAAGATCAAGCTCGATGAGAACAAATATGCATGAATTGGAATGACTCACACCTCTAAGAGGATTTTCTTTTTGTTGTTTTTTCAGCAACAAGGGAAAAGATCTGTCTGCCTTTGCTCGGAAAGTGAACATGGTCCATCACAATATCAAACAACATTACGAAGATTTTTCACAAAAAAAGGGTAAAATATGGGCTTTTTTTTTTTTACTTAATTAAAGCCCTGAATAGATTGGGCTAATCGTCTGGTAAACTTATTTTTGGCATGATGCAGAGGAAATTAAGGAGTATCGAGGCTGCTGCGAATCATTAATGCCCCTACCGATAACGTGGAGCTGATCAAGGCCTTGCTTTACATCAAGGATGATCCTCAGCCTCTCTTCATTGGCTCAAAGAAGGCAAGGGTTCATGTCTCCAGCTTTCTTTAGTTTAACATCACTCTATGTTTCGAGTCCGATACATCGAGATTTTGCACAACATGCCGTTGTCGTAAGATTATCTTTCTCCAAGAATTTCATCTCATATATTTGTTGGAATCATGATAGACGCAAATTGCGCAATCCCCAAGATCTCCATAGCTAGAACAAGAACATGCATAATTGAGTAGAAAGAATTGACGCACCTGTTTTGGGATCCATTGTTCTTGAAGCGGAAGCGGAAACACAATGTTCCACGCGCAAGTCCTTCTCCTCTATTGCCCTCCGTATCACTGGCTCAATGAGGCGGCCCCCTCACGTGCAGCGTTAGGTAAACGCCCCTTAGGTGAGGATACAGGTGAGAATTAGGGTTAGAGGAGAGATTTGAGCACTATTTATAGAGTTTCCAGCCAGTCCCCCTCATTACGGGCCAGACTCAACTCGGCCCACACTAGCCAGCCCATATTAGACTAATTAAGAAACATTCTATCTCATCTTAGACCAAACCCCGTAAAACGATAAACGTTAAACGGTAAATTACAATATCAATTAATGTAGTCCACAATTAGAAAAACTCTTACATTCTCCCACTTGGACTATATTAATTGAAATCGTACCTTATGTGCGCACATTGGTCCAGAGATAATTCTTAATAGTCAATCCTATCCCATAAAGTCTCAAACACCGAATCGTGGCGGTAACTGCATGTATACACACAGAGCCTTCCACGGTCACGAGTGCTCTCAACTTTATTGATATGGATTCAATATGGTAGTGTGGCAAATGGATAACATCTCTCATAGAGAGATCCCATTTGTCAGTCACCATTCTCTTACCTTAGGCGACACAAAAAATTTGTGCCACAAGAGAATGCTTTATGGTTCCAACGAACCCACATATGTCTTGTCCTTATGGTTAACATTTCTTTATGTATCACAAGACATATGCACAAGGCTAATAACCGGATGCCCGGATGCCCCTAGCCTTCACTCAAGGTTTAAACAATACCCTGAGACTTTTAACAATATATATCAACATAATAACAATCCATTCAAAAACATTTTATTGAATGCAAAAGTTGACATATATGTATCAAACCGTTACTTAATTGTAACAAAACAGATGTAAACTTTATTCAAAGAAGAATAAAACACAGCTCCCACTAAATAACAGCATCCCAAGACGCTCCTAGGCCCATACTAATGACATGTCGATCAAAAACACATGGGCGTAGGCCTTTAGTTAGTGGGTCTGCAACCATATCATCTGTATGAATATAATCTACTGCAACGTCACCATTTTGTACCGATTCTTTTATAGTCAAAAACTTGACCTCCATGTGTTTAGACCCCTTTAAACTTCTGTTGTTATTAATAAACAACACTGCAGAGTTATTGTCACAATATAACTGTATGGGTCTATCCACAAAATCATAAACTGATAACTCTCTAATGAGGTTCCGGAGCCAAATAGCTTAAGTAGCAACTGAAAATCATGCTACAAACTCCGCTTGCATGGTTGAAGAAGATATGGATTTCTGTTTCTCGCTCTTCCATGACACTGCACCTCCTGCCAACATAAATATGTATCCAGTCGTTGATTTCTTATCATCTTGACAACCAGCAAAATCTGCATCCGAATACCCAACTAGTTGCAGGTCTGGAACATATCTATAAATCAGCATATAATCTTTTGTTCTCTTTAAGTACCTTAAAACCTTCTTGGCAGCAACCCAGTGATCGTGTCCTGGATTAGACTGATATCTGCCTAGAAGCCCTGTTGCAAAAGCAATATCTGGCCTAGTGCAAACTTGAGCATACATGATGCTCCCAAGCACACTAGCATAAGGTACATCCTTCATTTGAGCTTTCTCAAAATCTGAATTAGGGCATTGTGAAAGACTCAATTTATCACCCTTAACAACAGGAGCAATTCCTGGTTTGCAATCCTGCATACTGAATCTTTCTAAAACACGATCAATATACGCCCTCTGAGATAAACCCAATGAACGGCATGAGCGATCTCTATGGATCTCAATGCCAAGAACAAAAGACGCCTCACCAAGGTCTTTCATGTCAAAATTTTTCGATAACATCCGCTTTGTCTCATGCAGTAAACCAATGTCACTACTAGCAAGCAAGATATCATCTACATAAAGTATGAGAAAAATATATTTCCTCCCACTGACCTTGGTGTATATGCACCGATCTACTTTGTTCTCAATAAATCCAAATGAAGTAACAACACTATGAAACTTGAAATACCACTGTCTAGAAGCTTGCTTAAGGCCATAAATAGACTTTTTCAATCTACAAACAAGCTGACTCGAGTCATCTCACGTTACAAAACCTTCAGCTGCACCATATAAACCTTCTCATCAAGGTCTCCATTTAGAAAAGCAGTTTTAACATCCATCTGGTGTAACTCCATATCGTAATAAGCTACCAATGCTAAGATCACTCTGAAGGAATCTTTAGAAGAAACTGGAGAAAATGTTGCTTCATAATCTATTCCTTCTCTTTGAGTGAAACCCTTAGCTACCAGTCTGGCTTTAAACTTTTCAATCTTTCCTTTGGAATCCCTTTTAGTCTTGAATACCCATTTGCAGCCAATAGGTTTACAACCTTCGTGCAATTCAACAAGCTCCCAAACACCATTATGTTTCATGGATTGCATCTCATCTTTCATCGCATCTAACCACAAATCTGATTGAGGACATGAGATGGCCTCATTATAAGTCACGGGATCAATAACACAGCCAATGTCATAATCATGCTCTCCCAAGTAGACTAGATAGTCTGGTGATATAGCTGAACGTCTTTCTCTAGTTGACCTTCTGAGTGGAGCTACTTCATCCTCATTTAAAATATGAGGAACTTGTGGAATTTCTTCAGGAACAGCCTCAACAACAGGATCATGAGCCACAACAGGCTCAGTTTGTGGCGCAAGAGGCTCCATAATTGTCTGCACAGGATAAGATAGGGATCTAGTAATCCCCACCATACTATCATCTTCGATAGCTTGTGAGCAGCTACCCTTTTCAGTTACATCAAATTCTAGAAATTTTGCAGTCTGAGATTCCACAATTCTTGTACCTCCATTAGGGTTATAAAACTGATATCCCTTTGAGTGATCTGGGTAAGACACGAAATAACACCGAGTAGTTTTGGAATCCAGCTTACTCAATGATGGATTATATAACTTCACTTCTAATGGACATCCCCAAACTCTAAGATGATTCAAGCTAGGTTTACGTCTAGTCCACAACTCAAAAGGAGTCAATGGAACCGCTTTAGTAGGAACACGATTTAGAATATAAAGAGCTGTTTTCAAAGCTTCTCCCCACAGAAAAGTAGGTAAATTTGTCCTACTAATCATACTTCTCATCATGTCCATAAGAGTACGATTCCGCCTTTCAGCTACACCATTTTGTTCAGGACTACCGGGCATAGTAAACTCGACTTATAATCCCGTAATCCTCTAAGTACTTAGCAAACGGCCCTTTAAGTTGTCCAGCATTACCATGCCTACCAAAATACTCACCACCATGATTAGATCCGACAATCTTAATAACTTTTCCCAACAAGTTTCTCCACTTGATCCGAAAAACCTTGAATTTATCAAGAGACTCGGACTTTTCTTTAATCAAGTATAAGTATCCATATCGAGAATAGTCGTCAATGAATGTGATGAAATAAAAATTTCTACACAAAGTAGCTGTGTATGGTCCACTAATATCGTGTGAATAACCTCCAACAAGTCCGAACTTCGTATAGCAGATTTCTTCTTTATCTTAGTCATCTTACCTCGCAACGGTCTACGCAAGTCTCTTGATCATCTTTAAGAGTAGGCAAGATATCAACCTTTATTAGCCTTTCTACTCTTTCTTTAGAGATATGACCAAGACGTTTATGCCACAATGCATAAGACTGTTCCTTAGGTAGAGGTCTTTTGGAAACAACCTTTTCAGCTGAATAAGCAATGTACATGTCGTTGGGAGATAAACTCAATCGATATAATCCATCAGATAAATTGCAACACCCAATCTTATTTGAATCATAAAACATGGAAATAGTATTACTCTTTATTTCAAAAGAGTATCCACACATGTCCAATGAAGACACAGAAACTAAATTCCGTCTAAAAGAAGGTATATAAAAAGTGTTTCTTAACACCATACGAAAACCAGAGTCTAAAATTAAAATAACATCTCCCACAAACTCTACGTCAACTCCAACGTTGTTTCCAACAGTGAGCTTTGATTCATCCTGATTTGGCATCCTTCGATTTATGAACCCCTGAATGGTAAATGCAACATGATTAGTTGCACCACTATCTAGCCACCAAGAATTGGTCGAAACTTCAGATAGATTGGATTCATAAACAAATGCCAAAGAATCATTACCTTTAGGCTCACTCTTATTTCTCTTAGACAACCAAGCCTTAAACTTGCTGCAACGTCTCTTCACGTGTCCTCTCTCCCTACAAAAGTAGCAAAGAACACCATCCTTCTTGGTGATTGCCGTCTTAGGACCCAAAGTGTTAGAAGGACCTGCTCCTTCAGAATTTCCTTTATTGTTGGAAGGACCAGCTACTTCTGAATTGTTTTTATGGGTATAAGTTTTCACCTTCTTACCCTTGTCTCTAGCAGAACTAGAAGCATAAAGAGCAATATGTCCTTTATCTTTCTTCAATTTCTCTTCCTCTCGCCACCAACCTTGCAATCAGGTCATTAATGCCCAGGTTTCATCTTGGGAACTATAATTGGTCTTAATAATCCCAAAATCAGGAGGAAGAGTATTTAGAGCTTGATGGACAATGCAAGCAAGAGGAATTTCAACATTGAGAGCCCGAAGCTTTGTTTGCAAATCAACCATCCTCGAACATAATCTCTTACTCCACCGTAACCATCATACTTCATAGTAAAAAGTGTTTGCATATGTGTCCCTATCTCAAAGCATTAGGCGACACACGGTTTCTAGCCATCAAAGCTTCCATCATTTGCCTAGCATTGCAGTCTGCAGGCAAACCACTTTTCAAGTGTTCTTGAATGGAACGCTTCATGGACAGCAAGCAAATTCTATTGCTCTTTTTCCATGCAGCAAAATTTGCTTTTTGAGCCTCTGTACTCTCGGCAGTCAAATTTGCCGGCCGATCAGTAGTAAGAGCCATATGAACATCTGCCATCTCCATAGCAAACAGAAAATCCTCTCTCCATCTCTTAAAATTCGAACCAGCAAGAACCTCAATGGTGACGGAGTTACCATTTACAGAAAAGGTGACTGAAAGACAAGCAATATATTTAATTAGCATTATGTGAGTATTGTGTAACTTGACGCACAAGTACACATCCAGAGAGTTACATGCAAAATCACATAATCACCTTTGGGCAGAATACATGACAAGCAATTGTATACTCCCCACATGATAAGGGTTATGAGAATATATTCCAATCTTCGTGAATTCATCACCTTTGGGCATATGAACCATTAGGATTGGTTACTTCTCCACCACACTATCATGTATCCCTCCATGAACTAATACACAATTACCTCATTTGGGAGTATAACTATGCATTAGACCAGGAGACATCCCAATTAAATATACGAGATCGAAATTTCTCAAATTCAATCAAGTGTGCCACTTTGGCGGTCACAACTTAATTGAATCCTTAAAACTCTCTCATACCTGGGATATAAAATTTTCATCTCACATACATCATATACATGTGATTTAACTTTAGTGATAGGGGCATCATATCACTCAAATCACATGTCATGCTAATTACATTGCCTTATTCATTAATAAAAATAAATTTTTATCATATATTATTAATGAATAACACTCATAAAGTTCATATGATAACATACCTTTATCCCGGCACCTGTATTTTCAAAATCACAGGAAAAATACAAGAAAAACACGCAGAAAATACACTAAAAAGCAAGTATTTAGGGCTTTGCATGTATTTTCACTTCCATAAAATCATCAAACATGCAAAATAAACATACCATGACATAGGAAATAATCATACGAATCCATCGCCGCCGGCCACGCGCAAATCGGAACTCCCACGCGCCCGCACGCGCGCCCGAGTGCGGCGCGTGGAGCCCACGCGCGGCGTCAAATCCAGTCAAGACCGGGTCCGATGGTGGCGGTCCGACCGGTTCCGGTCCACCGTCTGTCAGCCGCCGGTCCAACCGGTTGACCGGTTCGGTCAACAGTTGACCGGGTCGAGTCAGCCAACGGGTCGGGTCGGGTGCCATTCGGGTCGGGTCATCCGATTCCGAATCCAAATCCGGGTCGCTGACGTCATCGTGACGTCAGCGCCCGCGTGCGCCGCACGCGCGAGCATCGGCCCGCGCGTGGAAGCGCATGAGAGCGCGTGGGCGCTCGTCTTCGACGCCCCGCGGCGCGTGGCCGCGCGTGGGGGCGCGTGGGGCCTCCCTCGGCGACGCGCCGCCCATGGTTTTGCTCGCCTCATCGAGCCCAGTCCGAATTTGTGATTTAATCTTATTTTTATTGAATTAAAAGTCTCGAAAATCACAAATTAGGGCAAGATTCGTACTAACTAGGGCTAATCCGAACAAATTAGGGCAAAATCAATTGTGTTCGTGTTCTAGGGTTATGGAGGCTCTGATACCACATGATAGACGCAAATTGCGCAATCCCCAAGATCTCCATAGCTAGAACAAGAACATGCATAATTGAGTAGAAAGAATTGACGCACCTGTTTTGGGATCCATTGTTCTTGAAGCGGAAGCGGAAACACAATGTTCCACGCGCAAGTCCTTCTCCTCTATTGCCCTCCGTATCACTGGCTCAATGAGGCGGCCCCCTCACGTGCAGCGTTAGGTAAACGCCCCTTAGGTGAGGATACAGGTGAGAATTAGGGTTAGAGGAGAGATTTGAGCACTATTTATAGAGTTTCCAGCCAGTCCCCCTCATTACGGGCCAGACTCAACTCGGCCCACACGAGCCAGCCCATATTAGACTAATTAAGAAACCTTCTATCTCATCTTAGACCAAACCCCGTAAAACGATAAACGTTAAACGGTAAATTACAATATCAATTAATGTAGTCCACAATTAGAAAAACTCTTACAAATCAAACACAAAAATAGTTTCCATGAGTTGCGAAATCAATAAAGAGCACGTGATGCACCAATGTTTATAATTCACTTTGTTTGTTTTATAGGATAAGGTCGAGTCTCTCCGGAGGAAGAATGTGTTGCTTCTGATTTCGGACCTCCAATTAACCTCTCATGACCTCTCGATCCTCATCAAGATCTACGAGGAGTGCAAGTTCCATGAGGAGGGCTACGAGATCGTGTGGGTCCCTATCATCGAACAAGAATGTGAGGACGTCGTCAAACGGTTCCAGAACCTCCAGTTGCAAATGCCGTGGTGCTCGGTGCACTCCCTAAAACTTATCAACCGGGTGGCCATCAGAATCATTAAAGAGAAGTGGCATTTTAAGCAAGACGCCATTGTGACAGTGCTGGATCCACGAGGAAGAGTCTCAAACCAAAATGCTATGAGCATGATTAGAATTTGGGGGAGGGATGCTTTCCCTTTCACCGGTGCAGTAGCAGCAGACATCTGGAAGAGGCCTGGCATTAACTGGTTTGAGCTTTTAGCGACTGACTTCATCTTTCCGGGGATACAGGAAGCTGTAAGTTTTGTTCTCCTTCTTCACTTTTATTTTTACCCTTTTGCTTTTTTTATACAACTAGGGTGCACGAATGTGGGTGTCAAAAGAAGTTATGATCTTTAAGTTTGCTTATTAGAAGGTGAATTTAGTTAAATTGATGCAGCAATAGAAGATTTGATTCAAACTTAGAATCTGCAACACATACCTGGGATAAGACAAGAACTATAGAAGACTATTCTACGCTGTCGTTTCGCCTATATTTTACTAATATAAACGGTCAATAATCATGTCATATCTGAGTAGGTATAGACTTTACTGGAACTTTTGTACAAAAAATTTGAGAATGTAAGATGGCTGTATAGTTTGATTTACAACATAAAAGATATATGAAAAATGAGCGTAAGTTATTTTTCATTGACAAAGACATTGTCTCTTATCAGATGAAGGCTGAGAAGTACATCTTCTTGTATGGAGCGGAAGAACCCAAGACCATCCAGGTGATCGAGGACTCGCTAAAGAAGATCGACGACAAAGCCATCGTCGCCTTCAATGTCACCAAATCGCAGCTCTTTTGGAACCGCCTCAAGAGCTGCATGCTTTCGAAGCTACAAACCGGAGGGGACTTGCAAGAACCCATTATGCAGGACATCCTCAGGCTCTACACCTGCTTCAAGAAGGACGGCGGGTTTACGGTCCTCACGAAGGGGTCGCGGGTCGTGATCAACGAGTCCCACGTTTACGTCACAATGGTTCTGGTGCAGTACGAGACGTGGAAGAAGCACGTAAACGTGAACGGGAAGACGTTCGACAAGGTCTTCAAGGAGCAGTTTGACCTGTTATACGTCCCCCCGAGGTGCCACCACTTCTATATTCCGAACATGGTTGGCTACATCCCAGAGGATGTGAAGTGCCCGATTTGCCCGGGCATGATGAACAACATTGTCAAGTTCGAGTGTTGCCATGGTGCACATTAGTCGACAATGATGAGAGCGTGCTCTGTGAGTGCCCTACGTACCGCTGGATGAACGAATAATTAGGGCTTGCTTATTGTCAGCCCAGCCCTCCTCCCTGAACTTTTGCCTATGCAGAATAACGTACGGAACAACTATGTTCCTGTACTCTCTCCATGTAAAACGTTTCCCCTTGGACCGTTTGCTTTTGTTATTGTTATCAGTAAAATTGCCTCTCCGAGCGCTTTCGCCTCGTGACAATGAAATTTCCACATGGCAAGCTTCTATCACACTGCAAATGACAGACTTCGATGTCCTACGTATAAGCTTAGAATCGAATTTGACTTTAAATTTATTCATCCGACCTTTTATAACGTATGGTCGATTGGAGGGTAGTGTGACTAGTGTTCGGCCTTTTAACCCAATTCGGAGCAAAAAGTTGTGATCGTCGTGGGGATTGATCAATGGGACAAGAACCCATTCTTTCCTTCTCTTGCGACTCCAGCAATTTTGTTCCTCAAGCACCTTTATTTTATCTAGAGGAAGAATTACCTTAACGAGGAATTGACACCAGAGACGGGATGAAGCAAAAGAGAGTATGGGAGGAGCAGCAGGCGAGACTGATAGACTTGAAGAATAAAACTTAGGGTGTGTTTGTTTAAAATTGTTTATATTCCCCAGAACACAATTTTTTGTTCTTTTGTTCCGGGAAACAAAAAAATAATATAAACGCGTTTGTCTACATTTTTGTTCTCGGAAACAAAAAATAAATTTTTTTGTAACTTGAGAACAGATTTGAAATAAAAACAAGAAGTATAAAAAATTTGTTTCTTGTTCTCGGAAACACTTCCGAAAAATGCTTTTTTTTCTTTTTCATTTTCTTCCTTTTGCCGGTCACCAGTCTTGGCCATGGTCAACGCCGGCAACCTCGCCGAAGCGTCACCAGCCCCCCAAAGAGGGCGAGCCATGGCAAGGCTCATCGGCCTGAGCCTCGCTGTGGCCGTGCGAGGCTCGGCCTTGCCTAGGCTAGGCAAGGCCGAGCTCACCCAGCCATCGACGAGGCTCGGCCTCACTGAGCCACCTCCAGGATGGCGTCGCCTGGTGGTGGCCCAGCGAGGCTTGGCCTCCCTAGTCGGCTCGAGGCCGAGCCTCGCAAGGCCAGGGCGAGGCCGAACAACGCCAGGGTGAGGCCGAACCTCGCCGGTGGCCTAGCGAGGCTTGCCAGGGCCAGGTTGGCCTCCAATGAGCTCGCTAGGCCTTGCCCTGGCCTGACGAGGCTCCGGCGAGCTAGCCAAACGTCGCCCAGCCGATCGCCAGCCATGGCGGTGACTGGAGACCGGCCAAAGAGAAAAAGAAAAAGGAAAAAAATTAAAAAATTAAAAGAAACAAAAAAATTATATAAGTTTATAAAACGTGTTTCTAATCTTTTTTTATTCTAGGAACAGAAATTTTGTACAGTTACCAAATGCATTCTTTCGTTAAAAAATTGTTCCCCGGAATATAAATAGTATTTTCTATTTCTGTTCATGAGAACAATTTTTGATAGAAACGTTATTAAACGCGCCCTAAGCGCCATGTGACGACACCTGAAAATTAGCAATCCAAGCAAAATCGGCCATTTAGGTAGTTTTTTTTTTTTCCAATTACAATTGTGAATAAATAAATCCAAGGAAGATACATAGAAGAAGAAAAGAAAAAAAAAGAAGCGGAACTCTGGCCGACGAAAATAGCCCATTTGTATGAGAAATCATATTGAACTTAAACACCAAGGACGGAATTGATTTTAATTGGTCCGCTGAGTAAAAAGGAGCTGGGCCCATCCCTCTTTTGACTAGAATTCTGTCGCTCGTGCTCTCTTCGAACGGCGGAGGACGAGCAGACGCGCGCGTGATGGACGGCGGCTGTTCTTAGAGACTCTCTCTTCTCTCTGTCACCGGAGAACTGTCACTGACGTCGCCTTCCACCGTTCCCGCAGTCACAACTCCATCACTCTCTTCTTCCCTATTCTCGGCCGATTCGAGGAAGAGTTTTTTTTTTTTTGGTCAGTCCTATTCTACTTCCTATTTTAACTCTCACTCTTAAACTTTTGCTCTGCCTCCTTACATGGCGTGGGAGTCAAAACCCATTTCTGAAATTAATTCGTCTCCACCCCAATCCTCTTGAGAATGTGGGAATTCGAACATTTCACATCCCTCTTCCATATTGAAAGGGTGGCCACTCGAGTAAATCCAGTGGTTACTTGAGGAAGAGTTTGAATCGCAGCTTTCGTTGTTGTTCTCCTAGTTCAAGCGGAAATCATTGCTCGTATGCATCTTTTGTTCAATCAATTCGAATATGTTTTGTTCTCGTCTTTTTTTTTTTGTTTTTTTTTGGAGAGCGAAAAATAGCATTGCTCTAAATCTGGAAATGCACTAGTGTGGAAATCGATTATTATCTGATCTGTTGTTATGATCTAGACTCATATTATTGATTGTGAAGATTATAAATGAGTTATTGCTTCAATTTTGCACGTAGCCGTTAGGAGAACAGTAACAACTTGAATAATATCGAATTAGCATAATGAAATAAAACAATCTCTCATGTTGTGCAAACCTAATAGAAAACGATATATCAGGGCAATATAAATACCAAGTGTGCAAACACAACGCGATTTTTTTATGTTAAAAACCTTAGTATGAGGAGATCAATTGACAATACACAAACAAAGAGCCAGATACCCTATGGAGAGCAGAGGCTGGTAACTTCCAAGGAAATTGGGCCATTTCAAGCTAATTATTTCCCAAGAAGCAAGAACCAGAAGCTCACTATCTTCAACGAACGAGAGCCTTGAGGCTTAATTGTCATTGTCAGTGCAATGACCCTAGTTTACTCTACTCTCCGCTTCCACCCGAAAAATGCTGCAAGTTCGAGCAGCGAGGAGAAACACAATCTAACAAGCCGAAATTCTACTACCCTAAAATTCTTCACCACACAGGCACACAGAAATCTCTTTCGATTGGGTAGAACTAGCGGCATTAATCGAACGTTTTAATCAGGCCTAGGAAAGGGAAAGAAACAAGAGAATTAATTACATGGAGCAACCGAATTCATTTCTCTTAGTACGAGGGCAAGGACGAAGATATTAGCTGCTTAAGTTCGCGGGCGGGGTTATGCTGTCTGTAAACTCTCCCTACGTTAGCATGTCATCGTATGCACAAAGCCTAGGACGAAGATACTAGCAGCTTAGGGGGTGCATGATAATCAAAATTTCTGTTCTAGAAATAATTTTTCTATTCCGCACTTGTTTTCGGAATAGAAACTGTTTGATAAACCTACTCGTTTTTTTCTATTTTTGGAATAGATTTCTATTCCAGAAATTGATTTGGAAGAGAAATCAGAAATATAAATTTTCTACTTCTAATTTCTGGAAGAGAAATCAAAAATAATTTCTCCCACTAAACCCTAATTTCGGTGAGTCCTCCCTCATCTCCTCTACCTCTCTGCCTCCTCCTCCTCATCCGCTCTCCTCATTTTATTAAAAATAAAAATAAATATATTCATTTTATTCATTTAAAATAAAAATAAATTTATTAAAAATTTATTAAAAATAAATAAATTATTTTTATTTATCATTTTATTTTTAGTTTATTAAAAATAAATTTATTAAATATATTAAAAATAATTTATTTATGATAAATAAAAATAATTTTAATAAATTTATTTTTATTTGCCTTGAGTGTTCTGCCAAATAATTTTTTTTATTTTTTTATTCATTTTAAAATAAATTTATTCGTAAAATAAAATAAAATAGAATAAATAAAATAAATATATTTTTAAGGATATTTTAATTTTAAAATAAAATGATATATATATATTTTTTTATGATTTATTTTATTTTATTCTTTATTTTTTTGTTACTAAATCATTTTTATTTTTATATTAAATGTCGTCAATTATCACCGCCGCCGTCCGAAAGGAATAAATTTTTGTATCGTTATCAAACGAATTTCTATTTTTAGAGTAGAAATTTTGTGTCGTTATCAAACAGTTATTTTTGCTTAAACTCTTCTAGAAATATAAATAGAAAAATCTATTTCTGTTCTAAACTATTTCTAAACAGAATGGTTGTCATGCGCGCCCTAAGTTCCAAAAAAATCTATTCTTCACAAACAGGACAGCATAAAGCCAATTGGCAACAAACAAATAGAGAGCCAGAACATATGATGACATGCTAACTTAGGAAGAGCTTAGGCATCACTAAGTCCTCATTAAGCAGTTCAATTCACAAATCGATCCCACGAGATGCAGGATTATACATAAGAATCACAAATCAGCTCTAAAATTTGAAAATATGTTTTACTTTCTCACGGTAGTAGAGCCGCATGAACTGGCAATCCGAAATGTATCCAACAAAGATGACGGCTACGTAACTCCACCATGCTACAGTCCACCCAGCTATAGTACATAACTAAGCCCCACTTGCCCGAGGTCCGATTTGAAGTGGCGATGTATAGAACTGCAATAAGTCATACCGTCCAAGACAGAAAAGACATGACTAAAGCATCGGAATTTATGAATACAACATTAAAGTTATTCTCGAGTTACCCTTTTGACGGAGTCTTCCGTCGGTTCCATTGCTATGTTCGTGTATCCATCCAGGCGGGGCCGCACAACTTCAGACATCACAAGATTTGGGTATCTTGTGATTGAATAGCGGATTATGCATGTGTGAGATCCTCATTTCTACTGTTTTCGAAAACAAAACGAGCATCTTGTGTGATTATTATTTTAATCTCATATGAGCTATTGCCCCCCCCCCCCCCCCCCCCCCAAAAAAAAATCATTCTCGACTGATTAAAGTCCGAGAGAAGTAGTTAACAGCACATAGAATCCAGTACAATACTAAAAAATGAGGACGGGACGGGAATAATTGGAAACTCATCATTATCAAGCTACATCGAGCAAATTTTATTGTTGAAGAATTCTCCTTAACACACACAGAGATCATGTTGAGAGAAGGTACCTTGATGATCAACACCAAAATTCGGTTTTGACGACAATCGGTCTCCCAGGAATGGATTTTGGGAATTTCATGGGGGTTTTCGTGGTGGCTGACCCTTTCTCTCCTCCTCTGCTCATCCTCCTAATCCTCGACCGGTGCTTCCTCTACTCAAAACAAGGAAGATCGATAATTGTAATTCAATCAAGCCGAAGACAAACCAAAAATTGCCAACTAAATCTACACAGACAAAAGGCTCATGAACAAACAAAATCTATTGCAAATCCCTCATTCACCTCTAACCATAACCCCTCAAATACCGAAATGAAGAAGGACCCTGCGGTGTTCATCTCATTTCCCGTTTCAAGTTATTTCTTGGGATAATGAATGGTAGAGGGGAGAATTACCAAAAAAGTCCTAAACCTATTGCAATTGTGCCAATTCAGTCATAAACTTTTTTTTTTTGGCCAATTTAGTCCTAAACCTTTTACAGTTGTGTCAATTCAGTCCATCCGGCCAAAATTGGCCGGCCGGCGCCGACGTGACGGACGGACGCCGACGTGGCATTTTAAAATATATTTTTTATTTTTTATTTTCCAATTTTTAATATTTTTTGGAATTTTTTAATTCTTTTTAATTTTTTTTTTCCATCATCTTCTTCGCCTCCTGGCCGGCCGGCGCCGGCCGGAGGCGAGGGCCGGCGAGGTCAGCCTCGCCGGCCAATGGCGAGGCTCGCCCCCGCCGGCCGGAGGCAAGGGCTGGCGAGGGCGAGGCCCCGCCAGATCTGGCAAGGTCAGCCTCGCCGGCCGCTGGCGAGGGTGAGGCCTCGCCAGATCCGGCGAGCTCGGCCCTCGCCAAGGCTGGGGCGGAGGCGGGGAGGCGGTCGACCAGGCGGGGAGAGGGAATCGGGGGGAGGCGAAGCCGAGCTGAGGAGACGATCGGACGCCCGATCTGAGGGCCGGTCCGAGGGACGTCGAAGCTTGCTGCATCGCTCGGTTGCAAGCGGACGCCGCCATTGACGCCGAGGTTCGGCTGACGGAATCTAAGAGCTTCGCGGCGGTCGGAATCAAGCCGAGCCGTTCGTTCTGGTGGGGCGAATCGGGGGGAATTCGGCGGAGGGACTCGTCTTCTTCGTCGCGGCGCGCGAGGGCGTCCGGTCGTCTCCTCAAGTCGGCTCCGCCTCCCCCAATTCCCTCTCCCCGCCCGGTCGACCGCCTCCCCGCTCCGCCGCTTCTTCTCTTCCAGGTCTCTCTCTCCCTCCCCGTCTCCGCCCTAGCCTTGGCGAGGGCCGAGCTCGCCGGATCTGGTGGGGCCTCGCCCTCGCTAGTGGCCGGCGAGGCTAAGCTCGCCAGATCTGGCGGGGCCTCGCCCTCGCCAGTGGCCGGCGAGGCTGACCTCGCCCTCGCCAACGGCCGGCGAGGCTGACCTCGCCAGATCTGGCGGGGCCTCGCCCTCGCCGGCCCTTGCCTCCGGCCGGCGAGGCTGACCTCGTCGGCCCTTGCCTCCGGCCAGCGCCGGCCGGCCAGGAGGTGAAGAAGATGATGGAAAAAAAAAAGAAAAAAAGAATTTAAAAATTCCAAAAAAATATTAAAAATTCGAAAAAAATAAAAAAAATATTTAAAAATGCCACGTCGCGCCGGCCGGCCAATTTTGGCCGGATGGACTGAATTGACACAACTGTAAAAGGTTTAGGACTAAATTGGCTAAAAAAAAAATTTAGGACTGAATTGGCACAATTACAATAGGTTTAAGACTTTTTTTGGTAATTCTCCCAATGGTAGAGTCTAGGGGTGTTAAAATCGAATTGAAAAACTGAACCAAATCAAAATTTCGTATATTTTTTATTCGATTCAAATGACCGAAAAGTAATCATTTGTTTTTTTTTTATTCGGTTCGATTACCGAGTCGAATGGAAATTCTCAACAAAACTTAAATGCCCAACTTAAAATCTTTCTTCTTTCTCGTCCTTTATTCAGTTTAACTCCAATAAGCAAGGCAAAAATAAGAAAATCAAATTGAATCGAATTGGATTTTCGATTCTTTTTAGTTTGGATTCGATTCGGGTTGGTTTTACACCTTATCGGTTTGGACCCGTGGACAACCAGTGGTGATCTTTTAAGTGAATAAAATCAAAGAATGGGACGGTGATTATGATGATGAGGAAACAGAGATTCCTGTCCATTTTTTTTTTTTTTAGAATGTTAAAAAGAGTTCACTTTAATTGCTATTCTCCTTTCTTATCTTTTTCAATTTCACTTTTCAACCTTTTATTTTCTTCTCTCAACAAATGACTTTCTTAACGGTGTTGTCATATATTGTACAAGCTGGTTTGTTTAAGCGAAGGAGAAATAAAATTCATTGATTTTGTTTTTACTATAAGTTATATGATTTATCAAAAATATTTCTTAAATTAATAATTTTTACTTGTTTTGTCAAATCTTCGTTTCCGTACATTGTATTGGTAGTCCACCGTGTCTCGCATCATCCCGATTCTTCACCGCGACGGACGACGGAGCATCCGCTTCGACGGCGAGCGCGATTCCGGTGGCCTCCGCCGCCGCTCCGCCCATCGACGACGGATCGTCGATTCGGAAGCCGATCAGCTGGTGGCCCGGTGCGTACTTCTCTCGCCCGTCACCGACGCCTCGTGGGAAGCGAGTTCCGAGACATTCGAGGAGGTCGGCCATGGGGGTGCGACCGTGAGTGCTGCGTCGCCGGAGACCGAATTGGTTCCCAGGAGTCCGTCTAGGAGCAGCATGAGTGTTTTCTACGAGTTTTCTAGTGATTATGTTGCTCGGAGATCAGTGTAGGAATCCTTGGAAGGAGATCAGGATGGGGAAGCTGGTGGAAGATGTCGATACTCTCGCTGGGACTATATGCTGCTATAAGGTAAATGAACTGAGCTTTGGACGGCTGTCGGATGGTGATGCTTTTGTTTCTGGTTCTGAATGTGGTGCCATTTGTTTTCTGCGATGTTTCTCCCGTTTAAATTTCTCGGTTTGAATGATGGTTCACTGGTTGAAATGTGGTTTTAACCGAATTTTGAGCGTTTTTGTCCCTGCCTAATGCTTGTATCCTCACAATGCATACTGCGTCATTGTAAGAAAGAGAGTTCCTGTGGGCTTTCTCTACAGAAGATGAATTGCATACGATGTCATTGACACTGCTAGAGTTAGGTAATACGGTTAAGTGGTGCTTTAATAACTTCCTGATATAAAACTGGCATATGCTGGTGCTTAGTCGATGGGTAATCAGTTCCAGTACTTTGCTACTTGTAGTTTGAATGTCAAGTCCTCCTTTGAATAATCTAGAATTGGTCATCTGGTAATTAGAGAATATATTGTAACAACTTGCTGCTGCTTTGCTGTAAGAAGTACTTCGTCTCTATCATTCATATATGTGCGTAACTAAATTGGTCATCAATCTTTGTCCATATCAAGTTCTGCAATCAGAATGCCTAAGTTCTCTAGTCATTAGCCATAGTTCATATGGTGTGGGAAGTCATCAACAGAATTGTGCATAACAGATCATCCCCATTTTATTCAGCCTTTTACTTTTGGACCAGCATTGCTTCAGTAGACAGAAAAGTTCTCAAGAGGCCAATCCTTATTGACCCTGACTTGCAAATAGCGTGAGCTGTTACATGGGTTGGACACTCATTAATGGCAATCCAACTGGAAGTAAATCAGTTCATAGAAGGTATCATATGAAACAGTACTTCCGATTGATGATAGCATGCTACTTCCTCCCCTCAAGTTGATGATTGCTTTATTGGCTTATAGGGCGAGAATACACGTTTCCATATGCTGCCACTAAGCAGTTGCAGGATTCACGTTACTCCTGATCCTAAGGATGGCGTCACTTTGATGGCTGTGCCTTAAATGTGTGTTTATTCTTTGCAAACCATATTTACTCTTGCATGTTTTCTTTACTCTACTCATAAAAACTATGGAGAAGTGTGCTAATTTGCTAGCCATTCACCATTCTCTTATTACCAAAAAAAAATCAAAAAATCAAAAAATCAAACCCATCCTATGACAGAAAAGCTTGCTAATTCAACATCCTCTCCAAGAAATATTGGTAGTTTGTCAAGGCTTTCGACATGTTGTTCAAGCACAATACTCAAATGTAAAATCTTCAAGAAGTTATCCTTTCCGTGATATAGTATCATTACTGATCTATTATGCTTTTCACCTCCTTAAAATGGTAATTTTTGCAGATTTCCGACATTCCTCAGATTTAGTTGGACTTACTGCCAATTTGACATTTGTGGCTCATGATTCTAGAACTGGGAAATCAGCTCTAATTAAATCCATCTCGCCAGAATTAAAGAGAGAGAAGTTACTTTGGCAAGAGGCAGAAAAGAGGAGTAAAATGACGAAATAGAAGAGAGAAGAACGTAACAGAGACACTAAGGTGGAGGACTTGTCCAGTCTCCAAGCTTTTACTTGCCGAAGGTCATGTCTTCTGTGATATGCCAGCTTTGAAAGACAGTGGTAGCATTCTGATAAGTGACACTTGTTTTGAGAACTCATTAGTATGCCATTCACGGCCAAGGAATATTCATCGGTGGGTATTTGGAGGATTCAAATGCAAAGGGCTTTTGAATTGGCCTTTTCTACCACATATGCCTTTGTTGGTGTGGCACCCCAGTTCTTTGAAGTTGACCATGTTGAATTCTTGAGACCTGTAAGTACTCATCAAGTGCATGATGTATTTCTATGTCTAGGTGCTGTTGTTGCATTACTTAGCTGCTGAGTGTGGATCTGTGGCAATGATTACATGAAATGTCTGGTGTCAGTCTTCTATAAGCACGGACTGTCGTACTTGAGCCTTCACTCTTGCAGTTGTATGTATGTGTGAAATTATGGATCTGTTAAGTGGAAGATCATAAGATGAAGGATATTCTTTTTGGGATGTAGGCAGATGTTGGCAACTTTCTCTGCCTCAAATGTTGTGTCCTGTATACGGACCTTAACAATCCAGATGAACCGCAATGTCCAAGTTGTAACCCATGTGATGCAACCTGAGCTCTGGTCGAGCAAGGTATTAGTGGCCCATGCGTGTTACATTTTCTTTTAGCAAATTTTGATACCATTATAACGGGGGTGTCAAACGAATTCTACTTTACATTGACTATACGTCCTGAGGCCTTGAGTGATGGATTGAGGATTCGGAAATCCCATCCATGGAAGAAGACATGGCATGTCCTTGAACGTACGGATGCTGAGAGTTGTCAGACTTCATCCTGAATACACTTCTCCAGTGACTGAAGTGAACGGCAGTGCTTACTCGCAGGTCGAATGAAAATCAGTGGGGGACTGAAATTGACACTTGAAAAGCAGGACAACATTGCCAAGCAAAAGAGTAACTCGGGGACATCAGTCTACTTAGGAACTTAGGGGATGTCTAACCCACCAAACATGTATCAGCATTGCAAAGTCCAATTATTTACTGCTTGTGAAAAAGTCTCACTGCACGATGAGATGAACCAAAGATTAGATGATGCCAAGTACAATGATGTTGAGAAATAAGAGCTCCTGCCAAGTGAAGTCTCACAAGGACATGGGATTAAACATGTCTCTGATTCAAATTGATGGATGGTGACAAGTTGTGGACTTCCACATCTGCTGGTAATAAACCAGTACTCTGTTCAGAATTGACATGTGAGTGTTTTTTGCTTTGTGACAGAGTTGTATGCTTTGTCCTGATGCTAGGTCAAGGGACTACACGCTTGCCATTGCATCGAGAATTGTTAAGAGTTTTTATGGCAAGGCTTCTATACGGTGGAATTATTTTCAAAAAGTCCAATGCCGATTCAAAGACACTGGTTGATGAGTCAAAATTATGAAGGCGAGAGTGCTTTTCCTCCCTAATGATTCTTCAATGATTTAAAATTAAGTGATTATGCGAGATGCAAGTCGGGGCTGAGTCATCTTATGGGGTGTAGAGTTGAAGAGCAGCACCTTCTTTGAACTGATTTGTAGTTGTGAAATTGATGGCTATACATTGTGTCTCTTTTGCTTTTGCCAGGCAATGTCGAGTGAAGATTCAGCACCAAAGCAAGAAAGATGACTCCAAGTGGAAAATGTTGGTCAACAAAGTAATTGCAGCTAAGAATGCATTGGGACCATTCTCAGCTCGGTACTCAGGATTATTGTGACATCTTTGTAGCTTAAAAAAACAATGTTTGTTCGCAAGTTTGATTCATCCCATTCAAAAAGAATAAAAGTATTGCTGGAAACTTATATATATATATATTATACTATAAGTCTTTGCATTGAACTGTACGTGAGTTAGCTGGATAATATATACACGTTACTTACAATCGACTTATAGCTGCTTCTTTATTCTTTTTGGTTGGATCAGATTGCTTTACTCCATCAACCACAGGGCTTTATCTTTTGCAACTGTATCATGAGTGCAACTAGTATTAGCAGAATTTTCACCTAGACCCAGGTCCGTAAACCCAATGCGATCAGAACGATTGGATATGGATTTGGAGTGGACCCGCATTATCAAAAGCGTTGTCCCGGGCCAGACGAGATTTTCTTCCGATTGTGCGTAATCTCCATTAGATTTTAATGAATCACCCTCTATTAAATCAACTTTAATGGTGAAAAACACAACCTAAAAATTTGAAAGGAGTAAATTACCATCAGGTATTAATAATATTTGGCATTGATGAAGAACTTACGAGCAATCTAAATGTACACTTGCAAAGATAATCATCATATTGATGGAATTTACCATACTTTTGGATGGTTAATAAAGTTATTTGAATGGTATCTACTAGTTCATATATGTGCAATTATCAGTTTAACAAAAGTATCTATGGACCTTTTATACTAAATATACGAGTTGATCCATAACTCATTAGTATAAATCGAAATCACCAACGTATTATCCTTACTGCCCTCACGTGAACTTATGAGCATGTCGCAAACAGGTAAACTGTAATTTATATATTTGCTTGAACATTTACCGACTTAGTTTTAACAATGTGCACGTTTGTTTGGATTTAAATAAAGCTCAAAAGCATCTTTACTTTTCCAGTCAAAACTATAAATATCAATAAAATTTCGGGAAATTATGAAAAAGATCAAATGTGAGTCTTTGAGCTAACATTTGAGTACTATGAAAATTTAGAAAGTCTAGGATTTAAAAAGAAAAAGTTAAAAGTGCATGAACTGTAAAATTTAAATTAAGCAAAAAAGCAAAAAAGTAAAAATCATTCCATACATGCCAGTGATTAATAGAAACTTATCAATATAGATTATAAACTTCTTATTAGTTATCTGGGACAATACACAAGTATAATGTCGACCGCCCAAAATACTCAAAAACCAACTAAAAATAATAAAAACCAGCCAACCCTAAACAAATTGCTAAAATGAATTTGCAAGAAGGGGCAATTTGGTGTTTTCAATGTATGATTTTGCTTAGAGGGTATGTGAATGGTATTTGTATAATAGGGGTAATAAGTGTGTGTTTGGTAATCATTCTATTCTTGAGAACAATTTTTTATCAAAAATAATTTTTCTTGATTATGTTCTCGGATGAATTTCTGAGTATTTGAAGGTGTTTGATAATTATCTAAAATTTTTATTCTTAGGATAGAAATGCATTTGATGGGACTCTTAAATTTTTTAATACTTTTATTATATTTTTCTTATTTTTCTCTTTTCTCTTTTCTCTTTTATCTTTTATCTTTTTCCTTCTTTGTGGCCGGCCGACACGCAAGCCTTGGCCTCGTTAGATCCGGGTGAGGCTAAGCCTTGCCGGTGGCCAAGCAAAGCTGGCCTTGCTAGATCTAGAGAGGACAGCCTCGCCCATCCACCGACAAGAGACCCTCGCCCATCTGCCGGCGAGACCAAACTTGCGCCACTTGGGCAATGTCAAGCCTCGTCGGTGGCTAGGCCGAGAGGATGAAGAAAAGAGAAGGAGAAAATAAGAAAATAAAAAAGAAAAAAAAGAATAAGTTGAGCTTGATTTTTGAAATTGTTCTCGGGAATAAGAAGCAGCTTGTTTTTTACTTTTTGATTTTGTTCTAAATCTATTCTCGGGAACCAAAAGAAAAAATGATTTTTGTTCCCGAGAACAAAAAATTTACCAAACCGATTTTTTTTTTTTTTTCGTTTTGGGAAACAAAATAATAGAATCAGCACTGTTTGAAATATTATTAAATAGGGCCTAAGTAGTCATTGCCTTCATAGCGAGGTTTATTTTTGTTACACTCCCCAGAAGAAAAGGACCTAGTCTGAGATCGACATAAGCATCACTTTACAAAATTGAACAACAAATGATACATTGATTTCTAGCAAAAATGATGCAACAAACTTTAATTAGCTACTTTAACGAGTGAATCATTTTTAAATATTCAATACATATATGCAACCTCTTTTACAACTTGATTTCATACATTTCTAGCATTAATAAAAGAAGAGATGCTACCAGAATTTAGTCCTTGAACTCTTAATCAATGTTCATTGATCCTTAAATTATAATTTTGGTCAAATTGATATTCGTGCTCTATGATTTGAATCAAATTCGTTTTTTATATGATTCTTTAAACAAGGAATTAATCCTTTATAATATTTTATGACTAATCTGATTAAACTATACTAGTCCATTCTTTAGCAAACAATAGGGCTTTGTCAAATAGCATGGATTGCCGGTTTCTGGGCTTAATATACTATGACGAACGCATGCAAACCGTGCGTATGCATCTGTATTGATTATATAGCATTGTATAAGACTTCACCTCTAATGGTGAGCATAGTTCTAAGATTATACCAAGTGAGAAACACTAAGATCCAATATGATTCCGTTGTATCTTGACCAAATGTGTATCTATTTAGCCAATTTGTTGGGTATTACATGATTTTGTTAGCTCTTAATTTGAATGTTTATTTGACATTCTACAAAACTATCGAAATCTTCGACTATGTTGATCTATATTAAATTAATGTAAAATCATTAGACATATCAAAGAGAGCAATCTCTATATAGCCATTTAATTCGTTAAGTTTTATATACTCGAAAGAGATGAGTATAGACAACTAGCTCAGTTACCTCCTTTGAACGTAACTCATAGATAAACATAAATTTGGCCAATTATGTTCTCAATTTTAAGTTGATTTAAGAGTATTTTATTTTCATGATATGGAGGGATAACCTACTGATGAAACCTAAATTTTCTCTCGTAGAACCTTATTGAATTTTCCAAAAATTAGGGATCCGATTCACTGATAACGGCACAATTCGACCCTTAGACACAAACAATGATTTTACATAATTTTACACTCATTTTTCTTGCTGCATTTCTTTTGCATTTTGAAACTAGATATATTGTAGTTTGTTAATACCTAAATTTCCGTTCCCATAAGCTATTCATGAATTTTAATAAAAATCAGGGATCGAATTTTCACCCCTAGAAAAACAGCGACTTTACATTATCTTGCATCCATGTTTCTGGCTCTATTTCTTCTGTACTTAGAACCTACTAGAGGCATTGTAGATTATGGATATCTCAGTTTCCCCTTCCATAGAACTCTCGTGCATTCTATAAGAAGTAGGGATCGAGTTTGCCTTTCTCTCGTGATCGTAGTTGAAGGCAGAGGTACGGAAGCTTGTGTCGCATCCCGAACCCCGAGCACGCGCACATCCCACTGTGGTCGATCTGCTATGCGACGTTCCTAGGTACTTGTTGCCAACCCATTCATTTTAAATGCACATGCGGAAGCGAATTACTAATCCCGTGGCCTCAACAAACTTGGGATAGAAAAACAGGATAACAATTTCCAAATCAAAATACACATTCATAAACACCTCAAGCTTATACAAAAGATCTATCTCATAAAAGACTACTAAGCCACTTATGCTCCTGACCCTTCTGCTTCAAGCTCCTAGCTCTTCACACTAGGGATCTGAAAATGGTTATTCAATAGCCAATGAGATATAAATCTTAGCGAGTTCCACTCCTAAGCCCCCGGTTAGAATACCAACTCCACCCGGGGTATCTATCCAGAACTACCCCACCACAAGCAATAACCAACAGTCGATTCGCATACAACCTTACTTGGTATGCCATACCCTGCACGTTATATCTCAGCACAATATACGCAATGCACATGGCCATTAGATGATGCAATTCATCAATCACATACGAGTCACGTCACAAGCGATCTCACCTAGCCATTGCCACACCTTGCACGTTATCGATTCATGCATGCGTGCCATAAATAATGTACTCAACTCATGCATGACTGGAACCAACGACGACATGATTCTCACGCGTTCTTGCACAACAGTGTGCCACTCGTTGCGCATCAATCCATCACACGCGTTCCGATTATAAGATAAAACCATTATGACACGTCCCATACCATGCCACACAATTTTATCCCATAATAAGGTGCAACAATATCAATCAATCGTACGTTCCAATTGTTAATCACAAGTATAGCCCATTGTAAAGGGTCTCCCATATAGGGGCAAGTCTAGCCTATTGTGAAGGGCCTCCCATATAGGGGCAAGTATAGCCCATTGTAAAGGCCTCCCATATAGGGGGCAACTATAGCCCATTGTAAAGGGCCTCTCGTATAGAGGCAAGTCTAGCTCAAAAGCTCAGGATGGTTTCCTCTTAACCACACATGACAATTCAAATTCGGCTCGGGATACCTTGCATTTCACTTAATGCCACTTATCAAAATAGTAATCCTGACCTCTTTCCTTCACTTTAAAATCATTCAAGAAAATTGCCACATGTGTGGTTACTTGTCAAATTCGAACCATGAAAACAGAAACCATCATTTTTCAAACCCCACTATTTGATAAAATAATCCAAATTCATTTTCGGTGTCAAAACTCGACACCCGGGGTTTTCTGAATAAATACCAATTTTTCATTCACCACACAATTGCACAAATCATCACTTAATTCATACGGATGCCCATGCATTTATACATCCAATCACTTGATAAGATTAAACCCCAAATGAATCTTGTGTGAACAGTGTTTTGTGAACAGTAACTCATGAATAGTGTTTCATAAACAATACCTCGTGAACAGTAAATCGTGAATAGTGTCGAGTGAATAGTAAATTTTCAGAATTTAATAAATGATAAATTAAACTCGGAAATTATTAAAAGCATTAATTAAAGCAACCATCCATTAATTAAAGCAAAGCATACTTAATTAACCACATAAACCACATTAAGCAAATAAAGTAAGATTAAGCTAAACTAATCTAATCCATCCATCTAACCACCTATCTTAGGGCTAATACAAGTTAATTAAATCACCTAAACTAGAACTAAATTCAACTAAACTAACCCTAAGCAAGTTTAGGCTCTAATCAAAGGATTATGAGCTAAACTCACCCGATAAGCGGGCTGGAGACATCAACGCGGCAGCGATGATAGAGGCGACACTCTAGGACCTCTACCACGATGATCCAAGGCGGTCTCAAGCTCAACACAACAACCACAGCTCGGACTCCCTTTAAAATTCTAGAAAAACAGCCCTGCCAAAGGAGAAACTGAGTTGAATGGCTTGGCCGAAGCTCCGGCACCTGAGGGTCAAGGAGGAGTGGCTGGTAGCTGGGCTGGGTGAAAGCTCGGTCGAAATGGAAGAAAACGGGCCAAAATTGCAAACTAGGCGGAACTGGGCAGAACCGGGTGGTACCGCGGCTGGTTCCTTCTCGCCGTATTTCAGGACGGCCGGCAGCTCCGTTTGGGGTACGACCAAGTTCGTTGGAACAGTCTGCCTCTCTTGGTCACGAAGGTGGGTAAAGTGTAGCCTGATTCTCACAGGAAGACCACTTTTAACTATAATATTTGACGAAAGGTCAGCTGGAGCAGAACTATTCCAGGCAGTCAGTCTGCCGCTGGCTTCTAGCCGGAATTCGAGACTGCTGGAGAATCGTTTCGGTGAATGACCAAGTCCTCCTACACATTCTGGATCTCTTGAAAACAATGGTGGGTGACACAAAGGCTGATTCATTCGGGAAGCCAACAATCAACTCGGATCTTTGGAGGAAAGTCTACAGGAGCAAAACTGGAGGAAGGATAACGAGGAGAGAGAGAGCTCTGTTGAGGTTGAGTCGAGTGAGGGGAGAGAGAGAGTGAAGTGAGAGATGTCAAGGCCTCATCAAAGCCATTTAAGGCTTACTTCAAGTCCCCATGCATGACATCATCATCTTCTCTCTCCTCATTTGCCCTTATCCACTTGCTTTTGAGGGCAAAATAGTCATTTCACCTTGCACCAATTTACCAATCTAACCTTGGGCTAAAATTGGTGGATGGGCCTAGGAATTGGGCTTGGCCATGAATAGAAGTGGACTTAGAAATTGATTGGGCTTGATTGGGCCCAAAGTTGGACCATGGGCTTTTGAAAGATGAATAGTTGGTTTGGGCCCAATGGGCTCATTTGCTTTCCTTAGGCCCATTTGGTGGCTGTCCCAACTTGGACCTAAGGCCTACCCTGGCTTGGCCCGGCCCATGTCCTCACGAGCTTACTTTTTCGGTTCGAAAATCCCTTTTCCAATTGCTCGGCTTCATTGGCTCTATCGACTATTGAAGCAGCTTCATCTAATGTTTGTCTTGGACATTCCCGATAATTCGAAGTTCAATCTTTAGTTCTTATGTCATGTCAATTTTGCCTAATGTCATTTCGGGTGCAACTCAGATTGACAGATAGCTTTGAGGATTCATGCGTGATCGACTCGTGTCAAATCACGTTCAAGACATCTCGACGCATGGATGTCCTTAATCGCATGAAATTATGGATGATAGATTCTTATTTCAAACTACACAATTATTGAGGATCGACATAAGGCCGTTTGCGAGTTCGATAACAATAAATGGAATCACCCGTCATTCCATTATGTTATGTTCGCGAATCGACTTCTAGTCGTCCTTAGAATCGGCCTACCTATCCACAGGATCATCCTCACGCAAGTCTCATGGTCAAGTCATTTTCCCAGGTCAAGTTCTTTAGTCATACGAGTTTTGTCCTCATTATCCTTTCCCCTCAAGGTCAGTATTTCAGGAGTGATCAATTCCAAGTGAGATTAACCAACAATGTATTGACGAAATTCACATCCATTCATTCCTCAGAGGACTTGAATTTCAGGATGTCACAGCTTGCCTGGCTCTCATGGGCGGCACAAGCTCATTACCTCGGTCTATTGGTCCATTAGCTCGGCTATGTCGTTTGAGTTTATATAATTCCATCCTTGACGTCAAGTGTGTGCCTTGGTTGAAGTAGGCCTTGTATCGAAACTGGTCCAAACACCTCCCCCTTCCTCATAGCAATGACACAATTTTTTTTTAGCATTTTGTTTGGTTGTTCTCTAATATTTTGCATTTGCTTCGTTCTAAGGGCTTCTTAGTTCGGACTTGGGCTTGCTGAACCGTGGATAGTATGGCATGTTTATGGCTCTTGAGTGTTGTTTGATGTGTTTCGAGTTGGTCTTTGTCAGCCCCAGAGGCCTGCAGATATGTCGGGATGTTTCCGTGTTTGTTCAGCGCCATCTAGCGGGTGAATGGACGGCTAAACTTGCTGTCTATACAGCCTAAGGGGCTGGACACGAGCTTAAAGCTTCTATTTGGCCTCGGTAAGGGCCTCGACCTATCTCGGGATTTCCCCTTCACATGATTGCATCGTCTATATGCCATAACCACATATTTGCATCATATTGTAGTTCAATTTCTAGCCTTGGATCTAGTTTATTATATCTTAACATGCACTTAGTATAGCTAGAGCTTAAATCATGTTTATCATGGATAAAAATGAAAAAGCAAAATAAATAAATCAATAAATGATAAAAAAAAAAATGGGATAGGCATTTGATAAGAAATGGCGTTTTTAGGCTTAGTTTGATTTATGCTTGGTAGAATTTCATTTTGTTTGATGTGGCAACGTTATCCTCTAGTTTACATTCCTTAAACTAGGTTGATTGCATATTTTATTTTATATATTGCTTCCTAGAGTTCTATTTGGGGTTGAATAGCAAGGCATTGTTATAACTTTGCCCGATACGGCTCAAGTTCTACTTATCGTAATGTCTATGATTATATTGTCATGATTTCCTGATCGCTTTGTTTAATTTGTCATATGAGCTCTCCTTGCATGATAACTTAGGTTTACGTGTTTTAGAAAAATATAAAAATGAAGAAAATGATCACATGAAACGTTTTCCCCATTAAAAGAGAGAAGGTACTAATCTTGGGCGTTACCCAATATCTAGTATAATTAAGGACCTGTATCTGATATCTGATTTGCAAAAGTAAAACAAACTCTTGCATTTTGCTTGGCTTCTAAATGGCTTATAATAAGTTAGTGGCAGCTCCTAAAGAAGAACAAAATGTCATAATTAACTTGAGAAAAGCAAATTGAGATCGGGAGCCCGCTAGGCAGAAGTGCCACCTCACAAAAGGGTTATTCGTGCCCACTTGGCAATCTGTCAAGCTCCTTCAAGTTCACCTCCAAAGGGTTGCAATACCTACTTTTTCTTCAAAAGCACACGCATATGACTTGTTAGATTGTATCTTGTTCGTCTAAAATATCAAATTTCTTATTAGATATGATATCACTAAACATTTCACTAAACAACAAATTGAAGTTTGTATTTTGAAACTCAAGTAACTATAGATGGATGTGCAAGTAGAATCGAGAAAGGAATAATTCAACGATAAAACATGAACTTAACGCAAAGCAATAAGCATCATTCGCACATAAGATACTTTTCTTTTGCCATTATGAGATACTTGTAAATAAGTAATAAGTACTACACTTTAACAAAAAATTTTCAATTCAATTAAATAATAAATCTACATTTAAAGAGGGGACAAGGTGAGAAAAGAAAAAGAACAATAATATATTGCCCCGCATGGACAAAAGGCCAGAGAGTGATGAAAAAGAAGAAAATAATACTTTGCCCTTTATACGGACAAAGTTTATTGAGTTCATGCGATCTTAATAGAAAAATTTTGTATTTCTATAAATTTTAATTTTATGACAGTTAATCTTGTCTAATAAAAAAAGAGAAAGTAAGGGAACCACTTCAGGTCAAAGCAATCAATAATCTAGAAATAGAAAGAAGAATAAACAGAGATTCTTGTTTTGTGGAAATCTTGTCGCCACTTAAGGGTGAGCATGGTTTAGGTGAGCAGTTCTCATCCTAGAACCGGGAACCATCTACTAAGGACTAGTTGTGAAAAATTGGAACTGGGAACTGCCCGTTATTTATATGGATCTACCCAAGAACCAAACTGTTAGTCCGGTTCCTAGGTGGATATATGGAAACGGTCTCATCGAGCTTCATGTGTTAGCACTATAATATGCAGCAAATAATTATACAACAGAATCACCTTATCAAAGACACACCCAATTAGAGCTAATGAACCAACAATATTAGTATGTTAAGAAGTGTGTAAGCAAGTCGTAACACTCACCAAATTTGTTATGAGTGGGCAAAAGCAAGCAATTATCCAACATAAGAATTAGTAAATAGCCTAGCGATTTAGGATTTTTCATTTCTTAAAAATAAAAAATAAAATATATATTAAATATATATTATCTGTCCAATTTGGGTGGATAAGTGGGCAGTTTCACACCTTGAATCGGGAATTAGACTGATACCCACTAGTTCCAATTATTGAAATCAGGAATTGAACTAATTCCCTTATGAACCACCGATTCTTGGACGGTCCAATCCAGTCCGGTTCCAAGTGATCCAGGCAATTCCTGGTTCCTTTACACATCCCTATCACCACTTGCTTTGGGTGGGAGATGCCTTCTTGGAGTGTCCCACTTATAGTAACTCCAATTTGGCATTGGCTTATATCAATCATCCATATGAAATTGCGAGTTTTCTTTTTTCCATTTATTTGGCCAAACCAAAATTTTTGGTGGAATTTTGTCGTTGGTTGAATTGAGGTCATAATTGAGTGAAAGGACATTGCCTTTATCTTGCCAAGTATATAATAGTGGTCGGGTTTGATAATTAATAACCTAATGGCATCTTCGACTTTCGTAGAAACATGACGCAGCTGGCAACATTTAAATTTACCCCCTGTGGTTCAACCAACTCGAGTTAGATCTATGTTGAGCTCCATTTTATTTGAGGAATGGTTGATTTACAATTCTTCTATCTTTTTGGGTTTTTGAATTGATAGTCTTTTGACAAACAAGTAAGGAGTTATCTCAATATCCAAATATACACATCTTGTTGTAATCATGTTAAATCACCCAAAGTTTGCAGAACATTTGGTCCCATTAGTTACTTGAACTAGGTGTTCAACATCATCATTTCCTTAATTAGCATCAACAAAATCTGCCGATATGGACACTAATCTCATAATATTAATGTTGGATGGGGAAAATCTTTCAAGTAAGTTTCATACATGTAATTATTCTCTTGAATTGCAAAAAAAAAATAATAATAATAAATTGCACGCATATCATTTCTACATGCTATACCCACTTTGGATAGACTTTTTTTTTTGTTCGAATAATTTAAACAGAATTTTCATCCATTTATACTACTAAGAGTGGTTTCAATAAATAATTCAATAAAAACTAAAAAAAAAAATGCAAGATGGAGAATTTACTTCATTCTTTTGTTTCTTTATTTAACATGCTCTTAAAAGAAGGTTTGAGGAAGAAATGACATTGCTTAATATTTTTGCAAGTTTATTTCGTTAAGTCTCTCTCGCAATTATAGAATTCTTAATGTTAAACATTGGAAATCTATGAATGCATACTGGAATTTCCCATACAATTTTCCAACCTTTTCCCAAGCTTAAAACACCGACTTGATTCCAAACTTTGCAAAAAAAAAATGGTAAATGATTTTAAGGTATAATCTCGTAAGCTATTAATTTAATTATTCAAGAATTTTATTTGGGAATAAAAAGCCAAGAGTTATGCATCAATTATAGGACACTAAAGTGACTCATAGATTCCTGCCATTTTTTTTTTTTTAAAGGAAAAAGCGTTACTCTCGAATCACATAATCTTGTAAAAGTTAAGAGCATTGCATGAAAAGAGACAAAGAAGAAACATAAATGAGTCTAAGTTAAAGAAAAAAAGCAAAAAAAAAAAAAAAAAAAAACGAATATAAATGGATCTAAGTAACAGAAAAAAGAAAAAAAGAATAAAGAATAAAGAAGATGGAGTGGGCCCTAGTTAAAGAAAAAGAGTTAGGCGAAGGATTGTTGCATCGCTTTGTTGGATGGCCAACTTTTTACACGACTAATTAACAGGCCTAATTCCATAAAAACCTCAAACTTTAAATATAATCTCAATTCTACTCCAATTTTTTTTTATCTTTAATAAATAGAGTAATATCCTGAAAAACCCTAAATTTGTACACTTATGATAAATTCGCCATAAACTAATTTTTTAATCATGAAAAATTTCAAATTAGTACACCCGTGATAAATTTATCCCAAATGATCACAAAAAACCCCAAACTAGTATACTTGTGAAAAATTTGTGAAAAAATTGTCTCAAACTAATTTGTTCGACCGCCAAAAACCTCAAACTGATACATTTGTGACAAATATACCATCCATTAAGGTGAATTGATACCATAAAAAATCACAAAAATAGTATATACGTGACAAGAGAGTAAAATCCCAAACTAGTATAATAGTCAATTGTCATATATAATCCAATTCAACAATTTAATAGTCTAATTTAACATAAATAAACAGAGAGTAAATTTGTCACAAGTGTATCAGTTTTTGATAAATTTATCAAATTTGTATTAGTTTGGGATTTTTAATGGTCAAAAAATTAGTTTGGGATTTTTTAGAGTATTAATCCTACAAAAATTACCAACTTTTACTTTAGTCCAAATTTGCTCTCGTTAAACCCTTGTCCAAAAATTGCCACTAGTTTCTTTAATATTAGTAATAGAAGGAGGCTACCGATGTTTCATACGAATATGGGAGTTTTGATAAAGACTCATGTTCGATAATAAACCTCTAACTAGCTCCAATGTTGATAATTTTGAAGAAGTTGGTGACAATTTATGGACGAGTGGGTAGACTTGGGACTAAAGTAAAATTTGGTGATTCTTTTTAGACAAAAAATTGGGGCAAATTTGAAATTGGACCTAAAATTGGAGTTTTTTTAGGGAATTAAGCCCTCATTAACATGATGTGAAAATGAAATATGATTGTATGCGTATTAAAAAACTAATTAACCTTTTATACACAAATAAAAAACATAGTCTTTGCTATTTGGTTTTTTTCAATTTTTCTATCACACGAGAAGACACTATTAGTTAAATGAGTTAACATATTAACCAGGTCAATGCGATCTAGTAAAATACATTTATGCACTCTATTACACGTTTGACCATATTTTTATAAGAGTTTGTATCTTAAATGTGTCATGTTGTGTGACTCGTTTGATAAAAGTTTTATGTTGGGTTTTAAAAGAATGACACAATTAATAATGAATTGAATATGTATGAATAATGTAGATAAGAGGATATAGAAAAGTAGACACATAAGGGATTACTACCAAAAAAGTGATAAACTTATTGTACAAATACTAATTTATTTTTAAAATTTTCAATTTGGCTAATTTAGTTTCAAGCGTTTAAACAATTTGCCAATATAGTCAATTTAGCCAATTATGGCTAGAAATCGCTGATGTGGATGCCAGCCATACTACATTGCATGAAACGATGATGTGGACAATTTTTTGCAACTTTTTTAAAAACATTCTATTTTTAGATAAATTTTTGAATTTCTTTTCTTTTCTTTTGTCTTTTACACTAGATTAGGCCATCCGGCCTTGTCGATCACAAGTGAGGCGGCCCTCACCCATATTTGCTAAGAGACTACAAGCCCTTGCTAGCAATTAGTTAGGGCTTGCTCGGTGGTTGGCAACAGTCACTAGCCATTGCTAAGACCCTAACAATTCTCACCAATCATGATGAAGAAAAAGAAAGAAAGAAAAGAAATATAAAAAAATTCATAAAAAAGTTGTCCATGTTGGCCACTAGTTGTGCCACATAGAATAACCACCATCCAAGTTAACAAATTTTGATCAAAATTGAATGAAATGACTATATTGGTAAATTATATAAAAAAAAAAATTAGGACTAATTGGTTCGAAAAGTTTAGAATTGAATTACAATCCGTAAAATAAGTATATAACTTTTTTTGGTAATTTTCCCGAATTTTATAGGGAAATGGTGTTGAATATGGAGAAAGGTTTGAGGTAAATGCTTATGTAAATGAAAAATAAATTGCAAATAGACACAGTGATAGAGAAGACAATGAGTGGGCCCAATATAACCACAGTAATTCCCCGTGATAGAGGCTTACTTGCTCGATGAGAAAAGTTTTGAATGCCAAGTCCATCATTATTGTGGACAAAATCCGCAATTCAAAGCAGGGGAAATATTGATGAAATCAAACAATTGCCGATGTCATCAATTCATCTCACTCATTGAATTATGTTGACTCAACATGGGACCCATGTAATTTAACGGTTGACATTGACTTGCACATGATTAATGTAAGTGTCGGTCCAACATGACTTACAAACTCTGGCACAAAAAATTCAAAAGAAGAAAAAAACACGACTCACAAAGCATGTGCAAATTAAGAATATTTTGTGGAGCCTTCATGGAAAAACCAAAGACAAAAAGAGCATTACATGGGCTCCAAGTTTTTTTTTTTTTTTTTTTTTAAATGTAAGAAACCAAAAATATACTTTGGGTCTCACCTAATTACCTCTACTTTTTCAAAATGCCAAATATATAATCGAGTTTTTCCTTTGGAAACCACATCACATTTTTACAGCAATTATCTTGTTGTCCTTATATAAAAGTGTTATCTTCTACAAAATACTTTCATTCACCAAATCCTAAATTCTCGCACTCACCCAAAAACCTTGAAATTGAGCAAAAACTAAACCACCCAAACCCTAAGCAATACGTTAAAATAAGTTTCCTAGAAGGGACAATTTAATCTTTACAATATAGGGTTTTGCTTAGAGGTATGTGAATGGTTTTTGTATAAATAGAGGGTGTCAGTAGTCATTGGGTCAACAATAAGATATCTTTTTGGTATTTTCCATAGAATAAAAGTACCCATTTTAAAGTCAATATAAGCACCACTCTATAGAAGTGTACAGCAAATTATACAATGATTTATAGGAAAAATGATGCAACAAACTTTCATTAGCTACCTAAACAAGTGAGTCATATTTAAAGATTCAAAGATATATCACATCATTTCCTATTCGATTTCTTCAACTAGTATTCTAATTCTAGCATTAATAAAAAGAAGAGATAATATGAAAATTCAGCCTTTAAACTTTTAGTAGATGTTCCGATTTCAGCCGTAAACTTTAATTTTGGTCAAATTGATGTTTGTGGTTGTTGATTCGAATCAATTTGGTTTTTTTTTTATATGGTTTGATAAACGAAGGAATTAATACTTTTTTAATATAGTAGTCTAATAAAACAATATTGATTCATTCTTCTGCAAATATATATAGTTTGTCAAACAACATGGATTTTTCGGTTCTATAAACTGTTATGAATGTGTGCAAACTGCCCTATGCATTATATAAACTCTATCTATAAATGGTGAGCACAATCCTAAGATTATTCCATGCGAGAAACACCGGGATCAACATATTTAGCAAATATTTGTCTATTGGATATTTTATAATTCTTTAATTTTCAATTTGAGTGCTCATTTGATATTTTGCATAACAAAGTTGTTCGTGACTAGGTGGATCTACGTATCCTATGGAAGCACACTCATATGACTTACTAGACAATGTCTTTCTCATCAATAATATCAAGTGTCTTGTTAAATGGGGTGTCAGCAAACATTTCATAAACTCATCATGGATACTGAAATTTCATAATTGGAAACTCGGATGGTTACAAATGGATGTGTGACTAGAATCAAGATAGAACAAATTGAAAGATAAAACATCAACTTGGCACAAAGTATTAGGTATTGTCTATGCATGAGATACTTTTCTTGTACCATTTAATGTATGAAATGCCTTATTTGTGTTAATTTGCGAAATGATTGGTTCACAATTCTTTTACTTTTTTGGCTTTTTGGTAGATATTATTTGCTGACAAACAAAGAACTATCTCGAGAGGTAAATGTACATTCCCCATTATTCTTCCTATATATCTTGTTTTAACTTGTGTTATATTAAAGAGAAGCAACAAAATTCAAACTAAGCAAAAACATGGTCCTCAACTTTACTTGAAGAATTAGCTTGATTAGTTACTTAAACTAAATGTTCAACGTCACGTGTTAATGAAGTTTGCTGATATGGTTACCGATCTCATAAAATTAATATTAAATGGAGAAGATTTTGCAAATAAGTTCCATACATGTAGTTATTCACTTTTATCTGCATGTAGCACTCACTTCGGATAAGACAATTTTTTTACACTTTATTTATTATAAACAGTATTCTCATCTGCGTAATCTAAGCCACTAATAGCAAGTTTGAAACTATTTTCACGGAAACTTAAAATATGACAAGAAGAACGAAGAAATCTCTGCTTTCAACATGTATGGAAAATGTACTTCATCCTTTCTTTTATCAATCTAAAAAATAATCTGAAATTAAGGTTTGAGGAAGAAAATGACAGTACTTGATTTTTTTGCGAGTGTATTTCCTTATGGTCCCGGCAATTTAAGATTTTTTAATACAGGACATTTGAAATCTACGAAAGCACACTAGAATGTACTGCACAATTTTATTTTCATTCGAAGCTTAAAACTCCTGCTCGATTCAAGATTTTTGCGAGAAAAATGGTAAATCCTTTTGAGTACGATCAAATGAACTATTAATTTAAGTATTCTATAGGTTTATTTCTCTATTGTCAGTAGAATAATAGACAAACCAACAAACATCCATCTCAGTTAATTTTGAATGGCGAAATGGGAGCCGGGTATCAAGTATAGAACCTCAACGTAACTCCCAAAATCTGCCAATATCTTTTAAACGGAATCACGAACTATGTGATTTCGTGCAAGTTAAGATCATTGTGGGCCTAAGGATTGTAGCAGCATCGCTTTGTCGGACGGTCACTTCTTGACACAAAGTGCTTTCGGTCAGACGCATAAATGCCTCTTTAGCATTGCATAGGGTGTACGAGGGCTCCGATTTTCCTTTTTCGAGGCAGAACTTCTCCAGACAGAGTTCTTTAATTTTTCAGATGAACTTTTCCTTTTTGGCCCTGTCGTTTCTCTGGACTCTGTTGGACCCAGATTGCCTGGTTCTGTGGAAAACCTGTTGCCAGTTGTGTTGGCGGGTGGGGAAGTAACATGCCCTTTTGGAGGGTCCCTCTTGTATTAACTCCAATTTGGCTTCGACGGAATTTTGTCATTGGTTGAATCAAGATCATAATTGAGTTGAATGGAAGAACGTCGCCGTTATCTCGTGAATTACGTGATAATGGACGGGTTTAACATTTATCTTCATTTCAGATTTGCAGAACAAATTAATTTGAAGCCTCATCACACAGAGCCTCTCCCTTCAGGTTTCTATGAAGCTTTAGCTTGCATCTTAATTGGAATCATGGTATCGGTTTACCTATTTAAGGTAAGCCCAAATTATTTTTTTGATTGTTCAGATGTTTTAAGGAATGATTCAAGACGTTTATTATCGAATAGTAATTGTATTTGATTCGGGGCGACTTCAAATAAGAAGATTAAATTGTCCCAAATGATATACTACTTCTAATTCATTTTAGAAAAGAAATATGATGGACTTTTCGACAACTTTAAATGTCCATCTACATACGATTTAAAAGTCAAGCTTCAATAAATAAAAAATGATATGCAAATATCTTTGCTTATATGACGGTAGTAGAATGGTAATATTACCTATTCTAATGATGCAACAAACTTTCATTAGCTATCTGAACAAGTGAGTCATATTTAAAGATTCAAAGATATATCACATCATTTCCTACTCGATTTCTTCAACTAGTATTCTATTTCTAGCATTAATAAAAAGAAGAGACAATATGAAAATTCAGCCTTTAAACTTTTAGTAGATGTTCCAATTTCAGCCATAAACTTTAATTTTGGTCAAATTGATATTTGTGGTGGTTGATTCGAATCAATTTGGAGTTTTTTTTATATGGTTTTGTAAACCAAGGAATTAATACTTTATAATATAGTAGTCGATAAAACAATATTGATTCATTCTTTTGCAAATATATATAGTTTGTCAAACAACATGGATTTTTCGGTTCTATAAACTGTTATGAATGTGGGCAAACTGCCCTATGCATTGTATAAACTCCACCTATAAAATGGTGAGCACAATCCTAAGATTATTCCATGTGAGAAACACTAGGATCAAAATATGACTATTAAGCAAATATCTGTCTATTGGGTATTTTGTAATTCTTAATTCTCAATTTGAATGCTCATTTGATATTTTGCATAACAAAGTTGTTCTGTGACTAGGTGGATCTACGTATCCTATGAAAGCACACTCATATGACTTACTAGACAGTGTCTTTCTCATCAATAATATCAATTGTCTTGTTAAATGGGGTATCAGCAAACATTTCATAAACTCATCATGGATACTGAAATTTCATAATTTGAAACTCGGATGGTTACAAATGAATGTGTGACTAGAATTAAGATACAACAAATTGAAAGATAAAACATCAACTTGGCACAAAGTATTAGGTATTGTCTATGCATGAGATACTTTTCTTGTACCATTTAACGTATGAAATACCTTATTTGTGTTAATTTGCGAAATGATTAGTTCACAATTCTTTTACTTTTTTGGCTTTTTGATAGATATTATTTGCTGACAAACAAAGAACTATCTCGAGAGGTAAATGTACATTCCCCATTATTCTTCCTATATATCTTGTTTTAACCGATGTTATATTAAAGAGAAGCGACAAAATTCAAACTAAGCAAAAAGATGGTGCTCAACTTAACTTTAAGAATCAGCTTGATTAGTTACTTGAACTAAATGTTCAATGTCACGCGTTAACAAAGTTTGCTGATATGGTTACCGATCTTATAAAATTAATATTAAATGGAGAAAATTTTGCAAATAAGTTCCATACATGTAGTTATTCACTTTTATCTGCATGTAGCACTCACTTCGGATAAGACAATTTTTTACAGTTTATTTACTATAAACAGTATTCTCATCCGCGTAACCTAAGCCACCAATAGCAATTTTGAAACTATTTTCACGGAAACTTAAAATATGACAAGAAGAACGAAGAAATCTCTGCTTTCAACATGTATGGAAAATGTACTTCATCCTTTCTTTTATCAATCTAAAAATAATCTGAAATGAAGGTTTGAGGAAGAAAATGACAGTACTTGATATTTTTTGCGAGTTTATTTTCTTATGGTCCTGGCAATTTAAGATTTTTTAATACAAGACATTTGAAATCTACGAAAGCACACTAGAATGTACTGCACAAGTTCATTTTTTTTTTAAGCTTAAAACTCCTGCTCGATTCAAGATTTTTGCGAGGAAAATGGTAAATCCTTTTGAGTACGATCAAATGAACTATTAATCTAAGTATTCTATAAGTTTATTTCTCTATTGTCAGTAGAATAATAGACAAACCGCCAAACATCCATATCAGTTAATTTTGAATGGCGAGATGGGAGCCGGGTATCAAGTATAGAACCTCAACGTAACTCCCAAAATCTGCCAATATCTTTTAAACGGAAAACGTGAATCACGAACTATGTGATTTCGTGCAAGTTAAGATCATTGTGGGCTTAAGGATTGTAGCAGCATCGCTTCGTCGGACGGTCACTTCTTGACACAAAGTGCTTTCGGTCGGACGCAGAAATGCCTCTGTGGCATCGCTTAGGGTACACGAGGGCTCCGATTTTCCTTTTTTGAGGCAGAACTTCTCCCGACAGAGTTCTTTAATTTTTCAGATGAACTTTTCCTTTTTGGCCCTGTTGGACCCAGATTGCCTGGTTCTGTGGAAAACCTGTTGCCAGTTGTGTTGGCGGGTGGGAGAAGTAACGTGCCCTTCTGGAGGGTCCCTCTTATATTAACTCCAATTTGGCTTCGACGGAATTTTTTCATTGGTTGAATCAAGATCATAATTGAGTTGAATGGAAGGACGTCGCCGTTATCTCGTGAATTACATGATAATGGACGGGTTTAACATTTATCTCCATTTCAGATTTGCGGAACAAATTAATTTGAAGTCTTATCACACAGAGCCTCTCCCTTCAGGTTTTTATGAAGCTTTAGCTTGCATCTTAATTGGAATCATGGTATCGGTTTACCTATTTAAGGTAAGCCCAAATGAGTTTTTTGATTGTTCAGATGTTTTAAGGAAGGATTCAAGACGTTTATTACTGAATAGTAATTGTATTTGATTAAATTGTCCCAAATGGTATACTACTTCTAATTCATTTTAGAAAAGAAATATGATGAACTTTTCGACACTTTAAATGTCCATCTGCATACCATTTAAAAGTCAAGCTTCAATCAATAAAAAATGATACGCAAATATCTTTGCTTATATGACGGTAGTAGAATGGTAATATTACCTATTCTAATGGACGAAAAAGTTAAACTATAGTACAGGGCCATGAATATTGATTCTTGTCTATCCGGACGTGCTGCTTCATCCTCCTATATCCCAAAGTCGCGGGCAAGAGAGAAAATAAGCTACCGAATGTACCCTTTTCCGATATCACAGTCTACACTACTTTTCTGCTTCAAGGCTTCCATAGAAAGCCTCCAAAGCACCATTCTCTTGATCCATATAAGCCCTCTTGATGGATTGTTGAAAGGAAAGTTCCCTTGTAACCGAAATTTTAGCACTGAGGCACGATAAATTCACGCAAAGCAAAAACATGGCATTTGGCTCCATTTCGGTTCTGTGGAATAAATGGAACATCCGAGGCTTCGTCATGCTGAGCCTTTGGCTTTAGGTCTTTCTGATTTTATTTGCACCCCTTAGAAAGAAAACATCAAATTGGGCCATTCTTTCCCTCTTGTGGTTGGCTTATTTGATGGCTGACTGGGTAGCTGCATTCGCGATTGGGCTCATCTCTCACAACCAAAGCAATCCGTTCACTCATGAAGCTGAAGTAGATCGAGCACTTCTTGCATTTTGGGCTTCATTTCTCTTGTTACATCTTGGCGGTCCAGACACCATCACTGCCTTCTCTATGGAGGATAGTGTGCTTTGGCGACCGCACTTGCTCAGTCTTGTCTTCCAAGTCGGTTCCGGGATTTATTACTTTATGCAGATCTTTCCCAAAGATAAATCATTGTTGATCCCAACGATATTGGTGTTTCTTGCCGGTGTCATAAAAAATGTGGAAAGGACGGTGGCACTTAATATCTCAAGCCTCCCAAAGCTCAGGGAATGGCCGTTCTCACAGCGCCAGGATCCTAATGAGGTAGCTTTCAAGTTTGATCATGTCTTGGAATACCCAAACCTAAAGTGGGTAAATCTTGACGAGACAAGTGTGGTGAAGCATGCATACTACCTGTTTCAAATGTTTATGGTCCTTCTTGGAGATATCATGTTCACACTTCATGAACGCCAAGTGAGCCGCAAATATTTCAACAAAATTTCTGCAATGGATGCGTTGAGGGTGATATCAGTTGAACTCCAGTTCATATACGAGGTGCTCCACACAAAAACATTGGCAATACATTCTATTTGGAGCTACATTTTCCGCTTCATAGCCTTCACCAATGTTGCAGCGGCTTTCGTCCTGTTCAATCACCTAAAAAGGCATCAGCTCCCCGATCTCGACGTGGAAATTACTTATTCCCTTCTTTTTGGAGGGATAGCTCTTGACGTGATAGCTCTGTTGATGCTTGTTTTCTCTGAGTGGACTATTGTGGGAATCGAGCAAGTTCCATTCCTCAACAAGTTCGTAGTCAACATGAGTGAGCGGAGAAAGCCCCGATTCACCACATGTGAAGCACATCCTAACGCCAATGATACTTATACGGCTTTAGATACACTATTAATTTTTCAAAGGTGGTCAGAATCGATCTCTGCTTGCAACCTTTTATCTGAGGTCACGAAGAAGAGTCCGAGAAAGATGTTGAAGCATGGTCAATGCTCGGGCATCGTTCACAATCAATGTTGGGGACTCATTCGCGATCGATGCTGTGGCATCCTTCGTGTCATTTGCCATCAATGCTACGGCATCCTTTGCATCAGTTTCCCTCGATGCTGCGACATCCTTGGCGTCATTTTCCGTCGATACTGTGGCACAGCCTTCTTCCGTTGTGCCAAGTCTACCTTCTCGTATTGCTTTAGGACAATGGTCAACATAACGATCATTCCGGCAAGCGTTATATTTATATTTATATACAAGTTTCATCTCTCCCCTTTTAGTGTACCTAGGATTGCGAACACAAAATACGTGTCCAAGAATCCCTTCATTAAAGAGTTATGGATCTTTATCTTTGAGGAGGTGAGACGTAAATCTCAGTTGGTGGAAAATGAAGAAAAGGTGAGAGATATTTGAGGCTAAAGGTGATATTTTCCTTAAGAGTGAACCGTGGGGGATTGATTATGAAGTGTATGTCACCGGGGTTAATTTTGATGTTAGTATTATAATATGGCATATTGCTACTGAAATATGCTATAACATAGCGACACCCATAGCAAAAAATGAAAAAAGGGAAGTCAGCAAGATCCTCTCTGACTACATGATATATCTTTTACTTAATCAATCTAATCTCGTATCCACTGTAGCGGGTATTGCCCAAATTAGATCGGCGAAAATACTTGACGAGATGGGTGGACACGAAAGGGATGTGGAGGAGCTATGCGCACGTTTGTATAGTAAGTCTTCTGAGATTAGGGAACCCACGCTCTCTCAGGGAATCAAGTTGGCCAAAGAGATGGAAGGGCTCGAGAAAGATAAGTGGGAGGTGATGAGCGGAGTGTGGGTTGAGATGTTATCATATGCAGCGGCTCATATTAAGGGGGAGACACATGTGCAGGTGTTGAGCCAAGGTGGAGAGCTTCTTGCCTTTGTTTGGTTGTTGATGGCCCATTTCGATTGTTTCTACAATCCTGAATGGGGCATTGGCACGGATTACGAAGATTTGCTTCTCTTTGACAAGACCCAGGATCGCGGAGAAGATATTGCATACCCTCGAAGGAAATTACCATGGGAGAGGGCGAGCCCAAGGGACATAACACGTGACAGAACATGGGACCTGTACTTCATGGATCCTGCCATCAGACGTGATCTCTCTCATACCCATTAGCTTTTGTAATAGAATATATATGGATGGTTTGATGCTTAAATGCAATTCACCTTCTTCAATAAACAGGACCGCGTTAAGCCAATTGACAATACAATTCCATGCTAGATTAGGAAGAGTCAAGGCATTACCAGTTCTCATCAAGCAATTTACAAACCAATTTCATGAGACGTAGAATTATCAGGAAGAGTCACAAATCAGCTCTAAAAGTTTTGAATGTACCCATCACAAGTTATGACTAGTTACTACATTAACTCCACCATGCTACAGTACATCACACGGTCACCCAACGCTTAGCCCCATCTGCCAGAGTCCCGCTTTGAAGTGCTGATGCATAGAACTGCAACAAGTCAAACTAGTTAGGACCAGTCCAAGTTGCCCAAGATATGTCATAAAAATCAGAAATTCTGAATACATCATTACCGTTATTTCCTCGAATAAAAGAACGCATGTGCGAGATCCTTGTTTTTAATGTTTTCCAAAAAGACGAAATGAACATCTTGTGCGATCATCATCTAAACTGAGAAGTATTTTCACTCATATGTGGTGCCAAGAACTCAACCCATAGATCATCATCCCCGCCTAATTAAAGTTACAGACAAGTAGTTGAAGGCACATTGGATTCAATACATTGACAAATTTTTTGTTGAAGAATTCTCCTAATGGATAGAGATCATGTTGAGAGAAGTACCTCGACAATTGATGCCAAAATTCAGTTTGACGATAACCGGTCTCCTTGAGAATATATTTCAAGAAATCTGTGGAGGGTTTTTGCGGCAGCCAGCCCTTTCTGTCCTCCTCCTCCACTCATCCTCCAAGCCCGCTTCCTCTACTTGAAACAAGAAAGATCGATAAAACGTAATTCAATCGAGTGGAAAAGAAACCAAAAATTGCCAACTAATTTACACAGAGAAAAGGCTTATGACAAATTAGTTGGTCAATCTATCATATTGCATTGCTGAAATTTGGTTTCCTACGCTTGTCTTAACTTATTTCTTGGAATAATGGATGGTGGTGATCTCTTTTGTGAAGAAAATCAAATAATAGACAGCCATAATGATGAGATGAATCAGAGATTATTGTCTAATTATTTAAATTTTCAACAGCTTGATTTAATTTTTTTTAGAATGTTAAAAAGAGTTCACCTTAGTTGGTATTTTCCTTTCTCATTTTTTTTAATTTCCCTTTTCAACCTTTCTTTTTTCCTCTCAACAAATGACTTTCTTAATACGGTGTTGTTATATGTCGTACAAGCTGGTTTGTTTAAGAGAATGAGAAATAAAATTTATTGATTTATTTTTACTATAAGTTATATGATTTATCAAAAATATCTCTTAA
The DNA here is from genome assembly GCA_017140395.1 of Eucalyptus lansdowneana. Lineage (NCBI taxonomy): Eukaryota > Viridiplantae > Streptophyta > Magnoliopsida > Myrtales > Myrtaceae > Eucalyptus > Eucalyptus lansdowneana. The sequence continues at coordinate 5,788,440 of CM029483.1, read as the reverse complement.
ATTAATAATTTTCACTCGTTTGTCAAATCGTGGTCTCCTGCGTACATCGTATCGGTGGTCCACCATCGTCTCCTCTCAAAGCTCTCCTCCTTTCGCGCCACGGGACTCGCATCGCCCCGATCCTCCGCCACGACGGACGACGGAGCATCCGCTTCGACGGGCGAGCGCTTCCCGTGGCCTCCGCCGCCGCTCCGCCCATCGACGCCGGATCGTCGATTCGGAAGCCGATCAGCTGGTGGCCCGGTACGTACTTCTCTCGCCCGTCACCAACGCCTCGTGGGAAGCGAGATCCGAGATATTCGAGGAGGTCGGCGATGCCGGGGCGATGGAGAGCGCTGCTTCGCCGGTGAGCGAATTGGTTCCGAGGAATCCGTCCAGGAGCAGGACGAGCGTTTTCTTCAAGTTTTCGAGTGATTATGTTGCTCGGAGATCAGTGTGGGAATCCTTGGGATGAGATCAGGATGGGGAAGCTGGTGGAAGATGTCGATGCTCTCGCTGGGACTATATAAGGTAAATTAAACCGAGCTTTGAACAACTATCGGATGGTGATGGTTTTGTTTCTGGTTCTGAACGTGGTGCTGTTACATGGGTTGGGCGCTCATCAATGGCGATCCAACTGGATGTAACTCAGTCCACGGAAGGTATCATATGAAACAGTACTTCCAATCGATGAAAGTATGCTACTTCCTCCCCTCAAGTTGATGATTGCTTTATTGGCTTATGGGACGAGAATATACATTTCCATCTGCTGCCACTAAGCAGTTGCAGGAGCAAGGAGCCACATTACTCCTGATCCTGAAGGATGGTGTCATTTTGATGGCTGTGCCTTAAATGCGTGTTTATTCTTTGCAAACCTTATTAACTCCTGCATGTTTTCTTTACTCTACTCATAAAAACTATGGAGAAGTTTGCGAATTTGCTAGCCATTCACCATTCTCTTATTACCAAAAAATAATAAAAAAATCAAACCCATCCTAACAACAGAAAAACCTGCTAATCAACATCCTCTCCAAGAAATATTGGTAGTTTGTCAAGGCTTCGACATGTTGTTCAAGCACAATACTCAGATGTAAAATCTTCAAGAAGTTATCCTTTCCGTGATAGAGTCTCATTACTGATCCATTATCCTGTTTACCTTAAACTGGTAATTTTCTTCAGATATCCAGCATTCCTCAGATTCAGTTGCACTTACTGCCAATTTCACATTTGTGGCTCGTGATTCTAAAACTGGGAAATCAGCTCCAATTAAACCCATCTTGCCAGAGATAAAGAGAGAAAAGTTACTTTGGCAAGGGGCAGAAAAGAGGAGTAAAATGATGAAAAAGAAGAGAGAAGAACGTAACGGAGATACTAAGGCGGAGGACTTGTCCAGGCTCCTAGCTTTACTTGCCGAAGGTCATGTCTTCTGTAATATGCCTGCTCTGGCAGACACAGATAGCATTCTGATAAGGGACACTTGTTTTGAGAACTCATTAGGATGCCAACCACAGGAAAGGAATATTCACTGGAGGATATTCGGAGGATTTTAATGTGAAGGGCTTTTGAAATGGCCTTTTCAACCAGATATGCCTTTGCTGCTGTGGCATCCTGGTTCTTTGAAGTTGACTATGTTGATTTCTTGAGACCTGTAAGTATTCATCCGGCACATGATGTATTTCTATGTCTAGGTACTGCTGTTGCATTACTTAGCTGCTGGGTGTGGATCTGTGGCAATGATTACATGATGTGCCTGCTGTTACAGTCTTCTATAAGCACGGATTGTTGTACTTGAGCCTCACTCTTGCAGTTTGATTAATATGTGTGAAATTATGGATCTGTTAAGTGGAAGATCATAATCTGAAGGATATTATTTTTGGGATGTAGGCGGATGCTGGCAAGTTTCTCTGCCTCAAATGCTGTGTCCTGTAAACGAAGCTTGACAATCCAGCTGAACTCCTAATTGACGTCGAAGTTGTGGCCAATGTGATGCTTACCTGAGCTCAGGTCAAGCGAGGTACCATTGGCCCAAGCATGTTACATTTTCCTTTAGCAAATTTTGATACCATTCTGCTACTCTGATCAGAAGTCAAAGGATGCTGTGGTTAGGGGATTATTCTCTTTTACTCCCCCTTTCTTTTGGGCCCAAGCTATCTACCGTCCCTTAACATAATGGTCATGCATAAGAAAATTTGAATAGAAAACAAGAATGAACTGGTTACCTAGTTGGGGGATACTGAAGTCTGTCTTTAATCCTATCTAAATGGTGAACTGAACCTTTGTGAAGTTACCATATCTTTGGTCAGACTTGGTTTCATATCACCATGTCTTAGATACTCCTAATAAATTTGTTGTTATTTCATCTATCATCCTAACAGGGGCCAAATGAATTCTACTTTACATTAACCATACGTCCTGAGGCCTTGAATGATGGACTCAGGATTTGGAAGTCCCATCCATGGAAGAAAAGGCTTGGCATGTCCTTGAACGTGTGGATGCTGAGAGTTGTCAGACTTCATCCTGGATACACTTCTCCAGTGACTGAAGTGAACGGTAGGTTGAATGATAATTAGTGAGCGACTGAAGTTGATTTTCGAAAAGCAGGACAACATTGCCAAGCAAAAGAGGAACTCAGGGACGTCAGTCTAGTTTGGAACTTGAGGGATGTCTAACCCACCAAACATGCATCAGCATTGCGAAGTCCAATTATTTACCACTTCTGAGAAAGTCTCACTGCGCGATGAGATAAACCAAAGATTAGAAGATGCCAAGTAAAATGATGTTGAGAAATAAGAGTTCCTGCCAAGTAAAGTCTCAAAAGGACATGGGACTAAACATGTCACTGGTTCAAATTGATGGATGGTGATAGGAAGGTTGTGAACTTCGACATCTGGTAATAAACTGGTACTATGTTCAGTGTTGACATATGAGTGTTTTTTTCTTTGTGACAGAGTTGTTTGCTTTGTCCTATTGCTAGGTCAAGGGACTACATGCTTGCCATTGCATCGAGAATTAACAAAGCTCTTATGATAAGGCTTCTTTACAGTGGAATTCTTTGGAAATTTGTTTGCAGAACATGCTTGGAAGCAATTGGTAAGTCAGCATCCTTCATAAGATAATCCATCAACATTTCAGATTTAGACTGGTTTGATAATCTGGGGTCAGAACTTGGGAGTTTATTGGTACCGGATCTAGTTGCATTTATTAGCAATTTATTTGAGACAATTCTCTGTTGAGCTGCTTATTCTTACCAAATTTCTATACTTGAATGATTGAAAATGGAAAAGGTTAGAACAGAGCATTCTTGCGAGCAGTTGCAAGAATTTTTTGTTGAAACCTGGCTCACCGAGCCTTCATTTTCATTTCTCCCTAATAAGTTTCCAATAATCTACTATGTCCAATCTGAACATTCAGTTGACTTTAATAATCAGATCCAACTCAAACTATGATGTTGGTTCTATACCAATGAGACCTTACGCAAGGCCATGAAAAGACCTAAAAAGAGTTCTGGTGAGCAAAGCCTCAAGATTTTCAGTACTTCGTGCAGTTGGTCACCTTGCTGATTCTGTTAGGACGGTTAATATTATGTAGTTCCATAAACAACTAGCAAAGCACATGCAATTGGCATTCATGAGAACATATACATCTGTATTAAGGAGAAGCTTAACACAGACTTCATGAACTTTTCACTGCAGGCCCCCGTAGTTTTATGTGAAGCCCCTATTGAAAGTCGTGTGTTACAAGTTAAATAGAAGAACGAAATTAAATTGTCGCCCTAGGGCCATAGGTGAGTTTAGAACAAACTTATATAGCTAGTGTTGTTGATACCATTGTGACTATGTCTGAACCCCCAAGAATAAAGTGGTTCAGGGAATTAGTATGTTACAAATGCATTTTGTCTTGCTAATCGAAACTTAGTGAATAGCAAAAACTCACCAACTTGTTGTGTTTCTGGGAAAAACCCTATTAGCTATTCTTTACGTTACGAGTCAAATTATTGAGCTTTAAGGGGAGAAAAGAAAAAGCTCGAAAACATTTTTTGGCTAAAACCAGTTACAGATGGCTGGATTAGTACAGCATAGAATCTTGTTCTTGCCATGTTCTAACTAGTTACCATATATGAGGTTCTGTCTTGAAGGAAACAACTATTTAGCTAGAGTTAAAACCATATCTCAAGCTCTTGCTGCAAGTCAAATGGGAGAGACATGCCTTAGGGCGTTAGCTTCAACCAACAATATGGGTGAATATGAACTGGTCGGATTTACGCTTTTGCATAAGCAACTCTTTCATTTTTTTCTATATTTGTAAGAATATGATCTTCCATTTATTTCTTCTGTTTATTTGGATCTCATAATTGTTCTCTTGATGGTAGTTGATGAGACATGCTCACAAAAAACTTAAAAAAGATTTTTTGGACAATTATCCCTAATAGGGAAAATCGTCCAAAATGTAAGAAGATGGACAGTAGAATGTGCTTCAATTTCTTTACTGACACGGTCCGTATATATAGATACACACGTGGTGCACCAATTAATAACTTAATTTCCATCATTAAGAACACAGAAAAGTAGGACCCCTTTTTAAAATGTTTTGCCCAAGCTCTCGTGATGGATGAAACGTCAACAAATGTGTACCTCTTTGTTGTTGTTACTTCTTGTTGGGGTGTGTACCTCTTTGTTGTTGTTACTTCTTGTTGGGGTGTGTACCTCTTTGTTGTTGTTACTTCTTGTTGGGGTTTGGTGGACAGAGTTTAAGCCTATTAAGCTGCCTTAGATTTCATTGGGAGCAGAAGTTATTGAATTGAAAGCGCCATCTAATTAATTCGATTGTTTATTATCACTTTGAAAATCCCAATGTTGAAATTTGATGATGTAATTGCCTTTTCAATTTTCATTGTTTTTCTCATGAGATTGACCTTCTTGAAAAATAGAATTCACTTCTTAAAGAGAGTGAAAAGAGTTGAAGACAACAACATCTTCCATTGGCATAGCTTTCATATTCCCCTCATCAGTAAAGCAATCAACAACCCCTCACTTGGTTTATGCTTGTCTGGTCTCTTTTTATCTCTTGTTGAAAGTTAGACTACAAAAAATAACGAACACACATGAGTCGATCAGCTGTGTAAACACCTAGACAACCTTGAGAATCTCTATATGTTTAGAGTAAAGGGCTAAGTATCCACATTTGTTTAGGAAGATAGAAGATTAAGCTGTCCAAGCATGTGAAAGCATGTAATTGACTCGATAATATGGTCTTTGTCCTTTGAGAAAGAGAAGGAATGGCAGTTCTAGTCCTTTTCTTTTGTCAGCTGTATGACATCAACCTCTCAGCGTCATACAAATATGATATACAATTATATACAAATTGGTTGGGCTATTAACCAGTGAGGTTAAGACTTAGTTCTGGATTACCGTAATAAAATAGTACCGGTAGCAGACTCGATAATATCGTCTTTTGTCCTTTGAGAAACACAAGCTGTAAAAAAGTAGACAGGTTGATTGATTTTAGAGCGTGCAAACCGTCGTATGCATCTATATAAATTATATAACATTGTATAAGGCCACTTCTAAAATGGTGAGCACAGTTCTAAGATTATTTTAAATGAGAAAAATTAAGATCTAAAAACAATTCCATCGTATCTTCACCAAACGTATGCCTATTTAGTCAATTAGTTGGGTATTACATGATTTTGCTAATTCTCGATCGTAAGTTGTAGTATTTTCCAATGAACGCTATGTTTCTATAACTTTAGAATAATAAATAAAAGATTTAGTTCCACGTGCAATTTTATGTCTGTGATTTTTGTTCACATGTAATCCCTTTGCTACTAAAACAATAGATATCGTATGTTAATGTAGTAGTGGAAACTGCACTACTGAATGGCTGAAGATGGCGTCAGGGTATGAAAGCGAAGTAAAGTGGTGTCCGGGCCGTAAAAGATAAAAGAAATTATCATAATACCTATGATGACGAAAATCAAGAGTAAGATGAAAGAATAGTGGAAACGCAAGTCTTCTAGTTGATTATAACCCAATCAATTTCAATCATTACCAATTTCTTTTTGTTGTTGCCAAAAGCCTAGCTTCACTCTCCTTTCCGACCTAAGTATCTTATTTCTATCAACAACTATATTTATTAATATCTATTATGTTGGGACTAATAATACAACCTAGAAGGGTTAATTAGTTCGATGGTGACTATGAAGAACTTTTGTGGAACATAAGTAAACAACACGAAAAATAACTAAGAGCAATCACGTGCACAAGAGGTTATCTGCTGAGACTATGCGAAGGTGGTGTTGGTGAGCACGTAATGATGATAATGATGGATAGAATATGTAAAGCCTACAATAATTTATAGTGATTCGATTTTATCCCCAAGTTTACATTTAGTCTGGAAGTGATACCTTTAACATGGGCTAGATTCCATTAGTAATCTTTAGGACAACTACAATCAATAAGTGTATATAACACAATATCGAGACACAATCACTCTTACATATACACTTGTTCTCAAAACGATTACAAGAATAATGAAACTTTCTAATTAAAGAGGAGATAGATGAAGTACAATAGCAATACTTCCAATTTTTCCATCCAACCTTTTCTATGCTTCTTTGATCCTTATTATATAGATGTCTTCAACAATTTCGTTAGAAACTCTCGTGGAATCCAATAGCTGTTTTAAGAGTTACCAAGAGTTTTTGCCAAAATCAGCAGCCCATTACTACCACTTGAATTTTAGTTAACAATTCAAATTTTCACCGTAGTAAAAGTACAAAATCGAAATATAAATAAATAAATGGCAAGATAATAAATAAATAATAAATAACAAATAAAAATGGGAGCCAATTCGGATGGGTCCGTTCATGCGAGTCACTCTCGACCCAAGTTGCCTTCGTTCCATATCTTAATTGCCGAAACCGAGAGCTTCCGACGGCTTGAGTACCGACTGAAGTTTGCTTTCAGATCCCGATTCTGATCGTCCTCATCGCCATTGCCTTTGTCGCCGTCGTTTCTCAGCATTCCTGAGCTGCGCCTTTCCTGCTCTGCTTCTCCCTGTTTTCCAGGCCGCGAAGCTTGAAAAGCTTGAAAAGCTTCAATCTCGGTTTGGGCATCACCACCGAAGTTGATCACTTTCCAGGACTTCTTCTTGTTACTGTAAGCTTCGGTCATGATCAAGATTCCTCTTCGGTAACGTGAAATTCAAAACCTTTTGTCTTGGTTGACTTAATTTAGGATTAAGAGCAGAGATTAATGTCATGGCGGTGCTATGCGAAAACAGATTTTTTTTTTTTTTGACGAATTGGTTTAAATCATTGATGCTTTGGTATTGTCAAATTGAAACGTTGCTTTAGTATTGCATATAGGAAACGTCTCGGATGCCGAATCAAATTAGCATATAATTTGTCGCTGACTCTGGATCACTTTGAATGTATGTGGACATGTTCTGCATGAAAGGAATTCTTCATCAATCACTGAGCACAATTGCAGTTTGATTTCCATGTTACTTATGATCAAATCTGCACCTTTTGTTTTTATGTTGCTCCGTTGTTGCTGTGCTCGCTGCGATGGTGACTCAGTGATAAAAGAAATGAAATGGAGTCAATATAGCATTCGACAATGATCCGAGATTAGTTTTTCTGAGAGCCATCTCCCTTGCATCCCATTTGCTCATGTTCTGGTCATTTTCGTTATGCTGAGAAAGGAAGAGTCTGGTAATGGATGGTGGTTGACCGGGGTAGCCGCATGACGGAGGTGGTTGATAGTCATGTTTGGGAGATTGATAGTCATGGACCAATGTCCATCACAAATCTCTAGCTCCTGCTGCTGCTGCTTCTACTACTCTTAGTAGCAAGACCTCCCACATAGATAGGGCAGGTCTCATCGGTTCTAGATCCATATGAGGGTTTTACTACTGATGTGTTCTTGGTTATTCTTTTCCCCCTTGATTTAGCCTCTCCCCTAAACTTCCTTGAAAAAATTTCTCGAGATTGTTCTCAATTTTTGTGCTTGCGTTTCCTTCTTTAGATGCCCTAGAATTAAGAGATGCTTCTGCTCTATCTGATCTTCTGCTTTTTACAGTAGCATCAACATTGTGTTCTTAGCCTCTTCTAAGTCCTTCATAGCAAAGAATCACTGGATGTCTACATTCTTATCTTTTTGGTTACGTTACTCTCCGCATCAAGTTCCTCTGGTTGCTATTGAGCAAGGTGGTGATTTCACTTTTGTCAACATGACAACCAGATTGATTCCTGGAAGATCTGTCATTACTCCTCCCTTATGAAAATAGCTACGCATCATTCTCATACTGGTGGATATGTTAGTTTCATGATTAAATTAACTGTCCAAAATTGAATGCATTGCGGTCTTACGACTACTGTTGTTGCAGAGGAAACAAGAGAGGCTGAGGAAGATGGAAGAGAGACAGGCATACTTGCAACTTTACGAGGCCAAGGAAGCCCTCCTTCACGTATGCAGCGATGGTTGCAGGATGATTGGACCATGCGACAAACTCCTTAGAGCATCGCAGCCTGCCTGTGGATTCCTGCTTGTAAAGGACTTAAGACCTTAGTACGTCATTTTACCAGTTGCTAGGTTCGCGTTCCTGGAGGATGTGTTCACTGCAAGCGCATGTAGCAGCTTCTTGAACTGCACTCTCGGATGTGTACCGAGCCTGATGATTGCAAGCTTCCTCTCTGTAGGTAAGTCAAAAGAACTTCTATGTTTGTCTCCTCAATTTTAATATGGAGAAGTTTAGATGGATGCAGGAACGTGTCTAAATGGGTTGTTCTACGTCCACGTTTTTTTTTTTTTTCTTTTGATCAGTCCAATTCTAACTCCTCTCTCTCAAACTTTTATTTTGCCTCTTAGTAGTTTTGAGAGTCGAACCTCACACTTAAAACTAAATGTCCCCACCCTACCCTTATCAGTGGGCCATGGGCCCAATGGCTTCATTCACTTAATTAATTAGGTCCTAAAGAGCATTGGATATTGAGCAAAACTCGCTTCAGACGGTGAAGTGAGAATTGCATTGCTGACTCATAAGTTCACATTTCAAGTGTCTTGCACGGAAAAAAGCCCAACACTGATCTGAAGAAACTATGGTTGATGAGTCAAAACTTTTAAAGGCAAGAGTGTTTTTCTTCCCAAATGATTCTTCAATGATTAATAAATAAGTGATTATGCGAGATGCATATGGGGGAGTGAGTCACCTTATTGTGCGTAGAGTTGAAGAGCAGCATCTTCGTTGAACTGATATGTATTGTGAATTTGGTGGCTCTACATAATGTCTCTTTTGCTTTTGCCAGGCAATTTATAGTGAAGATTCGGCATCAAACCAAGAAAGATGATTCCAAGTGGAAAATGTTTGTCAACCAAATAATTGCAGCTAAGATGCATTGGACCACTCTCAGCTCGGTGCTCAGGTTTATTGTGATAACTTCGTATCTTTTAAAAAATATGCTTTCCCACAAGTTTGATTCATCCCAATTCAAAATGAATAAATAAATTGCTGGGAACTTATAGTTCTTTTTTTATACAATAAGTCTTTATAGTGACCTGTACATGAGTTAGTTGGATAATGTATATACATTACTTACATTTGATTTTTATCTTCTTTTTTTTTTTTTTTTTTTTTTTTTTTTTTTTTTTGGTTGGATCAGATTGCTTTACTTCATTAGCCACAAGGCTTTATCTTTTGCAATTGTATCATGAGTGCAACTAGTATTAGCAGAATTCTCGCCTAGACCCGCTCGGTAAACCCAATGCAACTAGAGGGATCGGATTTGGAGCGGACCTGCATAATCAAAAGTACTGTCCCAGGCCAGACAAGAAATTTTATTCCATTTGTGCATAATCTCCATTTGATTTTAATGAATCACCCTTTAAATCAACTTTAATGGTGGAAAACACAACCTAAAAATTCGAAGGCATAAACTATCATCAGGTATTATTTATAGTCGGTATTGATGACAAAGTTACCTGCAATCTAAGTATATGCATTTGAAAGATTATCATCATATTAATGGAATTTACCAAACTTTTGGATAGTTAATAAAGTTATTTGAATAATATCTACTAATACATATGTGAAATTATCAGTGTGACATAGATATCTACTGTCTTTTTTATACTTTTGAAGTCATATACAAGTTGATGATAACTTGTATACTAACTTTGCTTGAACATTTACCAACTCAATTTTAAAGGTATGCACGTTTTTTTTTAATTTAAATAAAAATCAAAAGTACTTTTTAACTCTCCCATCAAAACTTAAAAGATTACTACAATTTCGGAAAATTATGAAAGACATTAAATGTGAGTCTTTGAGTTAACATTTGAGTACTATGGAAGTTTTGAAAGTTTTGGATTTAAAAAAAGTTAAATTGCATGAACTATAAGGTTTAAATTAAGCAAAAAAGTAAAAGCAAAAGTTATTCCATACATGCTTGTAATTAATAGAAACTTATCAATATATATTGAGGACTTCTTATTAGTTATCCGGGACGATGCACAAATATAATGTTGACTGCGCAAAATACTAAAAACCAATAAAAGAATAATACAACCACCCAGCACCTAAGCAAAATGCTTAATTGAATTTGCAAGGAGTGGCAATTGGTTTTTTCAATGTATGGTTTTGCTTAGAGGGTGTGTGAATGGTATAGGTAGTAAGTAGTCGTTGGGTTCACAATGAGATATGTTTCTGACATTTTCCCCTGAAGAAAAGGACCGTTCTAAGATCAATATAAGCGTCGCTTTACAAAATTGAACAAATGATAAACAAATCTATAGCAGAAATAATGCAACAAACTTGAATAAAGATGTACAACCTCTTTTACAACTCGATTTCATATATTTCTACCATTAATAAAAGAAGAGACCCCGCCAAATTTAGTCCTTGAACTCATAATCAATGTTCAATTATACTTAAATTTTACTTTGGTCAAATTGATATTTGTGCTTTGTGAGTGGAATTGATTTTGTTTTGTATATGGTTATGTAAACAAGACATTAATCCTTAATAATATTTTGTGAGTAATCTGACTAAACTATACTAGTCCTTCTTAAGCAAATAATATGGCTTTGACAAACAACATGGATTTCCGATTTCTCGGCTCAATATACTATGATGGGAAACCGTTGTATGCATCTTTATTTATTATATAGCATTGTATAAGACTTCACCTCTAAAATGGTGAGCATAATCCTAAGATTATTTCAAGTAAGAAACACTAAGATCCAAATATGATTCCATCATATCTTCACCAAACGCATACCTATTTAGCCCATTAATTGGATATTACATGGTTTTGTTAATTCTCGATTTGAATGTTTATTTGACATTTTGTAGAACTATCAAAATCTTCGACTTTGTTGATCTATATTGGATTAATGTAAAATCATTAGACATATCAAATAGAGTAATCTATGTACAATTATAATTTCAAACCATTTTACTCGTTAAGTTTTTTGTGCTTAAGAGACGAGGACAGGCAACTAGCGCGAGGTATTACGTCCTTTGAATCTAACCCATGGAAAAACATAAATTTAGCCAAGTTATGTTCTCAATTTTAAGTTGATTTAAGAGGATTTTATTTTCTTGATATGGAGGATAACCTCCTGTTGAAATCTAAATATTTGCTCGTACATCCTTATTGTATTTGCCAAAAATTAGGGACTGAATTTGCAGAAATGACACAATTCAACCCCTAAAAAACAGTGATTTTACATAATTTTGCACTATTTATCTTGTTGCATTTAGAAACTAGAGATTTTGTAGTTTGTTAATGCCTAAGTTTCCATTCCCACACGCTATTTATGCAATTTATAAAATTGAGGGACCGAATTCACCTTCCTAAAGAAGAAAAAAGGCAACTCTACATAATTTTGAATTCATTTTTCTTGTTGTATTTTCTTCCGCAGTTAGAAATTGGAGGTATTGTAGTTTATAGATACCTAAGATTCCCTCTTATGGACCACTCACGCATTTTATAAAAGTTAGGGATGGAATTTGCCTCACTCTCGTGATTGTAGATTGAGGCTGAGGTAAGCTTGCCTTTCTCTCACGTGCACTACAAGCTCATTGCCTCGGTCTGTTGGTTCTTTAACTCTCCTCTTAGCAATGATACTTTTCTATAGCATTTTGTTTAGTTGTTCTTCATGCCTTTATATTTATTTCTAATCCGTAATATATGTTTGTGGAGTCTAAGTTTCATCTTGGGTTATGGTTTAATGTGTTCCATTCCATCACCATAGACCAATGTTGTATTCAATTTTTCTTGGATATTCTTACTTGGCTGTGATTTTAAGGAAAACTTGTCTAAAAAGTCTTAAACTTATTAAATTTTTTTAATTTTGCCAATTGAGTCATTTTAAGAGAAAATTGTCCACAAAGTCCAAAATATATTGTACTTTTGCCAATTCGGTCATGAATTTTTCAATTTTGTTAATTGAGTTTTAAATCTTCTTACTTTTTGCCAATGAAGTTTATCTAGCCAATTTTAGCAAAAAATTACTGATGTAGACGTTGGCCATGCTATATAGGATGACTAGTGCTAACGTGAATAATTTGTTATAATATTTTAATATTTTTCTCAAATTTTTGTTTTTTAATTTTTTTATTCTTCATTTCTCTCTTTTTGTCTTGCCCCATTTTCCCTCCCCTAGACCTCATCTATGGCCAAAGGAGGTCACCAGCCGTGAGCGAGGAACACCCGAGCATGGGCTAGTGAGGGCTGCCTTCACCCAAGCAAGCGAGGGCAACCCTCGCTCGATTGCCCTCACCCAACGATAAGCGACTGGGTCAAGGCCAGTAGCTTCAAGGATCGTCGAATGTCAAGATTTGGGCTAGCAAGACCGCAATTGTGGAGAAAATCTCTCTCTCCGTCATGGCTTGCTCAAGGAGATTGGGACCCGGCATCCATACACCAACAAGAGAGGTACAAGAGAGCACGATTGGTTTTGAGGCGAAGGAGGGAATCTTCGTTTTGGGGTTTTTCTCAAAGAGCACCATCAAAGCAACCCAGTTGTGGCCAAGAGATTTCTCCGTGCCGTTTATTGTTGTTCCTCGCAATAAGCCACCGACCATAGCTATACCCGGGACTCCTTTGTTTTGCTTTGTTTTGCGGCCATTGAAGGTGAAGAGCTCGAATCGAAAGTACCATTGTCCTGCTTCAACGCTCCTTGAAGTTGCTGGCCTCGGCTAGTTAACCGTTGCTGGGAAAAAAGGGAAAAAGAAAAGAAAAAAATGAAAAAAATGAAAAGAGAAGAAAAGAAAAGAAAAAGAAAAAGAAAAAGATTAATAAAAATTTGGAAAAAATTAAGATATTATTAAAATTTGTTAACGTTAGTGTTGGCCAAGCCACGTGGCACAGTCAGCGTCCATATCGGCAATTTTTGGCCAAAATTGAATGGACTCAATAGGCAAAAATTAAAAAGGTTTAAAACTGAATTGACAAAACTGCAATAGGTTTATAATTTTCTGGACAATTTTCTCATGAATTAAGGGTCATGCTTCAGTAGGTCCTTACCATTTGTTCATGCTTGCTTTGATATATTGCTTGTGTGCCTTGGTTTAGGCCGGTATTGAAGCTTGGCCTATTGTCTCCATGGATTATCTAGGCTCATCCTCGTCTATGCTGACGTCATTATTTTTGTAATATTAGATTAGGGTATTGTAATGTCTCTTGTGTTGGATGTTATATATGTTTAGATTAAACCATTTGTTTAGTTTGTATATCCCACGTATGTCACATGCAAACTGGTTCTTAGGAATGATTTGAAGGTATGCTTGGCTTCATCTAATGTGTTATGAATGTTATCTATCCTTGCATTTAAGTGGAGTTGCATGTTAGAACCAATTGCAATCAAGTTGTTGTCAAGTTAGCATGTTTCTCATAAATCTTTTGGGCTTGGTTCGCTATAGGAAGTTCTCGGTTGAGACTTGGGCTTGCTGAACTGTGGTTTGTATGGCATGTTCATGGCTCTTGAGTGTTCATTCGATCTATTTCGGGTTGGTTTGGGGCCACCTAGGGGTTGCATATTTTCGTTTCTTTTTTTCTGTTTAAGAACAGAAATTTTGTTTTTTTGTTCCGGGAACAAAAAAAGAACAGTAAACGCGTTTGTTTGCGTTTTTGTTCAAAATCTGATTTTTTGTTCCTGAAATACAAAAAGAACAGAAATAAGAAACAAAAAAAAAAATGTTTATTGTTCAAGAAACACTTTTGAATAAACACTTCTTCTCTCTCTTCTCTTTTCTTCTTCTTTTCTTCTTCTTTTTTCTTTGGCCGGTCGCCGACCTCGGCCATGGCTGGCAACTAGCCATTGAGGGCCGATGATGCCGTCGAGGGTCGGCGACCTCGCCGGAGCGTCGCCAGCCCCCGGTGAGGCCAAGCTCGCCCAGCCAAGGTGAGGCCGAGCCTCGGGCTGGCGACGCTCGGCCTCGCCGGATCTAGGCAAGCCCGAGCTCACCCAGTCAAGGCGAGGTCGAGCCTCACCCAACCATGGCTAGGCTCGGCCTCGCTGGGGGCCGGCGAGCCTCGCCGTGGCTAGGCGAGGCGTGCCCCCCGACCGGCCGTCCCGAGGCAGCAACCGGCCGAAGGAAGAAAAATAAAAAGAAAGGAAAAAAGGAAAAATAAAATAAAAATATTAAAAAAATTAAAAGAAACAAAAAAAGAATATAAATTTACCAAACGTGTTTCTATCATTTTTTATTCCCGGACCAAGTTTACCAAATGCATCTTTCTGGTCAAAAATTGTTTTCTGGAACAGAAACACTTTTTTCTATTTCTATTCCCTTGAATAATTTTTGAATAGAAACGTTATTAAACGCGCTCCTAGTGGGTGAATAGAGGTCCAAACTTGCTGCCTATACCGCCTAAGGAGCTGGCAACGAGCCTAGAGCTTCCATTCGGCCTCACTAAGGGTCTCGACATATCTCAGGACATTCCTTTTATATGATTACATCGTCTCCACATCATAATCACATATTTGCATGATATCGTAGTTCAATTTCTAGCCTTGTATCTAGTTTATTATATCTTAACATGCATATAGTATAGCTAGAGTTTAAATCATGTTTATCATGGATGAAAAGGAAAAGGAAAAATAAATAAATAAAAAATGATAAAAAAATTGGAGAGGCATTCGGTAAAAAATGGTGTTTCTAGTGCTAAGTTTGATTTATTCTTAATTGAATTTCATGTTGTTTAATCTGGCAACGTTATCCCCTTGCTTAGAAAATTTACTTGTCTTAAACTAGGTTGATTGCGTATATAAATTAGTTTACGGGAGTCCTATATGTGGCTTAAAAGCAAGGTTTTTTTTTTTTTTTTTTTTTTTTTTTTTATGACTCGGGTTCTACTTACTATATTGCTTGTGATTATATTGTCATAATTTGTTTGATATATTGCTTTGTTTAATTTTTGTCATATGAGTTCTCCTTGCATGAAAACTTAGGTTTACATGTTTTTAGGAAAAAAAAAATGAAAATGAAGAAAGCCTACTTATCCTTCGCAAACACACTCATTTGACTTAATTAGATTGTATCTTGTTTATCAATAATATCAACTATCTTGTTGGACGTGATATCACCAAACATTTCACCACGCTACTGTTGAAGTTTGATAGTTTGAAACCCAGGTAATTATAGATGGATGTGCACATAAAATGGAGATAAGAATAATTTGGCGATAAAACATGAACTTGACACAAAGCAAGAAGCATTGTCCACATATATGATACTTTTCTTCTGCCATTTAATACATGGGATACTTGTAAATAAGTAATAATCTTTACCCGAAATTTTCAATCCTTTCAAATGATAGATCTGCATACAAAGAGAGGAAAAAGGAAAAAGTAAGGAAAAGAGGAGAAGAAGAATATTTTGCCCTACAAGGACAAAAGGCAAAAGAGTGATGGAAGAGAAGAAAAGAATAGTTTGTTGGTTATATGGACAAAGCTTATTGAGCTCATGCAATCTTAACATACAAATTTTATATTTCTATAAATTTTAATTTTATGACATTTAATCTTGTCTAATAAAAAAGAAGAGAAAGTAAGGGAACCACTTAAGGTCAAAGCAATCAATAGTCCAAAAATAGAAAGAGATAACGAGAGATCTCTGAGATTTGTGGAAAATTTGTGCCTCTAGGAATGATTTGGCGATAAATATGAACTTGGTACAAAGCAAGAAGCATCATTCACGGATCTAATACTCTTCTTTTGTCATTTAATGCATTGGATACCTGTAAACAAGCAATAATCTTTACCCAAAATTTTCAATCCTTTTAAATGATAAATCTGCATATAAAGAGGGAAAAAGGTAAGAAAAAAAAAAGAAGAAGAAGAATATTTTTCCCTACATAGACAAGAGGCAAAAGGGTGATGAAAGAGACGAAAAGAATAGTTTGCTCGTTATTGGACAAAGCTTATTGAGCTCATGCAATCTTAATGGACAAATTTTGTATTTCCATACATTTTAATTATATGATAGTTAATATTGTCTAATAAAAAATAAGAGAAAGTAAGAGAACCACTTTAGGTCAAAGAAATCAAATATCCAGAAATAGAAAGAAAGATAAAGAGAGATCCCTGAGATTTGTGGAAAACTTGTTGACTCTAGGAACGATTTGATGATATAATATGAACTTGGCACAAAGTAAGAAGCATCATCCACGCATATAATACTTTTTTTCTACCATTAAATGGATTGGATACTTGTAAATAGGCAATAATCTTTACTCGAAATTTTCAATCCTTTTAAATGATAGATCTGCATATAAAGAGGGAAAATGTGAGAAAAAAGAAGAAGAATATTGTGCCCTACATGGACAAAAGGTAAAAGGGTGATGAAATAGAAGAAAAGAATAGTTTGCCCGTTATATGGACAAAGCTTTTTGAGTTCATGCAATCTTAATGGACAAATTTTATATTTCTATAAATTTTAATTTTATGACAATTAATCTTGTCTAATAAAAAAGTAGAGAAAGTAAGGGAATTGTTTCAGTTCAAAGCAATTAATAATCCGAAATTAAAAAAAAAAAAAAAAAGATAAAGATAAAGATAAAGATAAAGAGAGATCCTTGAGATTTGTGGAAAATCTGTTGCCACTAGGAATGATCTCACAATAAAACATGAACTTGACAAAAGCAAGAAGCATCATCAATGCATATGACATTTTTCTTCCGTCATTTAATTTATGGGATACCTATAAATAAGCAAAATCTTTACTCGAAATTTTCAATCCTTTTAAATGATAGATTTGCATATAAAGAGGGAAAAGGTTAAGAAAAGAAGAAGAAGAAGAATATTTTGCCCTACATGGACAAAAAGCAAAAGGCTGATGAAAGAGAAGAAAAGAATAGTTTGCCTATTATATGTAAAAAGCTTATTGAGCTCATGCAATCCGAATGACAAATTTTATATTTCTATAAATTTAAATTTATGACGGTTAATCTTGTTTGATAAGAGAGAGAGAGAGAGAGAGAGAGAGAGAGAGAGAGAGAGAGAGAGTAATGGAATCACTTCAGTTCAAGGCAATCAATAATCCAAAAATAAAAAGAGAGATAAAGAGAAATCCCTAAGATTTGTGGAAAACTTATCGCCACCATGAACGATTTGATGATAAAACATGAACCTAACAAAAGCAAGAAGCATCACTAATGCATATGATACTTTTCTTTTGTCATTTAATGCATGGGATTCCTGTAAATAAACAATAAGTTTACCCGAAATTTTCAATCCTTTTAAATGATAGATTTGCATATAAAAAGGGAAAAGGTAAGGAAAAAGAAGAATAAGAAGATTTTTCCCAACATGGACAAAAGTCAAAAAGGGTGATGAAAGAGAAGAAAATAATAGTTTGCTCGTTATAAGGTATTATAATTTTGTTAATTCTCAATTTGAATGGTCATTTGATATTTTGCAAAACTATGGTGTTCTTCGACTAGGTTGATCTACTTATCCTATAAAAGCACACTCATTTAACTTTTTCGATGGTATCTTACTCATCAACAATATCAAGTGTTTTGCTAAATGTAGAATCACCAAATATTTCATATAACTCATTATGGATGCTGAAATTTCATAGCTCAAAACTTGGATATTTACAGATAGATATGTAAGTATAATCGAGACAGAATCAATATAAAGATAAAACATCAACCTGATGCAAAGTATTTTTTGATAAACAAATAAGGAACTATCTCAATGTGTGTGTCTATATATATAAATATATATCCCCTACTATCCTCCAATATCTATTGCTTTAACTAATATTAAATTAGAGAGGACTCATAGGAGCGACAATATTCAAACTAAGCAAAAACATGACACTCAATTTGGATATGTGGAATAAATGGAACATTCGAGGCTTCATCATACTAAGCCTCTCAATTTAGGTCTTTCTAAAGCATTGGCTTTCAAACATTTATGCTTTGGCTCGTGTCTTAATTAGAATTGTGGTATTAGGAGGGTATATGTGGGCTCAAAAGTAACCTATTTAAGGTAGATCTTCTCGTGATGAGTTTTAAATGTTATGATGAACTTTTTTAAGGAAGAATTTGAGATGTTTAGTATTTAATTTGCCAGGCTAAAAATAAGATTAAGTTGTCCCCATAATATACCTTTTGATTTTTTTTTTTAAATATACGACGGAATTTTACCCATCTTTAAATGTCTATCTGCGTACATGTTTTAAAACTCAAGCTTCATCAACAAAAAATGACATGCATATATCTTGTTTTGTTTTGTTTGTTTTGTTTGTTTTTTTGTTTTTTTGGCTTCTTTTTTTACGATGGTAGAATTGTAATATTATCTAATCTAATGGAGGAAAAAGGAAAACCACAATACAAGCCTAGATATATAAAGTCTCGTGATCTCTTCGGGAATCTAACCACACCACTCACCGAGGCAGATCAAGGCCCGTGTTCTGCTCGTGCTCCTTCATCTTCCCAAATCTCAAAGTCCCAAGCATTGACCCTCCCTCCCCAACATCATCCAACCCACCTCCCGACCATTCGCCTTGCTTGTAAATTTCTCCCCAACATCATCCAACCCACCTCCCGACCATTCACCTTGCTTGTAAATTTCTACTTCAGGCTCCCTTATAAAGTCTGCAAAGTACTATTTTCTTGATGAATGTAATCTCTCATAATTGAGGTTAAGAGGATAGTTTTGTCGGAGTTGAAATTATATTAGAGGGAAGAGACAAAATTCAAATACGAAACACATGGCATTTAGCTTCATCTCAGATTTATGGAACAAATGGAACATCCGAGGTTTCGTTGTTCTGAGCCTCTCACTTCAGATCTTTCTCATTCTATTTGCACCTCTTAGAAAGAAAACAGTGAATCCCTACATTATTTCCCTTTTGTGGTTAGCCTATTTAATGGCTGACTTGGTAGCTACATTTGCGGTCGGGCTCATCTCTCACAACCAAGGCAATTCAAACACTCATGTAGTAGAAGTAGATGGAGCTCTTCAAGCATTTTGGGCCTCATTTCTCTTGCTACATCTTGGCGGTCCAAATACAATCACTGCCTTCTCTCTCGAAGATAGTTCACTTTGGCAACGACACCTGCTTAGTCTCATATTCCAAGTTGGTGCCACCATCTACGTCTTTGTGCGGATATTTCCTAGTGACAAGTCGTTGGTGATCCCAACGATCTTGGTGTTTGTTGCAGGGTTTATAAAAATTGCGGAGAGGACATTGGCACTTTATCTATCGAGCTTCCCAAAGCTCAAGGAATCGATGCTCTTAGACAACGAGCAAAAAATGGATGCATACTTGCGATTGCTTGAGTAACTCAATGTTGGAGGGGATGGATATGAATGTTCTGATGAAGAAAGAGCAAAGCTTGATGAGAGCGTCGTGGTGAAGCATGCTTACTCATTCTTTCAAATCTTCAAGATCTTCATCGCAAATCTCATCTACACAAAACAACAGCGCGAAATGAGCATAAAATATTTTAACAAAGTTTCTGCGGTGGATGCATTGAGAGTGATATCGGTTGAACTCAATTTCATTTACGATGTGCTCCACACAAAAGCATTGACAATACGTCACAAATGGAGCTATATTTTCCGCATCATAGCCTTCACTAGCACTGTGGTGGCTTTGGTCTTGTTCAATCGCTTGAAAAAGTATCAATTCTCTGAACTCGACTTGAAAATTACTCATATTCTTCTTTTTGGAGGGATAATTCTCGATGGGATAGCTCTATTCAACCTCGTTTTTTCCGATTGGACTATTGCCAAAATCAAGCACACCACCACAGGGTCATCTAAACTAGATGCATTTCTCTACAAGTTGTTATCTACAACGGATTACTTGAGGAAGCCCCGATACATCACATGTGAAGTAGAACCTAACACCAATGTCACTTATGAGGTCTTAGATACACCATTAATATTTCGAAGGTGGTGAGAATCCATATCTGCTTACAACCTTTTTTCTGAGGCATTGGAGAAGAGTCCGAGAAAGATACATAAGTGCAATCAGTTCTGGGGCATCGTCATTTTCAAAAATATCTGCAGTTTTCCATTCCGAATGATCGACAAGATCATTTGTTATTTCCTTCAAGTTGGTGAGACGATAGCTAGATGTTGTGGTGGTAAAAGATCAATGATGGCAGATGCAAAGTACATGTCCCTAAATCCCTTTATGAAGAAGCTATGGATCTTTATCTTTAATGATTTGAAACAGGATTCCGAGAAGTGGGGTGACCGGGCATGGTTGGCACATAAAGTCAAGAGTAATCAGTTTTTTCCGGGTAGTATGCCGAATGATCGCCGCAATATTTCTGATACTATCAGCAAGGCTAATAGCCACAACTATACCATAGCGTTGCATATTGTTACTGAAATATGGTACAACAAAGATAAACAATCTATGAGCAAAAAAACCACACCTAATCAAAACCTAGTTGATCGAATGGAATTTAGCAAGATCCTCTCCGATTACCATATGTCTCTTGCATTTAATCGGCCTAATATTGTGTCCGATGTGGCCATGGTGGGCATTGCCCACAAGGTATTGGCGGAAACGCTGCATGAGGTACGGTGCCGCATCGGTGATGTGACCATGGATCTGAACGGGTTATGTGAAAAATTGTACAATGAAGTGCAAGATGGAGTGGCCCTTCAAGAGCCCACCGAACTTTCGAAATCCCCGCTCGACGTGGGGCTCCGTTTGGCCCACGCACTGGAAGTTGATGGGGGAAAGCAAGTGGGATCAAATAAGCAACGAGTGGCTTTGGAATATGCAATACGCAGCGATTAATATTAAGGGAGAGAAACATGTGCAGGCACTGGCTAAGGGGGGAGAGCTCCTTACCTTTGTTTGGTTGTTGATGGCTCATCGCGGTTGCTTCTACAGAGCAGAATGGGGCAAGTACCGCGAATATTTGGAAGAGAGGTCTACCATTATCGAGAGGAATGACAGTGATGCGAGTGTGGCCAACAACGAATGCTCTGGTTAGATACTTCATCCGCATCAATTATTTCATTTATCCCTGTTCACAGCATTTCTACAAATGTTTTGTTTGAATAAAATTTACAAGTTCATTTATTTTTTTAACTAACATGGAGAATCGACAGATTTTCATTTTTCATAATAAGTCTTTGCCCGTGTCTACTCCTATTGATGGTAAATATATCGGTCATATGTAAAATTATATTTAAAAAAAGAAGAAAATTTAATAGGTTATGCTTCTCAAGGTAAAATGATAGTATAGAATGTAAATTTACACAAAAAAATAGTAATTTTATCATAGATGGGATGCAAATTCAGATTTTATACGCTCATAAAACATGCATCTCTTTGCTGCTTGATACGAAAGAAGAAAAAATTGCTAATAAACTGGGTAATTCCCAGAATATCTCCGCGAGTCTCATCATCCAATTTTCCGAAAATGATAAATCCAAAAAAAATAATAAAAATGAAGGAAAGAAAACAAACTACATAAAATTCCACAAGCCCCCAAGCATCTCACTTCAAAACCCAATCCTCCAACGCCGCCGCCGTTACATTTATCACCGCTGCCGCCGCTCAACGCAGAGGCAATGGCGTCGGCCGAAACCACGTCGCCGTGTCCTGCGCCTCCAAACCTCCGACCAGCCACTCCTCTCCCGCGACGGCGACGATCCACGACATCAGGGACGAGGTCCGCCGCCACCGCCAGGCCCTCGCCTTCTCCGCCAAGTACTTCCCCTTCGGCTGCGACTTCACCGCCTCCGAGTCCTACTCGCTCGACGAGATCGTCTACCGCAGCCGCTCGGGCGGCCCGCTCGACGTCCGGCACGACATGGACGCCCTCAAGAAGTTCGACGGCGCGTACTGTAGGAACCTCTTTGACTCACGCGTTGGCTATGAGCCAGCCTCCATAGATTGGTTCCGAGGAGTCCGCCTAGGAGCAGGGCAAGCATTTTCTACGAGTTTTCGAGTGATTATGTGCTCGGAGATCAGTATAGGAATCCTTGGAAGGAGATCAGGATGGGGAAGCTGGTGGAAGATGTCGATGCTGTCGCTGGGCCTATATGCTGCCGTAAGGTAATAAGAATGAGCTTCGAACCAATATCTGATGGTGATACTTTTGTTTCTGGTTCCGAATGAGGTGCTATTTGTTTTCTGCGATGTTTCTCCAGCTTAAATTTCTCGGTTTGAATGATGGTTCAATTGTTGAAATGTGGTTTTAACCGAATTTCGAGCGTTTTTGCCCCTGCCTATTGCTTGTCTCAACGCAATGTGTACTGCGTCATTGTAAGAAACAGAGTTCCTGTGGGCTTTCTCTGCAGAAAATGAATTGCATAGGATGTCATTGACACTACTAGAGTTAGGTAATACAGTTTGTGGTCCTTCGGTAAATTCCTGATATAAAACTGACAGATACTGGTGCTTAGTCGGTGGGTGATCAGTTCTAGTGCTCTGCTATTCGTAGTTTGAATGTCAAGCCCTCTTTTGAATAATCTAGAATTGGTCATCTGGTAATTGAAGAATATATTGAACAACATGCTGCTGCTTTGCTGGAAGAAGCACTTTATCTCTATCGTTCGTATACGTGCATATCTAAATTCTCATCAATCTCTGTCCATATCAAGGTTCTGCAATCAGAATGCCTGAGCTCTCTAGTCATTAGCCATAGTTCATATAATGTGGGAAGTCATCATTAGAATTGTGCGTAACAGAACATCCCCATTGTATTCAGCCTCTTGCTTTTGGACCAGCATTGCTCAATCAACAATGGCAACACAAGGCCTCTATTATTAGTCACTGCTTCCGTAGACAGAATGGTTCTCAAGAGGCCAATCCATATTGACGTTCACTTGCAAATAGCACGAGATGTTACATAAGTTGGGCGCTCATCAATGGCGATCCAACTGGAAGTAACTCAGTCCACAGAAGGTACCTTATGAAACTGTACTTCCAATCGAAGATACTATGCTACTTCCTCTCCTCAAGTTGATGACATTGCTTTATTGGCCTATAGGACGAGAATATACATTTCCATCTGCTGCCACTAAGCAGTTTCACGATCCGTGTTACTCCTGATCCTGAAGGAAGGTGTCACTTTAATGGCCGTGCCTTAAATGTGTGTTTATTCTTTGCAAACCATATTTACTCTTGCATGTTTTCTTTACTCTACTCATAAAAACTATTGAGAAGTTTGCTAATTTGCTAGTCATTCACCATTCTCTTATTACCAAAAATACAAATAAATAAATCAAACCCATCCAAACTATGGAGAAGCTTGCCAATCAACGTCCTCTTGCCAAGAAATATTGGTAGTTTATCTAGGTTTTCAACATTTTCAAGCACAATACTCAGATGTTAGATCTTCATAAAGTTATCCTTTCCATGATAAAGTCTCTTTACTGATCCATTCTGCTGTTTACCTTATACTGGTATTTTCTGGCAGAAATCCGCAATTCCTCATATTCAGTTGCACTTACCGCCAATTTCACATTCGTGGCTCGTGATTCTAGAACTGGGAAATCAGCTCCAATTAAGCCCATCTCCCCAGAGATAAAGAGAGAAAAATTACTTTGGCAAGAGGCAGAAAAGAAGGAATCAAATGAGGAAAAAGGAGAGAAGAATGTAGCAGAGATACTAAGGGGGATAACTTGTCCTGGCTCCAAGCTTTGTTTGCTGAAGTTCGTGTCTTCTGTGATATCCCTGCACTGGCAGACAGTGATAGCATTGAAGCGACACTTGTTTTGAGAACTCATTAATATGCCATTCGCAGCAAAGGAATATTCATGGGAGGGTATTTGGAGGATTTTAATGCGAATGCCTTTGCTGGTTTGTCACCCGGGTTCTTTGAAGTTGACCATGTTGAATTCTTGAGACCTGTAAGTACTCATTCAGCGCATAATGTATTTCTACGTCTAGCTGCTGCTGTTGCATGACTTAGCTACTGAGTGTGGATCTGTAGCAATGATTACATGATATGTCTGGTGTCAGTCTTTTATAAGCACAGATTGTCGAACTTGAGCCTTTATTCTCTCAGTTTTATGTATATGTGTGAAA
Source organism: Eucalyptus lansdowneana (assembly GCA_017140395.1). NCBI lineage: Eukaryota > Viridiplantae > Streptophyta > Magnoliopsida > Myrtales > Myrtaceae > Eucalyptus > Eucalyptus lansdowneana. The sequence goes on along the minus strand of CM029483.1, from coordinate 5,763,933 downwards.
TTATGGATCTGTTAGGTGGAAGATCATAATATGAAGGATATTATTTTTGGGATGAAGGCGGATGTTGGCAATTTTCTCTGCCTCAAATGCTGTGTCCTGTATGCGGAGCTTGACAATCCAGCTGAACTCCTGGTAAATGTTGAAGTTGTGGCTGACGTGATGCAACCTGAGCTCAGGTCACGCGAGGTACGAGTGGCCCACGTGCCTTACATTTTTTGTTTTTTAATAGCAAACTTTGATGCCATTACTCTGATCAGAAGTCAAAGGATGCTGTGGTTAGGGGATATATCTTTTTACTCCCCCCCTTCTTTTGGGCCCAAGCTATCTACCATCCTTCAACATAATGATGATGCATAAGAAAAGTCAAATAGAGAAATAAGAATGAATTGGTTACCTAGTTGGGGGATACTGAAGTCTTTCTTCAGTCCTATCTAAATGGTGAACTGAACCTTTGTGAAGTTACCATATCTTTTGTGAGACTTAATTTCATATCACCATGTCTTAGATACTCATAATAAATTTGTTGTTATTTCATCTATCATCGTAATAGGTGTCAAACGAATTCTACTTTACATTAACTATACATCCTGAGGCCTTGAATGATGAATTTGAGGATTCGGAAGTCCCATCCATGGAAGAAGAGGCATGCCATGTCCTTGAACGTATGGATGTTGAGAGTTGTCAGACTTCATCTGAATACACTTTTCGAGCGACTGAAGCGAATGGCAATGCTTACTTGCAGGTTGAATGATAATTAGTGGGGGACTACAATCGATACTCAAAAAGCAGGACAACATTGCCAAGCAAAAGAGGAACTCAGGGACATCAGTCTAATTAGGAACTTAAATGGATGTCTAACTCACCAAACATGTATAAGCATAGCGAAGTCCAATTATTTACTATTTCTGAGAAAGTCTCACTGCACGATTAGATGAACCAAAGATTAGAAGATGCCAAGTAAAATGATGTTGAGAAATAAGAGCTCCTGCCAAGTGAAGTCTCACAAGGACATCGGACTAAACGTGTCACTGATTCATATTGATGGATGGTGACAAAAATTTGTGAACTTCCACATCTGCTGGTAATAAACTGATACCATGTTCAGCGTTGATATGTGAGTGTTTTTTGCTTTGTGACGGAGTTGTTTGCTTTGTCCTAATGCTAGCTCAAGGGACTACATGCTTGCCGTTGCATTGAGAATTAACAGAGCTCTCATGATTGGGCTTCTTTATGGTGGAATTCTTTGGAGAAGCTTGCTTGCGAAACATGTTTGGAAGCAATTGGTAAGTCGGCATCCTTCATAAGATAATCCATCAATGTTTCAGATTTAGACTGGTTAATAATCTGGGGTCGGAACTTGGGAGTAAATTGAAACCAGATCCAGTCGCATTTATTAACAATCTATTTGAGACAATTCTCTGTTGAACTGCTTATGCTTACCATATTTCTATCCTTTAATGATTGAAAATGGAAAAGGTTAGAACAGAGTATTCTTGCAAGCATTTCCAAGAATTTTTTGTTGAAACCAGGCTCACCCGGCCTTCATTTTTATATCTCCCTAATAGGTTTCCAATAATATACTATGTCCAATCTGCCCATTCAGTTAACTCTAGTAATCAGATCCAACTCAAACTATGATGTTGGTTCTATACCAATGAGAACTTGCACAAGGCCATGAAAAGCCCTAAAAAGAGTTCTGGTGAGCAAAGCCTCAAGATTGTCAGTGCTTCGCTTAGTTGTTCACCTTGCTGATTCTCTTGGGACAGTTAATGTTATGTAGTTCGATAAACAACTAGCAAAGCACATACAATTGGCATGCGTGAGAACATTTACGTCTGTAATAAGGAGATGTTTAACCCAGACTTCATGAACCTTTCATGCTTTAATTAGCACTATGTGACACTCATCACACCATGGTTCAAACTATGCGATCGTCGACAAGGAATCATTAGGATAAATTCACTGCAGGCCCGCATAGTTTTTATGCGAAGTCCTCTATTGAAAGTTGTGTGTTACAAGTTAAATAGAAGTATGGAATTAAATTGTCGCCCTGGGGCCATAGGCAATTTTAGAACAAACTTGTATACTTGGTGTTGTTGATACCATTTTGACTGTGTTCGAACCCATGAGAATAAAGTGGTTCAAGATATGTTTCTAGTCTGGTACAAATGCGTTTTGTCTTGTTAATGGAAACTCTGTGACTTGCAAGAACTCACCAATTCGTTCTGCTTCTGGGAAAAAGCCTATTAGCTATTCTTTAGGTTACAAGTCAAATTATTGAGGTTAAAAAATAAAGCTTGAGAACATTTCTTGGCTTAAACTAGTGACGGATGTCTGGATTAATATAGTATAGAATATTGTTCTTGTCATGTTCTTACTGGTTACCATATATCAAATTCTCTCCTGAAGGAAACAACTATCAAGCTAAAGTTAAAACCATATCTCAAGCTCTCGCCACAACGACATGCCTTAGCGCATTAGCTTCAACCAACAATATGGGTGAATATGAGCTCGTCGGATTTACGCTTTTGCAAAAGCAACTCTTCCATCTTTTTTATATTTGTAAGAAGATGATCCGTCATTTATTTCTTCTGTTTCTTCGGATCTTATAATTGATCTCTTCGGAGGTAGCTGATGATACATCTCACGAAAAGACTAAAGACTTTTGGATGGGGATTGGGGATAATTGTCCAAAATGTTAGAAGATGAACACTTGAATATGCTTCAATTTCTTTGCCGACATAGTCCGTAGACAATTCTTTTTGTCATTATATTCTACTAGGATCTAAAGTCCTTTTTTTTTTTTTTTTTTAAATTATCGAAATAGGTAATGTAGTTCACCAATTGAAAACTTAATTTTGTTCATTAAGAGCACAGAAAAGTAGGATCCTTTTTTTTCTAAATGTTTTGCCCAAGCTCTCGTGATGGACGAAACGTTAATGCATGCGTGTCTCTTCGTTTTTGTTACTTCTTGTTGGGGCATGGTGGACAAAGTTTGAGCTATTAAGCTGCCTAATGTTAATATTCATGTTTCAAAGATTATCATCATATTAATGAAATGTATTGAACTTTTGGGTAGTTAGTAAAGTTTCTAGAATGGCAATTAGTAATGCAGATGTGCAATTACCAACGTGATATAAATATCTACCGATCTTTTATGACCTTAAGGTCATTATGTATGATGTTCATGAATAATTTTTCAGTGTAAATCAAGATCAAGGGCTATTGGTCCTGCAAAATATTTACAAATGTGATATTTATTGCCTTGATGTGAACTTATGAGCACATTCGTGAAAAGGCGAATTATAACGTACTAACTTTGTTTGAACATTTATCAATTTAGTTTGAAAGGTGTGCATGTTGATTTGAATTTAGGTAAAAATAAAAAGTAATTTTTCTTTACTTTCCCCACCAATATTTATAAGATTATTCAAATTTAAAATTTATGCAAAAAATTATATGTAAGTTTACGTTTTAACATTCGACTGTTCTACAATTGTGTAAAAACTCAATTCCTACTCGAGAAAGATCGCTCATGGTAAAGTTAATAAATATATATTTCGTTGCGTATTCTCCTTTCCCGACATGAACAATCAAACTTCCTGACTGGGCGAGGACATAAGTTTCTGCTGTGGAAACCTAGCTTCTTTGGTAAAGCCTCCCACTTGTAATAACTCCAATTTGGCTTCGGCTTATATCATGCCCGTAAGGGGGAATTCCCCCCCGGCTTCAGCCTCTATCATGCGAGAAAATATTGGGTACATAAGATTTTCCATCTCTGCGATAACACGCTTTATAAATTGGTCGACGCGTGTCAAGGTGAGCCCCACTTGTCAAATGACCCCGTCTACTCTCTCCTCCCTTCCGTTTCTCAACGTAACATGCTCTCTCTCTTCGTCTCTAAACTTCTCTTTTCTCTTTTTCATTTGGAGAAAAGACACCCGAGCGAAGGTCCAGGCGTTTGCCGTCACCTCTCCAATTTGTTGTCTGCCCTCTCCATTACTCTCTCTAAGCTTGGGATATAGCTGTGTTTCAAATTCAGGAAACAAATGGAGCATCTAACACTTTGTCATACTAAACTGCTCGCTTTAGGCCTTTTGAAAGCTTTGGCTCCAAATATCTATGCTTTAGCTCGCGTCTTAATAGGAAAAACGATATTAGTAGGGTACATATGGGCTCAGAATTATTTAAGGTAGACCTGATTATCACGAGTTTTTTAAATGTTAAATAGACATTTTTCGCAAAGGGTTTGGAGATGCTTAGTATTAAATAATAATTATTTCCCCATCCAAGGCATACCAATTAGTAGGTATGAGAGGATTAATGTCATAACCCAAATATTAAAAAACTACCTTTAATTAAAAAAAAATTGCGATGGAATTTTACACGACTTTAAATGTCCATCTTTATACGATTGATCGCGCTTCAATCAACAAAAAAATGATATGCAAATATCTTGTTTTCATGATGACGGTAGAATGATTATATTATGTAATCCAGCGGAGGAAAAAGGAAAACAACATAACAAGGCCAGTAATGTGATATAGATTCTTGTCCGGCAATCTAACCACGCTCACACCACTCACGGCAGGAGAGATGGAGCGAGGCAAGTACTATGCACGTGATGCTTCATCCTCCCAAGTTCCCCCTTCCTCCTTATAAAGTCTGTAGAGCACTGTCTTTTTATGCATGTAAGTCCTCTTGATGGATAGTTGAGAGGAGTCTTAAAATTCAAACTAAGCAAAAACATGACATTTTACTTTACTTCAGATCCGTAGAACAATTGGAACATCTGAAATTTCGTTGCTCTAAGCCCCTCACTTTAGATTTTTCTCATTTTATTAGCACATTTTAGAAAAATTAAAAAAGAAAAAAAGGAATCGCCAAATATTTTCTCTCTTGCAATTGGCCTATTTGATGGCTGACTGGGTAATTGCATTCGCAATCGGGCTCATCTCTCACAACCAAGGTAATTTGTCGCCCATGCAGCTGAAATAGACTGAGCACTTTTGACCCTCATTTCTCTTGCAGCTGAAAGCCAAATAGATTACACTATCAACACACAATAAGATGCATTTTAGGTATTTTCCCCATAATAAAAGGACCCGGTCTAAAATCAATATGCAACCCTTACAAAAGTGAAGAGAAAATGATAAATTGATTTATAGAAGAGATGATGCAACAAACTTTCATTAACTACTTGAACAAGTGAGTCATGTTTAAAGATTCGATAAATATATATCACATCATTTACTACTCGATTTCATCAACTAGTATTGTATTTTTAGATTAATAAGAAGAAGAGACAAAACAAAAATCTAGTCTTTGAATTCTTAGTAGATGTTCGATTTCATCTGTGAACTTTAATTTTGGTTAAATTGATGCTTGTGCAATCAATTTTGTGGTTTTTTATATGGTTCTATAAACCAAGGAATTAATACTTTAAAATATGGTAGTGTGATTAAACAATACTTATTCTTCAGCCACATATGACTACATCGTATCTTGATTAAATGTCTATCTATTGAGAAAATCTTTGGCGGTTTATTACCACCGTACCAGCGTCATATGTGGCATACATTTTTCACTCATTCCACTAAAATATTGACACGTCCATCAATCCGTGTCAGCTGACATGGAATTTAAATAAAAAAATTAAAAACTTTCACTCCTCAGCTCTCTCTCCTCTTCCTCTTCCGGACACCAGCGGAGTCGCCGGTGGTGTGATCAAGCAGATCGCCGCTGCATCCAAGCGAGCATGGCCGGCTCCCTCTGTTTTCTCCATCTCGTCGTTCTCGAGATCTGGCCGTCCATGGCCAAAATCGTCGCTCCTCCATGGCTGTCATCGTCATTGTTCATCCATGGTCGAACGCGTTCGGGCGTCGTCTCTATTGTTCATCAATGGCCGACCACAAGCCGACTGCAAGGGACGATAGATCTCGATATTTGAGCTCTGTCCATGCCTTCAAGATCTCAACCTCGCCCGTTGCCATGGCCGATCACGAGCCAACTGCAAGGGACGACTGCAAGAAGATGGCTTCCTCTTCTTCCTTTTTTCTCCCTTGATATCTAGGCTCTGTCCATGGCCTTCGAGATCTCGACTTCTCCCGTCGCCATGGACGAGACCAGATCTAGAGGCACGATCCGGTCTAGATCTGGACGGAAAACCACTGCGAGCCATCATGATCATGGAGGAGTGGCTCGGCCGTCGACGGGGCCGACCACGAGCCGACTGCAAGGGATGACAGAGCCGGCCGCGAGCAAGGACAGAGGAAGACGGAGAGCACGACGTCGGGGAAACTTCCAAGGGTGGACAGATGCAGATTTTTTTTTTTTTTTTTTATACCAAATCAGCAGACACGTGTCAATTTGTCGTTGGATTTTAGTAAAAAAACACACAACCTTAGCAGCCACTAAATATTTTCTCCTATGTATTAAGGTATTACATAATCGACTAGGTCGATTTACTTATCCTAAAAAACACACATAAAAAAGCACACTCATATGACTTTTTCAACGGTATCTTACGCATCAATAATATAAAGTGTTTCTACGTTGGATCACCAAATATCTCACTTAACTCATACTGAAATTTCATAGTTCAAAACTTGGATAGTTACATATAGATGTGTAATTAGAATCGAGACTGAATCAATATAAAGATAAAACATCAACCCGACACAAAATATTTGCTGACAAGTAAATAAGGAATAATCTCAAAGTGTGTGTCTATATATATATATATATATATATATATATATATTCCCTACTATTTTTTCCAATATATATTGTTGTAACCAATATCATATTAGAGAGGAGTTTCAATATTCAAACTAACCAAAAACACAGTACTGAATTTGGATATGTGAAATAAATAGAACATTCAAGGCTTCATCAGACTAAGCCTCTTGCTTTAGGTATTTTTGAAGCTTTGGCTTTAAAACATTTGTGCTTTGACTCACGTCTTAATTAGAATTGTTGTATTAGGAGGATATACATGGACTCATAATTAACCTATTTAAGGCGGACCTTTTCATGTCGAATGTTAAATGTTAAGATAAACCTTTTTAAGGAAGGATTTGAGGCGTTTAATATTTAATTTCACAGTAAGATTAAGTTGTCCCCATAATATACCTTTTTTTTTTTTTCTAAATATACGATGAAGTTTTACACAACTTTAAATGTTTTAAAACTCAAGCTTCGATTAAAAACATGATAGGCAAATATCTTGTTTTCATTAGGATGGTGAAGTGATAATATCATCTATTCTAACAGAGGAAAAAGGACAACCACAATATAAGGCCAGATATATAAATTCTTGTGATCCTTGCGGGAAAGGGAGGCAGAGCAAGGCTAGTGCCCAACATGTGCTTCTTCGTCCTCCCAAGTCTCAAAGTCCCAAGCTTTGACCCTCCCCAACATCACCCAAACCACCTCCCGACCATTTGCTTTGCTTGTCAATTTCTACTTCAAGGCTTCCTTACAAAGTTTGCAATGCACTATTTTCTCGATACATGTAAACTCTCGTGAGGATGTTGAGAGAATAGTTTTTTCATGACCAACATTATATTTGAGAGAAGAGACACAATTCGGACTACGCAAAATATGGCATTTAACTTTATATTGGATTTGTGGAGAAATTGGAACATCTGAGGTTTCATCGTACTAAGCCTCTTGCTTCATGTTTTTCTCATTTTATTTGCATCCTTTAGAAAGAAAACAACGGATCACCACATTATTTTCCTCTTGTGGTTGGCCTATTTGATGGCTGATTGGGTAGCTACATTTACGGTTGGGCTCATTTCTCACAACCGAGGCAATTCAAGTGCTCATGTAGTAGAAGTAGATGAAGGACTTCAGGCATTTTGGGCCTCATTTCTCTTACTACATCTTGGCGGTCCAGATACCATCACTGCATTTTCTCTTGAGGACAGTTCACTTTGGCCATGGCATCTGCTCAGTCTCATCTTCCAAGTCTATATTGACATCTACATCTTTGTGCAGATATTTCCTAGCGACAAGTCAATGGTGATCCCAATGATTTTGGTATTTCTTGCAAGGGTTATAAAAATTGCGGAGAGGACACTAGCACTTTATCTCTTGAGCCTTCCAAGGGTTAAGGAATCGACGCTTTTAGAAAAGGAGCTAAGAATGGCTGTAGACTCGCAATTGCTTGAAGAACTCAATGTTCTAGGGGATGGACATGGATGTTCTGATGAAGGAAGAGCAAAGCTTGATGAGAGCATCATGATAAAGCATGCTTACTCATTATTCAAATCTTTAAGGGTTTCATCGTAGATCTCATCTTCACAAGACAACAACGCGAAATGAGCCGTGAATATTTTGCCAAAGTTTCTGCGATGGATGCGTTGAGAGTGATATCAGTCGAACTTGATTTCATTTATGAAAAGCTCCACACAAAAGCGTTGACAATACATCACAAGTGGAGCTACATTTTCCGCATCATAACTTGCACTAGTGTTGTGGTGGCTTTGGGCCAGTTCAATCGCTTGAAGAAGTATGGACTCCCCAAGCTTGATGTGAAAATTACTCATTTCCTTCTTTTTGGAGGGATTATTCTTGATGGGATAGCTCTGTTGATGCTCGTTTTCTCCAATTGGACTATTGCTAGAATCAAATATAACACCACAGGGTCATCTAAACTAGATTTATTTCTCCACAAGTTGGTATCCACCATGGATTACTTGAGGAAGCCTCGATATGCTGCATGTGAAGTAGAATCTTACACCAATATTACTTACGAGGTCTTATATACACCTTTAATATTTCGAAGGTGGTCAGAGTCCACCTCTGCTTGCAACATTTTTTTTTGAGGCATTGAAGGAGAGTCCGAGAAAGATATGTAAATACAGTCAATTTTGGGGCATCATCATTATTAAAAATATTTGCAGTTTGCCATTTCAAATGGTTGACAAGATCATCTCTTGTGTCCATCAAGCTGGTCAAACAATTGAAAGATTCTGTGGTAAAAGATCAATGATTGCGGATGCGAAGTATGTGTTGAAGAATCCCTTTCTTAAGAAGCTATGGATTATCATCTTTAACGAGGTGAAAGAAGGATCTAGGAAATTGGATGATCCAGAAACGGTGAGGCAGATAGTTCACACTAGTGGTAATCTGTTTTTCCCGCGTAGATCGTGGACACGAAATCTCAACAAAGTTTCAGACCATGTCACCAAGGCTAATTTCCATATTCATGTTATAAGGTTGCACATTGCTACCGAAATTTAGTATAACATAGAGATATCCATTGGAAGAAATGATGAAAGGGAGTTTAGCAAGATCTTGTCTGATTATATGTTATATATTTTACTTAATCGGCCTAATGTGATGTCTACCGTGGTGGCAGTGGATATTACCCAAATGATATCATCAGAGATGCTGCACGAGCTTCGGGACCGCATTATCAGTGATGTGACCAAGGATCCGGAAGGGATGTGCAAAAAATTGTACAATACAGTGGGCCCTCGAGCAAGGGCCGTGTTGGGTGGTAATTACTATTCGGAATCCTTACTCAACGAAGGGGTCCAGTTGGCCCACGGAATGGAAGATCTTGGGAAAATGAAGTGGAATTTCATGAGCAGAGCGTGGCGTGGGATGTTGCTATACGCAGCTGTTAATATTAAGGGAGAGGCACATGTGCAGGTGCTGAGCAAAGGTGGAGAGCTTCTTACCTTTATTTGGCTGTTAATGGCTCATTTCGGTTGCTTCTACAAACCTGAATGGGGCCTGTGTTACGAATTCTGGGATGAGTTTGAGCAGAGAGAGTATCTACGTTCGCAATCTACTAAATGATCTACTCAGATATTTCATCCATATCGTCTTATTTACCACCCTCGTGACATTTCTACAAATGTTTGTTTGAATAAAATATACTAGTTTGTGTATCTTTGTGACTAATGTGGAGAATGGATGGATTGTCGTTCCTCATATAAGCATTGCATATGTCTACTCTCATTGATAGTAAATAATCATTTCATACTTATAATTTTTAAAAAAATAAGAAAGTCTAATAGGTTTTGCTTCTTAAGGTAAAATGCTAAATTTTAAATTTACACAAGGGATAGTAATTTTCTCAAAGATGGGATGTAATATCAGGATTTCGCATTCATATTTAAAGACACGAATGTGTATAATCGTCCTCTCATTGTCATTCTCATAAGGAAGCTGACCATATGGCTACTTTTCCTATGACTTTTTTTTCTCGACAACTGACTGATTGTTTTGTAGGAAATAGATTTGAAATGAGGAAGTGTAATTTTCACGTAAAAAAAAAAAAAAGTCAGGTGGTGTAATCTCGCTCGATTCGTTAAATAATCTAATTTGACTATTTTTGGTTGCGAGTGTAAAATGATTTTGTATATTTGTAATGGATATGACATCAATTATTCCCCCATGAGCTTTAGCAAGGGGATCAATTATGCAGAGATAGACAGATGGCATCCAAGGTTGATGCTTGAACGCAATTCATCTTCTTCATAAACAGGACAGTATAAAGTCAATTGGCAATACACAAATGGAGAGCCATATGAATTCTATGATAAAATGCCAATTGGGAAGAGCTAAGGCATCCGCAGATCGATCCCACGAGATGCGGGATTATATGAAAGAATCACAAAATCAGCTCTAAAATTTGGAATATGTTCACTTTGCCACAATTGTGGAGTCTACCCGGAATGTATCTATCGAAGGTTATGGCTACGTAACTCCCACCATGCTACTGTACATTGCTAAGCCTCATCTGCCTGGAGTCCCGATTTAAGTGCCGATGTACAGAAAAGATATGACTAAAGCATCAGAACTCATGAAATTTTAATGATTTATTATTATTATTATTATTTTTTTTACTATAAGTTATTATGATTTATCAAAAATAATTTCTTAAATTAATAATTTTTACTCGCTTGTCAAATCGTGGCCTCCGTACATTGTATCGGTAGTCCACCGTCTCCTCCCTTCTCAAAGCTTCGTCCGTTCGCGCCCCGGGACTCCCATCGCCCCGATCCTCCACCGCGACGGACGACGGAGCATCCGCTTCGACGGGCGAGCGCAATTCCGGCGGCCTCCGCTGCCGCTCCGCCCATCGACTCCGGATCGTCGATTCGGAAGCCGATCAAGCTCGTGGCCCGATACGTACTTCTCTTGCCCGTCACCAACGCCTCATGGGAAGCGAGATCCGAGATAATCGGGGAGGTCGGCGATGCCGGTGCGATCGAGAGTGCTGCGTCGCCGGAGAGCGAATTGGTTCCGAGGAGTCCGTCTAGGAGCAGGGCGAGCGTTATCGGCATTTTTTCTAGTGATTATGTGCTCGAAGATCAGTATAGGAATCCTTCGAATGAGATCAGGATGGGGAAGCTGGCGGAAGATGTCAATGCTCTCGCCGGGACTATATGCTGCTATAAGGTAAATTAAAATGAGCTTTGAACAACTATCGGATGGTGATACTTTTGTTTCTGGTTCTGAACGTGGTGCCATTTGTTTTCTGCGATGTTTCTCCAGCTTAAGTTTCTCGGTTCGAATGATGGTTGGATGGTTGAAATGTGGTTTTAACCGAATTCCGAGCGTTTTTGTCCCTGCCTATTGCTTGTGTCAACGCAATGCATACTATGTCATTGTAAGAAAGAGAGTTCCTATGGGCTTTTTCAGCAGAAGATGAATTCCGTGTAATGTCATTGACACTACTAGAGTTAGGTAATACGGTTTGTGGTGCTTCGTTAAATTGCTGATCTAAAACTGACAGATGCTGGTGCTTAGTCTGTGGGTAATCAGTTCTAGTACTCTGCTATTTGTAGTTTGAATGTCAAGTCCTCATTTGAATAATCTAGAAATGATCATCTGGTAATTAGAGAATATATTGAACAACTTGCTGCTGCTTTGCTGTAAGAAGTACTTTGTCTCTATCATTCGTGTATGTTCATATCTAAATTCTCATCAATCTTTGTCCATATCAAGTTCTGCAATCAGAATGCCTGAGTTCTCTAGTCATTACCCATAGTTCATGTAGTGTGGGAAGTCATCATTAGAATTGTGCATGACAGAACATCCCCATTGTATTCCGCCTTTTGATTTTGGACCAGCACTGCTTCATCGACAATGGCAGCGCAAGGCCACTATTATTAGTCACTGCTTCTGTAGACATAATGGTTCTCAAGAGGCCAATCTACATTGACACTTACTTGCAAATAGCGCGAGCTGTTACATGGGTCAGGTGCTCATCAATGGCGTACCAACTGAGAGTAACTCAGTCCATAGAAGGTATTATATGAAGCACTACTTCCGATTGATGATAGCATGCTACTTCCTCCCCTCAAGTTGATGATTGCTTCACTGGCTTATAGGGCAAGAATACACATTTCCATATGCTGCCACTAAGCAGTTGCAGGAGCCACGTTACTCCTGATCCTGAAGGATGGTGTCACTTTGATGGCCGTGCCTTAAATTTGTGTTTATTCTTCACAAACCATATTTACTCTTGCATTTTTTCTTTACTCTACTCATAAAAACTATGGAGGAGTTTGCTAATTTGCTAGCCATTCACCATTCTCTTATTACCAAAAATAAAAATAAATAAATCAAACCCATCCAAACTATGGAGAAGCTTGCTAATCAACATCCTCTTGCCAAGAAATATTGGCAGTTTGTCAAGGTTTTCGACTTGTTCAAGCACAATACTCAGATGTCAGATCTTCACAAAGTCGTCCCTTCCCTGATATAGTCTCATTACTGATCCATTCTGCTGTTTAACTTATACTGGTAATTTCCTGCAGAAATCCAGGATTCCTCAGATTCAGTTGCACTAACCACCTATTTAACATTTGTGGCCTGTGATACAAGAACTGGGAAATCATCTCCAATTAAGGCCATCTCCCCAGAGATAAAGAGTTAAAAATTACTTTGGCAAGAAGCAGAGAAGAAGGAATAAAATGAGAAAAAAAAAGAGAGAAGAACATAACAGAGATACTGTGGTGGAGGACTTGTCCAGGCTCCAAGTTTTATTTGCCAAAGGTTGTGTCTTCTATGCTATGCCAGCTCTGGCAGACAGAGATAACATTCTGATAAGGGACGCTTGTTTTGAGAACTCATTAACATGCCATTCAGAGAAAATGAATATTCATGAGAGGATATCTGGAGGATTTTAATGCGAAGGGCTTTTTAATTGGCCTTTTCAACCACATCTGCCTTTGCTGGCGTGGCACTCTGGATTCTTTGAAGTTGACCAAGTTGAATTCTTGAGACCTGTAAGTACTCATCCAGCGCATGTCTAGCTGCTGCTGTTGCATGACTTAGTTGCTAAGTGTGGATCGGTGGCAATGATTACATGATATGTCTGGTGTCAATCTTCAGTAAGCATGAAATGTCATACTTGAGCCTTCACTCAGTTTTATGTATATGTGTGAAATTATGGATCTGTTCAGTGGAACATCGTAATATGAAGGATATTATTTTTGGGATGAAGGCGGATGTTGGCAATTTTCTCTGCCTCAAATGCTGAGTCCTGTATACGGAGCTCGACAATCCAGCTGAAGCCCTGATAAATGTTCAAGCTGTGGCCCACGTGATGCAACCTGAGCTCAGATCTAGCGAGGTACAAGTGGGCCATGTGTGTTACATTTTCTTTTAGCAAATTTTGATACCATTACTCTGATGAGAAGTCAAAGGATGCTGTGATTAGGGGATATATCTCTTTACTCCCCCTTCTTTTGGGCCCAAGCTATCTACCATCCCTTAACATTATGATCTTGCATAAGAAAATCAAATAGTGAAACAAGAATGAACTGGTCACCTAGTTAAGGGATACTGAAGTCTGTCTTTAACCCTATCTAAATGGAACTGAACTGTAAGTTACCATATCTTTTGTCAGACTTGGTTTCAGAACACTATGTCTTAGATACTCCTAATAAATTTGTTGTTATCTCATCTATAGTCCTAACTGGTATCAAACGAATTCAACTTTACATTAACTATACATCCTGAGGCCTTGAATGATGGATTGAGTATTCGGAAGTCCCATCCACGGAAGAAGAGGCATGGCATATCCTTGAACGTGTGGATGCTGAGAGTTGTCAGACTTAATCCTGAATACACTTCTCCAGTGACTGAAGCGAACGGCAATGCTTACTCGCGGATTGAATGTGAAAATTAGTGGAGGACTGAAATTGATACTCAAAAAATAGGACAACATTGCCAAGAAAAAGAGGAACTCGGGCTCATCAGTCTAGTTAGGAACTTAACGGATGTCTAACCCACCAAACATGTATCAGCATTGCAAAGTCTAATTATTTACTCCATCTGAGAAAGTCTCACTGCACGATGAGATGAACCAAAGATTAGAAGATGCCAAGTAATATGATGTTGAGAAAGAAGAGCACCTGCCAAGTAAAGTCTCACAAGGACATGGGACTAAACATGTCACTAATTCAAATTGATGGACAGTGACAGGAAAGTTGTGAACTTCCACATCTGCTGGTAATAAACTGTTTGTCCTAATGCTAGGTCAAGGGATTACATGCTTGCCATTGCATTGAGAATTAGCAGAGTTCTTATGATAAGGCTTCTTTACGGTGGAATTCTTTTGAGAAATTTTCTTGCAAAACATGCTTGGAAGCAATTGGTAAATCGGCATCCTTCATAAGATAATCCATCAATGTTTCAGATTTAGACTGTTGGACAATGCTGGGGTTGGAACTTGGGAGTTCATTGCTACTAGATCCAGTCGCATTTATTAGCACTTTATTTGAGACATTTCTCTGCTGAATTGCTTATGCTTACCATATTTCTACCCCTTGAATGATTGAAAATGGAAAAGGTTAGAACAGAGTATTCTTGCAAACATTTGCAAGAATTTTTTTTTTTGTTGAAACCCGGCTCCCACAGCCTTCATTTTTATTTCTCCCTAATAAGTTCCAATAATCTACTATGTCCAATCAACCCACTCGTACCAATTTCCTCTTAAAATTTATTCAGTTACCTCCAATAATCAAATCCAACTCAAACTATGATGTTGGTTCTATACCAAGGAGACAGTGCGCAAGGCCATGAAAAGACCTAAAAAAGAGTTATTGGTGAAAAGACCTAAAAAAGAGTTATGGTAAGCAAAGCCTCAAGATTGTCAATGCTTCCCGCAGTTGGTCACCTTGCTTTTTATGTCTGGACAGCTAATGTTATGTAGTTTCATAAACAACTAGCAAAACATGGTACTTTTTGTTGGTTTAATTGGCATTCATGAGAACATTTACGTCTTAGTAGGGCGATGCTTAATCTAGACTTCATGAACTTTTCAAGCTCTATTTAGCACTATGTGATACTCATCACACCATGGTTCCTATCATACACAGTCATAGACAAGGAATCATTATGATAAATTCACTGCACGCCCACATAGTTTTATGTAAAGCCCTCTACTGAAAGTTGTCTTAAAGGTTAAATAGAAGTACAAAACTAAATTGTTGCCTCGCAGCCATAGAAGTTAAATAGCTGGTATTTTTTATGCCATTGTAATTATATCCGAACCCATGAGATTAAAGTGGTTGCGGAATGATAGATTCTTATTTGTTACTAATGCGTTTTGTCTAGCTAATTGAAAATTAGTGAATAGCGAAAACTCACCAATTCGTCTTGTGTTTCTGGGTGAAACCTCTCGGCTGCTGTTTAGGTTGTGACTCAAATTATTAAGGTTAAAAAAATAAAGCTCGAGAACATTTCTCGGCTAAAATTAGTTACAGATGTCTAAATTAATACAACATAGAATCTTGTCCCTGTCATGTTCTTACAGGTTAGCATTCATCAGGTATTGTCTTGAATGAACTATTAGGCTAGAATTGAAACCATATCTGAAGCTCTAGCCACAAGTCAAATAGGAGAGTCATGCTTTAGAGCATTAACGTCAACAAACAATATGGTTAATATGAACTGGTCAGATTCACGTTTTTGCATAAACAACTCTTCCATCTTTTCTATAATTGTAAGAAGTTGATCTTTCCATTTATTTCTTCTGTTTCTTCGGATCTCATAATCGATCTCTTTGATACATGCTCACAAAGTACTAAAGACTTACTGGGACAATTATCCCCGATAAGGAAATTTGTCCAAGTGTAAGAAGATGAACAGTAGAATATGCTTCAATATATTTACTGACATAGCCCGTAAACAATTCCTTTTGTCATTATATTCTCCCCGGCTCTAAATTCTCTTTTTTTTTTCTTTTTTATATTTATAAACAGGTTATGTAATTCGCCAATTAAAAACTTAGTTTCGTTCATTGAGAAAAGTAGGGCCCTCTTTTCTTAATGTTTTGCCCAAGCTCTTGTGAGGGACGAAACATCAACGGATGTGTATATCTTCCCCTTTGTTACTTCTTGTTGGGGCATAATTGATAGAGTTTAAGCCTATTAAGCTGGATCGGATTTCACTAAGAGCATAATTTATTAAAATGGAAGCCAACTCATTAATTCGGTTGTTCATTTTCACTATGAAAATCCCATGTTGAACTTTGACGATGTGATCGCCTTTTTACTTTTTATGTTTTTCACTTGAGATTGACCATCTTGAAAAATAGAATTGGCTGCTCAAAGAGAGTTAAAAGACTTGAAGGGAACGATATATTCCATTGACATAACTTCCAAATTCCCTCTCATCGATAAGACAATCAACAATCCCCTCGCTGGGCTCTTGTCTGGTCTCTTCTATCCCTCAGTAAAAATTGACTACAAAATAACGAATACCCATGAGATGATTAGATTTATAAACAAAAGTGAACATAAAATGAGACCATCTCTCTCTGTTTTTGAATTCTCTTTTACTGCTGCAGGAGCTAGAAGTTCGATTCAATTGCATGAAGGATATGTAGAAGAGTTAAAATAAAGAGTCAGGTTAAGTAAGGATTGTAGCATTGCTTTGTTAATGGCCAATTTTTGACACGAATCATTAACATGACGTGAAAAGGACAATTGATGTAGACATATTCAAATTGAGTTTGAATGGATTAATCTTTCTATATACAAACAATACATGTGTTCTTTGCTAAATAACCTTTTCAATTTGCTTATGACACGCATAGATATGACTAATTAGATGAGTTAACATTTAGCCCGTTAAATACATTTAGGCATGTTAATGGTTTAAGCATATTTTTATGAGGGTTTATATCTTAAGTATATCATGTCATACAATTCTACAAAAGTGTCCTGTTTGGCATTCAAAGATACGAGATTATTGATAAACGAGTAGAATATGAGAATATGTACAAATGATGCAGGTAAGCACATATCGAAATGTAAGCCCATAAGAGTTATGTAAGGAAATAATGTCGAATATGTAGAAGAGTCTGAAGTAAATCATGCAAAAGAAATTCACATGTAGATGAGATAGATTTGAGAACCAAGACGTGATAGAGGAAACAAAGAGCAGGCCCAGTGCAAGCACAGTAACTTTCCTGAGATAAAGGTTTGTTGGGTAAAAGAACACCCCAAGTATCAAAACTTGATACAATAACACTTAAGTGTAACTTTTTTTTAAAAAAATGGGATATTTGAGTATCACATCCAATGATGTCGGAAATCATATATGGCAAATTTTTATTAACCTTTCTAGCTTACGTCTCTTGTCGGAAGACTAACTCAGCAAAGAAATACAAAAATGACGTCGTTTTGGCACAATTTGAATTTTAATATTAAAATTAATTAAATTTAATTTAAAATCATTTTTTTTTTTTAAGAAAGATAAACAGCAGTTGGCGGTTGAGGGCTTAGCCCTCGCCACTGTTGCTGCCTCCCCACCGTTGCCGAAAAGGTGGGGGGAGGGTCAGTTATGCCGTCGAGCCTTGGCAGGGATCGGTGACCTCAGTGATTAGCAGCGAGGCCTCCGAGCCCTCGCCTAGATCTAAGGTGAGGAGGCATAGCCCTCCCCCAGATCCAGTGAGGGTTGTCGGCCCTCACCTAGCCGAGCCAAGGGCTACCGTTGGCATCGTGCTGTTCATCTTCCTCTCTCTCTCTCTCTCTCTCTCTCTCTCTCTCTCTCTCTCTCTTAAAAAAAAATGGTTTTAAAATTAATTAAATTAATTTTTATATTAATTATTTATCATGTTAGCGGTAAAATAACGTCGTTTTGCACTTGTCTAGCCACGTCAGCGTGCAAAACAAAGTTGTTTTGCACTTGGCTTACCGAAAAATCGCCACATCAGTATTTTAGCCGGATTTTATCGCTTGGCACTTAACTGATTCATTTTGCTTTGATTTTGGTACTTAAGTGTCACATTCCTCACTTTTGGCACTTAAGTGTCATCTTGTACCAAGTTTTGATACTCTAGGTGTCCCGGACTCAGGTTTGTTGGCTCAGTGAGAAAAAATTGGTTGCTAACTACTCTGTAGGATGTGCTTTTGGTGGTTGGAAGTTTCCAATGGCGCCACGGACAAAATCGACAATCAAAGCTTTGGATCTTTCTTTTGGGAAAACACTCATGAAACAAAAATAAAAAATAAAAAATGATGGTGGGACCAATGCACTTCAATCGTTGAGCTATGTGAACTCAACCCACCTAATCCAACGGCTAAGATTGAATAATGTGTACTCGATTTATGCAAGTAATGCTTCGACATGACTCGCCAACTCTTACAAAAAAATCAAAAGATAAAAGATAAAGCGAATTTTGAGTCATGGGCAAGTTAAGAACATTTTGTGAGGTCCTTGTGAAATAAAAAACAAAAAAGAGGAGCATTACTTGAGGTCTAAGTTACAAAAATAAAGGAAAAATATTAAATATATACTTTAACATTCACCCAATGACCAAATACATCTTTGGAGGCCACTTTACATCTTCACATCAATTAACCTAATTTCCCTACTTACGAAAATGTCGTCTTCCCTTGATAATGCAAGTATCTTGGTTTAATGACGATGATAGAATGCTACTATTATATAATCTAACAAGAAGGGAAAAAAACAATAGTATTAGGCCGGATAGATTATTGTGATCCCTCCAAGAATCTAACTATAGTATCGCGCTTGTCGTTTTATGTGAGTGCAGGGATAACTATGAAATGTCACTTCATTTTGGATTTGCGGAGCAAATAGAATGCTTGAGGCTTAGTTATCTTGAGTCTCTCACTTGAGATTTTTCTCATTCTTTTTACATCCCTTAACAAGAAAACAACCAATCACAGCATCTTTTTTCTCATGTGGTTGGCCTATTTGATAGTTGACTAGATAGTTACATTCACGATCGGGCTTGTCTCTCACAACCAAGGCAATTTGTCTACACATATAATTGAAGTAGCTGGAGAACTTCACGCATTTTGTATCTCTTTTATCTTGTTACATCTTGGGGGTCCATATACCATTACCACATTTGCTATGGAGGATAATTTTGGGGATGGCACTTACTCAGTCTCATCTTCCAAGTCAATGCTACCATCTATGTCATTGTGTAGAAATTCATGAGCGACAAATTGCTAGCAACCCCAACGTTGCTAGTATTTCTTGCCATAATCATAAAAAATGTAGAGAGGTTACTAGCATTTAATCTTTGGAGCCACCAGAGGCTCAAGGAATCGATGCTCTCACAAGTGGATTATGGGCTTTTGGAGATCTTATATGATGAGTGGGTTGAGGTACTTAGGCTACGTTGGGTTGTTTGGATCCTAACCGGAATAAGATTAGATAGGATAGGATATGAAATCCAAAAACTTTGCTATAAAGTCGGATATATATTTACATCGTATCATGTTTATTATTTGGTATAAACAACATATTAATATAAATTAACAATTTTTTTTAAATGGAGATGATAAAAATCTTTCACGACACTCTTGCCTACTTTATTTCAATTTACTTTTTATTTTATTTCCTCTCCTTTTTTAATTAATATCTTTTTTTTTTAAATTTCTTTCTTACTCTTCCATCATTCTCTAATAAATTTTTATTAAATAGTAAATTGTAAACTAAATATTTGCAACTTGAAAATTTAAAATAGACTTTTCAAGTAATTAACAATTATTTAATGGATGAAAATGGGAGAATTTTGAATCCCGATTCATGCAATAACATTGTTTTGAATTCATTTAATTTGAATTGGTAGAAAAGAAGAGTAAAGCTGCATTACACATAAAAAAAAAAAAACAAACCAAAGAAAAAGAAGTAGGTCAAAATTGTGGTGTAACATCCCCCTTGTTCCGATCATGGAACAGATGAAATAAATCAAAAAATGTATTTTTGTTCAAGAATGAAATCTTATGGGAACTGTGCATATGAAGGTGATCCTACATAAATTTGATGAAATAGGATGAACAGAGATGGTATTTTGTAAATACATAATTATCTTGAATATATTAACTATTTGTTTATTTTCCGATCGCTTGGAAGAGACAAAAGAAACATCTTGTTTTTTCTTCAACAAATTTTGATCTCTGGTGGACCTCTCACTAGGATTCGAACCTAGATGAAGTTTTGACCATTTGTTAGAGAAAAAAGAAAGAATGGATCTAGTAAGATTCCCAAGAAATTCTTCGATTTCTTCTGGAAGTAGATGATTCTTCATCTCATTCTCACATTCCGTGAATAGTTGGGAATATCTAGAAAGGCATTTAGAGAATCGGTTTAACTCTAGCTCTATTCGTTCCATTTAAAGAAAGGAAGGATCCTAAGGAATCGATCTTTCTTTTAGTTGTTGAATCTTTCTTTGATTGATCAAAGTGTGATAGTCCAAATCATCATTACTAATGGAATCAAAATGATCTCTGGATTGATCAGAAGATTCTTTCAATTAGTTAGAATCCATTACTTGAACGAAACTAGATCTTGTAGAGTCATATTGAATATTTGACAATACATTTTGCACTTTGCTAAGGTCCTTTTGAGTTAATTGTTTAGCACTTCTTACTTGGTGTAGCTTTGTTACATGAGTTGTGAGTGGTAACTTAGTTTCCGTTTGGGTATGCGCCCTTGGATTGTTGTTGCATATTCAGCTCCTGTTGCAGCTGCGGCCATTGTTTTCTTGATCTACCCAATTGGTCAAGGAAGTTTTTTGGATGGTATGCCTTTACGAATTTATGGTACTTTCATTTTCATGATTGTATTATAGGCTAAGTACAACATCCTTATGCACCCATTTCACATGTTAGGTGTGGTTGGTGTATTTGGTGGCTCCTTATTCAGTGCTATGCATGGTTCCTTGGTAACCTCTAGTTTGATCAGGGAAACCAAAAAAAAATGAATCTACTAATGAAGGTTACATATTCGATCAAGAGGAAGAAACTTATAATATTGTAGCTGCTCATGGTTATTTTTGCTAATTGATCTTTCGATATACTAGTTTTAACAATTCTCATTCTTTACACTTCTTCTTAGCTACTTGGCCTGTAGTAGTTATCTAGTTCATTGCTTTAGGTATTAACATTATGGCTTTCAACCTAAATGGTTTCAATTTCAACCAATATGTAGTTGATGGTCAAGGTCGTGTAATTTATACTTGGGCTAATATTATTAATTGTGCCAACCTTGGTATGGAAGTTATGCATGAGCGTAATGCTCATAAATTCCCTCTAGACCTAGCTACTGTCAAAGTTCCATCTATAAAAAGATAAGACTTTGGTCTTAGTATAAGTCTAGGCGAGTTTTTCATCCGAAAGGAGCAATATAACCAACAATCTTGATAGAAAAAGAAATTAGTTATCGTTCATATATTTAGTGCTCTTTTCTTTACATAAGTTTTTCTTTACTTCAACACAAGAAAAAGTATTCTAGTCTTAGGGATCAGTTTATGATTGCTTATCATATTTTTTTCCTTAGATATGAATTTATATGCATTCTTTTCAACCCTTTGTAAGGCTTTGTAAGATTATTATCTTCTATTTTTTTTTTCCAAATAAAATGGGTAGATTAGAATTTTCTCCTTCTTCGATCTCATAATTAAGATAGAAAAATGTTAAAAATTAACACTCAAAATGAAATTTTTTCCATTATGAATTTCTTTCTTTGATTTCATTAAAAATTAATTTTTTAATGGATTAAAAAGAAATAAAAATACTAGTAATAGTTGGGGTGGATGTAATTGTATATTTATATAGTGAATTTATATTATAAAATAGAATTAAATTCGCATGTATAAATTAAAATAAGATCAAATTAAAATAGTTGTATTTTTATTTTTTGTTATTTTGAATTTCCTATATTTAAATTCAAGTATTATTTATATTGAAATATAATTTCAATTTTATTAATCTAAGAAATTTGTTATTCGAGAAAAATAAATTTCCTACTATAGATAATATAAATCATATCCATCTTTATCCTACCTATCCTATAGGATAATTTTATTTGGTATATATATCCCTTATATTCTATCTTATTTTGTCTTGAGCAAGCACCAAATGCAAAATATGATAAATTTTATTATATCTTGAATTTTATCTTGACTCGCCAAACGTAGCTTTAATGTTCATGGAGATGGACATTTTGATGAAGAAGCAAAACTTGTCAAGAGCATTGTGATGAAACATGCTTACTACTTCTTTCAAATATTAAAGGTCTTCCTTGGAGATCATGAAGAAGAATTTAGTTAAATAAACTTAACACTAGCCAGATTAGACAAAAGAACTTGTCATTAAAATAATCCAGCGCAAAAAATAAAAAATGGAATGAGTGATTTTGTTTTTGTTGAGGAAGTTTCCATTTTTCTTTAGGGGTCATGTGACTAGAAAAGTAGAAACTGTGTCTTTGTCATCGACTTGATAATTGTTTTAAAGTGAAAAAGCACATGAAGAATGGAATCGCCCCTTGCCATGTGTGGTTAGATGAAGCCAAATCTGCGTTAGTTGGTTACCCATCAATTTCGCTGTTTTATGAGGGGATTGTTAATCTGAAACCTGAGATCATACAGCATTAGACTAATATTTTAATGAGGGTTTGAATGATTTCTCTATGGTAGGTGTGAGGAAGTATGCTTTTTGCGCACATGGCTAAGAATTATTTAACATTTTGAACGACTCAATTAAAATGCATTCAAAATTTTATTAGGCTGTTGACGTTGGCTAGGAATATTCTTTTTCATATTCAGTTCATATTATCATGATTGATGTACATATGCGCTTTTAAAAAAATCATGTTTGTCTGTAAATTTCATTCATCACAATAAAGGAAAAAAAAAAAAAAAGACTGCTGGGAACTTATAGTCTTATTTTATACCATAATCATCTATAGTGACTGTATATGAGTTCGCTGAATAAGGGGTATACATTACTTACAATTGAGCTTAACCCCGCTTTTTTGGGATCAGATTGCCTTATTCCATCTAGCAATCGCATCATGAGTACAGCTAGCATTAGCAAAATTCTGCCGGCTGCAATCGCCAAAAATATGCTCTCTATGTAGGGAATTCTTGCCTAGACCTGGATCTGTACACCCGATGCGATGAGATGAATAGGATTTGGACAAGAAATTTTCTTCCGTCTATGCAATAACCTCCATTAGAATTTAATGAATCACACTCCATTAAATCAAGTAAAATGGTGAAAAGCACAACCTAATAATTTCAAAGGCATAATTTACCATGACATATTAATAATAGTAGGTATTGATTAAAAATTTATCAGCAGTCTAAATATACACATTTCAGATATTATTATCATATTAATGAAATTTGACAAACTTTTGGATAGTTACCAAAGTTATTTGAATGGTATGTACTAATGCGTATATGCAAATATCAATGTAATACAAATATCTATCAATCTTTTATAATCTCAAAGTCATATTATACGACGTTGAGGAAAATTTATCAGTAAAATCGAAATCAACGGCACACTATTCAACACAATAGATACAGACATGAAACCTACTCACCGAATGTGAACTTATGAGTGATGTCGCAAAAAGATGAATTTTAACATACTAATTTGTTTGAACAATTATCAACTCCGTTTTCTATGCGTGCATGTTTATTTGGATTTCCATATAAGTAATTTTTTTTTTTTTTTAACTTTTCCACCAAAACATAAAGTATATTTCAACCTTCAGAAAGTTGTGAAAATATTATACGTGAGTTTATATGTTAACGTTTGAGTATGAAGAAATTTTTAAGAGTTTTGAATTTTTTTTTAAAAAAAAGTTAAAAGTGTGCAAACGGAAGATTTGACTTAAGCAAAATATTTAAAAGTAAAAGTCATCGGGGACATAGTAGTGATTGATGAAAACATATATTTCAATATAGATTGAGAAATTCTTATCAGATTTCCAAGACAATACACATTCAAAGTTGACCACCCAAAATATTCAAAACCAACCAAAAACCAAACCACACAAATCCTGAGCAAGATGCTAAATTGAGTTTGTAAGGAGGGACAACTTGATCTTTCCAATTCAAAGTATTTATATGTATAGATGTTGAAAGTTATCGTTGGGTCAATAACAAGATATGTTTTAGTGTTTTGCCCATAAGAAAAGGACCCAGTCCAAGATCAGTATAAGCACCCCTCAACAAAATTGAACAACAAATGTTATGATGCAACAAACTTTGATTAACAACTTGAATACGTCAGTCAAGTTTAGACATTTAATAAAAATGTATAACATGATTTACAACTCAGTTTCATAAACGAGTTCTATATTGAGATTCCATTGACCTGCAAAGGCCCGAATACTTGAACTGACTGTTAGTTTTATATTGGGATTACATGAGCTGGCCTGTGTAAGGAAGGGAAACGTCCTTCTTTCTTTTTTCTCTTTTGAAAATAAAAAAGAAAATTTCTTATCTTACATGTGAAATACAAGGTGGGGTGAAGTCGGAGCGTTTTACGAGCCGCTAAATCCGGGTCAAGTAAGGAAGAACTCATCGCTTCATTTGTCTTAGTATTTAAGAAAAATGATATTGATTATTGCATCGAGAGAGGAGATGCTTCCCAATATACACTTTTTAATTATCGCTCTATACTACACTATGGTTGAAAATTTTTACTTAAAAGGCTTCCTTATAATGCCTGCAAAGTATTGTTTCCTTGATGCATGTATACTCTCTTGATGGATAGTTGAGACGGTAGTTTTATAATTTCGGGAAGCGACAAATGGAAACCGAGCAAAAACACTGCATCATCTCTTTTGCACTTTTCAGGTTGATATGGATCTCTCGACGATGATCGTGAGGATTGTGTTTTCTGAGGACGGCACTTCTCCATTACCAAAATGAACTATGACTGATTACCCCATCCACATGGTCAGGAAAATAGGTTGTTCGACTATTAGGACGGACAAGCTGGAAAAACAGAAATGTTTATATGTTTAGAGTGCAAGGCTAACGATCCTCATTTGTTTAGGAAGAAAGAAGATTGAGCAGACGAAGCATGTGAAAGCATGTGCATCTGACTTTATGGCATGGTCCCTGTCTGTTGAGGAGGACAGGGAATGGCAGTGCCTGTCTCGTTTCCGTCAGCTGTATGACATCAAACTCTCGACGTCTTGCGAACGCATGCACTGTGATACACTTACTGATGCGCAATTAAATGCCACTTGGACGGACAATGGCCAGTGAAGTTAAGACTTTGGATCTGGACAGTAATAAAATAAGACCGGTAGCTGACTTGATTATATGGTCTTCGCCTTTTGAGTAACAAACGCAATGGCATTGTCAGCTGTAAAACAAAAAAGTGGTAGCATAATTGATTTTATAGCATCTGCAATAATGTGTGTCAAATCCAGTGAGGCGCTGGATTTGTGTCGGGCTTACGCAATTAAAAGTGTCGTCCCAGGTTTAGACAAAAAAAAAAAAAAAATCCTCTGTCTGAGTCATAATCTCCGTTTGATTTTTATGATTCACATCCAATAAATCATATAGGGCCGTGGAACACAACCTAATAATTTGAGAGACATAATGTAACATGATGAATTAATAATAGTCGGTATGATTAAGAACTTAGCAGCAATCTAAATATGCACATTTAAAAGACTATTGTCATATTAATGAAATCTACCAAGCTTTTAGATAGTTACTAAAGTTATTTGAATGGTATCTACTAATGCATAAGAGCAATTAACCATGTGATATGACAATGTACCAATCTCTAATAATATTGGAGTCAATAATGTACATTATCCATGAATTATTTATCAGTACAAATTGAAATCAACGACTTGTTGTCTTGCAAGATAAATACAAATGTGAAAATTACTACTCTGATGTGACCTCATGAGCATGTCGCGCAAATGTGAGCTGTAACATATTAACTTTGTTTGAACATTTATTGACTTGGTTTCAAAGGCATGCAGGGTTGTTTCGTTTCAAATACAAGCAGCTATTATTTTTTTACTGTCCCCTCGAGACTTAAAATAATATTTAAATACCAAAAAAATAAAAAATAATTTGTTCGTGCTCCTATGAATGAAAAACATTGTACGTGTAAAGTGCAAGATTTAAATCAAGCAAAAAAGTTCAAAATAAAAGTCATCCTAGACATATTGGTGATTGATGGAAACACATCATTATGAATTGAGAACTTCTTATCAGTGATCCAAGACAATACACAAATCCAAAGTGGACCACCCAAAATATTCAATACCAATTCAAAACCAAATCATTTAAATCCTAAGCAAAATGCTAAAATGAGTATGCAAGGAGGGTTAACTTAGGCTTTTTGGTGTAGGATTTTGCTTCAAAATATGCAAATGATGTTTGCATAAATAGATGTTGTAAGTAGTCATTGGGTCAACAATGAGATATGTTTTTAAGTATTTTTATAGAAGAAAAGGAGCACCGCCTAACAAATGAACAAATGAAATCCCGATTCATAGAAGATATGAATGCAACATACTTTGATTATTACTTGAACTTGTGAGTCGTGATTAAATATTTAATAAAGATGTATCACATGATTCACACCTTGGTTTCATAAGCTAGTGTCATATTGAGATACCATAGCCTGGAAAGGCCCAAGTACGTACGTTGATTGTCAGTTTTATATTGAGATCACATGCGTTGGCCCGAGCAAGGTAGGGAGGGAATCTTTCTTCCCCTTTTTTTTTTTTTTTTAATCCTTTTGGAGGAATAAAAGAAAATTCTTGTGTTAATTAACTGTCGGAGCATTTTAGGATCCACTGAATCCGGGTCAAGCAAGGAAGAACCGATCGCTCCGTTTGTCCTAATATTTGAGTAAGAAATATTCATTATTACATTGAGGGAAGAGATGCTTCCCAATATACACTTGTAAATTTCTATTTATGAGGTTTCCTTGTAATGTCTACAAAGCAAAATTTTTAATACATGTATAGTCGGTTAGTTGATAGTTGAGATGATAGTTTTGTTGTCACATAATACAATGCTATTCGTTGTGACCAGTAAAATTAAACAAAAATAATAACTCTGAAAAAGGCAATAACACAACTCATATATACTTACTTTTGCTTTTCTTTTTTTTTTTTTTTTTTTGGTCAAAATAACACTTCTTTCATTTCCACAGAAATATAAGAGAGAAATAACACAAGAGAAACAAAGCAGTCCAAAGAGCAGATATGTTATTTCTTCAAACTAAAATTGGTGGCTGGTCACCAAGTCCTTCATTAGTAATGAGCACAAATTGAGACCTTCAATTATTGCTATGTCTTTATCTTTCAACGGTGTGCGTCTAGGTTCAATGTCCCCAACATCATTGCCTTCAAGAGTAACAAGATTAAACGAGTACGGATTTGACACCGGTGAGAGCGAAACCTTCACAAAACACCTCCAATATCTCCTTTGAAACTAGACTTTTACACAACGCAACCTAAGGGAAACAAAACCCCGATATAGTATATGCAGAAAAAAAAACCCCAAATCTAGAGTTGATTGCTATAAAATTATAACAAAATTTAACAGAAGGTGAGGTACCAATTAATGAAACTCACCAAGGCAATTAGTTCATGCTAATGGTATTTTGTAGATTTACAAATTATGCTTCTCAAGATAAAATGCTTTGAACCTATTTGAATTATCATTACGCAAACATGACTCAATCAATCAATTTCCGTAAAAAAATAAAAAATAAAGGACTCAATCAAACTTTTCCTTGAACTAGCGCACCTGGAGAACAACTTCTTATCACTAAAGAGACACGTCTTTGTAAAGGCAAAGAAAATTGCTACAGGAAACTAAAAGGACATGAACAGAAGAGTTATATCTGTTATGCTCTCATTTGTGGAGCCATTAACCCATAATTGCAACAAGTTTTATAATTTCAGGAGCCATAAATTTGAACTAAGCAAAATCATTGCATCATCTCGTTTGCTCTTTTCAGGTAGACATGCATCTCTTGGTGATGATTGTTTTCTAAAGACGTCACTTCTTCGTTTCCAAAATGACCTATGACTGAATAACCCATCCACACCGTTAGGAGAATGGGCTTTCCATTACTTTGGTGATTCGGTGAAAGATTATTGAACAGTTGACTGGCTTTCGGCACCTGGGAAACCATTGGAACGAACAGGAAAAACAGAAATGTTTATATGTTTAGAGTCCAGGGCCAAGTAACCTCGTTTGTTTAGGGAGAAAAAAGATGAAGCAGTCCAAGTAAGTTGTCAAAAAATCCAATCCAAAAGTTTAAACTAATAAATGAAGAGAGATTGCATTAATTTAAAATGCATATAAGACTGTCAAATAATATGAGAAAAGATTTCAACACATTTAAAAGAATTTGCTTTGACTCAATGATAGTGTCTTTGTCTTTTGAGAAAGACACGGAATGGCGTTGCTTCTTGTTTCGTTAGCCCAAAACCCCCCCTCCCCTCAAAAAAAAAAAAAAAAAAAAAAAAAATTGGGAAGGTAATTGATTTTAGAGCATAAAAAACAATGATGTTAAATTCAGTGAGGCATTGGTTTTGTGTTGGACCCACGCAATCAAAAGCGTTTTCCCAGGCTAAGACAAAATCCATTGAGAAATTTGTGTGCGCACATAGATTCATATTGTGAGTTATTATCAATTTGTATTAAATTCGACTTTGTCATGGTGACATTAGAAAATGGTGTTGTTATGAGTTTACATAAATTGTATTAAAATTGAGAAGAGCTTGAAAACTATGACATCATAAGTGCAAGAATTTTATTGACACATCATTTTAATAATAAATTTTTATTAAAACTAAGAAAACATTATATCTATTTCTATGAAGAGCTTTTTTATGGATTTGTATTAACGATAAGGTTGCAGTGATGTACTATTTCTTTTGAGATAGAGCATTAGAGATATTGACCCTACTATCTTACCCTTCCCCATTTATTAAAACGTTTATGTATAATTCATCTTTCTCACATCCACGGCTATAAATAGTGCATGCACGTTAAGTTCTCCCCACACTACGCCACTACATCCTCTTCCTTCCCTTCTTTTCTCTTTATAAACATTCACTCAACCCTAGACTCTCTCTCTCTCTCTCTCTCTCTCTCTCTCTGAGATTCAAAATGGATATCATTAACCAGATCCTTGGGAAGCCAGACCAGCGCATGTGGGCCAACTTGCTTGCTTCTTTCGACGACAAGAAATTCATGAAGGAGATGGTGAACACTCACGCTCCTGAGGAAGGAGACGTGGATGTTCAGTCTTTCTTCCATCTCGTCGAGAACACCCTTCAAGGAACAACTGCTATCGTCGACTCCATCATCAACCCTAAGGTAATCACCAACGCAATGCGATAAATTTGTGGAATAATTGCTCATATAACATCAGTGTTTAAACACTTTCCACTAGTGACCTTCTCTTCCATTGATCTAATGGTTAGTGAGAGGCTAGTTGTTAGAGTCCTGCAATTAAGGTTAGACTGCACGTGGACATTTTTCTTTACCCTTATAGCTCCGATTTTCCTGAATTTTGCATGTGTGATTACATTCATTCTGTGTGATACTTCTTTTGTGTTTACTTGCCTTGCTTAGTTAAAAAAGAAAACTATTGATGGTCTTTTAAAAAAAAATGTAGTTGGGGCTAAGTGGATAAAAACTCATAAGTAAATTTATTGGGATTCCAATCTTATTTGGTTTACGTTTTCTCATTATTCCATGCAGCGATAATCTTGATAGAGCATAAAATGAAGATGATTTTTCATTTAATAATATACTTTTGACTATTTTATAAACAAACCTCCTCCCTTTTTTGAGGTGGCTGAAACCATTTTAATATTAAGACTTCTAATGAAATGGTGATGATATGATTATCGATCAGCTTATAGAGAAAGATATATATTGTTTAGATAAGTAATAAAAAAAAAAAAAACAAGTCAAATTAGATTTGGGATTGTAAGAATCTGATTCACATTGAACCTCGTACCTA
The DNA here is from genome assembly GCA_017140395.1 of Eucalyptus lansdowneana. Classification (NCBI taxonomy): domain Eukaryota; kingdom Viridiplantae; phylum Streptophyta; class Magnoliopsida; order Myrtales; family Myrtaceae; genus Eucalyptus; species Eucalyptus lansdowneana. The sequence continues at coordinate 5,733,643 of CM029483.1, read as the reverse complement.
CGAGTGATAATATATTAAACTGGCTACGTGGACCACGTTTGCTTTTCTGGTTGCTTTGCTCTTCCAATGGCTGAAGGAGAACAAGAAAGGTGAAACAATTATTCTCAAAAGAGGCATTAAAATATCCATGAACCGTAACAAGCACTAATCCAAGTAATAGTATAATAAACCTCGTTCCTGGAGGCGATAGTGCATTGAATGACCTACACGGGCCCCGCTTGCTTTTCTGGTTGCTTTGCTGCCGACGGAGAACCAGATAGGTGAAACAATTAGGGTTAGAAGGTGCTGCATTATTCATGTACTTTAAACAAGCACTAACCCAAGTAATTATGCATTTCGATAAAGGAATACGTTAAAAAGTTCAACCAGAAACTTAAATTATCATGTTGAAGAACATAACTCAATTGTCAAGCGACACGAGACAATATTTTTAATATTTCTTTTGTTTCTTTTTGTCACAATTTTTTTTTTGGCCACTTTAAGCTCAAGCTTTTTAGCTATCAAGCCATTTTTTTTTTTTTTTTATTGTTATCTATTTTTGTGTGATTCGAAGTACATGAGAGTTTTAATTTAGAAAAATTGACCGGCTACCCCAATCAATGGATATATAGGGGTTATGTAACAAATGAGTTAAACAAATTATGTAAATGACTAGTGCTTTTGCAAATGAATAGCATTTGTCCACGCTCACCGAAAATTGTTCTTCCGACTCATTAGGCTGGAGGAGATTTTCTGGCCAATACGTTGCAGCCCTATAATCATGTGCATTACACGGTAACTACTCTATTTATATCCTTTGGTTAGAAGAGTTATTTCATTTTTTGTATGAACTGACAATGGTTTACACCAAACTTTGCTCCCTGAATTGATCATGGCTTTTTTTTTTGGTCAAATTATTGATCATGGCTTGTCATAACGAGATCTTTCGTGAGTAGTGTGTCTGACTTAGATTAATAGCGAAAACTAGCCTTTTTAAGAATAAAGTGATCTTCATCGTAGGGCACTCAGGGATCTGGAAGCCCTGATTTCAAGCCTCTAAAAGAGGGCTTCAATCCACCTTTAGCAGCCATCAACGAAGTGGTTTGTCAGGTATTTCATATTCTACCTCGCAGTAATTGATTTCTTTCAAGTCTACTTGTTTTTGTTCGTTTTCTAGTTTTTCCGTGTGCATGTGCTTAAACTAAACATATGAAGCTTTAATATTCTGAAATGTTTGCATTCTAGCCTGCTGTTTGGAGGTTGCAAATAACTGATCTCTTGCATCAATTTATTGTCCCGTCATCAGCTCACTTGCAAGGCATTAGACACCAAAAATTTGCGCCAAACACTGGACTCGCTCTTTCACCAGCTGTCGAGCTTCTCATGGGTTAATAAGGCTTTGATTGCCCTTTCATCACTTGCTGTATTCTACGGTGACTTTTGGCGACTTGCTCGGGTTGAACCATCAGACAGGCTCGCGGAATCTATGGCCATACTGAAGGGGTTGCCTGAAATCACCAAGCCCTCAGACCTGCAAAAGATCTCAATTTTCGGTGTTCTCAACGAAATGATCAAGACCACCCTGAATATGACCCAATGCATTGTGGATTTTGACCATGAATCTAAAGATTTTCCCCAGTTATCTACGATGATTGATGTTGCGAGCAGTGTTTATCAGATCATCATCAGCATCCTTGCTTGCTCTATTCAGTTCACTAGCCTCATTAGCATTGTCGATGAGTATGTTTAACTAGTCAGGCACAATAATTTATTAGTTTTTTATTATTATTATTACTATTAGTTTTTATTATTATTATTATTATTATTATTATTATTATTATTATTATTATTATTATTTTATTATTATTTATTTTTTATTTATTTTTATTTTTTGCTTCCGAAAGAGTTTGTTTTTTTTATTATGGTAGATAATGATTAATGTCTAAATTATTTTAAGCTATTCTAATTACAATATGTTTTCAAATTTTTCGTTTTTCACGAGAGCAAAGAACTCTTTCTTGTAGAAGAAGAATTCAACTTCGAATTGCTTGATATGTTTCCGAAAAGGCGCAAGAAGCAGTTTTAGATTTAAAAAAAAAAAAAAAAAAAAAAAAAAGATCAAGCTCGATGAGAACAAATATGCATGAATTGGAATGACTCACGCCTCTAAGAGGATTTTCTTTTTGTTGTTTTTTTTCAGCAACAAGGGAAAAGATCTGTCTGCCTTCGCTCGGAAAGTGAACATGGTCCACCACAATATCAAACAACATTATGAAGATTTTTCACAAAAAAAAGGGTAAAATATGTTCTTTCTCTTTCTACTTAATTAAAGCCCTGAATAGATTGGGCTATTACCGATCTGGTAAACTTATTTTTGGCATGATGCAGAGGAAATTAAGGAGTATCAGAGGCTGCTGCGAATCATTAATGCCCCTACCGATAACGTGGAGCTGATCAAGGCCTTGCTTTACATCAAGGATGATCCTCAGCCTCTCTTCATTGGCTCAAAGAAGGCAAGGGTTCATGTCTCCAGCTTTCTCTAGTTTAACATCACTCTATGTTTCAGTCCAATACATCGAGATTTTGCACAAATGCCATTGTCGTAAGATCGTCTTTCTCCAAGAATTTCATCTCATACATTTGTTGGAATCGAACACAAAAATAGTTTCCATGAGTTGCGCAATCAATAAAGAGCACGTGATGCACCAATGTTTATAATTCACCTTGTCTGTTTTATAGGATAAGGTCGAGTCGCTCCGGAGGAAGAATGTGTTGCTTCTGATTTCGGACCTCCAATTAACCTCTCATGACCTCTCGAACCTCATCAAGATCTACGAGGAGTGCAAGTTCCATGAGGAGGGCTACGAGATCGTGTGGGTCCCTATCATCGAACAAGAATGTGAGGACGTCATCAAACGGTTCCAGAGCCTCCAGTTGCAAATGCCGTGGTGCTCGGTGCACTCCCTAAAACTTATCAACCGGGTGGCCATCAGAATCATTAAAGAGAAGTGGCATTTTAAGCAAGACGCCATTGTGACAGTACTGGATCCACGAGGAAGAGTCTCAAACCAAAATGCCATGAGCATGATTAGAATTTGGGGGAGGATGCTTTCCCTTTCACCGGTGCAGTAGCAGCAGACATCTGGAAGAGGCCTGGAATTAACTGGTTTGAGCTTTTAGCGACTGACTTCATCTTTCCGGGGATACAGGAAGCTGTAAGTTTTTGGTCTCCTTCTTCACTTTTCTTTTTACCCTTTTGCTTTTTTTATACAGCTAGGGTGCACGAATGTGGGTGTCAAAAGAAATTATGATTTTAAGTTTGCTTATTAGAAGGTGAATTTAGTTAAATTGATGCAGCAATAGAAGATTTGATTCAAACTTAGAATCTGCAAGACATACCTGGGATAAGACAAGAACTATAGAAGACTATTCTACACTGTCAGTTTCGTCTATTCTTTACTAATATAAACGGTCAATATTTATGTCATATCTGAGTAGGTATAGGCTTTACTGGAACTTTTGTACAAAAAATTTGAGAATGTAAGATGGTTGTATAGTTTGATTTACAGCATAAAAGATCTATGAAAAATGAGCATAAGTTATTTTTCATTGACAAAGACATTGTCTCTTATCAGATCAAGGCTGAGAAGTACATCTTCTTGTATGGAGCGGAAGAACCCAAGACCATCCAGGTGATCGAGGACTCGCTAAAGAAGATCGATGACAAAGCCATCGTCGCCTTCAATGTCACCAAATCGCAGTTCTTTTGGAACCGCCTCAAGAGCTGCATGCTTTCGAAGCTACAAATCGGAGGGGACTTGCACGAACCCATTATGCAGGACATCCTCAGGCTCTACACCTGCTTCAAGAAGGACGGCGGGTTTACGGTCCTCACGAAGGGGTCGCGGGTCGTGATCAACGACTCCCACATGTACGTCACGATGGTTCTGATGCAGTACGAGACGTGGAAGAAGCACGTGAACGTGAACGGGAAGACGTTCGACATGGTCTTCAAGAAGGAGTTTGACCTGTTATACGTCCCCCCGAGGTGCCACCACTTCTATATTCCGAACATGGTTGGCTACATCCCAGAGGATGTGAAGTGCCCCATTTGCCAGGGCATGATGAACAACATTGTCAAGTTCGAGTGTTGCCGTGGTGCACATTAGTCGAGCAACGATGAGAGCGTGCTCTGTGAGTGCCCTCCGTACCGCTGGATGAATGAATAAAGAGGGCTTGCTTAGTGTCAGCCCAGCCCTCCTCTCTGAACTTTTGCCTATGCAGAATAACGTACGGAACAACTATGTTCCTGTACTCTTTCCATGTAAAACGTTTCCCTTGGACCGTTTGTTTTTGTTATTGTTATCAATAAAATTGCCTGTCCAAGCACTTTCGCCTCGTGACAATGAAATTGCCACATGGCAAGCTCCTATCACACTGCAAATGACAGACTTCATGGATGTCCTATGTACAAGCTTAGGATCGAATTTGACTTTTAATTCACTCATCCGACCTTTTGTAACGTATGGTCGAATGGAGGGTGGCGTGACTAGTATTCGGCCGTTTAACCCAATTCGGAGCAGAAGTTGTGATCGTCGCGGGGATTGATCAATGGGACAAGAACCCATTCTTTCCTTCTCTTGGGACTCCAGCAAATTTGTTCCCCAAGTACCTTTATTTTATCTAGAGGAAGAATTACCTTAACGAGGAATTGACACCGGAGACGGGATGAAGCAAAAAAGAGTATTGGAGGAGCAGCAGGCGAGACTGATAGACTTGAAGAATAAAACTTAGAGACAGGTGTCGACGCCCGAAAATCAGCAATCCAAGCAAAATCGGCCATTTAGGTAGTTTTTTTTTTTTTTTTTTCAATTACAATTATGAATAAATAAATCCAAGGAAAATACAAAAAAAGAAAAAAGAAAAAAGCGGAACTCTGCCCGAAGAAAATAGCCCATTTGTATGAGAAATCACATTGAACTTGAACACCAAGGACGGAGTTGATTTTAATTGGTCCACTAAGTAAAAAGGAGTTGGGCCCATCCCTCTTTTGACTAGATTTCTATCGCTCGTGCTCTCTTGGAACGGCGGAGGACGAGCAGATGTGCGCGTGATGAATGGCGGCTGTTCTTAGAGACTCTCTCCGTCACTGGAGTACTGCCACTGACGTCGCCTTCCACCATTCCCGCAGTCACACCTCCATCACTCTCTTCTTCCTTATTCTCCGCCAGATTCGAGGAAGAGTTTGAATCGCGGCTTTCTTTGTCATTCTCCTAGTTCGAGAGGAAATCATTGCAGATATGCATTTTTTGTTCAATTAATTGGAATATGTTTTGTTCTCATCTTTTTTATATTTTTTTTTTGAGCGAAAAATAGCATTGTTCTAAATCTAGATATGTGCTAGTGTGGAAATCGATTACTATCTAATCTGTTGTGATGATCTAGACTCATATTACTACTGATTGTGAAGATTAAAAATGAGTCGTTGCTTCAACTTTGCACGTGACTACTGGGAGAACAGTAACAAACTGAATAATATTGGATTAGCACAGTGAAATAAAACAATCTCCCCATATTGTGCAAACCTAATAAGAAATAATATGGCAGAGCAATATAAATATCAATTATGCAAATAAAATGCAGTTTTTTTTTTTTTACGTTAAAAACCTCCCGGGTGTGAGGAGATCAATTGATGATACACAAACAAAGAGCCAGATATGGAGAGAAGAGGCTGTTAACTTCCAAGGAAATTGGGCCATTTCACGCTAATTACTTCTCTAGAAGCAAGGACCAGAAGCTCTCTATCTTCAACGAACGAGAGCCTTGAGGGGTAATTGTCATTGTCAGTGCAATGACCCTAGTGTACCCTACTCTCCCCTTCCACCCGAGGATGCTGCAACTTCGAGCAGCGAGGAGAAACACAATCTAACAAGCCGAAATTCTACCACCCCTCAAATTCTTCACCACACAGGTACACAGAAATCTCTTTCGATTGGGTAGAACTAGCGGCATTGGTCAAACGTGTTCCATCAGGCCTAGAAAAGGAAAAGAAACAAGAGAAAATTAATTACATGGAGCAACCGAGTTCATTTCTCTTAGTATGAGAGCGAGGACGAAGATACCAGCAGCTTAAGTTAGCGGGCGAGGTTATGCTGTCCATGAGCTCTTCCTAAGTTAGCATGTCATTGTATGCATAAAGCCTAGGACGAAGATACCAGCAACTTTTTTTTTTTTTGGTCAGAAACAAGAAACTATATTGGAGTAGTGAAACCATTACAACCGGCAGTTATAGCATCCGTGCAAATTAGATCTATCAAATGAAAAGGGGGAAAAACAGCCCAACATTGGACAGAGGAAAAACGATCATGGGCCTTTGCAGCCCAATCAGCAGCAACATTGGCCTCCCTTCTGCAATGCCCTAGCGAGAGATTAGGGAAATTGGAGAGCAAGGAGGCGGCTTCGAGGAAGAGAGACTGAGCTTCCCATGGCGGTTTGCGGCGACGTTGGAGGATCTCAACCACCAGGAGGCTATCGGATTGAAGGACAATCGAAGCATCTGATAAGCCATGGCTTTGTAGATGGTGGAGAGAGAAAGACACTGCTTGGATCTCGGCTTGAAGGGCAGAAGATGCAGCAAAATGTTTTGAAAATCCATCGGTAAGTCTTCCGTGATGATCTCTGCATACATAGGCCATTGTGCCTTCTCGCGAGCCAAGTTGATACGACCCATCTACATTAATCTTCAAGGTACCTGGATTTGGAGGCTTCCAAAGTGTTCCCCTGCTTAGTAACGAGCGGCCCTTATGTGTTAGCGGCGAAGCCGTCAGACGAGTTACATGGGAATCAGCTAGTGCAGCCTCAACCACCTGAGACGGCCGAAGGTGTTCTTGTTGGAAGATGAAACCATTCCGGGCACGCCAGATCTGCCAAAGAACTGAGGCCAAAGTCTCCAAACCAGGTAAGAAAGATCCAGATTTGACTAGTTGGACTATCCATTCATCTATTTTGTGAAGTTGCATAGGAGAAATCTGAATGTTGAAGCTAGGGTGCACCCAGACCTTTTTAGTCCACGAACATAACAAAAATAGATGTTCAAGAGTTTCAGGGATTTCTTGATCACAAAGTAGACAACACGGGTTAGTAATAATATGTCTCTGAAACAAATTAGCCCTTGTAGCAAGAGCATTCTGACAAAGCGACCATAGGAAGGCTCGAATTTTTGGGGGGGAATGCATTTTCCAGATTCTGTTCCATAACCATCTGGGATTTTGATAAGATGAGGAAGTGTTACTTACTGGCTGTTGTGTTTCTGTTGTTGTGAATGAATGATAGGCAGATTTGACAGTGAATGACCATCTTTAGTGGCTGTTGTGTTTCTGTTCCTCTTTTACTCTTACTTTCCACATGATGAGGAAGGTAAGTGTTACTTACCAGCAGCTTAAGTTCCAGAAAAGTTTATTCTTCATAAACAGGACAGCATAAAGCCAACTGACAATACACAAACAAAGACCCAGATAGATCCATGCGATAACATGCTAACTTATGAAGAGCTCGAGCATCACCGAATCCTCGTCAAGCAATTCAATTCACAAATCGATCCCATGAGATGCAGGATTATATGTAAGAATCACAAATCAGCTCTAAAATTTGGAAATAAGTTTCACTTTCCCACAATTGTAGAGCCGCATGAACCGGCAATCCGGAATGTATCCAACAAAGATGACGGCTATGTAACTCCACCATGCTACAGACCATCCAGCTACGGTACATAACTAAGCCCCATCTGCCCAAGGTCCGATTTGAAGTGCCGATGTACAGAACTGCAATAAGTCATACCGGCTACTAAAGGTCCAAGTCAGAAAAGACATGACCAAAGCATTGGAATTTATGAATACAACATTAACGTTATTCCCTCGAATGAAGGCATCACCATACTTGTTTTCCAGATGCCCTTTTGACGTAGTCTTCTGTCAGTTCCTTTGCTATGTTCGTATATCCATCCAGGCAGGGCCGCACAACTTCAGACATCACAAGTTTTTGGTATCTTGTGATTGAATAGCAGAATATGCATGTGTGAGATCCTTATTTCTAGTGTTTTCCGAAAACAAAACGAGCATCTTGTGCGGCCGAAAACTGAATTAAACTGAAATTTCGTGTATTTTCCACTCGGATGACCGAAAAGTAATTATTCTTTTTTTTTATTCGGCTTAATTAATTGAGTCGAACCGAAATTCTCAACAAAACTTAAATGCCCAACTTAAAATCTTTCTTCTTTCTCATCCTTTATTTAGTTTGGTTTCAATAAACAAGGCAAAAATAAGAAGATCAAAAAACCGAATCGAACCAAACTCAACCAAATTAAATTTTCGATTCGGTTGGTATTCAATTAAGTTTGGATTTGATTTGAGTGGGTTTCGCCCCTTATCGTTCGGAACCGTGGACACCCATTGGTGATCATTTATATGAAGAAAATCAAAGAATGGACAAGTGATAATGATGATGAGGAAACAGAGAATCTTGTCCAATTTATTTATTTTTAGAATGTTAAAAAGAGTTCACTTTAATTGCTATTCTCCTTTCTTATTATTTTTTAAATTCATTTTTCAACCTTTTATTTTCTTCTCTCAACAAATTGTTGGAGAAATCTTTCTGGAATATTTTGAAGTTGACAAATCGTTTCCATCAGTCTAGTCTGAAGATTTGCAGACTCTACTACTTAAAGTCTGAAGACCTCCGGACTGCCAGACTCAAGACTCAAAGTCTATCCTCATTGACAGTTTCTAGTTTGTCGAAGAAGGTCTATCCAGGACTGGATGTTTCGTTAAAGGATTTGACCTTATCAACTGGAGAAGATCTCTTGGCTGGATATGACATGACGGATTTCTTTATTCGAATCAAGATTGATTAAGTATCCGATGATTGGCGAAGTATACTCGGAAGGTTCTACTTATGGAAACCGAGATCCTGATTGTATGAGCGAGCAGGATTGATGGGCTATCGACATGTTCCTTAAATAGCTCGAATGATCTTCCTAATTGATTATGTCTAATGGGAAGATTGAAAGAATTCATTTGGTAAGTGCCAACGGGTATGATGGCATAAAGGAGTATATAAGGAAGACGTTCCAGTTGTTCGAGTGTGTGCGCGATAGAAGAATTCCAAAGTCTGAAACTCCTTCTTCTTAGTCAATTCATTTACTGAGCGAAATCTTGTACGCAAAAGAGAGTCTATATTTTGAGATACCTTGAGGAAGTGTGGTAGAGTATCTACACTGTGGAATTAAGGGAAAAGCATTGCTGTAACATCTCTTTTGTTCATAGTGGAATCCAGATGGTGGGCTGTCAGTGCGAAAGAGTGGACGTAGGTTTGGAATAAGCCGAACCACTATAAACCTTGTGTTCAATTTTTCTCTTTCCTACTCTCTACTTTTACTTTGATCATAATTCGTTTTGTTAAAGAAGAACTTCTTTTCTATTGTCTGCCTAGTATTGCTCTCTTATCTCGAGAAATTGTTTTTACACCTATTCACCCCCCTCTAGGTGCTTATACTAGCTATATCAATTGGTATTAAAGCCTATGTACTCATTTTGTTTGAAGTGTTTTACTTCAGAGTTAAAGATCCATGGCTAGTATGTTAGCTCCAGGACTGGTGGAAGGGCAAAGCAATACCAGACCACCTTACTTTGATGGAAATGATTACAACATCTGGAAAAACAAGATGAAAGCGTTCCTAAGATCAAAGGATCCTATGGAATGAGACATTGTAGAAAAAAGAATCACTCTTAAAGCTGCACCTGTCTCAAAGAGAGGAAAAGAAGCTGTTGAGTCTAGTGAAATGACTCAGGAAGATATAATCAAGAGACAAGCTCTTGATGCAAAAACAATCTATTCTTTATATTGTGCTTTGTCACCTACTGAATATAACAGAATATCTTCTTGTGTTACAGCAAAAGAAGTCTGGGATAGATTACATATTACTTATGAAGGAACTGATCGAGTGAAAGAGACCAGAATCAACATTCTCCTCGGTTAATACGAAGCCTTCAAAATGAAATCAGGAGAATCTATAACTGACATATTTAGTCGTTTTATAGAAATCATGAATGGTCTTGAAAATCAAGGTCAACCAAATTCTGATCCCATGAAGGTAAACAAGCTATTGCGTGGACTCTCCAAGGATTGGAATCACATAAAGACCTCAATAAGAGAGACACAAAGAATCATGCCATTATCTGTTGATGAGTTGGTCGGGACTCTTCAGTCTTATGAAGTGGAACGAATCAATGAAGACGAAGATCTTAAAGGTAAGAAATCAATTGCATTAAAATCCAATGATGATTCCGATGGGTCAGATTCTGAAGACGATATGGATGATGAAGAAGTTGCCCTCATGATAAGAAGATTCAAAAAGCTGAATAGAAAAGGAAGAAGATTCAATCCAAATAAACAAAGTTTTCAAAAGCAACGGATTAAATCTGTTGAGAATGATGAATCAAACAAAGATGTAGTCTGCTTTGAATGTAAGAAAAAGGGACACATCGGACCTAACTCGTCTCTTTTGAGGAAAAAGAAAGGAAAAGATAAAAAGTATTGAAAGGCTCTTAAAGCGAAAACTGGAGTGATACGAGTGTGAAGAAAGTGATGATGATTATGCCAATATATGTCTCGATGGCACAATCGGATTGATTCAAACTGAGGGGCACTCAAATTCAGACAGTGAATTTGAGGTAACTTTAAAATCCCTATTAAAGTTTTTAAATACATTGATGAGTTGTGTTTTAGTCTTAAGACTTCTCTTAAAAGGATTTCCGAACTTAAAAAGGAAAACTCATTGCTCTAAAACAACATGAAAATGTTTTGAAAGAAAAGTTGAAATGCTTAGACATGAATGTTTATACTCTTAAAGAAAGCGAAGATAATCTTTTAAAAGAAAATGAATTTTTAAAAAATGACATATCAAATATTTCAAAAAGATTTTCAATAGAATTTGAGAAACTTGAGAAAATTCTTTCTGTACAAAGACCTTATTTCAATAAATCTGGTTTAGGAATGACAGCAGAAACCATTCCTTTAATTGATTTTCCTAAAGTGAAGGAAAGAATTAAGCAAAGACCCACAAGAGATGCTTACAAAAATCATTTCAAAAAAGGTTTTTGTAAAACCAAGAAGTCGAAATGCTTTCGATGTTCAAAGTGCAATAGTGCAAATCATTTTGAAAAGGAATGTCATATGGTTTGGAAACTGTTAAGAAAGTATGGGTAAAAACCGCATATCATACTAACACCAATGGACCCAAGAAAATATAAGTACCAAAGAAAGCTTGAGTCTCTTTTTTAAATGCAGGTCACTATCAAGAAAAAGGTAAAATGATATCTGGATAGTGGATGTTCAAGACATATGACAGGAGATTCAAATTGCTTCATAAAGCTCATTCAAGTAAATGGTGGAAAAGTCTCATTTGGAGGAAACAGCAAAGGAAGAATTGTGGGATTTGGAACTGTAAAGATTGGAAACCTCACAATAGGCAATGTTTCTTTAGTGGAAAGACTCAACTACAAATCAAAAGATCGGTTAGTGTGATACCGGTTTCAAAATCAACTTTCAAGAAGGAATATGTTGAGGAATCAGTAAAGATTCTACTCAGTCATTCATGGGTCAAAGACATGGAAATATTTACCTCTTGGATGTGAAACCAGATGAATCACAATGCCTAATCTCAATTCAAGACGAAGCGAGCTTATGGCACAGAAAGCTTGGACACATCAATATGAAGTAGATAGCCAAAATTTCAGCAAATAAGCTTGTTCGTGGTCTACCCAATTTATTATACCAAAAGTCTAATCTATGTACACCATGCGTATTGGGAAAGCAGGTAAGAAATTCCTTTAAACCAATAAATCAAGTTTCCACTAATCGTGTACTGCAACTTCTACATATGGATCTCTTTGGACCAACCAAAACTCAGAGCATTAGAGGTAAGAAATATTGCCTAGTAATTGTGGATGACTACTCACGATTTACTTGGGTATATTTCCTGGCAAGTAAGTCTGAAACCTCCTCTTACTTTGAAAAGTTTGTTAAAAAGGTTCAAATTGAAAAAGGGTATGTTATTTCAAGTATAAGAACATACCATGGATGTGAATTTAAAAATTAAGATTTTACAAAATTCTGTGATGAATCTGGTTTTCAGCATGTGTTCTCCTCTCTATATACTCCGAGCAAAATGGAGTCGTGGAAAGAAAGAATAGATCGCTTCAAGAAATGGCTAGAACTCTTTTAATTAAAAGTAACATCTCTTCACGATTTTGGGCTGAAAGCGGTTTCAAAGCATGTTATATTATCAATAGAGTTTTTCTAAGGCTTATTCTAGAAAAAAAACCCCTTATGAGTTATTCAAAGGAAAGAAGCCTATTGTTTCATGTTTTCATGTGTTTGGATGCAAATGCTTTATATTAAAAAATGCAAATGATCGAGTTGGTAAGTTTGAAGAAAAATCAGACGAAGGCATCTTCCTTTGATATTCTACCTTAAGCAAAGCCTACAGAGTCTATAACAAAAAGAGTCAATCTGTGGAGGAATCAATGAATGTCAAATTCCAAGATTCTACGCAAATTGAATCTATTTAGACTCATCTTGAAGAATCTAAACCTGCTCCAGACTCTACAAAGTCTAAATCTCAAGAAGCAGCTCAGACTTTGAGAGATCAGCACCAAGTGGTTATTGAAGATTCAAATAAAGGAAGTGATCATCAACTTGACAAATCAACTAGTAACTGGAATCATAAGTCCAGTCATCCCAAAGATCTCATTATTGGTGACATTAATGAAGGAATTTGCACAAGATCCAAAAGGCACGAAGAGTCTAGTGCTATGGCTCTTATTTCCGAATAGAACCCAAAAGCATAGATGAAGCTTTATCTGATAAAAGCTGGATTGAAGCTATGCAAGAAGAACTCAGACAATTCAGCATTAATGATATCTGGGAGTTGACTCCTAAACCAAAAGGTAAATATATTATTGGAGCTAAATGGGTTTTCAGGAACAAGATGAATGAGAAAGGAAAAGTCGTAAGAAACAAAGCAAGACTCGTGGCCAAGGGATATATGCAAGAAGAAGGGATAGACTATGACGAGACTTATGCACCAGTAGCAAGGTTAGAATCAATTTGATTATTACTTGCTTTGCTTGTTATAAGAATTTTAGGTTATTCCAAATGGACGTCAAAAGTGCTTTCCTGAATGGGATTATCCATGAGGAAGTCTATGTGGGACAACCACCTGGGTTTGAAGACCCAAGGAAACCAGACTCAGTATTTAGACTGAAAAAGGCCTTGTATGGTTTAAAACAAGCACCTTGAGCTTGGTATGACAGGCTGAGTAAGTTTTTAATTCAGAACGGTTTTGTCAAAGGTAAAGTAGACACTACTCTGTTTATCAAAAGAGAAAGCAAAAGTTTTCTGCTTGTTCAAATATATGTTGATGATATTATTTTTGGATCTTCTAATGAAAGTTTGTGCAAGAAATTCTTTAAGTTTATGCAGGATGAATTTGAAATGAGCATGATGGGTGAACTAACCTTCTTTCTTGGACTTTAAGTAAAACAATTGAAGGAAGGGACTTTTATTCATCAAGAAAAATATGCTAATGATCTTGTCAAAAAGTTTGGACTGGAAAATTGCAAAAAGACTAATATACCAATGTCAAGTTCTTTGAAAATAAACAAAGATGAAGGAGGAAAGAAAGTTGACCAGAAGCTATACATGAGTATCATTGGTTCACTTCTTTATCTTACTGCTTCTAGACCTGACATTTTGTTTAGTGTTTGCATTTGTGCTAGATTTCAAGTAGACCCTAAAGAATCTCATTTAAGTGCTGCAAAGCGTATTATCAAATACATTGCTTCAACTTCAAGCCTCGGTCTTTGGTATCCTAAAAAGGGAGACTTTATTCTTCTTGGATACTTAGACGCAGATTTAGCCGGTTGTAGAGTTGATAGAAAGAGCACCTCGGGTACCTGTTAATTACTTGGAAGCAGGACAGTGTTTTGGTTTTCAAGGAAGCAAAATACAGTACCTCTTTCTACAGCAGAAGCAGAGTATGTAGCTCTTGGAAGTTGTTGTTCACAAATTCTGTGGATAAAACAACAATTACGAGACTTTAGAATTGAAGATTTATGCACGGAGATTAAGTGTGACAACACCAGCGCAATCAATCTTACCAAAAATCTAATTCTTCACTCAAGAGCAAAGTATATAGAGATTCGACATCACTTCATTAGAGATCATGTTCAAAATGGAGAAGTTTCGATTCAGTTTGTTGATCAAAGAACCAACTGGCGGATATATTTACAAAGCCTTTGGAGAAAAATCAATTTGAAATCATCCCTTCCAGACTCAACATCTTGAAGTTTGAAGAAGTTAAAGTCTAGAGACTCTCAGACTCAGACAAACAAGATTCTTGACTGTAAGTTATTTTATTTTCTCTCATATTAAATCTCGGAAAGGTACGATCATCTATCTATAATTGATTTTTGCTATCTTCAATTTCCGTGATAAGTGCAATTTTTTCTTTTTCAAAAAGAATTAAGTTTTCTTACAAAGGCAGTTATCTATTTTTTGAAAAAGGTAGTTATTTTTAAAGAGGCATCTTTTACTTTCCTTTACGACGTTTGATATTCCCCTCTTCGACTGACCTATATACGGTCGGTTCCTCTTCGTCCAAAAACCCTAAAAAGCATCAATCTTCCACTCATGTCTTATTCTCTTGTTTAATCCTTGAAAAAGTTGTCATCTTTCTTGGGAAAGTCAAGTTTGGAATCTTTCAAAGACTGAGAAAGATGTCGTCTTCAAGAAAGTCTTCAAGGATTGCAAGCAGGGGACCGTAGAGAATGAGTGAGGGGCCTACTCACTTTGATTTCATCGAGGAAGAAGATTCTCCTAGTCAGCATCAGAGCCCACAACATTCTCAGCAGCGTCATTCTCCACCAACTAGTCCATAGGATGTTGGTCATCGAGAAGAGGAAGAAATCGTTGAATGCGCAGATCATGTAAGAACTCAAAAGCCCTCTTTTATTTATAAGCTTTACCGTGCTTTAAAGAGGACCGGTACTCCATTGAACTACATCGATGAGTTTCTTAAGGACAAGGGGTATGGTAATGAGTATATCTTCTTACGAAATATGGAGCGTTTGGGAATTGCCCCTGCGAGGTTGGCAGAAGAAACTCTTGCTAATATTCCAAGTGATCCGCGTGTTGGAGGACTGATTCTGATAGATGGGAATGATGATGACAAACTGTTTAGTCAGTTTCAACCGAGAATGGGTGTTGCGGCAAAAATTCGAGGAAAAAGGACAGACTTGTTTCAATCGAAGGAACAAAAGGATCTATACTCTAGGTTGTTGAAGCGTGGGGTGATAAACCCTAGGAGTGTGGACTTTGATTTCCTTGATGCTGTGAACGTCAATTTGAGGGAAAAGTTCAGTCTTCTTCAACTTGAGCAGTTCTGTTTTGACTCTACAGAAGCCTACGTTGAACTCACTGCATATTTCTATTCGAATCTTAGTTTCTTAGATGCGAATAGATTCTCTTTTAGTGTTCGAGATCAGGTCTTTGTGGTGGATGTAGATATGCTGGCTGATGTGATTGGGGTTGAGAGAGGGAGATATCAACCTATCAATGTCTCTATTGCTCGTGCCACATTGGAACTTGTTAAAGATAGAAAGACAGAGGGAAGAATTTCCTTCTCAAGGATGCGTGCGTTCAACATTCTGCTTCACAATATTGTGATTAATTGCCTCAGACCGAAATCTACTTTAAAAACTGATGTTTCTAACTCAGAGGCAAAACTAATGTATGCCATCAATGCTGGGAAAAAGTTTTCTCTTCCTCACACTATTTTGTTCAACATGTATAGAGCAGTGGTGAAGGACAAGGGTCAACTTCCTTATCCAGCTCTTATATCAAAGTTATTCAGACATTTGAATATTCAACCTCCACGAATTCTCTGTGTTTGATCGTGTGATAAAATGGTGGTAGGACTAAAAATGGTGTCCAAAATGCATATGAAGGAACTTAACAAGGCGTTGGAGAAATTCAAGGAGACAACCCCTGTCAAGTCTCATCAAGTCTCTTCGGTAGCAAAAAGAAAAGGGAAGGAGCCCATGGTTGCTCCATCCAAGAAGAGAAGATCTCTCATCGTTGAGGATGAAGATGATGACGATGACATCACCATTTCTGCTATGGCATTGAAGAACCTGAGTCGTTCTGTTCCAGAATCAATGGAACGACCAGAGAAAGAAGCGGAACAGAGGACTGGAGAAAGAGAAGATTTGGAAGCAGAGGAGAGAGAAGTTGAAGAAAGAGATGTAGAGGAGGAAAGGTTTGAAGAAGAAGAAGAAAGAGGAAATCAAGAAGAAGGAGAGCATGAGGAACACTCTTCTCCAGCTGAAGGCACCGCTCTCCAGCAGGTCCAGAGGACATCCATGCCTCTCAATTTCCTGAGGAGGGACATGATGTTTCATTGCCAATTCTGTGTGACTATGCTGATGTGCAATCGTCTGCCTTTAGTCCTTTTGATCGTGCAGGAGCTTGTACGAGGACTGATAATTCAGCAGATTTTTGTAGAATTCTTGATGTTCTCTTGGAAATGTGGGATCAGATATATGCTCTGGGATGCGAAGTTCAGAATTTGCAGAATGCAGGTCAAGCTTCTTCAGTTTCCTTGAATGATCAGATCCAAGCCCTTGCTCTTTAGATTCAAGCAAATGCTAAAGGTGAAGAGGTGGCTCAACTAAAGGAACAATTGAAAAAGCTGGAAGGCATCGTCCAGTCAATGGGAGATTTCCAGCTTGTTTAAATTCCCAAGCAATCTTGACTTTATTCTATTTCCATCTCAACCTTTTTCATGATGACAAAAAAGGGGAGAGATGCGAGATTTGAAAACTTTGAACTTAAACTTGTTGAACTTTTAGTTGTTTTGATGTTTGACTTGACTTGTGCCTGGATGGGGACTGAATTTGGGATTTGGATTTGACTGCTTATATTAAGTATTATTGATATCTTATGAATGGCTTTACTCACATGCAAGACTAACCTATTTTCTGTGGTTGCAGATTCTAGTGTTATCATTAAGCCATTAATTTTTATGAGATATCCATATTTGCTTTAGTAATGTTTTGTAGGTCAAAGTTATTCAAATTTGCAGGAACGTTTTGTCACCATAAAAAAAGGGGAGATTGTTGGAGAAATCTTTATGGAATATTTTGAAGCTGGCAAAACATTTCCATCATTCTAGTCTGAAGATTTGCAGACTCTACTACTTAAAGTCTGAAGACCTCCGGACTGCCAGACTCAAGACTCAAAGTCTATCCTCATTGATAGTTTTTAGTTTGTCGAAGAATGTCTATCCAGGACTGGATGTTTCGTTAAAGGATTTGATCTTATCGATTGACGAATATCTCTTGGCTGGATATAACATAACAAATTCCTTTATTTGAATCAAGATTGATTAAGGATCCGATGATTGGCGAAGTATACTCGGAAGGTTCTACTTATGGAAACCGAGATCCTGATTGTATAGGTGAGCATGATTGATGGGCTATCGACATGTTCCTTAAATAACTCGAATGATCTTCCTAATTGATTTTGTCCAACGAGAAAATTGGAAGAATTCATTTGGTAAGTGCCAACGGGTATAATGGCATAAATGAGTATATAAGGAAGACGTTCCAATTGTTTGAGTGTGTGCGCGATAGAAGAATTCTAAAGTCTGAAACTCCTTGTTCTTAGTCAATTCATTTACTGAGCGAAATCTTGTACGTAACAGAGAATCTATATTTTGAGATACCTTGAGGAAGTGTGATAAAGTATTTACACTGTGGAATCAAGGGAAAAGCATTGCTGTAACATCTCTTTTGTTCATAGTGGAATTCATCCGGTAGGTTGTCAGTGCGGAAGAGTGGACGTAGGCTTGGAATAAGCCGAACCACTATAAACCTCGTGTTCAATTTTTCTCTTTCTTACTCTCTACTTTTACTTTGATCATAATTCGTTTTGTTAAAGGAGAACTTCCTTTCTATTGTATATTGCTCTCTTATCTCGAGAAATTATTTTTACACCTATTCAACCCCCTCTAGGTGCTTATACTAGCTATATCACAAATAACTTTCTTAACGGTGCTGTCATATGTTGTACTAGCCGGTTTGTCTAAGCGAATGAGAAATAAAATTTATTGATTTTGTTTTTACTATAAGTTATATGATTTATCAAAAATATTTCTTAAATTAATAATTTTTACTTGTTTTGTCAAATCGTCGTCTCCGTACATTGTATGGGTAGTCCACCGTGTCTCGCATCGCCCCGATTCTTCACCGCGACAGACGACGGAGCATCCGCTTTGACGGCAAGAGCGATTCCGGTGGCTTCCCCCGCCGCTCCGTCCATCGACGCCGGATCGTCGATTCGGAAGCCGATCAGCTGGTGACCCGGGGCGTACTCCTCTCGCCCGTCACCGACGCCTTGTGGGAACCGAGTTCCGAGACATTCGAGGAGGTCGGCCATGCGGGTGCGACCGTGAGTGCTGCGTCGCCGGAGAGCGAATTAGTTCCCAGGAGTCCGTCTAGGAGCAGGACGAGCGTTTTCTACGAGTTTTCGAGTGATTATGTTGCTCGGAGATCAGTGTTGGAATCCTTGGAGGGAGATTAGGATGGGGAAGCTGGTGGAAGATGTCGATGCTCTCGCTGGGACTATGTGCTGCTATAAGGTAAATGAACTGAGCTTTGAACAGCTATCAGATGGTGATACTTTTGTTTCTGGTTCTGAATGTGGTGCCATTTGTTTTCTGCGATGTTTCTCCAACTTAAATTTCTCGGTTTGAATGATGGTTCGATGGTTGAAATGTGGTTTTAACCGAATTTTGAGCGTTTTTGTCCTTGCCTATTACTGGTATCAACGCAATGCATACTGTGTCATTGTAAGAAAGAGGGTCCCTTTGGGCTTTCTCCGCAGAAGATGAGTTTCATATGATGTCATCGACACTGCTAGCGTTTAAGTAATACAGTTAAGTGGTGCTCCGATAAATTCCTGATATAAAACTGACAGATGCTGGTGCTTTAGTCGGTGGGTAATCAGTTCTAGCACTCTGCTATTCGTAGTTTGAATGTCAAGTCCTCGTTTGAATAATCTAGAATTGGTCATCTGGTAATTAGAGACTTTATTGAACAAACATGCTGCTGCTTTGCCGTAAGAAGAACTTTGTCTCCATCGTTCATATATGTGCATATCTAAATTGGTCATCAATCTTTGTCCATATCAAGTTCTGCAACCAGAATGCCTAAGTTCTCTAGTGATTAGCCATGGTTAGAATTTTGAGTAACAAAAACATCAGCCTTTTGCTTTTGGGCCAGCATTGCTTCAGCAAGAATGGCACTGCAAGGCCTCTATTATTAGTCACTGCTTCCGTAGACAGAATGGTTCTCAAGAGGCCAATCTGTATTGACACTGACTTGCAAATAGCGTCAGCTATTACATGGGTTGGAAGCTTGTCAGTGGCGATCCAACTGGAAGTAACTCAGTCCATAGAAGGTATCATACGAGACAGTACTTCCAATCGTTGATAGTATGCTACTTCCTCCCCTCAAGTTGATGATTGTTATTGGCTTATAGGACGAGAATATACATTTCCATCTGCTGCCACTAAGCAGTTGCAAGAGTCACCTTACTCCTGATCCTCAAGGATGGTGTCACTTTGATGGCCATACTTTAAACGTGTGTTTATTCTTTTCCAACCATATTTACTCTTGCATGTTTTCTTTACTCTACTCATAAAAACTATGGAGAAGTTTGCTAATTTGCTAGCCCATTCACCATTCTCTTATTACCAAAAAAAAAAAAAAAAATCAAACCCATCCAAATTATGGAGAAGCTTGCTAATCAACATCCTCTTGCCAAGAAATATTGGTATTTTGTTGAGGTTTTTGACATGTTCCAGCCCAATAATCAGATGTCAGATCTTCATAAAGTTATCCTTTCCATGATATAGGGCCCGTTTGGTTCGGCTTTTGGGAAATGCCATTTGGAGAATGCAAATATCTTTGAGAGAAAGGGGCTTTCGGAAATGTTAGACCGTTTGGTAAATTTTAGCATTGAAATGCAACTTAGCATAAATGCCGTTTGGTAAACTTTGCATTTGTAATTAGCTTTTGGTATTTTTTATTTTCTTTAAATTTTGAAATCAAATTCCGGCGGCCGGCCAACCGCCGGCCACCGCCGGACGGCCAGATCTGGCCGTCGCCGGACCACCAGATCTGGCCACCGGAGGTCGCGGAGGCTGATCGCCGTCCGCGGCCAGATCGGGCCTCGCTGGTCGCTGGCTCGCGCGAGACCAAGCGACGCCGGCCGAGGTCGCCCGACCTCGCGGCGGCGTCGCCTGGTCGCGAGACCAGCGACGCCGGCCGAGGTCCGCGCGACCTCAGCGGCGTCGCCCGCCGGGTCGCGACACCGCCAAATCTGGCCGCCGAACGGCCAGATCGGGCCTCGCTCGGTCGCTGGCTCGCGCGAGACCGGCGACGCCGGCCGAGGTCGCCCGACCTCGAGCGGCGTCGCCCGGGTCGCGCGAGACCAGGCGACGCCGGCCGAGGTCCGCGCGACCAAGCGACGCCGGCCGAGGTCCGCGCGACCTCAGGCCACCCCGCGGGTCTCGCCACCCCGGGCGGTGGTCACCGGGGACGCGGGACCCCCACGCGGCGGTGGCGGCTGCGGAGAAGCCGCACTCTCAGCCGGCGAGGAAGACGAAGACGAACGAAGAAGAAAGGGGGAAGAAGATGAACAGTGGATTATGAACAGTGAACCGGCATTTCTGAAATGCCCAATGCCCAAAGCTGGTCCTACCCAGCATTGGGCTTTCAGCATTTGGGATGCTGATATTTGGCCAAGTAGCATTTGAAAATGATTGCCAAACACAAATTTTTTTCCCCAAGGGGCTTTCGGGCCCGAAAGCCCCTTGGGAAAGTCCAACCAAACAGGGCCAATAGTCTCATTACTGATTCATTCTACTGTTTACCTTATACTAGTAATTTCCTGCAGAAATCCGGGATTCCTCAGATGCAGTTGCACTTACTGCCAATTTCACATTTGTGGCTCGTGATGTTTAGGGGATAAATATCTTTACTCCCCCCTTCTTTTGGGCCCAAGCTATCTACCATCCCTTAACATAATGATCATGCATAAGAAAATTTAAATAGAGGAACAGGAATGAACTGGTCACCTAGTTGGGGGATACTGAAGTCTGTCTTTAATCCTATCTGTATGGTGAACTGAACCTTTGTGAAGTTACCACGTCTTTTGGCAGACTTGGTTCTAGATCACCATGTCTTAGATACTCCTAATAAATCTGTTGTTATTTCATCTATCATCCTAACAGGTGTCAAACGAATTCTACTTTACATTAACTATACATCCTGAGACCTTGAATGATGGATTGAGAATTCAGAAGTCCCATCCATGGAAGAAGAGGCGTGGCATGTCCTTGAACGTTTGGATGCTGAGAGTTGTCAGACTTCATCCTGAATACACTTCTCTAGTGACTGAAGTGAATGGCAATGCTTACTCACAGGTTGAATGATGATTAGTGGGAGACTGAAATTGATACTGAAAAAGCAGGACAACATTGCCAGGCAAAGGAGGAACTTGGGAACATCAGTCTAGTTAGGAACTTAAACGGATGTCTAACCCACCAAACATGTATCAGCTTTGTAAAGTCCTATTATTTACTACTTCTGAGAAAGTCTCACTGCACGATGAGATGAGCCAAAGATTCGAAGATGCCAAATAAAATGATGTTGAGAAATAAGAGCTCCTGCCAAGTAAAATCTCACAAGGACATGGGACTAAACATGTCACTGATTCATATTTATGGATGGTGACAAAAAATTGTGAGCTTCCACATCTGCTGGTAATGAACTGATACTATGTTCAGCATTGATATGTGAGTGTTTTTTGCTTTGTGACAGAGTTGTTTGGTTGCTTTGTTTTAATGCTAGGTCAGGGGACTACACGCTTGCCATTGCATGGAGAATTAACAGAGTTCTTATGATAAGCTTTCTTTACGGTGGAAATCTTTTGAGAAATTTGCTTGTGAAACATGCTTGGAGGCAATTGGTAAGTCGGCATCCTTCATAAGATAATCCGTCAACGTTTCAGATTTAGACTGGTTGATACTCTGGGGTTGGAACTTGGGAGTTTATTGCTACCGGATCTAGTCACATTTGTTAGCAATTTATTTGAGACAATTCTCTGTTGAACTGGTTATGCTTACATATTTCTATCCTTGAATGATTGAAAATGGAAAAGGTTAGAACAAAGTATTCTTGCAAGAATTTGCAAGAATTTTTTGTTGAAACCCGGCTCACCCAGCCTTCATTTTTATTTCTCCCTCCATTCAGTTAACTCTAATAATCAGATCCAACTCAAACTATGATGTTGGTTCTATACCAATGAGACCTTGCGTAAGGCCAGGAAAAAACCTAAAAAGAGTTCTGGTGAGCAAAGCCTCAAGATTGTCAGTACTTTGCACAGTGGTTACCTTGCTGATTCTCTTGGGACAGTTAATGTTATGTAGTTCCATAAACAACAAGCAAAGCACACGTATTGGCATTCATGAGAACATGTACATCTGTTATGAGGAGATGCTTGACCCAGACTTCATGAACTTTTCATGCTCTAATTAGCAGTATGTGACACTCATCACAACATGGTTCCAACTATACAGTCATTGACAAGGAATCATTAGGATAAATTCACTGCAGGCCCACATAGTTTTATGTGAAGCCCTCAGCTGAAAGTCGTGTGCCACAAGGTAAATAGAAGAACAAAATTAAATTGTCGCGCTGGGGCCATAGCCAATTTTAGAACAAACTTGTATAGCTTGTGTTGTTGATACCATTGTGACTTTGTCTGAACCTGTGAGAATAAAGTGGTTTGGGGAATGATAGCTTTTAGTTTGTTACAAATGCGTTGTCTTGCTAATCAAAACTTAGTGAATAGCAAAAACTCACCAATTTGTTGTGTTTCTGGGAAAAAAACTTATTAGCTATTCTTTAGGTACGAGTCAAAGTATTGAGGTTAAAAAAAAAAAAAAAAAAAAAAAAGCTAGAGAACATTTCTTGGCTAAAACCAGTTACAGTGTCTGGATTAATACGGCATAGAATCTTGTTCTTGTCATGTTCTTACCAGTTACCATTTATCAGGTTCTGTCCTGAGGGAAACAACTATCAAGCTAGAGTTAAAACCATATCTCAAGCTCTCGCCACAAGTCAAATGGGAGACACATGCCTTAGGGCTTTAGCTAGAACCAACAATATGGGTGAATATGAACTGATTTGATTCATGTTTTTCCACAAGCGATTCTTCCGTTCTTTCTATATTTGTAAGAAGATGATGTTTCATTTATTTCTCCTGTTTCTTTGGATCTCATAATCGATCTTTATGATGGAAGCCAATGATACACGCTCACAAAAAGACTAAAGTCTCTTTGGACAATTATCCAAAATGTAAGAAGATGAACAGTAGAATATGCTTCAATTTCTATACCAACACAGTTGGTAGACAATTCTTTTTTGTCACTATATTCTCCTTGGCTCTAAATTCTTTTTTTCTTTTATAATCAAAACTGGTAAGGTAGTTCACCAATTAAAAACTTAATTTCATTCATTAAGAACACAGAAAGGTAAGACCGCCCTTTTTTTAAATGTTTTGCCCAAGCTCTCGTGATGGACGAAACATCACCGGATGTGTACCTCTTCGTTTTTGTTACTTCTTCTGGGAGTATTGTGGCCAGAGTTTAAGCCTATCAAGCTGCCTCAGATTTCATTAGGAGCAGAAGTAATTGAATCGGAAGCGCTGACTAATTAATCCGGTTGTTCCTTTTCACTCTGAAAATCCCAATGTTCCTTTTAGTTTTCATTATTCTTCTTGTGAGACTGATCGTCTTGAAAAATCAAATTCACTTGTCAAGGTGAGTGAAAAGACTTGGAGAGGACAACATATTCCATTGGTGTAGCTTCTATGTTCCTCTCATCAATAAAGCAATCAACAACCCCTCATTGGGTTTATGCTTGTCTGGTCATTTTTATCTCTTATTGAAAGTTGACTGCAAAAATAACAAAAACACATGAGCTGATCAGATTTGTAAATAAAAGTAAAATGAGGCCATCTCTCTCTCTCTCTCTTTCTCTCTCAATTCTCATTTCACTGTTGCTGGTGGAGATAGAAATACGACTCAAGTGCACGAAGAAGAATTTAGTTGGATAAATGTAGTGCTAGTCAAATCAGACAGAAGAACCTGTCTCTAAAATAATTTATCGCAAAAAAACAATTGCGAGTGTGTTATAATTCGAGTTTGAGGAAGTTTTCATCTTTTGTTAGGGGTTGCATTTGACTAGAAAGTAGAAACTGTCTTTCAGGTGTCTTTCTTATTTTCGCTTGTCTCATGAGGGGGTTGTTACTGTGAAACTTGAGATCATATAACAAACAAATAATGGTTATGAATTTTAATAATGGTGTGGATGATTTGTGCAGGGCAAGTGCGAGGAAGTGTGCTTTTTGCGCACATGGCTAAGAATGTTCAATATGAATTGTCACATCACGTTAAAGGACTCCATTAAAATGCATTCAAATCTTTATTAGGCGTGATGATATTGGCTAATAATGTTCTTTGTCATATTCAATTCATCTTCGACGACTCAAAATGTCGCATTTGCCTTTGGACGTGGGCATCGTGAATATAAGATTGAAAGATGTGATATTTGAGATTTTTATAAATATTTGAATAAAGGATAGGAAAGATTTAACCAGTCTTGCAAAAAAATTGATCCTCAGAATGGTAGTCGCAACACATCAAAATCTTTGAAAATATACTCGGAATATCCTTGAAATTCTGCATTGGAGTTCTGCGCATTTCTTCCCCTTTTGTTAACAACACAAAAGGTAATACTAGTAATATCAAACCATAATAGCAAACCAAAGTTCAATACTTGGTAACAACCAGTCAAAGCAAACACCAAACAAAAACCCACACCTCAAGCAAACCGATAAGTCAAACAGAAAACAAGCCAACACAAATGAAATTATGTTAGAAAATTTTTAAAGGAAATTTGAAAGGATTATTTTGAGGTGGAAGGTTGGTTTGGGTCTTAAACTTGAGGGCTTGATGGAGGAGCATCTTCTGGAGGCACGAATACAAGGACATGATGGCTCATGTGATCGATGGTGGTCTTAAGCTTTTTGGGTCTTCTGTCCCTGTATTGCATAAGCCTCTTAATTTGGTAGTTCATCTCGTTGATCTCATCTTTAAGTTCCTTTAGTGCACTCGGAATACTTTCATTCAAATCTGCAGCAACTTCTAGTTGTGGAATGATCTCAACAGATGGATGATTTTCTCCTTCTTTTCTAACCTGGCCTGTTTCCTCGTCCCTTGTAGCTGGAACTTGCACTCCCTCAATTGGAGCATCCTTGTCAGCTTTTGGTTCTCCCCCTGCATCTGCTTCCTCAACATACTCATTTGCAATAGAAGCAGCAATTTGAAATTTTTCTGTGGGTGCTTCTTCATTCTCCTCTGGATTTAGAGGTACTTCTTCCAGCACTTGTTTGCGCTTATCCACTTCCTTGATTGCTGGATGTTCAGACAATGTGGTTGTGTCCATCATTGCAAGTGTTAGATTACTAATGCCATCCACCACTTCAGGCACCACCTCCCTAATCGATGTAAGAGTATCGGCCACTTCCTGCTCTTTTTCTTGCACAACTACTGGGGAGTCTCTTTCTTGCTGTTGCGGGAAATTTTCCTCAACTTCTAGCCTATCCAATTTAGTGTCATTTGCAATCTTATCCTCCTCCAGATCTTCGTCCAATTCAAAGTCTCTGTCCAGATCAAAGTCTTAATCCAGTAGGCTATCTCCAATCCTGTCAATTAGCCTATCTAGATCATCCTCTTCATCTTCTGTGAAATCAAGATCCTTAGGAGATTCTTCAGTCAATCTCTACAAGAGTGACTGAGATCCACTTCGATTAGCCCAAGGTCTTCTTTGTTTTGCAGGAGGTGAGTCTAAGTTTGCTATTAGACCTTCAACGTTAGTTCGAATGGGCTTGCCATTTCTGTCTTGCCACTGTCCCTGAACAAATTTGAATCCCATTTTCTTCATCATTTTTTCATCCACTAATGACAAAGGGAGTTGCTTCTTCTTGAAAGTTGCTGGGATCTCAATATCATAATGCATGAAAATTTTTAATCAAAGATCCTAGGGCAACTGTCCTTTGGATTTTAAAACAGTGCGGTACATATGAAGAATGACCATGTGTGCGAGTGAAAAATGATGCTTGTTCAAGAGAGCTAAGATGATCTTGGCTTCATACTGAGATCTATTTTCTACGAACCTTTTGGCCGAAGTTAGTTAATAATTTTGTGCAAAACAATCTATTTCAGGGGGAAGGTATGATGTGAAACATGAGACAGAGTATCTTGGGAAAAATCTGACATACCCGAGAGAGATTGATAAGCTGTGTTAGGATCAATATCAATTGGGACAAACTCTGAGTGATTGACACCGATAATTTTTGCCAGATCAGTAGCATGAATAAGAACAGATTTTTCAAAGATGGTAAACTTAGTGGTGTCAGGGGAGTAAAACGACATGCTTGAGTAAAAATATGCAGTTAAGTAGGGAAAATTTGGAAAAACTTTCAGTACACAAGTTTAACATCAAAAGTTTGCCGAAAAATGTGCTTTATTTTAATCTCAGAACATTCAAAGAAATCAAAGTCAACTACCCTTTGATTTATCACTCATCTTCTCAACAGCTTTTGCAGATATTCAGCATGACTAGTCGAATTGAGCAATTTACCAACTCTATTTTCAACAGCAACAAAGCTAGCAAGTTCCCTTTTAAAGTTCATGAATAACTTCTCATCGTTATCACCATTTCTTCCATCATCCAAATCCTTCGAAGATTTTCCCTCTTTCCTAGACATAGGGCTTTCAAACACTTTTTCTTTCCCCTTTCTAGCAACAGAACTAACCCCACTTGATGTTCCAACCACCACATTCGGTAAAGTACGAATAGGTTCTACAAACATCAAATCGAGGGCCTCCTCATTGTCAAAACCATTCATAGCCAACAGAGTAGAGATTACCTCCTCGTTGTCTCCCGGACTTCAGTGTGAGGCAATGGCTTCCTTTAACTTGTGCCACTTAGCAGAAGAATTGCTTTCAGATGTTGTAGGAGCCTTACTTGTTGTGTCATTAACATTATTTGAGGAATCAGACAATTCGGAGTGCTTGACACTTCCCTTTGCTCGCGATGCCATCCTTGCTAAACGTTTGGACCTTTGTGAACCAAAGGGCTTGGACTTTGTTCCTTGAGTAGATTTTTGGTGCCATGGACGGTTTTAACAGAGAAAGTTGTGATCTTTGAATGGAAGAAGAGAGGGTTTTGAAGAAGAAGGGTTTCTGGAGAGAATGGCTTTGAGAGATGATTCTCGGGAATGAAACAAGGAAATAATTAGATAACATTATGGAAATCAAATAAAGGGAATCGAAGAGACACGATTCTTCGAAGAGCAGTTTAAAAATACATTTAAATAAAAGATTCGATTTTCAAGGAATAAATGTCAATAAATTTCTAAATAAATAGATATGGAGAGAGAAATTTGTACCTTTTTTCCTACCGAAATAGGACTTACCTGTCAAAGGAAATGAAATTATCTAGGATTCCTGTCTTTATACTTTGTGATCAAACAGGTTAATAATTCTTAGTTCATTGCAGATAAAATCAATCCAAAGTTTTAGTAAATATATCTGCTAACTGATTTTTCGAATCAATGAATTGAATATTAACATCACCACTTTGAACGGGATCTCTGATGAAATGATGCTTGATCTCGATATGCTTGGCTCTAGAGTGCAAGAGTGGGTTCTTTAGAAGATTAATGGCACTGGTATTGTCACATTTAATAGTTGCACTAGAGTATTCGACACCAAAATCTTTCAGCTATTGCTTCATCTCAAGGATTTGAACACAACTTCTAAGTGTCATGTATTTAGCTTTAGCTATTAATAGTGCCACCATACTCTACTTCTTGAAGTACGAAGATACCAGCATATTACCTAACATCTGATAGGTGCTGGATGTACTTTTTTTTGTGTGTCTATTTTGCATCGTGCATAATCTGCATCAGAATATCTAAATAAAACAAACTCCGATCTTTTTGCATACGAAAGTCCAAGAGAAGGTAAGTGTTCACATATTTAACAATTCTCTTTATGGCAGATAAGTGAGAATCTTAGGATCTGATTGAAATATTGCGCACATGCAAATGCTAAACAAAATGTCAGGTCTAGAGCTATAAGATATAATAGGGATCCTATCTTACTTCTATACAACTTTTGATCAACCTTGTTATCATTCTCGTCCGTGTCAGGCTTTGATGATTGAGACATTGGTGTTTCTGCCTTCTTCGAGTTTTCCATCTTGAATTTCTTCACTAGTTCTTTGGCATACTTTTCTTGAAAGATAAAGTTGCCATTCTTTTCTTGTCTTATTTGAAGTCCAAGAAAGAAGGTCAAATCACCCATCATACTCATCTCAAACTCATCCTACATTAGTCTCGAGAATTTCTTGCAAAGACTTTCATCAAATGATCCAAAAATAATATCATCAACATAGATTTGTACCAACAAAATATCCTTACCTTTATGAAGAGTGTTGTATCCACATTACCTTTGATGAAATCATTTTGGATAAGGAATTTGCTGTGTCTTTCGTACCAAGCTTTGGGGGCTTGTTTTAGAGCATACAATGCTTCCTTTAGTTTGAAAACATGATCAGATTTTCTAGACTCTTTAAAACCAGGAGGTTGCTCTATGAACACCTTCTCTATGATGAATCTGTTTAAGAACGCACTTTTGATGTCTATCTGGAAAAAGTCTAAAATCATGAAAACAAGCATAAGCAAGTAAAAGTTTGATAGCCTCTAAACTTGCTACCGGAGCATATGTATCGTCGTAATTAATTCCTTCTTCTTGGGAGTAGCCTTTAGCCACAAGCCTTGCCTTCTTCCTTGTGACTTTGCCTTTGTCATCCAGCTTGTTTCTAAAAACCCATTTTATTCTAATTATGGCTTTGGCCTCGGTACAAGTTCCCAAACTTCATTCAGTTTGAATCAATGAAGCTCTTGTTGCATGGCTCCTATCCAATTTTCATCTAAGAGAGCTTCCTCAATCCCCTTCGGTTCAACTTTTGAATTGAGTGCGAAAGTGTTGATAGCATCTTTTAGAGTTGATCTTGTTCTGATCTTGTTCTAATCTTGTCTTCAATATTCCCAATGATAAGGTCTTTTGGGTGATTGGACTTGTGCTTCCAGTTTTGTTGTATTTGTCCTTAGATCTAAGAATTTCTCCTTTGATACATCAGATGTTGTATCATCTGATTCTGATAACTTCTAAAGATCTTGCAATTGCTGAAGAGACTCCTATTGTTGGGAAGTTTCAAGCTTTTCTTCTCATCAAATTGCACATTGATTGATTCTTTGACCATTTGAGAGTTCTTGTTGTAAACTCGATGGCTTTGCTCGTGGACAAATATCCTAAAAAAATTCCTTCATTTGACTTTTCATCAAATTTTCTAGGTCGATCGTTAGCATTCTTAAGAATAAAACACTTGCAGCCAAATACTCAAAAATATGAGATGCTTAGTTTTCTACCTTTGAAAAGTTTATAGGGGTTTTCTCTAAAAAAAGGTTTGGGAAAAATACAATTTAAGATGTAGCAAGCGGTAGCAATAGCTTCTGCTAAAAAATATGATGAAACTTTGCTTTCGATTAAAAGAGCTCTTGCTAATTCTTATAAAGAATGGTTTTTCCTCTTTAAGACACAGTTTGTTCGAGGGTGCAGGGAGTCGAAAATTGATGCTCAAAACCATTTTCGTCACAGAAGTCATAAAAAAATTGATTTTCAAATTCATCCCTATGATCTGTTTTGATGCAAGAAATAGTATAACCCTTTTTGTTTTGAACTCTTTTTGCAAACTTTCAAAAATTTGAAAAAGCTTCATGCTTGTGTCACAAGTCGGTCGATTATGATCGATCAAACATCGTGCGGCCTTAGGATTTGTGATCCCAAGTTAGACTTTTCACGCACACGCACGAACACAAGGGTTGGCTGCACAAAGGAGCGAGTATTTTCACTTATGAATGAGTTGAGCTCAATGAGGGGGGAGGGATCCCTATTTATACAAGTTCGAGTCTTATCTCAGCCGTCGATCATCTCTTCGATACAACGGTGGAGTTTGAATCCTGTCAAGTCTACATATCAGGCTACTCAATGGCTGCAGGCATTGGGAAAAGCCCATGGGCGCATGTCAGAAGCAAGATTAGGGTCAGCATGGGCGCTTAACACGGAGTAAGTGAACAACTATAGGTTGCCCAAGGGCTGGCCGAACATTGATCATGTGACATCTTGATTTTCTGATTCTGTTTTCGATTGAATGAGTTGGGCTTTTCATTGATGCGCTTTATAGTTCTTTTCCTTAAGTTGATCACTCACGGGGTAACTAGTCTATTAGGTGAAGCCCTTAAGGAATCTAAACATAATAGATTTGAAAATTCTACTAGAAATTGACTACTCGACCGTGCTAATCTGCAAGGGTCAATACGGCACAATCAAAATCGATCGAAAGCGGAGATAGGTCGATTCGACAAAGGCATGTGATTAAAGTGTGGGTGATTTCACCGATTGCAAAATTCTTATTGAACAAAGACTATACTAATTTTTTTGTCATTTCTATACCTGTGCTCATATTTGAAATCTCGAGATTTTCACGACAATCGAGAGTCGTTAATGAGTCGAAGATGTACAATGTGGCTAAAAAATAATCGACTACGGGTCAAATGCGCTAAAAATTCCTAAAAGATACCCAGTAGATTAGGTTACGCTAAAATTGCATTCAGTTGAAATTAACCACGAAATTGAACGCGATTTCAGAAATTGAAAGTTCGGTCATGTCACGATTCATTTTAGGAACGTCAACTCATCCTTCGAAGATTTTCTCGCAAACCTGAGTCTTGGGCGAAAATTCAAGTTTGGGTGATTTAGGACCGAGAAATTCAGAGGACTGTTTTTGGTTACACTTTTGGCATTAAAGTTGGTTCAATTAGTAAGGAAAAATGTGGAATTTGATGTGGACATCCTCCTTGACATTTTGGCCTTTGGATTGAGTCCATTTGGAGGAGAATTGAATGTGAATTAAAGAGGGATGTTGCAAATTCGTAGGCCAAGGGGGGGGGTGCAACATTTCAGCACCTTGGGTGGCTTTTTGGGGGAAGATTGGTGAAGGAAAGTGCTCAAGGGATGAGGCTGAAGATGGTGGGGGCAAGTGATGAGTAGTTTATATATTTTCCTTGGACTTTTGAGGCCATTTAGGTCCCCCCTTCAGCTAAACTCGACTTCTCCCTCATTGCTGCTGCTTTCCCCATTGTTGTGGTGTTTGTGAGCTAGAAAAACCAGAGAAACCAGCCCCTCATGTTGTTGACAATCGTGTCGCCCGTCCAAGTAGCAGTCGTCCGCCTGAGCCATCGCTAGCCTCCCGCTTGCGTCTCGCTCGTCTCGCATTTACTTGTAGGTCCCCGAGCTCACCCTGGTCATCGTCAAAGACGTCAGAGCCACCGCCTTGTCTCGTTGCAGCCGTCACCGTCCCACCTTGCCGTAGCCAAGCCGAGCAGCTCCTTCGGTCCTTGGATAGAACCGAAGGCCAATAGTGGCTATTGGACTTCATGGCCCATTTTAGGTCTCTTCCAGGTCTCGTTTGGTGTCACCGCAGGCTTGAGTCTTGCCCACCTCCGCGCTGCCGTCGCCACGAACTCACCGGATCGCAAAACCGGTGAGTTTACTCACTAAACCTTGCTTAGGAGGTTAATTATGCTTAAATGTTGATTAGATTAGGCTAAATATGGCTTAGGTGGTTAGTTAGATGTAATTTTTGATTTAGTTGGTTAATCATGATTGTTAGGTGGTTGGATTAGATTAGTTAAGGGCTAAATATATTGTACTATTTATGTGGATAGGTACATTATTTTTCTAGGCCCATTTAGGTGGTTAGATTAGCATATTTAGCTTAATTAGGCATTGATTGGATTAGTTTGCATTTATTTAATTAATTTTGTAATTTATTTAATTATTTATTATTTTTCGGAAATTATACCGAGATAGCTTGTGACTGGAATTTCGTGCTGATTGTCGTGGTGTGATCAGTTTATGTAATTGATAGTTAAATTGTGCAATTGAGTGATGATTGTGAATTTTGAGTATTTATTTCAAATTTGTGAAATTTTGGTATTTAATTAGAAAATACTGGGAGTTGGGTTTTGACATCAAAAATACTTTTAAATACTATATCAAATAGTGAGATTAAAAGGAAGGATATCAATTTTTAAGATTCGATCTGACCGTGTATCCATACACGATTATTTTTATCGTGTGTTTTTAGTACAAAGAAAATAGGCCTAGCACATTATCTTAATTGAGGCTTGTGAGTGTAAAGAACAATGTCCTTGGCCGGGATTGATTGATCGTGTGATGATTATGACAACCCATCCTCGATGTGCGTCGGGTGGATGATGCCCCTATATGGGATGCCTTATCAATGGATGCGGGATCGCGGTAGAGGCTCGATTGAAGCTCCTTCGAGAATGTTGTCCCAGATGTGCGTCGAGTGGACATTGCCGTGCTCAATGGGGTGAGACGATGCCTAGCTACGCCAGAAGACTGATGTGTGTCGGGTAGATCGTGCCTGTGCGGACAGTAATCAATTGGAACGCATGATTGATTAAGTTAGACACGCCTGATTATGAGACAAAATTGTGTGGCATGGTATGAGATGTGTCATAATGATTTGGCCTTATAATCATGACCCTTGTGATCGATTGATGGATTGATTGATTGAGATGTGAATTGAGACGTTCCAATTATCGAGTGTTATTGCTGCACATATATGGTATATGAATTATACTGTCGTGCAGGAGGGAACTGAGGTGAGATAAGTCCTCTATATTGTGTGTATAGACTACCTTTAGGTGTATTTCCTTCCTAATCGGGGTTTAGGGAATAGACTTGCTGAGACGTTGTCTCACCTTGTCGTGGGCTTAACCTTTTTAGGTCCTTAGATGGCGGTCCCTCCGGTTCGTTTTGAACAGTCCTGGGGGATTACTGAGTGGAGTATGGACATCATTGTCCCCGCGAGTCACTGGATCTATGTGGCACCCCAAAACACCTTAGGTCGCCACAGGCACCTAATGCTACACCTAATGAAACATTAGTTACATCTCTTAGAAGAAGCGTCGTAGTTCATAGGCATTTTTTTTTAAAAACGGTCCCAGCGCGAGTCATTAACGGAAGCAAAATTTAATATCGCCATCTCTCCCTCCAACAATCATGATACAATGCACACCACTAAGTACCATAGGAAAAGATAAAGCCATGCCACTTTTATTTACATATTTTCATGATGGATTTTTCTCGGGTCGATACAACAAAAGTAAGCCAAGATTTTCAGCCATACTTGGCCACATCCCAAAACGATACTACAACCCCTAAAGTAATCACATGATATCCTCCATCTAATAGCGGCGGCTACTCCCAAAAAGAAACACCAGCACTCTACCTCTCACGCAGCCATCACACCCATCCTGGTGCGTCGGGCGGTGGTGGCGGCAGCATCCCCCTAAACACTCCGTCTTGGCGGACATGAATTGACCTAAATAACAGGGCCCTCAGCCAGGCCTACATCGTGCATAACCGGCACTCGCACTCGCACAAAAGTCAGTCCAGGGATGAGGACGCAATCGATCTCCGAACACTCTACCTCTACATCCGATGGGAGGCCATAGAAAGTGCCCCGCGTGACGGTAGGAAGCGGCATCTTTCTAATCTGAAATGTTGGTCCCCGAAGGGGTGAATACAACCACTTAGCAGGTAAAGGATCAATAAACCACACAATGCATCATGCAATACAATCATCACCTTCATAGCATAACACACGTCATTCAAGCATCCATGCACAATTTACCTTGATATCATGCACATGTCATCATACCTCATGTACATACATCATCATATAGTCATCACCATCATGTCATGCACTTACCATCATTATGTCACATGTACCATCATATCATAGGTGCACACACATCCATGCACTCACCATCATCATGCATCCATGCACTCATCATCATCATATCACATGTACCATCATGCCATAGGTGCACATACATCCATGCACTCACCATCATCATGTCACATATACTCATCATTATCATGCATCCATGCACATATCATCATCATGTCATGCAGATACCATCATGCATAATTCAATTTCAATTTCCCAATTTCATCCTTTCATTTTGGGCCGCCACATTTCTCTTTCTCGGGACCAATGTTTGCATCCCTCATTCATCACTCGCACCCCACCTGGCATCGTGAGAACCATCCAACACAATACCTGTCGGGCATCCGGCACAATACCTGCCAGGCATCTCGTTCCCCAACTGGCATCACGAGACATCCCTCCGCACAATACCTGCCGAGCTTCCGGCTCCCCCACTCTTCGGGCATCTCAAAATTCCCGAGGACCCTCCGGCACCCTTCTAGCCAGGCATCCCGACACTCTCGGGGCATCGTCGGCTCACACCTCCGACGGCCTTCTCACTTATCTTAATTCACATCTTCAATTATAATTCAATTTTAACATGGCATGTGATGTGATGGCAATCAAGAGCATTTTCATCCTTTGATTCATATATGCATTTCCAATTATCATCCTGCATGCAGCAGGACACAATCATTCATAACAATGCAATTCATGGAGTCCATACAATTTAGAATAGTCCATATATCATGCCTTTTTGAAGTTTACTAAATTCCAGCTTGTACCATTTTAGAAAACATTTAAATTAAAAATCCATATGATTCTAAAAAATGATGAAATTAGGACATGTGATAGAAAAGACAATAAGATAACAATTTCATGAAGAACATATGTCCAAAAGAGTTCCACACAAGAAGATATTATTCACTCAACTACAGCATGAAATTTCGGATAAAATCAGATTGCGCAGTTCTTGAAATATTTCAATTAAAATACACGAATGACCTCCGAAAATTATGAAATTTTACCAGGTTATATTTAAGACCCTAAAGTAGATTTTTCATCAAGACATCTTGGCCAGATTCGCTCTAGATAATTTTATACAGACGTTCGAAGCTCCTGATTCTAGCACCGAAACGTCCAGTATAGCTGTCTCCGAAATATCGAGTTTTCACCTACTTATCCTTCTTCGTTTCCTCTGAAATTTTGATATGTTGTGCCTCAAGAGGTCCCCTATAACTTTAATTAAGGGATCTAAGTAAAATTTCCAGAGAATAGTCACCATATGGGTCCAAGAAGTATCGGGTGTCCAGTACCATATTTCCAGATTTGCCATCTTCAAGAGAAAGTCGATTCACTAGGCTACACCTGCTCATTTTACGTTAAATTTGAGTATGTTAGTCTTTAGGATGTTCTCTACAAGTTTCATGAAGAAGTAAAAGGGAAATTCTCGGTAAAAAGCAACATGCAACCCACAAAACTACCAAAAGGTCAGCAAAGCAGTTCCAGATCTAGTGTCTTCGTAGGAAGGGGGTTTTTCCCCTTAAATCTCAACAATTTTGTCCCTAATTTTAGTATGCTATACTTTGAGATGTTTTCTACAACTTTCATGAAGGAGTCGAAGTCAAAATCTAACTCGAAACATGCATGCAAGCCTCCACAAATTTCTGGGTCAGGCGGTATACACGAAATCAGCAAGCTTTTTTTCAAGAACAAACCACACTAGCTTCGGTTCCTTACCTCTAAACACCCAAGATTCAACCACACATGCAAGACACACATGCAAGAGTAGAAATTGATCCTAACTTGCCTCTAAGATCAAGCGGATGGCGGCACATGGACGGCGAACGGACGGCGACGGGCGGTGACTCCTTCTTCCTCCTCTCTCGGCTTCCCCTTCTCTCTCGCAACTCTCTCCCTCTCTCTTGCAACTTCCTCTCTCTCTTGGCTTGGCCAAATCCCTCAACCGGCCACTCTCTCTACCCCTTTTGTTTCCCCTAATTCCCATCATTAGCAATGATGATGTGCCTCCCCACAAGCCAATGCATGGAGCCTTCCTTTTTGCCACTTGGCAAGACTCATGCAAGATAGGCTTGGGCTTGGGCTTGGAAGAAGTGGGCCGGCCACTCCTCCCCTCTTTGGTCAACGGCCACCTCTCTATGGGCTTCAATGGGCCGGCCATTTGGCCCACCAAGAGTCCAAGCTATTGGGCCTAAGGCCCAAACCTAATTAATATCAAATTTTAACCTTCTTTCTAAATACTAATTAAATCCTTATTGGACTAAAGTACTATAGGGTAAAATTAAATAACTAAACACTTAAAATCATAAATCCATACATTCTAATTCACGATACATATGGGCAAAGATAAGTCATCCTCTTCCACGATTTATCCATTTAGACTCGGCCATAGATCTCAATACAAGACACTAATTGGAGCACCCCTAATGACTGGCAAAGAATTTCAGGATGCCACAGTCTATAAGCTTGTAGTGACCACTATCTAGGTTGATGAGGGCCTACCTTAGAGGGTACCTCATCGAATCAAGGCATAATTTTGCCATGTGCTCAATGGGTACAAGGTAGGTCTTATTCAGAGCTTTGATATCCCTACCGTGGTGGTCAACGCTGCTCTAGGCGAGGGTGCAGTTGACCCTCATGATGGGGTTGTGGAGGAACTGAAGCCCTCGGAGCCTGAAAGATTGGTAAATGTGTCCGACTGGTAGGTCGTAGGACAGCTTCTTTTTGAAAGCCGATCTTTTTGTAGACAGATTAGTTTGTTTTGTTTTTTTTTTTGGTGACCCAGGAAACCCCAAAAGCCGACAGCTGGTGGGTAGAACCTGGGGGCAACATGGGGAAACCACCATCCCATGCCACCGGGTAAGTTTGTTTATAAAAGTGTTTTGTGAAAATTTGTGTCATGCTTTTCTATCCCATATTTGCCTTATCTGGAGATTTGTTTATTTGCTTTCGCATGTGTATAATTGATTAGGTTAGCAACGCGTTCTGGGATGTCGAAATTTTATCGATCATCGAGGGATGTGTATGCGCTCGAGGTTCGGGCATGACATCCCCGCCCGAAGTGATATTAGAGCTTGTCAGTAGTTGGAGTAATAAGGTGGGATGGGTTATTGGATAGTTAGTAGGAAATGCCTTTTTATTATATTGATGCGTGTTATTGATAGCTAATTAGTAGCTTGTTTGATGTGGTCACTCAGTTTCTAATTCTTTGTGGAATTGGAAAGCAAGTTCTATAGAGAGTCTGCAAAATGAGTGATTAGGAGTAGAGGATTCCTAGGAAGAGGGCAGTAGCCTCTATGACTCGGGGTAGGACGCCGACAAGAGTTAGTACTTGAGGTGGCTGAGGTAGAGTGTCGGCTCGGGCCAGCGCAAGTGGAGTAGTACCGCCTCTAGTCGGTGCTGGTGTATCAGCACTTGGTGATTCGAGAATTGATGGGATCATGCATCTGCTAGACCCTGGGGAATTTGATGGGGCAACATGCTAAGAATAAAGCCGCCGCCACTACCGCCATTGCTAGAGCTGCTGCTATTGCTGCCATCGCCGCCACTGTTGATGCCGCTATTGTAGTCGCACTTGCCGAAGTTCCACCTGGGAACGTGATTGCTGAGAGGCTAATGCATAAATTGGTGGAACAGTTTCTGAAGTTGAACTCGCCGAGGTTCACAGGTGCAGGATATCCTGAGGCTGCAGCCCTCTAGGTCTAGGACTTAGAGAAGGCGTTTGCATTGCTGAGGTGCACTGAGGAAGAGAAGGTTGTTTTGGCAGTCTATCAACTACAGGGAAACACAAGCACTTGCTGGAGGGCCACCAGAGGAATAGTGTTCCCAGAAGGTGTGGTTCTAATGTGGAACACTTTCCTTGGAGCTTTTAATGGCAAGTATTTTTCTGACTCTGCTAGGGAACATAAGATGGAGGAATTCCAGCGCTTTCGTCAAGGTCTAATGACTGTGGACCAGTACGAGGCTAAGTTTGCTGAGTTGTCGTAGTATGCCCTGAGACTAGTGAAATACCTAGAGGATAGAACTAGGAGGTTAAAAAATGGCCTCTGACCGGAGCTAAAGAATCCACTAGTGCCATTTGATTTGAAAGACTACAACGAGCTATATGGTCGGGCCCAGTTGATAGAGAGGAACCTGAATGAACAAGCAGCCGCATTAGGGTCAAGGTTCGGGTCAAATAGGGATGGAAATCGGTTTGGAAAGAAGCCGATGACTGGACGAAGATACCATATTCCGCCCAACAGGAAGGGTGGGGTACGAAAGTCAACGCCGGGTCAGAATGGTGTGTGTTGCTTTTGTGGTAGGTGACATGGATTGGCCTTGTGCCATTTTAGGATGGGTGCTTGCTTTGAGTGTGGCTAGCAGGGTCACCAGGCCAAAAACTATCCCAGAAAGCCGATGGGACGACAATAGTTGTCGCCGCTGCCATCGATGGGTCAAAATAGAGGATTCGTGCCGCAGAACATGTTGCAGGGTGGATTGAACTGACCTCCAGTTCAAGGAAGGGTATACGCTGTCACGAGGAGACAGATAGAGGACTCGCTTGATGTGGTCACAGGTATGGTTTTGCTAAACGATCATGCTACTTATGCTTTATTTGGTCCTGGTGCTACTCATTCGTTTATAATTGAGCAGTTCGTTAAGTTGGTAGGGTTGAGTTTTGAATCGTTGGGGTCAATCTTTAGCATATCTACCCTATTAAAGGATAATGTGTTATCTATAGTAGACTATCCTGGTTGCAAGTTAGTGATTGGTGAGCGAGAGGGAAAGATATATTTGATAATCCTAGCCATGTATGATTTTGATGTGATAATTGGCATGGACTAGCTCACCAAGCAAAGAGCTAAGATGGACTATTATCGTAAAGCGATTCAGTTTAACTCGTTATCGAGTGAAAGTTTTGAGTTTATTGGGAGTCGAGGAGGACCCTTGATTTCCCTAATCTTGTCGCTTAAGGCAACCTGTTTGTTAGACGGGGGTTATCAAGGTTACTTAGCGAATGTCGTGGATACGACAGTTGGGGAGCAGATGATTAAGGATATTGCAGTGGTTCAAGAATTTCCAAACATGTTTTCAAAGGAATTCTCGGGTTTGCCACCATAAAGGGAAATAGAGTTCGTGATCGAGTTGGCCCCCGAGATGGAGCCAATCTCTAGGCTCTTTACCGGATGGTGTTGTCAGAGCTAAAAGAACTGAAGGTGCAGATGCATGAGTTGTTGGATAAGGGATTCATATGTCCTAACGCAGCACCTTGGGGATCACCAATTTTGTTCATGAAAAAGAAAGATGGTTTGTTGCACTAGTGCATTGACTATCGTCAACTCAATCAGGTCACAATCAGGAACAAGTACCCACTGCCGAGGATCGACGACTTGTTTGACCAGCTGCGGGGAGCGTTGATATTTTCTAAGATTGACCTGAGGACAAAATATCATCAGCTGTGGATCAGAAAAGAAGACATACCAAAGACGGCGTTTCGTACTCAATACGGCCATTATGAGTTCACTGTAATGCCGTTTGATTTGACAAACACCCTAGCTGCTTTCATGGATATGATGAACCATGTATTCAAGAAGTATTTGGATCAGTTTGTAATCTTTTTCTTTGACAATATCCTGGTATACTCGAGAAGTCTTGAGGAGCACGAAAGATAGTTAAGGATAGTGCTTTAAACTCTACGGAATCATGAACTGTACGCTAAGTTTAGTAAGTGCGAGTTTTGGTTAACCCGTGTGGCTTTTCTAGGTCACGTGATTTCAAGTGAAGGAATCTCCGTGGAACTCATTAAGATTGAAGCAATGATCAATTGGCCAAGACCAACGACAATGACAGAGGTTGAAAGCTTTTTGGGTTTGGCAAGTTATTACAGAAGGTTTGTGGAAAGTTTTTTAGCTTTAGCCTCGCCTTTGACTCGATTGTTGAAGAATGAAGAAAAGTTTGTATGGACAGATAAGTGCGAGCATAGTTTCCAAGAGCTTAAGCAGAAGCTGACAACCACACCAGTGCTGATAATTGCGTCTGGTCCAGTAGGATACGAGATCTACAGTGATGCGTCATTCAGGGGGCTAGGTTGCGTGTTAATGCAACATGGCAAATCTCGTTGCATATGTGTCCCGTTAGTTGAGACCTCATGAGCTGAATTACCTGACGCATGACTTAGAACTCGCAGTGATTATTTTCGTTCTAAAGATTTGGAGACATTATTAGTGTGGAGAAAGATTCAAGATCTTTATAGACCATCAAAGTCCCAAGTACTTATTTTCTCAGAAGGAGTTGAATATGTGATAATGTTGCTGGATAGAACTCCTGAAGGACTATGATTGTGACATCTTGTATTATCCTGAAAAGGCTAATAAGGTCATAGATGCGTTGAGTTGGAAGTCATCGATTGTGCAGATGGTGATCAAGGAATGTATCTTACTTAGCGGAGCTCGAGATTTGGGTTTCAAATTTGAGGTAGGCCACCTTTCAAATCTTATGGCCACCCTCAAAATTGAATCAGAAGTGCAGATACGGATCAGAATGTTACAGTTGACAAACCCGGAGATCCAGAAGATTGTGCAAGAAGATGCAGAAAAGAGAAAGGCCGATTTCCAAATTTCTGATTACGGAACATTGAAGTTTCATGAACGATTGTGTGTACTTGACGATGCAGAGCTCAAGGAAGAGATTTTGTCAGAAGCTCATCGTAGCAGTTACATCATTCATCCAAGCAGTATGAAGATGTATCAGAATCTACGTCAACACTATTGGTGGATTAGTATGAAGGCGGATATCGCCAAGCATGTCGCCAAAATGTCTGGCGTGTCAGCAAGTGAAGGAATAACACAGTAAGTCGGGAGGACTTCTGCAACCTCTTGAGATTCCCGAGTGGAAATGGGAACATATCACAATGGATTTTTTGACGGGCTTACTGAGGAGTCAGTGAGGTAATGATTTCATTTGGGTGGTGGTTGATAGATTGACGAAGTTTGCCCATTTCATCGCTGTACGGAAGGACCTTGCATTAGACATATATGCTAAATTGTATGTGCGTTAGATAATGCGTTTGCATGGGGTTCCAGTGACGATTACATCTGATTGAGACCCGAAGTTTACTGCAGCTTTTTGAAAGAGTCTACAAACTGCCTTGGGAATGAAGCTATAGTACAGTACGGCCTATCTTCCTAAGATGGATGGCTAGTCTGAGAGAACAATTCAAACCCTCGAGGACATGCTACGAGCTTGCGTGTTGGATTTCAAGAGAAGCTGGGAGGAACGGTTTCATCTTGTCGAGTTTGCCTACAACAACAGCTACCAGCAGAGCATTCAAATGGCACATTTTAAAGCATCGTATGGCAGAGCGTGCAGAATGCCAGTATGTTGGGATGAAGTCGGGGAACGAAAGATCACAGGCCCAGAGTTAGTCCTGCAGTTCGTGGATGCAGTTACAGTTATTAAAGACAGATTAAAGACTGCTTAAAGCCGCTAGAAAAGTTATGTTGACAAGCGTCGAAGACCATTGGAATTCCAAGTTTGTGAGCACGTCTTTCTGAAAGTGTCACTGATGAGGGGTACTTCACGCTTTGGCAAAAAGGGAAAGTTGAGTCCAAGATACGTTGGTCCCTTCGAGATTCCGTAGAGGATAGGGACTTTAGCGTAAGGTCTTGCGCTACCGCCAAGACTGGTGCAAGTCCATGACATCTTCCACGTATCGATATTGAGAAAATATGAAACTGACCCGACCCACGTGCTGAATTTTGAAGAATTAGACGTGGACGACAAGGTGTCGTACATGAAAAGACCAGTTTAGATTGTGGATCGAAAGGAGCAGATTCTACGCACCAAGATGATCCCGTTAATCAAAGTGGTCTAGCAACACCACGGGACAGAAGGAGCGACTTGGAAAAGTTAAGAGTCGATGAGACGATAATACTCCCACCTTTTTGTTTAAAGATTTGTAATGGTTTAAATTTCGAGGATGAAATTTTTATAAGAGAGGAAGAGTTATGACATCCTTATTTTCTGATTATGTTTTTGATTGAATGAGTTGGGCTTTTCATCGACACGCTTATAGTTCTTTTCACTGAGCTGATCATTCACGGGATAACTAGTCTATCAGGTGAAGTCATTAAGGAACCTAAACGCAATAGATTTGAGAGTTCCACCAGAAATCGATTACTCGACCGTGCTAATCTGCAAGGGTTAATACGGTACGGTCAAAATCGATCAGAGACCAGAGATAGGTCGATCTGACAGAGGCATGTGATTAAAGTGTGGGTGATTTCACCTGATTGCAAAATTCTTGTCGAACGGCACTAGAGGAATTTTT
This sequence comes from Eucalyptus lansdowneana, assembly GCA_017140395.1. Classification (NCBI taxonomy): domain Eukaryota; kingdom Viridiplantae; phylum Streptophyta; class Magnoliopsida; order Myrtales; family Myrtaceae; genus Eucalyptus; species Eucalyptus lansdowneana. The sequence goes on along the minus strand of CM029483.1, from coordinate 5,691,148 downwards.
CTTTCATTTCTGTACCTTGTGTCTGTTTTTGAAACCTTGAGATTTTCACGACAACCGAAAGTTGCCAATGAGTCGAAAATGTACAATGTGTCTCGAAGACCGATGTGAGTCGGGTAGATTGTGCCTGTGCGGGCATTAATCAATTGGAACGCATGATTGATGAGTTAGACACGCCTGATTATGAGACAAAATTGTGTGGCATGGTATGGGACGTGTCATAACGATTTGGCCTTATAATCAGGACCCCTATGATCGATTGATGGATTGATTAATTGATCGATTGAGATGTGAATTGAGACGTTCCAATTATCGAAGGTTATTGTTGCACATATATGATTTATGAATTGTACTGACGTGTAGGAGGGAACTGAGGCGAGGTAAGTTTTCTGTATTGTGTATATAGATTGCCTTTAGACTTATTTCCCTCCTAATTGGGGTTTAGGGAGTAGATTTGCTGAGATGTTATTTCACCCCGTCACGGGCTTAACCTTTTCAGGTCCTTAGACGGCGATCCCTTCGGTCCATTTTGGATAGCCCCAGGGGATTACTGAGTGGAGTATAGACGTCCCTGTCCCCGGGATTCACTGGGTCTATGAGCTTGTAGTGACCACTATCTGGGTCGTTGAGGGCCTACCTCAGAGGGTACCTCATTGATTCAGGGCGTGGTTTCGCCATGTGCTCAATGAGTACAGGGTAGGTCCCCTTTAGGGTTTTGATATTCCCGCCGTGGTGGTCAACACCACTCCAAGCAAGGGTGCAGCTGACCCTCCTGATGGGGTTGTGGAGGACCCGAAGCCCCCGGAGCCTGTGGAGGTGGAGTCCGAAGGATCAGGAAATGTGTCTGATTAGTAGGTTGTAGGACAGCTTCTTTTTGAAAGCCGATCTTTTTGTAGACATACCAGTTTGTTTATAAAAGTGTTTTGTGAAAATTTGTGTCCTGCGTTTCTATCTCATATTTGCGTTGTCTAGGGATTTGTTTATTCGCTTCCGTATGTTTATAATTGATTGGGTTGGCGATGCTTCCTGGGACTTTGAAGCTTTATCGATCACTGAGGCATGTGCACGCGCTCGAGGTTCGGGGCGTGACAAATCATGAGTTGGTCATTGGTCGTGCACGGGCCTTCGCCTGTATCGCACATGGATAGATCATGCATGGTTCACTGATCGTGCATGGATCGATCAGGGTTGTTCGTGGGCAAAGCCTTGTGCGTGACACGGCCGGATCACGAACGGTCTTGGATCATGCTTCGTCCGTGGGCCGTGTCACTTGTGTGCAAGAAAGAAAACTCAAGTATACCTAGTATAGTCATCAACAATGACTAGACAGTATCTTTTTCCTCCAAGGCTTTAAGTTATTGTTGGTCCAAAGATGTCCATAGAAGAAATTGCAAAGGTTGTTTAGTGATAACATAATTAATGGGTTTAAAGGTACTCCTTACCTGTTTTCTAAGAGCACATATTGAGCAAGTCTCAGGCTTTTAAAATGTAACATCTAGTAACCCTCGTATGAGCTTCTTTGTTGACAACTTCTGGATTTGCCTGGTGCTGATGTGCCCAAGTTTCCTATGCCAAAGGTCTGACTTGTCTTTGATGGATACTGTGCATTGTATATCATTAGACTTTATGTATAATAGATATATATTTTATTGCCTTCTCCCGTGAAGGATTGCTTGCCATCTTGACTTATTTTGTAGCGCGTCTTCTTGGAAACAAATTCTAAAGCTAACGTCATATAGTTGATTAATGTTGAGAAGATTATAATTAAGCTCTTTAACTAAAGAAACATCGTAATCGTAAGACTTCCAATTTTGGCCGTCCATTTACCAATTATCTTTCCTTTGTTGTTGCCATCGAAAGATACACTTCCACCATTGAATTTTGAGATATCAACAAACTTAGATGGATCTCCTGTCATGTGCCTCAAACATCCACTATCAAGGTTAATTTATTTGCCTTTTTCTTTGGTACCTACAATCAACAAAAGAGATTCAAGCCTTCTTTGGTACACATACTTGCCTAGGTCCTCTTCGGTTAGAAGGTTCATCCACATTTAGAAAGTTTCTCCAAATTGGTTCCCAACATTTTGAGCAATCATTTTGAAAATGATATGGATTCCCACATGTTGAACACCTAAGGAAATTTCGACCAACAAGTTTTACAAATTGTTTTTGAAAATGATGCTTGTAGGTGATTTTCGAAGGCCTTTGTTTTATTCCTTGAATCTTGGAAAATCATTTTGAAGATCATTTGAGATTTTGCAACCAATGCAAGATTTGTTATAATAAGATATTTGAATCGAAAGAATATTTTCCAAGGTTTTACATCCAATAGACAATCTTTTTGAAATATTGGAAACTTTCTTTTTCAAAGACACATTTTCTTTTAAAACAAGGTCTTGATTCTCTTGAGTTTGGAAAGATTTTTCTCAAGAGTTTCAGTCCTTTCCTTTTGAAAAAGATTCTATTGTTTCAATTTCAAATTTTCCCTTTTCAATTCAAAAATCTTACTAAGTGTAGCTTTGTAATCAGAACATAATTTATCTATGTAGTTTGAGACTTCCTCAGGTGAATCAACATTGCTTACCTCGATATCTTCTTCTATATCTGAATTTGCCATCAAACAGATGTTGGCATATTCATCATCACTTTCTTTACCTTCAGTATCATTCGAAGTCTTTACCTTCAATGCTTTCTTCCCTTTTCCAAGTTTGTTTTTCTTTTTCTTTAGTTTTTAGTTTGATGCGTCCTCTCTTCTTGCATTCAAAGCAAATCACATATTTGGTATCTTCTCTTTCACTAAAGTTTTTCTTTTGATCAAAAGGTCTGAAAGGTCTTTTTCCTTTGATTTTCTTCCTTTGCTAGACATCTTGCAGAATTTCTTCACCATAAGAGCCATCTCTTCGTCATCTTCATCCTCATCCTCAGAATCTGTATCATCAGAATCATAGTTAGAATTTAATGCAATCATTTTCTTATCTCTGGTCTCTTCTGTGGCACCCCTGAACGACCCTCGATCCGCTAGGGTCGCCACAGTCCACTTGCCTTTATCTTAACCTGGTAATATATTACTCTGATACCAAAGAGTTATAATAAGTCTATAAGTCCTGGGGGTTTATATCTTTTAGATCGGTCCCTAGGCAGTTTACATAGTGGAAGCACATCCATCAACTATTCCCCGTTTTGAATTATAAAGTGATGCACGCCAACTAAAACTTTTATAAGTTAAAGCCGACTACTTTTATTTACGTAACTTGATGGACATCATTAGTCGGTACATCAAAATGCCAAGGTTTTCTATACTTGGCTATACTTCAAAAGATGATCGACATTTTTTCCAACAGTTGTATACTTAAAGTCCATCGATCAGTGTCAGCGTCCAAAAGTTCCTGCCTTTGCTGTCCTCCTCCTCGCGATCATATCCAACCACTCGGTCCATCTGCTGGTGGCAGTGGTAGCAGAGGTATCTTGTCTACTCTGAAATATTAGTCCCCAAAAGAGGTGAGTACAACCACTCAGCTATAAAAGATCCACTAAACTATATCGTGCGTAGCCATCACAATCTAATTTCATGCAAGATAGACAAAACATGTGTAATCAAAGGAAATGAGTGATGTCTATCCTTTTCATAAAACCTCTCAATGCAATAACAAGTGCAATTTGAAAGCTAAGATGCACCATTTCAGTCACACGGGTCCTGATTATAGAACCAAACTGTTATGACACATCCCATTCCATGCCACACAATTTAATCCTATAACCATACCACACACATACTTAGTAAAGCCATCTATTTTAATATTCAAAAGGTTTCACTTCCCAGAGGACTAGTGTTTGCGTCCTTCTGGGCATTCGCACCCAATCTTGGCATCGCGAAGTCCTTCGGAATTACACCATTGGGCCACCAGGCATCCAGAGTGTGTTTACGTCACACCTCCAGGCATCTTGCACCCTACCTAGCATCATGAGGAACCTCCGGGGTTTTCCATGAAAATGGTTACCCTTGCCATCTGGAATTACGTACCGACATACCACCGGGCATCCCAACACTCCTGGGGAAACCTCCGGGGCTCGCCATGAAAATGGTTACCCTGACCCTTCGGAATTACGTACTGACATACCATCGGGCATCCCCCAGAATTATGTACCGATATACCACTAGGCATCCTGATACTCCCGGGGCATCATTGACCCCGAGGGTCCAACGGCGGCAATATCATCTCATATTATTTCAACAAAAATACTTTCAACGCAATGACATCGGATGTCCCATGAGTTTTCATCAAATCTCAATGTTGGATAATATGCTGAATACCAACGCCATCGTATCAAATGATAAATGAAGATGCATTCACCCTTGAGGAAAATTGAGCAAACTCGAAATAAAACAGCTCAAAAATCAGAATGCACAGTTTTAGTAAAATTTTTGGAATAACCCCTAAACGAACTCAGAAAATTCTAAAATTTTAGTATGTTATAAAAAAGATATAAAGAAAATAATTTCATGAAGAACACTAAGCCAAATTCGTCATGTATAAATCGCAGAAATTCGCACAACTCAGCCCTAAACTTCTTCTACTGACAGAATCTATAATCTGGCAGAAAAACACTTCCCATTAAAAGAAATTTGTGCCTCTATATTGGTTTAGAAAAATATGACCAAAAACATATGTATTAGTTTAGACAATTCCTCATAACTTTCATGAAGAAATCAGAACCAAACTCACCCTAGAACTGTCTCTAGAAAATCTACAAAATTGTCGGATTACACTTGGTCAAATTTGAACGCCACTGATTCAGTAGAATCCTGCGCCTATACCACGGCTATTTCATTTCGAAAATTTCACTACAAATTGTTCTTTCAATCCTAGTTCGACGAAAATCAGAATGCATATAAATATTCAAAGCATTTTCCTCAATCCTTTGGTTCCTATCTACTGTAACCACTCAACAAATCCAGCATTCAACATCCAATTCAGACATTTTCAAGTCTACTTGCACTACCTCAGACCATAACAGTCTTGCATTATATAGGTTAGTAGACTTTTACTTGCCTTAAGTCCTACAACATTGACGGCAAGAAATTAGGGAGCTCACAGTCACGGACACGGCTCAGCAACAGCAATTGTGAGCGGTGTTGGCGTTGGCAGCGCGTGCACGGTGAAGGGAACAGTCCCTTTCTTTCCCTCGCTGCTCACTCTCTCTCGCTCACTATTCTCTCTCTCTCGGTTTCTCTCTCTCTCTCTCTCGCTTGCCATTCTCTCTCTTTCTCGGTTTGCTATTTCCGTCACCGGTTTCGTTGACAAAAACCAGTCAACAAAATGGAAAGCTTCGGTGGCAGAAGGAGGCGAGGACGGGTGGATGGGAACGTGGCTTGCTTGCTGTCCTGGACGCTCTCTCTGCTGGCCACCGAAGAGGGAGAGAGAAACGTGGACCTTGGCGTGGCTTATTCTCTCGGTTTGTTGGTCAACATTCTCCTTTTCTTGTTGACTGTCGAAGGGGTGGCGTGTCTTCCGCTGGGTTGTCTTCTTGGCGTTGGTGTCCCACCGAAAAACCAAGTTTCGAACGAGGCACATTCCAGCTCGTCCCTTCATGCAACATATGTGGCAGCTTGGTAAATTCTTTTCTATCATTACATGGTAGGAATTTGTGGCCGTTGGTGGGGCTGTCCGCATGGCCATTCAAGGAGAATTTCATTCTCTCTGAAAGTTGATGTTTCGGAACGACGGGTGGTGATGAAACGTAGCCTAATGTTATACCAAAAATGACGATGATGAAATAGTGTCCGCAAATGGTGCCAATGATGCCATCTGTTGATACTCCCGTCGACCTGTGACGAGCCATTACTTATTCAAGGTCTGACGAAAACCTGGATGCCACATCTTCTTCATTCAGACATTCTTCTTCATAGGATTGGAGTATTCCCACAAGTTCATCCATAGATAGAGGTGATATTCTTCGTGTGACATCCTAGAATTTCAATTCTGCTTTCAATTGAATAAATCGGGCATTTTATCAACGCACCTATAGTGCTATTCTCAGAGCTGATCACTCATGAAACAACTAGATTATCTGGGGAAGTCATTAGGAGATTTTAAGGCAAATAGACTTGAGGATTCGACTAGGAATTAGCTACTCGACCGTGCTCATCTGCCGAGATCATTATGGCACAGTTAAAAATCGATTAGAAATCAGACATAGGTTGGTTCGATTGAGAGATATGTGGTTAAACATGGGTGATCCCACTAAATTGCGAAATTCTCATCGATCGGCACTAAATTAATTTTTCTGTCGTTTTGGTACCCCTTGTCTGTATTTAAATTATCGAGATTTTCACGACTATCGAGAGTCGCCAATGTGTCGAAAATCGACCACAGGTTATTTGCACTAAAAAGTTATGAAAGCTACTCGGTAGCTTGGGTCATGCTAAAATCGTGTCGGATTGAAATTAACTGCGAATTTGAATCCGATTTCAAACTGTTATGTCAGGTCATTTTAGGAATGTCGACTCAGCCTCCGAAGATTTTTCTGCAAACCGAGACTTTTTGGGAAAAGGTCGTCATAGGGCCGTTTTTGTCCGGAAAATGTCAGGGACCGTTTCTGATCGCGCAATTGGGATACAAGTGGGAACGATTGGTGAGGAAAAATACCAATTTGATTGATGGTTCGACAATTGAATTTATAGAGGCCGAGTGGTGTTGATTCAAAGAGGAATTAATGTCCAATTGAGGGGAAATCCTCGCAAATTCGTAGCTCCCCACCACCCATGACTTATGGACCCTTTCAAGGCTTTTAGAAGGGGCCTTGGTGGCTGAATTGTGGCCTTGGAACATAGCTGGTGGAGGGGAATGGTCAAGGGGACAAGAAGATGGGTTGAAGACTTGGTGGCCCCCCTTTGCTCCCTCATCTCCTCCCTCTCTCCCTCAAGGCCGGTCTACTAGCCCCTTATCCCCTCGATTTGTGTAGTTGAAGCTTTAGCAAAGCCAAAGAAGCTAGCCGAAGCCCCTCGTGGCCGTAGACGCCCCTCGGACTGCTGTTCGCCGTCTTCATGTGCCGCCGCTATTTGCGAGTGCCCTCCGCCTCAGCTGCGTCCCCCGCCGTTCTAGTAGCTTCGTCTCGCATTCCAGCAAGTTGCCAAGGGCACTTGAGCTGCTGTGAACAGCTGCTAGAGCTCTCACTGCCACCGCTTGGACTAGTTCAGCCCACCTGAGCCCGTCTCCGCCTCAACTAGGCCACCACCCATCCTTTTCAGCCTTCAACCAGCATCAAATAGAACAGAAACCAGTGGGTTTTCCAGCTGCTATTGAGCCCGTTTTGGAGGTGTTCCCTACGTCGTAAGGCAAGTCCGCTTTAGAGATAGTTGAGCCTCGCCTCATCCTCGTCGAATTGATTCGAGCGGATCAATTAACAAGTGAGTTTAACTCACTAATCCTTGCTTAGTAAGTTAATTATGCTTAGGGGTTGATTAGTATAGGCTAAGATTGGATTAGGTGGATAGTTAGATTAGATTAGTAATTTAATTAATTGTGAATGCATGTTAGGTGGTTAGAGTAGTGTAGTTAGAGCCTAGACAAACTCTAGTATTTATTTAGAGTAGGTCGGAAATTTTCCGGCCCCGTCTCGCTTCCAATTAGGCCTTTTCGGGCCTAAGTTGCATTTAATCCATTTATTAATTAATTTCTGTAATTAATTAATTATTTATTTATTTTCTGGAAATTACACTGGGATAGCCAATGATCGGAATTTTATGCTAATTGTAGTGGTGCGATCTATTTATTTAATTGAGTTCTAATTTGTGCTGGTTGTACATGATTGGTGTTTTAGGAATTTATTCTTAAATTTAATTGATTTGAGTAATTAATTGGGAAATAACCGAGCATCGGTTTACAACGCCAAAAATATTTTAGTAGACCATATAAATTGGTGGGATTTTCAAGTGGCAGGAAATTGTATTTTGACTAAGGTCGCTCGTGTACCCATACATGAGTATTTTTATCGGGTATAATAAAAATGGAGAAATGGTAAGATGAGTAGACCAATAATTACGGCAGCTTCTGGTAAGCTATAGTATACTTTATGATAATAATTGCGGCAGCTTCTGGTGAGCATATATATCAATATTGAGGCAACTTCTGGTGAGAATATATATATAATAATTGCAATAGCTTCTGGTGAGCATATATATCGATATTCGAGGCAGCTTCTAGTGAGCATAGATATAATAATTGCGGTGGCTTTTGGTGAGCATATATATATATATCGATATTTGAGGCAGCTTCTAGTGAGCTATACTATCTATATATCCGCTAAAGTGAGCAGTCATGGACTATGGTCGGACTTATAGATAGTATTGATTGAGATGATTGGAGAATGCTCTTGTTGACATGTAATCGACTGAGTCGATTGATCAACGATTTGATCCGATGTGGTGAATTAATTGTTGTTATGACTTGATGAGATTATAAATTATATTGACTTGCATGAGGGAATTGTGGTCAAGGTAAGTCCTCTGATTTGTGGTTGTGCTTATACAACCCTTAGGGCATATTTTCTTCCTAATTAGGTCTTAGGGGGTTGAACTTGCTGAGATGTCGTCTCACCTTGTTGTGGGATAACACTTCAGGCCCATAAATGGCAGCCCTGCAAGAACATTTTGGACAACCAAAGAATTGCACAAAATGAAGTTACCATATTCCGATACATGGCCACCCTGATGGACTAAAGTATGTGCTGGTGAAGTCCATAGTCTGGGTTGATGCGAGATTACCTTAAAAGGTGCCCCATCAATACAGGACATGGTATCACCATCATCATAATGGTTCAAGAGAGGGCCCTATACCAGAATCTAAGATACCTTTGTATGTGATGGAGGTTTCTTTTGGGAAGGGTACAACAGACCCTAAGGCTAGTTCGGTGGTGGACGGGAATGATCCTAAGCTTGATGATCTAGATTCTCCTGTGTACTCAGCAGTAGGCTCCAGCTGGAGTGTGGAAGAAGGAGAAATCAAGGAGGATGATGACCCATAGTGGTTTGAGAACCCCCACCCCTGTTTGCAGACTTTGCTTTCTGACTAGTTTGTGTAGGACCTGACTTAGGTAGTTTGGATTGTAATATATACATTATGGTGTGTGATGTATATAAGTGTGGTTATTGTTTTATATCAAAATTTGTGGCCCTACTTTCCTATCCCGTTGTTTTATTGTCTAGGGATTTTATATGTGCTTTCACATGCGTATATATATTAAGAAAGGGTCAACAATGCATCTTGAGACATCAGTATTATATCGACCAAGCAAGGATGGGCACGAGCTCGGAGGATCAGGACGTGACATCCCCGTTTAGTGGTATCAGAGCATGGTCGTTAGAAATTGGATTGATAAGGTGCAAAGGTTCATGGGATAGATAGTAGAAAAGGCCTTTAAATTCATGACTGGTGCTTGTCTGTGATGGTTGTTTGGTAGAGTCATTTGTTGTGTGGATTGCTCAGCTTCTAATCCAGTGTGGATTTGGAAGATAGGTTTCTACAGAAAAGCTAAGCCATGAGCGATCAGGAGCAAAGGACTCCTGGTAAGAGATTAGTTAGGCCTGTGACTTGGGGTAGGACGCCGATCAGGGTCAGTACCCAATGAGGCAGAGGTAAGGCGCTAGCACAGGCTAGCGCTAGTGGAGTAGCACCACCTCCTATTGGTGCTGGGGTAGCAGCCTCGGGTGATCAGGGAACCATTGGGATCACTCAAGCTTTGGACGCTATGAGAGAATTGATGGGGCAACAAGCTCGGGATCAAGCTGCTGCCTTCACCGCTGCTGTTTCAGTTGCCGCTCAAGCCGCCGCTACTGCTGCTGTTGTTGCCATTGCTGAGGCTGCAGCCGTTGCCGCACCTATCGCCGCACTTGCCGTCGCTCCTGTTAAGGTTCCACTAGGGAACATGGTCGCAGAGAGACCAATGCACAAGCTGGTGCAACATTTCTTAAAGCTGAACCCACCTAAGTTCATGGGTACTAGAGATCCAGAGGTTGCCTCCTTTTGGATTCAGGACATGGATAAGGCATTTGCACTTTTGATATGCAACAAAGATGAGAAAGTGGTTTTGGCAATGTACCAACTGCAAGGTAACGCCAACATTTGGTGGAGAGCCGCCAAAGAGTCAGTGTTTTCGGAAGGTGTGGTCCCGGCGTGGGACACCTTCATGAGAGCCTTCAATGATCAGTATTTCTTTGGTAGTGCCCAAGAGCAAAAAATGGAAGAATTTCAATGCCTCTGTTAAGGGGCGATGATTGTTGACCAGTATGGGGTCAAGTTCGCTGAACTTTCTCAGGATGCACCAAGATTAATTGAAGACCCTGAGGAAAAAGCTCGAAGGTTTAGAAATGGCCTTCATTTGGAGCTGAAACAACCACTAGTACCTTTGGACCTGAAGATTTACCGAGAAGTTTATACTTGAGCTTAGATGATCGAGAGGAGTTTGAACGATGAAGCCACCTCGTCTGGATCGAGGTTTAACTTAAACCAAGATGCAATCCAACATGGAAAAAGGCCTATGGTCAAAGGAAGATTTCAAATTCCACCCAACAGGAAGGGTGGAATCGGGAAAATAGGACTTGGTTAGAATGGCCCGTGTCACTCCTGTTAAAGGCGACATGGTACGGCTCCATGCCCTTGAAGGACAGGCACTTGTTATGAGTGTGGCTAATAGGGTCACTTAGCTAGAGATTGTCTTAGGTGACCAAGAGGACAATCGCAGTTGCCACCACCGCCGCAGAGGGGACAGATAAGAGGGTACGCATCTCAGAATGCATTGCAAGGAGGACAGCTCAGATCCCCGATTCAAGGCATGGTGTTTGCCATCACTCAAGGTCAGGTAGAGGCTGAGCCTGACGTGCTCACAAGTATAGTTTCGTTGAACGACCATCTTGCTTATACTTTATTTGACCTAGGAGCAACTCATTTCTTTATTGCCGAGCAGTATGTTAAGTTGATACGATTAAGTCATGTATCATTGGAATTCGTTGTTAGCATATCTACACCATTGAAGGATAGGGTGTTAGCTGTTTTGGGTTGTTCTGGTTGCAAGTTAGCGATTGGTGAGCGAGAGGGAGAAATAGACTTGTTAGTCCTAGCCATGTATGACTTTGATTTGATAATTTGCATGGACTGGCTCACCAAGCATCGAGCTAAAATGGACTGCTATCATAAGTCGATTCAGTTTTACCCGTTAAAGGGTGAGAGCTTCGAGTTTGGAGCACCCTCGATTTCCCTAATATCGTCGCAAGAGGCAAACTGTTTGTTAGATGGGGGTTGTTAAGGTTACCTGGCCACTATTGTGGATACGACAGTTGAGGAGCTAAAGATTGAAGATATTTCAATTGTGCAAGAATTTCCCGATGTTTACCCAAAAGAATTGCCACGATTGCTGCCAGAGAGAGAAATTGAGTTTGTGATTGAGTTAGATAGAGCCAATCTCTAAGGCCCCTTACCAGATGGCGCTATCAGAATTGAAGGAATTGAAGGTGCAGATGCAAGAGTTATTAGATAAGGGATTCATACATCCCAGTGCATCACCTTGGGGAGCACCGGTTCTCTTTGTAAAGAAGAAGGATGGTTCGTTATGCTTGTGCATCCATTATCACTAACTTAATCAAGTGACGATCAAGAACAAGTATCCACTCCAGAGAATCGATGACTTGTTTGATTAGTTACAAGGAGCGTCGATATTTTTGAAAATCAACTTGAGGACAGGATATCATTAGCTGAGGATCAGGAAAGTAGACATTCCAAAGTCAGCATTTTGTACTCGGTATGGTCATTACGAGATCACTGTGATGCCATCGGGTTGACGAATGCTCTAGCTGCTTTCATGGATCTGATGAACTGAGTACTTAAGGAATATCTGCATCAGTTTGTGATCGTGTTCATCGATGATATTCTAGTGTATTCGAACAGTGTTGAGGAGCACAAGAATCATTTGAGATTAGTGCTCCATACCTTAAGGATTCATTAGTTGTATGCTCAGTTTAGAAAATGTGAGTTTTGACTGACTCGTGTTGCATTTTTAGGTCACATGATTTCAGGCGAAGGAATCTCCATGGACCCGTCTAAGATTGAAGCAGTTATCAACTGGCTAAGACTGACTACCGTGACAGAGATTCGAAGTTTTTTTGAGTTTAGCAGGCTACTACAGACAGTTTGTGGAAGGATTTTCAGCTTTGGCCTCGCTTTTGACAAGACTCTTGAAGAAGGAAGAGAAGTTCGTATGGACAGATAAGTGTGAACGTAGTTTCCAAGAGTTGAAGCAAAAGCTGACTACCGCACCTATGCTGACCATACCATCTGGTCCTGGAGGGTACGAGATCTATAGTGATGCATTGTTCGGAGGGCTAGGTTGCGTGCTGATACAACATGGCAAGGTTGTTGCATACGCCTCCCGCCAAATGAGACCTCATGAACTGAACTACCCGACGCATGACTTAGAACTCGCAGCAATTATATTTGCGTTGAAGATTTGGAGACATTATTTGTGTGGAAAAAGATTTTAGATCTTCACGGACCATCAGAGTCTCAAGTACATATTCTCTTAGAAGGAGTTGAATATGAGATATTTTATATCACCCACGAAAGGTGAATAAGGTCGCCGACGTTTTGAGCCGAAAGTCTTCAGTTGCTCACATGTTAGTTAAGGAGAATCTGCTTGATAGAGCTTGGGATTTGGTTTTCAAATTTGAGATAGGTCACTTTTCTCATCTTATGGCTACCCTCAAAATTGAACCCGATGTGCAGATTAGGATCAAATTACTTCAGCTGACAGACCCAGACATTCAAAAAATTTTACAAGAGGACATTGAAGAAAGAAAAGCTGACTCTCAGGTTTCCGTTGATGGAACACTGAAGTTTCGAGGATGATTGGTTGTACCTAATGATGCGAAGCTTAGAGATGATATTTTATCAGAAACTCATCATAGCAATTATAGCATTCATCATGGAAGTACTAAGATGTATCAGAATCTGCGTCAACACTATTGGTGGTCTGGTATGAAGGTGGACATCGCCAAGCATGTCGCCAAGTGTTTGACGTGTTAGCAGGTTAGAGCTCGTCATTGTAAGCCGGGAGGACTTTTGCAACCTCTCGAGATCCCAGAGTGGAAATGGGAGCATATCACGATGGAGAGTTGACCAGATTACCAAGGAGTGAGAGGGGTAATGATTCTATTTGGGTAGTAGTCGGTAGGTTGACAAAGTTGGCTCACTTTATTACAGTGCCAAAGGATCTTGACTTGGATAGGCATGCTGTGATGTACATGCGCTAGATAGTTCAACTACATGGAGTGCCGGTTACGATAACTTCGAATTGAGACCCAAGATTTACTCGCCGCCTTTAGGAAGAGCTTGCAGAGTGCCCTAAGAACAAAGCTACAGTATAGTACGGCATATCATCCTCGGACAGATGGCCAGTCTGAGAGAACGATTTAGACCCTCAAAGACATGTTGCGAGCTTGTGTACTGGATTTTAAAGGAAGTTGGGAAGAACAGCTTCATCTCATGGAGTTTGCTTACAACAACATTTATTAGTAGAGCATTCAAATGGCTCATTTTGAAGCATTGTATGGTAGAGAGTGTGGAACACTGGTGTGTTGGGATGAAGTCGGAGAGAGAAAGATCATAGGCCCAGTGTTGGTTCAGCAATCAGTGGATGCCATCGCAGTGATTACGAACAGATTAAAGACCACTCAGAGTCGCTAGAAAAGCTATGCAGATAAGCATAGAAGTCTTTTGGAATTCCAAGTTTGTGATCATGTTTTTCTAAAGGTGTCACTGATGAGGAGAACTTTGCGCTTTAGCCAGAAAGGAAAACTGAGTCCGAGGTACGTAGGCCTGTTTAAGATTCTTGAGAGAATCGCGACTCTAGCGTATCATCTTGCGTTGCCACTGAGATTGGCACAAGTGCACGATGTCTTTCATGTGTCGATGTTGAAGAAGTATGAGCCTGACTCAATCGGCGTGCTTAATTTTGAAGAATTGGACGTGGATAACCGAGTGTTATACGTTGAAATCCCGATTTAGAATGTGAACAGAAAAGAGCAAATTCTTTGTACAAAGACCATCCCGTTGGTCAAAGTGGTCTGACAACACTACGGTATTGAAAGAGCAACCTGGGAGACTGAAGAGTCAATGAGACGTTTGTACCCCCACCTTTTTGTTTAAGAATTGTAAAAGATTTAAATTTCGAGGACGGAATTTTTATAAGAGGGCAAGAGTTGTGACATCCTAAAATTTTAGTTTTGCTTTCAATTGAATAAATGGGGAATTTCATCGACACGCCTATAGTGTTATTCTCAGAATTGATCACTCGTGAGATAACTAGATTATCTGGGGAAGTCATTAGGAGATTTTAAAGCAAATAGACTTGAGAATTCGATTAGGAATCGGTTACTCGACCGTGCATATCTGCCGAGATCATTACTGCATAGTTAAATATCGATTAGAGATCGAGAGATAGGTTGGTTCGATCGAGATATGTGGTTAAACGTGGGTGATCCCACTAAATTGCGAAATTCTCATCGATCGGCATTAGATTGATTTTTTTGTTATTTTGTTACCATGTGTTAGTATTTGAATTCTCGAGATTTTCACGACCATCGAGAGTCACCAATGTGTTGAAGGGGTTCATTGTGGCTTGAAGAAAATCAACCATGGGTCATTTGCACTTAAAAGTTCTGAAAGCTATTCGGTAACCTATGTCACACTAAAATCACGTCGGATTGAAATTAACCGTGAATTTGAATATGATTTCAGAAATTGAAAGTACTATTATGTCACAGGTCATTTTAGGAATGTTGACTCAGCCTCTAAAGTTTTTTATGCAAAATGAGACTCTTTGGGAAAAAGTCGTCATATGGCTGTTTTTGTCCAAAAAATGTCAGGGACTGTTTTTGATCATACAATTGGGATGCGAGTGGGATCAATTGGTGAGGAAAAATACCAATTTGATCAATGGTTCAACAATTGAAATTATAGAGGCCGATTTGTGTTGATTCAAAGAGGAATTAAGGTCCAATTGAGAGGAGATCCTTGCTAATTCGTAGCTCCCCACCACCCATGACTTAAGGACCCTTTCAAGGCTTCTAGAAGGGAACTTGGTGGTTGAATTGCGGCCTTGGAACACAGCTGGTGGAGGGAAATGGTCAAGGGGACAAGAAGATGGGCTTAAAGGCTTGGTGGCCCCCCATTACTCCCTCATCTCCTCCCTCTCTCCCGCAAGGCTAATCGATCGCCCCCTTATCCCCTCCGTTTGTGCAGTCAAAGCTTCAGCAAAGCCAGAGAAGCCTGTAGAAGCCCCTCTTCGCCTTAAACGCCCCCGGACCACCATTCGCCGTCCTTGCGCGCCACTGCTGTCCGTGAGTGCCCTCCGCCTCAGCCGTGTCCCTCACCGTTCTAGCAGCTTTGTCTCGCATTCTAGCAAGCTGCTGAGGGCACCTCAGCCACCGTGAGCAGCCATCGGAGCTCCCATCACCACTGCCATCGCCTGGATCGGTTCAGCTCACCTCAGCTGGTCTCCACCTCAACCAGGCCACCACCCATCCTTTTCATCCTTCAACTAGCACCGAATAGAGCAGAAACCAGTGGGTTTTCCAACTGTTGTCGGGCCCATTTTGGAGGTGTTCCCGACCCCAAAAGGCAAGCCTGCTTTGGAGATAGTTGAGTCTCACCTCGTCCTAGTCGAATTAATCCGAGCGGATCAATTAACAAGTGAGTTTAACTCACTAATCCTTGCTTAAAAAGTTAATTATCTTAGGGGTTGATTAGTTTAAGCTAAGATTGGATTAGATGGATAGTTATATTAGATTAGAATAGTTAGATCAGATTAGGAATTTAATTACTTGTGCATGCATGTTAGGTGGTTAGGGTAGTGTAGTTAGAGCCTAGACAAACTCTAGTATTTATCTAGAGTAGGTCGGAAATTTTCCAGCCTTGTCTCGGCTTCCAATTAGGCCTTTTCGAGCCTAAGTTGCATTTAATGCATTTATTAATTAATTTCTGTAATTAATTATTTATTTATTTATTTTCTGGAAATTAAACTAGGATAGCCGGTGACGGAATTTTATGCTGATTGTAGTGGTGCGATCTATTTATTTAATTGAGTTGTAATTTGTGCTGGTTGTACATGATTGGTGTTTTAGGAATTTATTCTTAAATTTAATTAATTTGAGTAATTAATTGGGAAATAATGGAGCATCGGTTTACAACGCCAAAGAAATTTTAGTGGACTATATAAATTGGTGGGATTTTTAAGTGGCAAGAAATTGTATTTTGAATAAGGCCACCCGTGTACCCACACATAAGTATTTTTATCGAGTATGATAAAAATGAAGAAATTGTAAGATGAGTAGACCAATAATTGCGACAGCTTCTAGTGAGCAATAGTATACTCTATGAGAATAATTGCGGCAGCAACTGGTGAGCATATATATCGATATTGAGGTAGCTTCTGGTGAGCCTATATATATAATAATTGCGGTAGCTTCTGGTGAGCATATATATATAATAATTTCGGCAGCTTCTGGTAAGCATATATATCGATATTTGAGGCAGTTTTTGGTGAGCTATACTATCTATATATCGGCTAAAGTGAGCTGTCTTGGACTATGGCCGGACTTAAAGATAGTATTGATTGAGATGACCAAGAGATGGTCTTGTTGACATGTAATTGACTGAGTCGATTGATTGACGATTTGATCCGATGTGGTGAATTAATTGTTGATATGACTCGATGAAATTAAAAATTATATTGATTTGCAGGAAGGAACTGAGGCCAAAGTAAGTCCTCTGACTCATGGTTGTGCTTAGGCAACCCTTAGGGCGTATTTTCTTCCTAATTAGGTCTTAGGGGGTTGAATTTGCTGAGACGTCGTCCCACCCCGCTGTGGGATAACGTTTCAGGCCCATAAATGGTAGCCTCACCAGAACATTTTGGACAACCAAAGAAATTCACAGAACAGAGTTACAATATTCCGATACATGGGCACCCTGATGGACTAGAGTATGTGTTGGTGAAGTCCATAGTTTGAGTTGATGTGAGATTACCTAAAAAGGTGCCCCATCAATACTGGGCACGGTATTGCCATTGTCATAATGGTTAAAGAGAGGGCCTTGTTGTAACATCCGAAATTTCACTGACCTTCATTAGTGTAATCAGAATCATTAGGAATTTGGATTAATTTAGATTGAGCTAGAAAGTGAACCCGATGGACCATGACGAATGTGTGGGCTTGAGAAGTAAGCGGGCACACAAATTTTAGAATTGGGCTTGATAAGTCGGATGGAAGAGCTGGGCTTGGGCTTAGCTTAGAGCAGGCCAAGATTTAGAATTGTTAGACTGATAAATTTAGTTTAGTGGGCCGGATTGTTATAGATTGAGCATGTTAGGCCAGAGACGGATATTTAGGCCCGAGTGATTTTATTTTCAATTTAGTTTATAGATTATAGTTATGATAATTGGATTAGTGATTGTAATGCTAATATCAATTTTTAACTTTAGCATTTCTAGTGATGAATTCTCGATAGACTAACACTAAATAGTTAATATGTCATATAATTTCATAACTTTATATGATTATAATAGAATTGAAAATCTAATGGAATCGAAAGGGAATTAAGGGAAAAACATTCAATACAAGTAAACTGACTAACGACATGGATTAGAGATTAATTAAGATCGAGTGACAAATGGCGAAAGAGATCATGCATGGAAGCCACGACACCCCCCTCCTCTCTTTGCAACACCCACGGTTTTCTTTCCTCTAGAAACCGAAACCATCAACTCAAGAAGACACAATCATTAGCAAGATCTCATCATTAGTCTAGCCTAGGGATTAGCTTGTAGCCTATTTCCCCTCATAAATTTCGAACCCTCTCTCTCTCCTCAAGACCAAAACCCACCTTCATCTTCTTCTTGTTTTCTCTCTCGGATGAGCAGCGACAAGTGAGAGAGAGAGAGAGAGAGTGACCGAATAAGTGAGCGAGAGAGTTCTTGCGAGAGGGTGAATGGCGAGAGGAGAAGAAGAGAGAAGGATCGCCCTTTGCCTTGCGTGTACTGCCGCCCATCTTCGCCGTCATTGAGCCACATTTGAAGACCCACGAGCTTTCCGTTTTGGTTGTCGATTAAGCTTAGGAATGAGGCAAGTAGAAGTTCATTAATCTATGTTATGCATGCTGGGATTATCTGGTGAAGTGCTAGTAGATTTGAGGAAATGCTAAATGGAAACTGCATGTTGGGTTTTCATATGATTGAGATGAAGATTGAGTGCTGATCTGTGGAGGATTAAATGTATCGTTGCTGTTTTGTGTTGATTTGAGCTTGATAAGTACTAGATTGAAGTTAGAAGTCATTGCATGTTGCTTTTGAGTCTTGGATGTCTCGAAAATTTGGTGAAAGTTGGCTGTTTTGATTGAGCAAAGTGAAGTGATGCTTGCCTAGTGAAGAAATGAGGTGTATGTTGTAATGAGTGAGCTTATTGATGAATACATGCTTTGAGCCGAGTTGTGGAAGGTTTCTTTGTTAAAGAAAAACCTATTGAAAGTACTCTTAGATGCTGTGGAGGAGACTTGAAGTGTTGTAAAGGAGATTGGTAGAGAAACAAATTGTTGGACTGAGCTAGAAATGGAGAAAAACCGTATATGAAGATTCTGTTTAAGAGAAATATAGATAGAAAGTCTTTTTATTTGTGTCGCTTTGATTTATAATGATGAAGATAAGGAAAGGAACCATTTTACATAATAGAACACCCATTAGAATGATTTAGACATCTAGCTATAGCCTTATGAATGCAAAAACATGAAGATAGAAGTGAATCTATTGAAATCAGTACACTATTTTGTAGAGAACAGCTTGACCTTTGATGATTCTGTGAATTTTCTGTAATTATCTAGTAGGAATTGAACTTTGAACCCTTACTGAAAGTTGTAGGACACATCCCTAGGAATAAAATATAAAAATTTGAGAATAAATGGACAAGGTTTGGTCAGTAAAACGATTTTCCTTGTAAATGTTAAGTTCGAAAGCTATTACAGAATGTCAGTAAAGAGTATAGCGATTATTTCTCTTGATATAAAATGAATATGACTTAGTGTTCTTCATGAAAAATTTTCCTTTAGATCTTGTTTATAACATATCCAAATTTCAGAATTTTCTGAGTTCATTTATAGGTTATTCCAAAATTGTTTCCAAAACTGTGCTTTGTGAGGTTTGAGCTGTTTTGTTCCGAATTTGCTCAATTTGTCCCAAAGGTAAATGCATCTTGAGTAGTTATGTGGCATGATGATATTGGCATTCAGCATATCATGCAATGTTGAGATTTGATGAGACTCAAGGGACATTTGGTCATTGCATTGAAAAGTGTTTTTCTGAAATTAAGATGTTAATTGTTACTGTTGGACCCTCGGGTCAACGATGCCCCAGGAATCGGGATGCCCAAAGGTTCAAATGAGTCGATGCCCTTTGGATGCCTGGTTGTATTATGAATACATGCCCAGAGGTTTTCCCCGGAGTGTCAGGATGACTGGTGGTATACGGTACGTAATTCTAGGGGATGCCTGGTGGTATGTTGGTATGTAATTCCGGAAGGCAGGGGTAACCATTTTCATGGTGAGCCCTAGCGATTACTTGTGATGCTAGGTGGGATGCGAGATGCCCAGAGGTGTGTGCTGGATGCCCGGAGGTGTGTGCCGGATGCCTGGTGGCCTAGTGGCGTAATTCCGGAGGACTTCGTGACGCCGGGATTGGGTGCGGAATTGCAGAAGGATGCAAATGTTGGTCCTCTGGGGGGATAAAACCGTTTGAATGATTAAAACTGGTGATTATATTAAGTGTGCGTGTGGTCTGGTTATGGGACTAAATTGTATGGTATGGAATGGGACGTGTCATAACAGTTTGGCCCTATGATTGAGATTTGTGTGACTAGACATGATGCATCTTATTGGTTGGAAATGTACTGGTCATTGCACTAAAAGTTTTATGGTTCCAGTGCATACTCATTCCTTGATGAACTGTTTTGTATATCTTGCATGGATCTGGATATTAATGGTACTGCTTGATATAGCTTGATGAATCTTTTACTGCTGAGTGGTTGTACTCACCCCGTTTGGGAACTAACATTTCAGACTATACAAGATACCTCTGTTGCCATCGCCACTAGCAGATGGACTGAGTGGTTGGATATGATCGTGAGGAGGAGGACAGCAGAGGAAGGAACGTTTGGACGCTGACACTGATCGATGGACTTTAAGTATACGACTGTTGGGAAAGATGTTGGTCATCTTTTGAAGTATAGCCGAGTATAAAAGAGTACGGCATTTTGATGTACCGACGAATGATGTCTATCTGGTTTAAGTAAATAAAAGTGTTCGGCTTTTATTTATAAATGTGTTTAGTTGGTGTGCATTGTTTTAATTTGTGAAAGGGAGTTGTTGGATACGCCTCCGTTATATAAATTGCGCAGGGATCGATCTAAATGATATAAATCCCCACGACTTATGGATCTATTATAATTCTATGGTATCATAGTGATATATTATCAGGACAACTGAAAGAAAATCGAACTGTGGCGACCCTAACGAATCGGGGGCCGTTCGGGGGGTGCCACACTTGTACCAGATCTAAGATACCTCTGTATGTGATGGAGGTTGCTTTTGGGAAGGGTACAACAGATCCTAAGGATGGTTCGGTGGTGGATGGGAAGGCTCCTAAGCTTGATGATCCAGATTCCCTTGTGTACTCAGCAGTAGGCTCTAGTTGGAGTGTGAAAGAAGGAGAAATCGAGGAGGATGATGAGCAGTAGTGGTTTATGAACCCCTGTTTGCAAACTTTGCTTTTTGACTAGTTTTTGTAGGACCTGACTCGGGTAGTTTAGATTGTAACATATACATTATGGTGTGTGATGTATATAAGTGTGGTTGTTGTTTTATATCGAAATTTATGACCGTACTTTCCTATCCCATTGTTTTATTGTCTGGGGATTTTATATATGCTTTCGCATGCATATATATATATATATATATATATATATATATATATATATAAAGAAAGGGTCGGCGATGCGTCTTGGGAAATCGTTATTATATTGACCAAGCAAGGATGGGCATGGGCTCGGAGGATCGGGATGTGACATCCCCGTTTAGTGGTATCAGAGCATGGTTGTTAAAAATTGGAGTGATAAGGTGCGCGGGTTCATGGGATAGATAGTTGGAAAGGCCTTTAAATTCATGATCGGTGTATGTCTGTGATAGTTGTTTGGTAGGGTTGTTTGTTGTGTGGATCGGTCAGCTTCTAATCCAGTGTGGATTTCGAAGACAGGTTTCAGTAGAAAAGTTGAGTCATGAGCGATCGGGAGTAGAGGACTCCTAGTAAGAGATCAGTTAGGCATGCGACTCGGGGTAGGACGTCAACCAGGGTCAGTACCCGAGGAGGCAGAGGTAAGGCGCCAGCACAGGCTAGCGCCAGTGGAGTAGCACCACCTCCTGTTGGTGTTGAGGTAGCAGCCTCGGGTGATCAGGGAACCACTGGGATCACTCAAGATGTGGCACCCCTCGACACGGCCCCCGATCCGCTAGGGTCGCCACAGCTCACTCACCTATCGTTTGTCCTAATAACATGTCACTCTGATACCATTTGAATTGTGGTGGTCCATAAATCCTGGGGGTTCGTATATATTCTTTTTGTCTCTTTTAAAATCGGTCCTGGCGTAGTTCATATAACGGAAACATATTCCAATCTCCCTATCCCTTACTCGAACAAAAAAATGCGATGCACACCAACTACATATCATATATAAGTTAGAGCCGAACCACTTTGATTTACATATCTAAAATGGACATCACGAGTCGGTACAACAAAAAGCCAATGCTTTAACTAAGCTTGGCTATAACCCAAAAGAACTCGACTCTACATCAGACATGTACACCAATCCACCATCGAGTGTCAGCTATCCAAAAAGTGTCAACTTCCACCAGTCACACGCTCCCATCACACCCAGCTCGGTGCATCGGCCGATGGCGGCGGCAGCATCCCCATCATCCTCCCATCTTGATGAACATGGACGGACAGGAACTCCTGGACTACGGGGCCATCAGGTAGGCCCACATCATACATAACCAAAACACGGACGCTGATAAAAACCAGACCACGAACACCAACGCAGGGGTGCTCTGAGCACTCGACCTCAACATCATATGGTAAGCCATAAAATGTACCATGCGTCACAGGTGATAGAGGCATCTTTCAATCTAAAATGTTAGTCCCCAAAAGGGGTAAGTACAACCACTCAGTAGTAAAGATCCATCAAACTACACAATGCAACAGGCAAGACTACCATAATTTCGTGTGAAATGCACATATCATCCGTATAATCATGCTTGTATACCCACAAGTTTCATTCATTAAGGCAATTTATGTTCCATACCATATGCATATACATGCGCATGATCCATATCACCCATAAAATCACATATATATTCTCATGAGATCCATCCATTGCCTTCATGATCGCATTCTCAATACCATATGGTATCAATTCAATTTCATAGGCAATCATATCCCATGCCATATACACACACACACGTGCATGATTCAATTCCCAATTTTTGGTTTCAAAAGGATCTCATCTTTCCTCTAGGGACTAGTGTTTGCATCCCCCATATATCGCTCGCACCCAACCTGGCATCGTGAGGAACCGCCGGCACACACCTCTGGGCATCCGGCACACACACTTTGGGCATCTCGCACCCCAACTGGCGTCACGATCTGACACCCACACTCCGGGCATCCGGCACCCACACTCCGGGCATCTCGAAACTCCCAAGGACATCTACCACACACCTCCGGGCATCTGACACATACACTCCGAGCATCCCGACACTCCCGGGGCATCGTCGGCTCACACCTCCAACGGTATCATCAATATCACAATGTATATTCACATATAGACTTTCTTTCAACATAGCATTTTATGCCATAATGTCAAAGGTCTAAACCAGCCTTTTGATGTTACATGACATGCTAAATGTCACCGCATATGCAGTACACATAACCACCCAAGATATCACGCTCCCTAGAGCAATTCATCTGTTCTTGAAATAAAACAATTTTCGGATCAAACAGAATGCACTCCTTTAATTAAAATTATGGAAAAATTAGTAAACGGTCTCAATAAATTCTGAAACTTTAACAGATTATAAACAAGATCTAGAGAAAAAGGTTTCATCAAGAACACTATGTCAAAAGAGCTTCGTACGGGTCACTACAGTCCATGCATTACAGCTAAAATCTCAAACATCACCATTACACAGTTTTATTCACAAATTCGGTATAAACCCTAGATCAACTCCGAAAATTCTAAAATTTTGATATGTCATAGCTAGGACCTAGAGGTAAAAGTTTTGTGAAGAATTCAAAGTCAGATTCGTTATAGATCATGAGCTACATTCACCAAAACTCCTCCTAACCCTCAGTAACGATTTCCAGATTTAACACTTCAAAGAAAAATCATTTCACCGACCAATACTTGTCTGTTTCTTCTCAAATTTTAATATGTTACTCATCAATATGTCATCTACAACTTTTATGAAGAAACAGGATCAAATTCTAACTGGATAATTTTATAAAATTCACGGAATCGCACCGGGTCGGACTGTTCCTACATGCAACAACTCACTTGGAAAACTACCACCATTCACTCGAGTTTCCAGTATTCAACATCACAACCCAAGAATTTCCAGCACCCATTACACTTCACACACAACCATCACAAGCAAAGTGTAGGCTGACGGACTCTACTTGCCTTAGATCTGACGAAATCAAGCAAGCAACGGCGACTCGGGGACTTTGAACACAGCACGGTCGATGGCAAAGCTAGCCGCATGCACGACAAAGCTTGGTCTTCCTCTTCCCTCACTGAAGCACCCACGAACCCTCTCTCTCTCCCTCGGCTTTCTCTCTTCCTCTCTTTCTCTCCTTCTCTCCCTCGTGCGACAACCCCCTCGCTCACTCCGCCCCTCCTCTTTTCTTTCCCCTTCATGATTAGCAATCATTAGATTGCATGCAGAGGACACTTGGCTAATCTCTCTTGCCACTTGTAGATTTCCATGCAAGTTGATGGACTCAATGAGCCAGGCCTCTCCCTCCTTCGGTTGATAGCCCTTTGGACTCCTTGGGCCGGGCCTTAGCCGGTCGAACGGTGGGGGTTTGTGGGCTGGTTTTGGCCTTAAGAAAATCAGCCCACTCCTTCTCCAATTTTTTTTTTTCTATTTAATCTCCACTTAAATATATACCTAATTACAAATTCATATGGCCATAAAAATTTGTAACATAAATAAAAAAAATCCAACTTATAGAGTTCATGGTCAAGAACAAAATTTCCTTATTAATTCATCCTCCAATACAATCCTAAATCACACATGGATATAGGGTACATTTCCAACAAAATAATTGTTTATTAAAATGCTCGGCCTTAATCTATTGAAATCCATTGGTTTAATAGCTATAGCATAATCTGATGGTACTTCCATCACCTATTCATGGTTCATGGTATATCCAGGGGTTGCTATGAAATTTCAGGATGCCACAATAGCTCTGGATGCTATGAGAGAATTGATAGGGCAACAGGCCCGGGATCAAGCTGCCACTTTCAGCGCTGCTGTTGCAGTCGCTGCTCAAACTGCCGCTACTATTGCTGTTGCTGCCACTATTGAGGTTACAGCCGTTGGCGCACTTGTCGTTGCACCTGCTGTTGCTCTTGTTGAGGTTCCACCAGGGAACGTGGTCGTAGAGAGACCAATCTACAAGCTAGTGGAACAGTTGTTAAAGCTGAACCCACCTAGGTTCACGGGTACTGGAGATCCAGAGGCCGCCTCCCTTTGGATTTAGGACATTGATAAAGCGTTTGCACTTTTGATGTGCAACGAAGAGGAGAAAGTGGTTTTGGCGATGTACCTACTACAAGGTAAGGCCAACATTTGGTGGACAGCCGTCAAAGAGTTAGTGTTTTTAGCAGGTGTGGTCCTGGTGTGGGATGCTTTCCTGAGAGCCTTCAATGATCAGTATTTCTTGGGTAGTGCCTGAGAGCAAAAGATGGAAGAATTTCAACACCTCCATCAAGGGGCGATGATTGTTGACCAATATTGGGTCAAGTTCACTGAACTTTCTCAGGATGCACTAAGATTAATCGAAGACCCTGAGGAAAAAGCTCAAAGGTTTAGGAATGGCCTTCGTCTAGAGCTGAAACAACAACTAGTACCTTTGGACCTGAAGAATTACCGAGAAGTTTATAATCGAGCTTAGATGATCGAGAGTAGGTTGAATAAGCAAGCCGCCTCGTCTGGATTGAGGTTTAACTCAAACCAATATGCAATTCGACATGGAAAGAGGCCCATGGTTGGAGGAAGATTTCAAGTTCCAACCAACAGGAAGAGTGGAATAGGGAAGATAGGACCTGGTCAAAATGGCCCGTGTCATTTCTGTGGAAGACGACATGGTATAGCTCCATGCCCTCGAAGGACGGGCACTTGTTATGAGTGTGGCCAATAGGGTCACTTAGCCAAAGATTGTCCTAGGCGACCAAGAGGACAATTACAGTTGTCACTGCCGCTGCAAAGGGGACAGATCAGAGGGTACGCACCTTAGAATGCACCGTAAGGAGGACAGCTCAGGCCCTTGGTTCAAGGCACGGTGTATGCCATCATTCAAGGTCAGGCAGAGGCTACGCTTGACGTGATCACAGGTATGGTTTCGTTAAACGACCATCTTGCTTATGCTTTATTCGACTTAGGAGCAACCCATTCCTTTATTACCAAGCAGTACGTTAAGTTGATAGGATTAAGTCTTGTATTATTGGAATCTATTGTTAGCATATCTACACCATTGAAGGATAAGGTGTTAGCTGCTTCGGGTTGTTTTGGTTGCAATTTAATGATTGGTGAGCGAGAAGGGAAAATAGACTTGTTAGTCTTAGCCATATATGACTTTGATTTGATAATTGGCATGGACTGGCTCACCAAGCAACGAGCTAAAATGGACTGCTATCGTAAGTCGATTCAGTTTAACCCATTAAAGGGTGAGAGCTTCGAGTTTGTAGGAAACCGAGGAGGACCCTTGATTTCCCTAATCTCATCGCAAGAGGCAACCTGTTTAGTACACGGGGGTTGTTAAGGTTACCTGGCGACTGTCATGGATACGATAGTTAAGGAGCTAAAGATTGAAGATATTTCAATTGTGTAAGAATTTTCTGATGTCTTCTTGAAGGAATTGCCAAGATTGCTGCCAGATCGAGAAATTGAGTTTGTGATTGAGTTAGCACCCAGGACATAACCAATCTCTAAGGCTCCTTACCGGATGACGTTATCAAAATTGACGGAATTGAAGGTGCAGATGCAAGAGTTATTGGATAAGGGATTCATACGTCCCCATGCATCACCTTGGGAAGCACCGGTTCTCTTTGTAAAGAAGAAGGATGGTTTGTTACGCTTGTGTATCGACTATTGCTAACTCAATCAAGTGACGATCAAGAAAAAGTATCCACTCCCGAGAATCGATGACTTGTTTGATCTATTACAAGGAGCGTCGATATTTTTGAAAATCGACTTGAGAATAGGATATCATCAGTTGAGGATCAGGAAAGAAGACATTCCAAAGTTAGCATTTCATACTCGGTATGGTCATTACGAGTTCACTGTGATGCCATTCAGGTTGACGAATGCTCCAGCTGCTTTCATGGATCTGATAAACCGAGTATTTAAGGAATAGCTGGATTAGTTTGTGATTGTGTTCATCAATGATATTCAGGTGTATTCGAGAAGTCCTGAGGAGCACGAGAATCATTTGAGATTAGTGCTCTAGACCTTAAGGATTCATCAGTTGTATGCTAAGTTTAGCAAATGCGAGTTTTGGTTAACTCGTGTTGCGTTTTTAGTTCACGTGATTTCAAGCAAAGGAATCTTCGTGGACCCGTCCAAGATTGACGCAATTATCAATTGGCCGAGACCGACTACCGTGACATAGATCCAAAGTTTTCTAGGTTTGGCAGGCTACTACAGACGGTTTGTGGAAGGATTTTTAGCGTTAGCGTCGCCTTTGACAAGACTCCTGAAGAAAGAAGAGAAGTTCGTATAGATAGATAAGTGCGAGTGTAGTTTCCAAGAGCTGAAGTAAAAGCCGACTACCGCACCTGTGCTGACCATACCATTTGGTCCTGGAAGGTATGAGATCTATAGTGATGCATCATTCGGAGGACTGGGTTATGT
The DNA here is from genome assembly GCA_017140395.1 of Eucalyptus lansdowneana. Taxonomy (NCBI): domain Eukaryota; kingdom Viridiplantae; phylum Streptophyta; class Magnoliopsida; order Myrtales; family Myrtaceae; genus Eucalyptus; species Eucalyptus lansdowneana. Next base: position 5,663,868 of record CM029483.1, on the reverse strand, counting down.
GCTGATGTAACATGGCAAGGTTGTTGCATACGCCTTCTGCCAGTTGAGACCTCATGAACTGAATTACCTGATGCATGACTTAGAACTCACAACAATCATATTCGCGTTGAAGATTTGGAGATATTATTTGTGTGGTCAAAGATTTCAGATCTTCATGGACCAACAGAATCCCAAGTAACTATTCTCTCAAAAGGAGTTGAATATGAGACAATGTTGATGGATGGAATTACTGAAGGACTACAACTGTGATAGTTTATATCACCCAAGAAAAGCGAATATGGTCACCGACGTTTTGAGCCGAAAGTCTTTAGTTGCTCACATGTTGGTTAAGGAGTGGAATCTGCTCCAGAGAGCTCGGGATTCGGTTTTCAAATTTGTGATAGGCCACCTGTCTCATCTTATGGCTACCCTCAGAATTGAATCGGATGTGCAGATTAGGATCAAATTACTTCAACCGACAAACCCAGATGTTCAGAAAATTTTACTAGAGGACATTAAAGAAAGAAAAGCTGACTTTCAGGTTTCTGATGATGGAACACTGAAGTTCTAAGGACGATTGGTTGTACCTAACGATGCGAAGCATAAAAAGGATATTTTATCAAAAGCTCATCGTAGCAGTTACAACATTTATCCTGGAAGTACTAAGATGTATTAGAATTTGCGTCAACACTATTGGTGGTTTGGTATGAAGGTGGACATTGCCAAGTATGTCCCCAAGTGTTTGACGTGTCAGCAGGTTAAAGCTCAGTATTGTAAGCCGGGAGGACTTTTGCAACTCTCGAGATCCCAAAGTGGAAATGGGAACATATCACGATAGATTTCGTGACCGGATTACCAAGGAGTCAAAGGGGTAATGATTCTATTTGGGTAGTAGTCGATAGGTTGACAAAGTCGGCTCACTTTATTGCAGTGCAAAAGGATCTTGACTTGGATAGGCACACTGAGTCGTACGTACGCTAGATAGTTTGACTACATGGAGTGCCGGTTACGATAACTTCGGATCGAGACTTGAGATTTAACACTGCCTTTTGGAAGAGCTTGCAGAGTGTTCTAGGTACAAAGCTGCAGTACAGTAGGGCATATCATCCTCAGACGGATGGCCAGTCTGAGAAAACGATTCTGACCCTCGAAGACATGCTGCGAGCTTGTGTACCTAATTTTAAAGGAAGTTGGGAAGAATAGCTTCATCTCGTGGAGTTTGCCTATAATAACAGTTATTAGCAAAGCATTCAGATGGATCCTTTTGAAGCATTGTATGGTAGATTGTGCGGAACACCGGTGTGTTGGGATGAAGTCGGAGAGAGAGAGAGATCACGGGCCCAAAGTTGGTTCAGCCATTAGTGGATGCCGTCGCAGTGATCAAGAATAGATTAAAGACCGCTCAAACTCGCCAGAAAAGCTACATTAATAAGCGTCGAAGGCTTTTAGAATTCTAAATTGGTGATCACATTTTTCTGAAGGTGTCACCAATGAGGGAATTACGTGCTTTGGCAAGAAAGGAAAACTGAGTTCGAGGTACATAGGTCCATTTTAGATTCTTGAGAGAATTGGGACTCTAGCGTATCGTCTTGCATTGCCGTCAAGATTGGCGCAAGTGCACGACATCTTTCACGTGTCAATGTTGAGGAAGTATGTGCTTGACTCGACTCATGTGCTTAATTTTGAAGAATTGACATGGATGACCAAGTGTCATACGTCGAAAGCTCGGTTCAGATTTTTGACAGAAAAGAGCAAGTTCTCCGTACAAAAACCATCCGGTTGGTCAAAGTGGTCTAGCAACACCACAGTATTGAAGGAGCAACTTGGCAGACTGAAAAGTCTATTAGACATTTGTACTCCTACTTTTTTGCTTAAGTATTGTGAAGATTTAAATTTCGAGGACGAAATTTTTATAAAAAGGGGAAGAGATGTGACATCCTAGAATTTTAGTTCTGCTTTCAATTGAATAAATGGGGCATTTCATCGACGTGCCTATAGTACTATTCTCAGAGCTGATCACTTATGAGATAACTAGACTATCTGGGGTAGTCATTAGGAGATTTTAAGGCAAATAGACTTGAGAATTCGACTAAGAATTGGCTACTCGACTGTACTCATCTGCCGAGATCATTATGGCACAGTTAAAAATTGATTTGAGATCAAAGATAGGTTGGTTCGATCGAGATATGTGGTTAAACGAAGGTGATCCCACTAAATTGCGAAATTCTCATCGATCGGCACTAGATTGATTTTTATTTCGTTTTGGTACCCTATATGCATATTTGACTCATCGAGATTTTCACGACCATCGAGAGTCGCCAATGTGTCGAAGGGGTTCATTGTGGCTCAAAGAAAATCGACCATGGGTCATTTGCACTAAAAAGTTCTAAAGCTACCCGGTAGCTTGGGTCACGCTAAAATCGCGCCGAATTGAAATTAACCGCGAATTTGAACTCGTTTTCAAAAATTGAAAGTTCTATCATGTCATGGGTCATTTTAGGAATGTCGACTTAGCCTCCAAAGATTTTTTGCAAACCAAGACTTTTTGGGAACAAAGTCGTCATAGGATCGTTTTTGTTTAGAAAATGTTAGGGACCATTTTTGATCGCACAATTGGGATGCATGTGACATCCAGATTTTCGAATTCTGATTTCAATTAGATAAATCGGGTATTTCATCGACACGGCTATAGTGTTTTTCTCTGAGTTGGCCACTCACGAGATAACTAGACTAGCTGGGTAAGCTATTAAGGACTTTAAGGCAGATAGACTTGAGAATTCGATCAGGAATCGATTTCTCGATTGTGCTCATCTTTAGAGGTGATTACGGCACAGTTAAAAATCGAATTAAGATCAGAGATAGGTCGGTTCGACTAGGAAGAATGACCGATCGTGGGTGACTCCATTAAATTGGAAAACTCTCGTTGACTGGCACTAATTTCATTTTACTATTGTTTTGGTATTCTCGTGTCCATATTTGAATCATCAAGATCTTTACGACAACCGAGAATCACCAATGGGTCAAGTGGTTTCATCGTGGCTTGAAGAAAATCGACCACAAGTCATTTGTCCTAAAAAGTTCTGAAAACTGCCTGGTAGCTTAGGTCACACTAAAAACACGTTCGAGTGAAATTAACTACCAATCTGAGTCCAATTCGAAGATTCTGTCATGTCACAATAAATTTTAGGAATGTCGACTCAGTCTCAGAAGATTTTTCTGACAACAAAGACTTTTTGGGAAAAAGTCAGTTTATGGCCATTTTCGTGCAATTGAAGCTGGGATTAATTTTGGTTGTGAAATGGTGAAGCATGAGGGATTCTTGGATGAGGAAAATAATCAATTTGATAAGTGAGACATCAATTGATTTTATGAGTCATTTCAGAGAAATTCAAGAGGGAAATTGGATGCAGAAATGCAAGTGGGAACTGAGTACTCTAATCTAAAATTCTTTTGGGAATCTATGAGCTTATTCAAAAAAAAATGAAATAAGAATCTTGCAATGGTTCGAATGACATGTAATCGACTAGGTCGATTTGACCGATGCTTCGATCTGTTGAGATTGTTGGGTGCCTATTGAACTATACTAATTTGCAGGTTAGGACTGAGGCCAAGGTAAGTCCTCTAACTCGTGTTGTGCTTAGGCAACCCGGATAGCGTATTGGTTTACTAATCAGGTCTTAGGGGGTAGAACTTGCTGAGACGTTGTCTCATTGGTTATTGAATAACCATTTCAGGTCATTGGATGCAGCAGACTTGGATTTTGAAGATCTCAAAAGTCTAGTATAGTCTGTTGAAGGCTCTAGTTGAAGTGTGGAGGATGATGGAGAGGAGGATAGGGACCTGTAGTTTGTAGAATCCCCACTCTTGTTTGTAGACCTTGTTTTTAAACTTGCTTAATTTGAATTTGACTTAACAGTTCACCTTGTATATATATGTGCACTAGTTTGCAATGTATATAAGAGCGAACGTTTTAAAGGTTTGAAATTTAGTGTTATTGTTCTATCCCAATGTTTTATTGTCTGGGGATAACTTATATGCTTCCGCATGTGCATATGAAATGAATGGGTTAGCGATGTGTCCTAGGACGTCGCTATTAATCGACCAAGGTAAGGGATGTGTGCGTGCCTGAGGATCGAGGCGTTACAATGCAAGTGGGATCAATTGGTGAGGAAAAGTACCAATTTGATTAATGGTTCGACAATTGAATTTATAGAGGCCGATTGGTGTTGATTCAAAGAGGAATTAAGGTCCAATTGAGGGGAAATCCTTGCAAATTCGTAGCTCCCCACCACTCATGACTTATGAACCCTTTCAAGGCTTCTAGAAGGGGCCTTGGTGGCTGAATTGTGGCCTTGGAACACAGCTGGTGGAGGGGAATGCTCAAGGGGACAAGAAGATGGGCTTGAAGGCTTGGTGGCCCCCCTTTGCTCCCTCATCTCCTCCCTCTCTCCCTCAAGGCCAGTCGACCATCCCCTTATCCCCTCAAATTGTGCAATTAAAGCTTCAACAAAGCCAGAGAAGCCAGTAGAAGCCCCTTGCCGCCATAGACGCCCCCTGGACTGTCGTTCGCCGTCCTTGTGCGCTGCCACTGTCTGCGAGTGCCCTCCGCCTCAACCGTGTCCCCTGCTGTTTCAGCAACTTTGTCTCACATTCCAGCAAGTTGCTGAGGGCACCTGAGCCGCCGTGAGCAGCCGCCAGAGCTCCCACCACCACCACCTGGACCGGTTCAACCCACCTCAGCCCTTCTCCACCTCAACCAGGCCACTAGCCATCCATTTCAGCCTTCAACCAGCACCGAACAGAGCAAAAACTAGTGGGTTTTCCAGCCGTTGTCGGGCCCGTTTTGCAGGTGTTCCCGACCCCAAAAGGCAAGCTCGCTTTGGAGATAGTTGACCCTTGCCTCATCCCCATCGAATTGATTCAAGCAGATCAATTAACAAGTGAGTTTAACTTACTAATCCTTGCTTAGTAAGTTAATTATGTTTAGGTGTTAATTAGTTTAGGCTATGATTGGATTAAGTGATAGTTAGATTAGATTAACAATTTAATTAATTGCGAATGCATGTTAGGTGGTTAGAGTAGTGTAGTTAAAGCCTAGACAAACTCTAGTATTTATCTAGAGTAGGTTGGAAATTTTCCAGGCTCATCTCTTAGCTTCCAATTAGGCCTTTCCGGCCTAAGTTGCATTTATTACATTTATTAATTAATTTTCGTAATTAATTAATTATTTATTTAGTTTCTGGAAATTAGACCGGGATAGTCGGTGACCGGAATTTTATGTTGATTGTAGTGGTGTGATCAATTTATTTAATTGAGTTCTAATTTGTGCTGATTGTACATGATTGGTGTTTTATGAATTTATTCTTAAATTTAATTGATTTGAGTAATTAATTGGGAAATAACCGAGCGTCGGTTTACAATGCCAAAAATATTTTAGTGGACCATATAAATTGGTGGGATTTTCAAGTGGCAGGAAATTTTATTTTGGTTAAGGCCGCTCGTGTACCCACACACTGAGTATTTTTATCAAGTGTGATCAAAATGGAGAAATGGTCGATGAGTAGACCAATAATTACGGCAACTTTTTGTGAGCTATAGTATACTATATGAGAATAATTGTGGCAGCTTCTAGTGAGTATATATCGATATTGAGGCAGCTTCTAGTGAGCATATATATATATATATATATATATATATATATATATAATTGCGGCACTTCGGTGTGCATATATATCGATATTGAGGCAGCTTTTGGTGAGCATATATATATATATATTAATTGCGGTAGTTTCTAGTGAGCATATATATATAGTAATTGCAACAGCTTCTAGTGAGCATATATATCGATATTTGAGGCAACTTCTAGTGAGCTATACTATCTATATATCAGCTAAAGTGAGTAGTCATGGACTATGGTCGAACTTATAGATAGTATTGATTGAGATGACTGGGGAATGGTCTTGTTGACATGTAATCGACTGAGTCGATTGATCGATGACTCGATTTGATGCGGTGAATTAATTATTGATATGACTCGATGAGATTATAAATTGTATTGACTTGCAGGAAGGAACTAAGATCAAGGTAAGTCCTCTGACTGATGGTTGTGCTTAGGTAGCCCTTATGGCGTATTTTCTTCCTAATTAGGTCTTAGGGGGTTGAATTTGCTGAGATGTCGTCTCACGCCGTTGTGGGATAACATTTCATGCCCATAAATAGCAGCCTCGCTAGAACATTTTGGACAACCAAAGAAATTCACAGAACAGAGTTACAATATTCCGATACATGGGCACCCTGATGGACTAGAGTATGTCATGATGAAGTCCATAGTCTGGGTTGATGTGGGATTACCTAAAAAGGTGTCACGCCCCGATTCTCTGAGCACGTGCTCATCCCTCAACGATCGATTAAATAGTGACGTCCCAAGATGCATTGCCGACCCATTCATTTTAGTACGCATGCAGAAGCAATTAATAAATCTCCAGAGAACAATAAGATGGGATAGAAAAGTAGGACCACAATTTTTCTCTTCAGATCATTATTGAAAATCACAATTTGATTTACATACAGAGGCCAATTCTAAGGTCTAAGTATAGAAAGTCTTTCTTCAAAAAGAACTCCTGAGCCATCCATGCTCCTAACCCTTCCACCTCAACTCTGGGATTCTTCACCCTAGTGACATGAAAAAGTTATCCCACGACGGGATGTGACGTCTCAGCAAGTTTAACCCCCTAAGACCCGATAAGGAAGAAAATACGCCCAAAAGGCTGCGTAAGCACAATCACAAGATAGAGGGCTTACCTTGGCCTCAGATCCCTCCTGCAAGTCAATACAATTTATATATTCACTAGATCATTTCATTTAATCAAATCATCAAGTCGATCAAATCAACGGTTAATCGAACTAGTCTATTTCATGTCATCCAAACTATTTATAAGTCAAGCCAATTAGTAATGGCTACCAACTCCAATCACGTTAATCAAGAACTCATATTAAACCATCGATCAATCAACTCGATCGATTACATGTCAACAGGACCATCACACGGTCATTTCTATTATTCATTCTCAACTCTTAATTATGGCCCAACGGGCTCGGCTTACTAAACCTTCAGCTATAAATCACGGTCCAAAGGATACAACCTAGATTAGGTGGTAATCACGGTCTAGTGGGCACAACCTTTAATAGGTGGTAAATCACGGCCCTAACGGGCACGGCTTCTATGAGGTGGCAAATCACGGCCCAAAGGGGCATTACCCCTATCAGGTGGCGAATCACGACCCAAAGGGGCACGACCTCTAACAGGTAGCAAATCATGGTTCGATTGGGCACAACCTCTAATAGGTAACAAATCGCAACCCGATTGGGCAGGACCTCTAATAAGTGGCAAATCATGGCTTGATTGGGTACAACCGATTCCAAATTTGATGGCGAATCTCGACTTAACAAGCTTAACCATGCTTCGGCGGCTTTCTTGGTCCAACTCACAATCTTAAGGTTATTTTCCCATCAAATACCGACATTCTCCAATTTTGGGATAATTTCCCCATAATCACCAATCACACTAAAATTTCACAATCTGGTACTCAATTAAATAAACGGAAAGCACCACCATAATTAGCATAAAATTCTGGTCACCGGCCATCCCGGTTTAAATTCTGGAAAATAAATAAATAAATAAATAAATATGAAAATAAATAAATAAATAAATAAATGCCAATAATGCGACTTAAGCCCGATAAAGCCTAAATAAAAAAGCCGAGATGAGCCCATAAAATCTCCAAACCGCTCTAGTTAAATACTAGAGCTTTCTAGGCTCTAACTACACTACTCTAACCACCTAACATGCATCGATAATTAACTAATTTACTAAACCATTCGAATTATCCACTAAACCAAGCTTAGTCTAAACTAAACAACCCTTAAACGTCATTAACTTACTAAGTAAGGATTAGTGAGTTAAACTCACCTGTTTAATGAACCGCTCGGATCAAAACAATGGGGATGTGGAGGGGCTCGATAAACCTCAAAGCAGGACCACCAAGCAGGGCTGGAACGGGCCCGAAAATGGCCTCACAAAGCCTTATGGTTGCTATCCGGTTCAGTGAAGAGAAGAATAGCAGCTCCTTGGGCATGGCTTGGTCTGTTTTTGGAGACCATGAATGGAGATACGGGCTGGCGCGGCTTAGCTCGAAGTAGAACTTGGCAGCCACAAGGCTCGCTGCTTCGGTGTAAATGAGAGACACAAAGGCTAGTCTGGTGGGCTGACCAGGAAGAACACGAGCGGAAGAGAAATGAGTTGAAGAAGCTATTAGGTTTGGGTGGTTGTTGGGCCATTCGATTGCTGGAGACGGCATAAAGAACAAAACAGTGGAGGTTGTTCTTTATTGAAGGAAGTTGGACTTCGGTGGGCCCGATGGAGGAGCGGTTGACGAACCGCTCGTGAGTGGATCCGAGCTTGGGCGGTGTAAAGTGAAAAATCGGTGGGGTTTCGGTGGGGGCAGAAAACAAATGGAGCAAGGAAAAATTAAAAGAGAAGCAGAGAGAGGTAGGGGAGTAGTCGAAGCAATGGGACCAACAAGAAAAAAAAATAGAAATTCAAAGATAAGAACAAGCCAAAAGTTAAAGGAAAAGGGTGAAGAGGAGACCAACGTGCGATGCTTGGTCGACCAAGAGGGAAAAGAAAAAGAAATGGGCAGCGGTTAGGAGAGAGGGAGAGAGAGATGGGATGCACATGGACCAAATCAAAGCAAGGGAAGAAATAAAAGAATGCAGAAGGGACATGGTCAATCGAAGGAGGGGTGTGCAAGAGGGTGAGTGGAACCAAGGAGAAAAAGGAGAAAAAACATAAAACCAAAGTTATAATTTGTTCAACTTCAAAACAACTTGTCAATTGGTCATCCTAGGGCCAATTTCTTCACCATTTTGCACAATTTGAAGTCCAAAATAAGACAAACCCCCTAACCCACAAATTTCTCTCAAATCTAAATTCAATTTCATTTTTCTTGGAATCCGATTTTTGAACAAACATCTCCGATTGAGGTCCGATTTGTTGCGGAAAAGCCCACGAAATTCCCTATCACCAATTCACTCACACAAGATATAAAAAATCCCTTCAAGTTGGCCAATCCGAATTTCTGTTCGTTTTTCGAAAAGTCCAAAATGATTTTCTGTAAAAATCCCAAACTTGCCGGAAATTCCTAAAAAGGTGAGTCAACATTCCTAAAATGACTCATGACACAACATAACTTTCAATTTCTGAAATTGAATTCAAATTCACGGTTAATTTCAATTAGACGCAGTTTTAGCATGACCTAGCTTACTAGGTAGCTTTTAGGAATTTTTGGTGCAATTGACCTGTGGTCAATTTTCTTCGAGCCACACATACCTCTTCGACACATTAGCGACTCTCGATGGTTGTGAAAATCTTGAGATTTCAAATACGAACATGGGATACCAAAAACGAAAGAAAATCGGTCTAGTGCCGATCGACAAGAATTTTGCAATTTAGTGGAATCACCCACGCTTAATTACACATCTCGGTCAAATCAACCTATCTCCGATCTCTAATCGATTTTTAATTGTGTCGTAATGACCCTTGCAAACTAGCATGGTCGAGCAGTTGATTCCTGGTCGAATTTTCGAGTTTATTGCATTAAAATATCTTAATGACTTCACCTAATAGGTCAGTTATCTCATGAGTGGCCATCTTAGAGAAAAGAACTATAGTCGCGTTGATGAAAGACCCAACTTATCCAATCGAAATCAGAATCTGAAATTCAGGATGTCACAAAAGGTGCCCCATCAATATAGGGCATAGTATCGCAATTATCATAATGGTCAAAGAGAGGGCCCTGTACCAAAATTTGAGATACCTTTGTATGTGATGGAGGTTGCTTTTGTGAAGGGTACAACAGACCCTAAGGCTGGTTTGGTGGTGGACATGAAGGATCCTAAGCTTGATGATCCAGATTCTCTTGTGTACTCAGCAGTAGGCTCTAGCTGGAGTGTGGAAGAAGGAGAAATCGAGGAGGATGATGACCCGTAGTGGTTTGGGAACCCTTACCCTTGTTTGCAGACTTTGCTTTCTGACTGGTTTGTGAAGGACCTGACTTGGGTAGTTTGGATTTTAATATATACATTATGGTGTGTGATGTATATAAGTGTGGTTGTTGTTTTATATCGAAATTTGTCGCCATACTTTCCTATTCCATTGTTTTATTGTCTGGGGATTTTATATCTGCTTCCACATGCGTATATAAAAAAAAAAAGAAAAAAAAGAAAGGGTTGGCGATGCGTCCTGGGACATTGCTATTATATCAACCAAGCAGGGATGTGCACAAACTCGAAGGATCAAGACGTGACATTTCGAGTCTCTCGAATAGAAATCTTAATGGTGCTCCACTCTTTAGACAGTCCTCAAAGAATCTTGTTCACTTTCATAGGGTCTGATACAAGTTGCCCTTCATATGCCAATCCATTGACAATGTCAGTAAATTTATTGAATATGTTAGTTATGAATTCTTCAAGTTTCATTTTGAAGGCTTTGTATTATTGGAGAAGAATATTTATTTTGGTCTCCTTAACTTGATTGGTTCCTTCATACATCACCTGCAACTTGTCCCAAGTTTCTTTTGCCGATTCACATGAGGAAATTCGATTATATTCAGTAAGAGATTGTGCACAATATAAGGAATAAATTGCTTTAGCATCCAGTGCTTCTCTTTTGGTGATGTCTGCATCAGATAAGGCTAAGGTTTCTAGGTTTTTTGGCTTCTTCTTTAGAAGTTTCGGGTTTTATGCCTCTCAAAACAACATCCCACTCCAAGGGATCCTTGGATATGATGAATGCTTTCATGTTGTTCTTCCTGATGTTGTAGTCTCTTTCATCGAAGTACGGAGGCCTTGTATCACTTTGTCCTTCCATCAATCGTAGAGATTATTAACTCAAAAGTAATAAAGCACTTTAATAAGGAGTAACTAGGCTATAATATTAATCATTTGGCCTAGATGAATCACCTAGAGAGGGGTGAATAGGTGATAATATGGAATAAAAGGAATTTAAAACGTTATTGCAACAAAATAGTCACCGATCACAACTCGAATAATTGTCAAATCTTATTAGTGTGCAAATAACTCTTAAGATAAATAAAATAAAGAGAGTAAGGGAAAGAGAATTGCACATGAATTGTCATGCCCCAACCCTCGAGCGTGCGGCATCCCTCAACTCTTCGGTCATGAAATTTCGATGTCCCAAGACGTGTCGCCGACCCATTCATTTTATCTTTTGATTATATGCAAGTGGAAGTAGAAGAAACATCTCTCTACCATTAACAAACAATAGGGATAGTAAAAGGCATACATCATAATATCAAACCAAATACTTCATTTACAAATTTACTATTAACCCGAGGAAGTTTAGTGATTACAAACCTTTACACCAGCAACTTCCAACCAACCAACAAAACCAACAGTGCTTAGCTTAAACTTCACTAACGCAAGGCCAAACTCTCATCTCCAATGTAAATCCCGAACCGATCATGATGGTTCTCCATGCTGAGGGCCTGAAAAATGTTAACCCATGATGGGGTGAGTCCGACAACTCAATAAGTAAATCGCCTAAAACCCCGTATAGGCAGATGCCTCGTTTTGGAACCTACGAACTTGACGCCCACTTGTCGATGGTAGATCAATAGCAAAACCTTTGCTTTGTCTTAACTATAAACACGAAGGAAAATCTTCCTCTACTAGAACATCCATCCTATCAAGAATTTATCTCATACTCATGATATTTCTAAGCATGCCAATAATACTCCCATGTGTCATACGTCATTTTTCTAAAATATCACCACGGCCTTCAAGTCTCAAACAATGACTTCCAAAACATTTGCGTGCCTCTCTCATCCCAAGTAACAATTATAACATGCACATGCCTTTCAAGTTACTAAGTGACCCAATTCAAACATATGCTCAATATTGATGCAAAGACTTAATAATACATATCAAAACAAACTTAGCTTTTGCAAGCATCACACATGTATCAGTCTCAAGCATCTCATATAAGGCCATAAAACAATTTTCAATGTATGCACATAACATTCAAATGCTTCACACACATTTCGCACACATTTAGCGCCTCGAGAGTCACACGGCATCCCATACTACCATGTTATCTCGAGTCCAATTATTAATCACACATAGCCTCGGCTCTTCTAGAAACATCCGGGACAATCATCTCGCCCAATTGAGCACGGCATTCGAACTCCCGTCGGGCATCCTTTTGAGCATCGTTCCGATGTAACACATCCCGCGAACATCATCCCGTTGACTTGGGGGTATCCAAACTTAATCAGGTATCGTCCTGCGTAAACGAATCAAGGTCTTTAGGTGATCACACGAGCATACCATCACTCAGGTTCATTGTTTTCTTTCTCATTAGCCAAGTATGAATGCCTCAATGGCGTGCCAGGTGGAGTGTATCTCATGATCTATCGAAACTACATCAATAAATATGCCATGCACGAAACAAGAGTCCATGGTTTGACCCGTTATGTTGAGCATCGACCTAAGTCTAATCCAGATCGGAAATGATAAGCTTTCATATCACACCGAGACCAAGAAATGACAAGTCCGTCGTGACATGATCACCTACCTAGTAGCAAACTTGGCTCGGGAATGATATGTCTTAACATCACACCAAGACCGAGAAAGGACTGATCAGTCATGATATGATCACCGACCTAGTATCAAACTTGGCTTAGAAATGATATGCCTTGATATCGCTAATCCAAGAGAGAGCCTCAGCCAGACGTGCTTCCAAAAACGTCCAAGAACCATCAAAAATCTCGTCTCGGAGGTTCGGGTGTTCTAACGTGTGACATCCTGGATTTTCAATCCTATTTTCAATTGAATAAATCGAGTTTTTCATCGACACGCCAATAGTGCTATTCGCTGAGCTGATCACTTGTGAGATAACTAGACTATCTGGGAAAGTCATTAAGGGATTTTGATGCAATAGACTTGAAAATTTGACTAGGAATCTGATGTGAATTGTTGTGGAAGGATCGTTCTACGAAGGCCCAGATGGTGCGAATTGCAAACCTGGACCTCCAATCAAACCTGTGATTGGCAACCTCATGAACGTGACCCGTTGACGAACACGTGTCAACCAACCAACGTTATAGACGCCACGAGCAAAAGAATTCGCTATCTCGCTCGATAAGTCGAAGAGAATCTTGATTAGGTCAAGTCCTCAAAAGAACAGTAAAAAGAGAACCTCTCAATTCTTTTCCTCCAAAATAAAATATATCTGTCCTCAAAGAAATTTGGCAAATCCTTTATATAGGCTGCCACACAAACCCTAAAAACCAACCCTAAAAATCTAATGCGTTATATTCTAAAATATTCCTATTTTAGAATATTCTTAAACAAGAATATATATATATATATATATATATATATATATATATATATATTGACTTGGTCAATTATTTGGTGACAAGATAATTAAATTGCACCAAGATTTCCAAGATTCTTCAAGATTTGATCCAAGGTCATCTTCACGCCAAAGATCACGAACCATGACGCTAACAGCTTGCTTGAATTCTTTGGCCGCGCTTGAGTAATCGAACCGCAGGAATAGACAATGGGTCCCTAGCACCTCCTCCTCGATATGACTCGATGTCCACATCATTCCCTCCCCCGTGCAAATGATTTGTCCTCAAATCATCACCGGCATCAAAAAGAGTCGTCGAAACATTAAATGTGGCACTAACGTCATACTTACTCGGGAAGATCAAGCTTGTAAGCATTATTGTTAACTCTTTCCAAAACCATGAATGGTCCATCCCTCGCGGTAATAACTTAGAATGTCGCTGCTCAAGAAATCTCTTTGCGCATATGAACCCAAACCCAATCGCCAGGTTCAAACACCACTTCCTTGCGCCCTTTGTTAGCTTGCCTTGCATATTGCTCAGTCTTGCGCTCAATATTTGTGCGCGTCTTCTCATGCAACGACTTGACAAATTCAGCTTTCTTTGCTCCATCTAAATCCACACGCTTATCAACAGGTAAAGGGGTTAAATCTAACGGAGTTAATGGATTAAAACCATAGACAACCTCAAATGGTGTAAATTTAGTAGCAGAATGCATGCTCCTATTATATGCAAATTCAACATGTGGCAGACAATCTTCCCAAGATTTTATGTTCTTTTTAATAACAGCACGCAACAATGCCTCTAAAGTTCTATTAACTACCTCGGTTTGACCATCGGTATGTGGATGACAAGTAGTAGAAAATAACAACCGTGTTCCTAGTTTTTCCACAATGTTTTCTAAAAGTAGCTAAGAAATTTAGAATCTCGATCTGAAACAATCGATCTAGGCATGCCATGCAAACGTACAACCTCCTTAAAGAACAAATTAGCAATATGGGATGCATCATCAGTTTTATGACAAGGTATAAAATGAGCCATCTTTGAAAATCGATCAACAACCACATAAATAGAATCTCTACCATACTTAGACCTAGGCAATCCTAACACAAAATCCATAGAAATATCAATCCAAGGATGCGTTGGAATAGGTAATGGTGTATACAAGCCATGCGGTTTAGTTGTAGACTTCGATTGCTTACAAGCAATGCATCTCTCACAAACACGTGTGACATCTCTTCATATGTGGCCAATAAAAATGTTCATACAGCACTTCATAAGTCTTATTAATGCCAAAATGCCCCATTAAACCACCACTATGAGCTTCTCGCACTAACAATTCACGCAAAGAACACTTAGGCAAACATAGTTTGTTTTCACGAAAAAGATAACCTTCATGCCTATAAAATTTATCAAATGCAGCGTGTTCACATGCTTCATAGACTCTCCCAAAGTCATCATCATCAATATATAAGCCCTTGATATGCTCAAAACCTAGACACTTTGCTTCTAAAATAGTTAGAATCGCATACCTTCGAGAAAGTGCATCGGCTACCACATTTTCCTTACCTTTCTTGTATTTGATCACATATGGAAAAGTCTCAATGAACTCCATCCATTTGGCATGTCTTTTATTCAACTTTTGCTGTCCTTTCAAGTACTTCAAGGTCTCATGGTCGGTGTGGATCACAAACTCCTTTGGCCATAAATAATGTTGCCAAGTCTTCAAAGCTCGCACTAAAGCATACATCTCCTTATCATAGGTAGGATAATTCAATATTGCTCCACTCAATTTTTCGCTAAAATAAGCTATGGGATGCCCTCCTTGCATCAACATGGCTCCAATTCCTGTACCAGAAGCATCGCACTCTATCTCAAAAGTAGCACTGAAATTCGGCAAAGATAACAAAGGAGCATTAGTTAACTTATCTTTTAGCAGATTAAAGGCTTTCTCTTGCTCTTCTCCCCACGTGAAACCCACGTGCTTCTTGATAACCTCAGTTAAAGGTGCGGCAATGGTGCTGAAATTTCTCACAAATCGTCGATAAAAACTCGCCAATCCATGAAAGCTACGCACCTGTCCTATGGTCTTAGGCGTTGGCCATTCACGGATTGCTTTAACCTTTTCTTGATCAACCTGTATACCATAGCACTAACAACAAATCTTAGAAATACTAATTTGTTGGTAACAAAAGAGCACTTCTTTAGATTAGCGTATAATTGCTCAGCCCTTAAAACCGTAATATTATTGATTGCTCGGCAATCGACACACATTCGCCAAGTTCCATCATTCTTTGGCACTAACAAAACAGGGACGGCGCACGGGCTAAGACTCTCTCTCACATGCCCCCGTTCCAAAAGTTCGCTAACTTGCCGCTGAAGTTCCTTTGTCTCCTCGGGATTACTTCGATATGCGGGTCGATTAGGTAATGGCGCACCAAGAATCAAGTCAATTTGATGTTGTATGCCTCGAATCGGTGGTATCTCTCCAGGAAGTTCATCAGGAAAGACATCTTCAAATTCCTGCAATAAAGACACAATAGGACTAGGCAAACTTGGGTCAAGATCGTTAGTATAAAACAAAACCTCCTTGTACACAAGTACAAGTATTGGTCGATCTAGAACTAAGGCTCTCCTCACTTCATTTGATTTTGCATAAAAATTATTTTGCCTCTTTTCTTTCTCTCTTCTTTTCCCTAAGTTTTTACCACAATCTTTCTCTCGGCCTCTCCTTTTCCTTGCGTCTCAGACACACCACGCAAGCCCTCGGATTTCTCACCTTTTCTCTCTCTCTCGGCTTCTCGTTGTAACTTTAATTGATCTTGATACACCTCACTAGGTGTCATTGGTACCAAGGTATAAGTCTTTTGATTCATCACCAATGAATAACGATTAGTATATCCATCATGATGTACCTTTCGATCATATTGCCATGGTCTTCCAATCAAAATATGACCCGCTTGCATAGGTACAACATCACACTCTACCTCGTCCTTATATCTCCCTATCTCAAATGGAATTCGAACTTGCTTCGATACTTTCACCTCACCACTATCATTTAACCATTGAAGTCTATAAGGCCTAGGGTGCTTTGTTGTCTTCAAGCCCAACTTATCCACCATAATACAACTTGCCACATTCGCACAACTACCTCCATCAATTATCATACTACAGATCTTACCATTCACCACACACCTTGTATGAAACAAATTATCTCTTTGTTGGTGATGCTCCTCCTCCTTTACTTGCACACTCAGAGAACGCCTAACCACCAATAAGTTTCCTTTTATAGCCACTTCTCCATCACTACAATCCTCCAATGGTGGCATCTCATCATCATCTTCTTCCCTTTCACTTTCGGACTCAATAACACCATGTCCAGTCATGATCATCACCGTCCTATTAGCGCATTGATTCGCCATATGACCCCTGTCCAAACACTTAAAACATTTAATTTCACGAGTTCTAGTGTTAGGATTTTCGGTTTTACCCGAAACCGGATTCGTTCCAACTTTACCGTCCCTCTCCTTCTCATTTGAGGTTTCGGTTTTGGTGTTGTTTCCTCTCCAATTTGGCTTATCATCTCTCTTCCGTTGGATCTCCAATTCTGATTTGAACCTCCTCCACTCTTGTGATTTCGGTCCAACTTCAATTGTCGCTCAACTTTGATGGCTTTGTCCACCAATTCTTCCAATTCAACATAGTGTTGCAGCTCTACCACCCTTGCTATGTCTCGACTCAAACCACTCAAAAATCTTGACATTGTGGCCTCACGATCCTCCATCACATTAGCACGGATCATGGTAATCTCCATCTCCTTGTGATACTCTTCCACGCTTTTATTGCCTTGTGTGAGATTTTGTAACTTTTGAAACAAATCTCGGTGGTAATGACTTGGCACAAAACGCCTCCTCATCACCGCTTTCATCTCATCCCATGTCTCTATCGGTCTTTCACCATTGCGCCTCCTACTAGTCACAAGTTGATCCCACCAAATTATAGCATAATCAGTAAATTCAACAGCTGCAATTTTTACCTTTTTGAACTCAGAGTATCGTTGGCAATCAAATGCCATCTCCATGCGTTTCTCCCACTCTAGATATGCATCGGGATCATTCTTCCCTTGGAAGGAAGGAATCTTCATCTTGATGTTGCGAAGTTCATCATCTCCTCGGTGTCTAAACCTTCGGCCTCCATTCCACCTTTCAAATTGAGCATCTCGATCATCCTCCATGTCCGCCTCATCATCATCATATTGCCGTTGCCTTCTATGTTGTGTTCTAGAGGCATCTCGCTGATGTTGTGGCCTTCCTCGGGGTATCTCTCGGTCACCATCAACCCTCACGCCATTCCCTATCATTCGGCCACTAAGCTCCTTTACTACGACCCTCAATTGCTGGATGCTTTCCACGAGCGCTTCATCCTTTCGTATGGAGTCAACCTCCCGTTGATTCACGCTTTCTTCGCGCGACATCTTTTAGACCTGCAAGTAAACGTTAGTCTAAAAAAAATCCTCACTAATCGCTCACTCACGTGTTTCTCTCGAGATGTTTGTCACTCCTCTCGTGTTTAACTCAAGTCTAGGCTTTTTCCACCCTCAATTAAGCTTACACACTCTTGCCTTTTTCCTCTCGTATTCTCTTTTCACAAGCTCTTTATTGGACTCAAAACCTGCCTCTTAACCCCCTCACGACAATCAATCAAACTAATCGAACAAGATTAGATCACTATTGATTTTGTTTCAGCAAGTAACAATTTCAAACCAACAAGTACAACTTTCGAAATTCCAATTGAAACGCAAATCACTACTGATTTTATTTCAATTTGGTCTACTAACAAACAAGTCGGCTTCTTGATTTTTTTGTTCGGCTAATTTTTTTTTGCCGAATATGTTTTTTTTTTCTCTTGTACACTTTTTTTGTGCGTTTTCTTTCTTTTTTTATTACCTTTTTTTTTTTTTTTTTGACGAACTCAGATACAATTTAAGATGCTAGAAAAGAAAATTTTAAAACTAATAGCAAACAACTACGTATGGAAGCACAAAAGCAATATGATCCCTAAATTAGCTAGAACCGAAACCCTAACTCAATACATCTCAAATTGCTGAATATCAACAGAAAATTAAAGATAAATAGACCTTGTAGAAGCAAGCTCGATACCAAACTGATGTGAATCGCTGCGAAGGATCGTTCTACGAAGGCCCGGATGGTGCGAATTGCAAACCTCGACCTCCAATCAAACCTGTGATTGGCAACCCCTGGGTATGAACGTGACTCCGTTGACGAACACGTGTCAACCAACCAACGTTATAGACGCCACGAGCGGAAGAATTCGCTATCTCGCTCGATAAGTTGAAGAGAATCTTGATTAGGTCAAGTCCTCAAAAGAACAGTAAAAAGAGAACCTCTCAATTCTTTTCCTCCAAAAATAAAATATATCTGTCCTCAAAGAACTTTGGCAAATCCTTTATATAGGCTGCCACACAAACCCTAAAAACCAACCCTAAAAATCTAATGCGTTATATTCTAAAATATTCCTATTTTAGAATATTCTTAAACAAGAATATATATATATATATATATATAAATATAAATTGACTTGGTCAATTATTTGGTGACAAGATAATTAAATTGCACCAAGATTTCCAAGATTCTTCAAGATTTGATCCAAGGTCATCTTCACGCCAAAGATCACGAACCATGACGCCAATAGCTTGCTTGAATTGTTTGGCCCGCGCTCGAGTAATCGAAGTAGTAGGAATAGACAATGGGTCCCTAGCACCTCCTCCTCGATATGACTCGATGTCCACATCAGAATCGACTGCTCGATCGTGCTAATTTGCATGGGTCATTACGGCATAATCGAAAATCGATTAGAGACTGGAGATAGGTCAATTCAACAGAGGTGTGTGATTAAGTGTGGGTTATTCCACCTGATTGCAAAATTCTTGTCAATTAGCACTAAATTGATTTTCTGTCGTTTTGGGTACCTTGTGTTCATAATTGAAATCTCAAGATTTTCACGACAAGTGAGAGTCGCCAATGTGTCGAAGATGTACCTTGTGGCTCGAAAATAATCGTCCACTAATCAATTGGACTAAAAATGCCCAAAAACTAACCAGTAGGTTAGGTCACGCTAAAATCGCGTCAAATTGAAATTAACCGCGAATTTGAATCTGATTTTAGAAATTGAAAGTTCTGTCATGTCACGACTTATTTTAGGAATGTCTACCCATTCTTCTAAGAATTTTTGGCGATTCTGGGATTTTTATGGAAATTGCTTTCGGACGTTTCGAAAAAAACGAATGGATATTTAGATTGGCTGAATTGAAGAGATTTTTGACTTGCAAACCGAGCTACTTGGCGAAGGGGAATTGTAGAAATTATGTGGGCTTTTTCTACATCAAAATGCGACATCAAATTTGGGAATTTGTTGAAGAAATTGAAGATCAAAATGTGAAATTCGGAGCTTTGTAGGGGGCAGCATTTTTGGGCATCAAAGTGGTAATTATTGTGAAGATTATTGCAACAAAGCATTGGAGACACTTAGGATAAGTTTGAAGACTCTAAGGGGACCAAGCATTTATTGATTTGAGCAGAAGAACAGCCCAAGTGCCAAAACTTGGCACGGGGGGACACTTAAGTGCCACTTTCTTTGAAAAGTGGGACACTTAAGTGCCACCTTCGGCGACCCTTGCCGGAAATCCTATGTGGCAATATTTTATTATTTTTTATTACCTACGTGGCTCGCTTGAGAGCTGAGTCGGCTTTAACTCACCAGAAACGACGTCATATGCATAATAAAAGCTCGAATCTTCCAAAAACGATGTCATCTCCCCTAATGCCCTAAATCTAAAACCCTAATGTGGCATCCTAAAATTTCATAACAACCCCTAGATACACTACTGATGTGGACATCGAGTCATATCGAGGAGGAGGTGCTAGGGACCCATTGTCTATTCCTACTACTTCGATTACTCGAGCGCGGGCCAAACAATTCAAGCAAGCTGTTGGCGTCATGGTTCGTGATCTTTGGCGTGAAGATGACCTTGGATCAAATCTTGAAGAATCTTGGAAATCTTGGTGCAATAATTATCTTGTCACCAAATAATTGACCAAGTCAATTTATATATATATTCTTGTTTAAGAATATTCTCAAATAGGAATATTTTAGAATATAACGCATTAGATTTTTAGGGTTGGTTTTTAGGGTTTGTGTGGCAACCTATATAAAGGATTTGCCAAATTTATTTGAGGATAGATATATTTTATTTTTGAGGAAAAGAATTGAGAGGTTCTCTTTTTACTGTTCTTTTGAGGACTTGACCTAATCAAGACTCTCTTCGACTTATCGAGCGAGATAGCGAATTCTTTCGCTCGTGGCGCCTATAACGTTGGTTGGTTGACACGTGTTCGTCAACAGGTCACGTTCATACCGAGGTTGCCAATCACAGGTTTGATTGGAGGTCGAGGTTTGCAATTCGCACCATCTGGGCCTTCGTAGAACGATCCTTCCACAACGATTCACGTCAGTTTGGTATCGAGCCAGATTCTACAAGGTCTATTTATCTTTAATTTTCTGTTGATATTTAGTAATTTGAGATTTATTGAGTTAGGGTTTCGGTTCTAGTTAATTTAGGGATCTGATTGCTTTTGTGCTTCCATACGTAGTTGTTTGCTGTTAGTTTTAATTTTTTCTTTTCTAGCATCTTGAATTGTATCTGAGTTCGTAAAAAAAAAAAAAAAAAACAGAAAAAAAAAAGTAAAAAAAAAGAGAAAGAAAACGCACAAAACAAAGTGTGCAAGAGAAAAAAACAGATTTGGCAAAAAAAAATTAGCCGAACAAAAAAAAAAATCAAGAAGGCGACTCGTTTGTTAGTAGACCAAATTGAAAAAAAAAATCAGTAGTGGTTTTGCGTTTCAATTGGAATTTCGAAAGTTGTACTTGTTGGTTTGAAATTGTTACTTGTTGAAACAAAATCAATAGCGATCTAATCTTGTTTGATTAGTTTGATTGATTGTCGTGAGGGGGTTGAGAGACAGGTTTTGAGTCCAATAAAGAGCTTGTGAAAAGAGAATACGAGAGGAAAAAGGCAAGAGTGTGTAAGCTTAATTGAGGGTGGAAAAAGCCTAGACTTGAGTTAAACACGAGAGGAGTGACAAACATCTCGAGAGAAACACGTGAGGGAGCGATTGGTGAGGATTTTTTTTAGACTAACGTCTACTTGCAGGTCTAAAATATGTCGCGCGAAGAAAGCGTGAATCAACGGGAGGTTGACTCCATACGAAGGGATGAAGCGCTCGTGGAAAGCATCCAGCAATTGAGGGTCGTAGTGGAGGAGCTTAGTGGCCGAATGATGGGGAATGGCATGAGGGTTGATGGTGACTGAGAGATACCCTGAGGAAGGCCGCAACATCAGCGAGATGCCTCTAGAACACAACATAGAAGGCAACGACAATATGATGATGATGAGGCCGACATGGAGGATGATCGAGATGCTCGATTTGAAAGGTGGAATGGAGGCCGAAGGTTTAGACACCGAGGAGATGATGAACTTGGCAACATCAATATGAAGATTCCTTCCTTTCAAGGGAAGAATGATCCCGATGCGTATCTAGAGTGGGAGAAACGCATGGAGATGGTATTTGATTGCTAACGATACTCTGAGCTCAAAAAGGTAAAAATTGCAGCTGTTGAATTTACTGATTATGCTATAATTTGGTGGGATCAACTTGTGACTAGTAGGAGGCGCAATGGTGAAAGACCGATAGAGACGTGGGATGAGATGAAAGCGGTGATGAGAAGGCTCATTACCACCGAGATTTGTTTCAAAAGCTACAAAATCTCACACAAGGCAATAAGAGTGTGGAAGAGTATCACAAGGAGATGGAGATTGCCATGATCCGTGCTAATGTGATGGAGGATCGTGAGGCCACAATGTTAAGATTTTTGAGTGGTTTGAGTTGAGACATAGCAAGGGTGGTAGAGCTACAACACTATGTTGAATTGGAGGAATTGGTGGACAAAGCCATCAAAGTTGAGCGGCAATTGAAGTTGGACCGAAATCACAAGAGTGGAGGAGGTTCAAATCAGAATTGGAGATCCAATTGGAAGAGAGATGATAAGCCAAATTGGAGTGGAAACAACACCAAAACCGAAACCTCAAAGGAGAAGGAGAGGGACGGTAAAGTTGGAACGAATCCGGTTTCGTGTAAACCGAAAATCCTAACACTAGAACTCATGAAATTAAATGTTTTAAGTGTTTGGGCAGGGGTCATATGGCGAATCAATGCCCTAATAGGAGGGTGATGATCATGACTGGACATGGTGTTATTGAGTCCGAAAGTGAAAGGGAAGAAGATGATGATGAGATGCAACCATTGGAGGATTGTAGTGATGGAGAAGTGGCTATAAAAGCAGACTTATTGGTGGTTAGGCGTTCTCTGAGTGTGCAAGTAAAGGAGGAGGAGCATCACCAACAAAGAGATAATTTGTTTCATACAAGGTGTGTGGTGAATGGTAAGATATGTAGTATGATAATTGATAGAGGTAGTTGTGCGAATGTGGCAAGTTGTATTATGGTGGATAAGTTGGGCTTGAAGACAACAAAGCACCCTAGGCCTTATAGACTTCAATGGTTAAATGATAGTGGTGAGGTGAAAGTATCGAAGCAAGTTCAAATTCCATTTGAGATAGGGAGATATAAGGACGAGGTAGAGTGTGATGTTGTACCTATGCAAGCGGGTCATATCTTGCTTGGAAGACCATGGCAATATGATCGAAAGGTACATCATAATGGATATACTAATCATTATTCATTGGTGAAGAACCAAAAGACTTATACCTTGGTACCAATGACACCTAGTGAGGTGTATCAAGATCAATTAAAGTTACAACGAGAAGCTGAGAGAGAGAGAAAAGGTGAGAAATCTGAGGGCTTGTGTGGTGTGTCTGAGACGCAAGGAAAAGGAGAGGCCGAGAGAAAGATTGTGGTAAAAACTGAGGGAAAAGAAAAGAGGAAAGAAAAGAGGCAAAATAATTTTTATGCAAAATCAAGTGAAGTGAGGAGAGCCTTAGTTCTAGATCGACCAATACTTGTACTTGTCTACAAGGAGGTTTTATTTTCTACTAACGATCTTGACCCAAGTTTGCCTAGTCCTATTGTGTCTTTATTACAGGAATTTGAAGATATCTTTCCTGATGAACTTCTTGGAGGGATACCACCTATTCGAGGCATAGAACATCAAATTGACTTGATTCCTGGCGCGCCATTACCTAATTGACCCGCATATCGAAGCAATCCCGAGGAGACAAAAGAACTTCAGCGGCAAGTTAGTGAATTATTGGAACGAGGGCATGTGAGAGAGAGTCTTAGCCCATGCGCCGTCCCTGTTTTGTTAGTATCAAAGAAGGATGGAACTTGGCGAATGTGTATCGATTGCCGAGCAATCAATAATATTACGGTAAAGTATCGACATCATATTCCTAGATTAGATGACATGTTGGATGAGTTGCATGGTTCTTGTATTTTCACTAAGATCAATTTGAAAAGTGGTTATCATCAAATTATGATGAAAGAAGGTGATGAATGGAAAACTGCATTTAAGACCAAGTATGGATTATATGAATGGTTAGTAATGCCATTTGGATTAACTAATGCACCGAGCACGTTTATGCGACTTATGAATCATGTTTTGCTTGCTTTTATTGGTCAATTTGTGGTTGTCTATTTCGATGATATCTTGATTTATAGCTGAAGTCCTAATGACCATATTGAGCATGTGTGAGCTGTCTTGCAGGTTTTAAGGGCCGAGCAATTATACGCTAATTTAAAGAAGTGCTCTTTTGTTACCAACAAATTAGTATTTCTAGGATTTGTTGTTAGTGCTAATGGTATACAGGTTGATGAAGAAAAGGTTAAAGCAATCCGTGAATGGCCAACGCCTAAGACCATAGGAGAGGTGCGTAGCTTTCATGGATTGGCGAGTTTTTATCGACGATTTGTGAGAAATTTTAGCACTATTTCCGCACCATTAACTGAGGTAATCAAGAAGCACGTGGGTTTCACGTGGGGAGAAGAGCAAGAGAAAGCATTTAATCTGCTAAAAAATAAGTTGACTAATGCTCCTTTATTATCTTTGCCAAATTTCAGTGCTACTTTTGAGATAGAGTGCAATGCTTTTGGTACAGGAATTGGAGCCGTGTTGATGCAAGGAGGGCGTCCCATAGCTTATTTCAGCGAAAAATTGAGTGGAGCAACATTGAATTATCCTACCTATGATAAGAAGATGTATGCTTTAATGCGAGCTTGGCAACATTATTTATGGCCAAAGGAGTTTGTGATCCACATCGACCATGAGACCTTGAAGTACTTGAAAGGACAGCAAAAGTTGAATAAAAGACATGCCAAATGGATAGAGTTCACTGAGACTTTTCCATATGTGATCATGTACAAGAAAGGTAAGGAAAATGTGGTAGCCGATGCACTTTCTCGAAGGTATGCGATTCTAACTATTTTAGAAGCAAAGTGTCTAGGTTTTGAGCATATCAAGGGCTTATATATTGATGATGATGACTTTGGGAGAGTCTATGAAGCATGTGAACACTCTGCATTTGATAAATTTTATAGGCATGAAGGTTATCTTTTTCGTGAAAACAAACTATGTTTGCCTAAGTGTTCTTTGCGTGAATTGTTAGTGCAAGAAGCTCATAGTGGTGGTTTAATGGGGCATTTTGGCATTAATAAGACTTATGAAGTGCTGTATGAACATTTTTATTGGCCACATATGAAGAGAGATGTCACACATGTTTGTGAGAGATGTGTTGCTTGTAAGCAATCGAAGTCTACAACTAAACCGCATGGCTTGTATACACCATTACCTATTCCAACGCATCCTTGGGTTGATATTTCTATGGATTTTGTGTTAGGATTGTCTAGGTCTAAGTATGGTAGAGATTCTATTTATGTGGTTGTTGATCGGTTTTCAAAGATGGCTCATTTTATACCTTGTCATAAAACCGATGATGCATCCCATATTGCTAATTTGTTCTTTAAGGAGGTTGTACGTTTGCATGGCATGCCTAGATTGATTGTTTCAGATCGAGATTCTAAATTTCTTAGCTACTTTTGGAAAACATTGTGGAAAAAACTAGGAACACGGTTGTTATTTTCTACTACTTGTCATCCACAGACCGATGGTCAAACCGAGGTAGTTAATAGAACTTTAGGGGCATTGTTGCGTGCTATTATTAAAAAGAACATAAAATCTTGGGAAGATTGTCTGCCACATGTTGAATTTGCATATAATAGGAGCATGCATTATGCTACTAAATTTACACCATTTGAGGATGTCTATGGTTTTAATCCATTAACTCCGTTAGATTTAACCCCTTTACCTGTTGATAAGCGTGTGGATTTAGATGGAGCAAAGAAAGCTGAATTTGTCAAGTCGTTGCATGAGAAGACGCGCACAAATATTGAGCGCAGGACTGAGCAATATGCAAGGCAAGCTAACAAAGGGCGCAAGGAAGTGGTGTTTGAACCTGGCGATTAGGTTTGGGTTCATATGCGCAAAGAGAGATTTCTTGAGCAGCGACATTCTAAGTTATTACCGCGAGGGGATGGACCATTCAAGGTTTTGGAAAGAGTTAACAATAATGCTTACAAGCTTGATCTTCCAGGTAAGTATGATGTTAGTGCCACATTTAATGTTTCTAACTTGACTCTTTTTGATGCCGGTGATGATTTGAGGACAAATCCTTTGCACGGGAGAGGGAATGATGTGGACATCGAGTCATATCGAGGAGGAGGTGCTAGGGACCCATTGTCTATTCCTACGGTTCGATTACTTGAGCGCGGGCCAAACAATTCAAGCAAGTTGTTGGCGTCATGGTTCGTGATCTTCGCGTGAAGATGACCTTGGATCAAATCTTGAAGAATCTTGAAATCTTGGTGATAATTTAATTATCTTGTCACCAAATAATTGACCAAGTCAATTTATATATATATTCTTGTT
This sequence comes from Eucalyptus lansdowneana, assembly GCA_017140395.1. Classification (NCBI taxonomy): domain Eukaryota; kingdom Viridiplantae; phylum Streptophyta; class Magnoliopsida; order Myrtales; family Myrtaceae; genus Eucalyptus; species Eucalyptus lansdowneana. Next base: position 5,637,440 of record CM029483.1, on the reverse strand, counting down.
TAAGAATATTCTCAAATAGGAATATTTTAGAATATAACGCATTAGATTTTTAGGGTTGGTTTTTAGGGTTTGTGTGGCAACCTATATAAAGGATTTGCCAATTTTATTTGAGGACAGATATATTTTATTTTTGAGGAAAAGAATTGAGAGGTTCTCTTTTTACTATTCTTTTGAGGACTTGACCTAATCAAGATTCTCTTCGACTTATCGAGCGAGATAGCGAATTCTTTCGCTCGTGGCGTCTATAACGTTGGTTGGTTGACACGTGTTCGTCAACAGGTCACGTTCATACCGAGGTTGCCAATCACAGGTTTGATTGGAGGTCGAGGTTTGCAATTCGCACCATCTGGGCCTTCGTAGAACGATCCTTCCGCAACGATTCACGTCAACTACGACCCATGAAAAGGTATCGGAAGCACCATCGGACTATATTATAGTCATTAGACCAACGGATTTCAATTAAACAAGGCCGAGCATTGAGTGGACTATTGTTTTGATTGGAAATGTATCATATATCCATGTGTGATCAAGGATTGTACTAAAGGATAAATTGATAAGGAATTTTCTGTTCTTGGCCGTATACTCTATAAGTCGGATTTCCATCGATTAATGTTGCAATATTATATGGCTATGTGAGAAATTGAGATTATGAAATTAAGTGGGGATTAAAGTGGAAAAATAGGAGCAAGAGTGGGCTGGATACCTAAGGCCCAAAAACTGCCCAAAGTAGCCCACATTTCCCCCTATTCGGTCGACCAAGGCCCGGCCCATTGAGGCCCATCACCTTGCATGGAGATTGACAAGTGGCGTGAGGGATTCTCCATGTGTCCCTAGCATGCAAAAGACAATGATTACTAGCTAATCAAGAGGTTAAGAGAGAGGGGGAGGCGGATTGCTCGAGGAGTCGCCGAGTGAGAGACAGAAAGAGAGTGAAACCGAGAGAGGGAGAGTTCGGGCGAACGAGTGAGAGAGAGAGAGGAGGCAAGTGCGGGCTGCGAAGGGGAAGAGAAAGGCTGTCTTCCGCCGTGTCGATTGAGCCGTGTCTGGAGCCCCAAGTTGCCGTTATTGCTTGTTGTGGTTGCTTGAGGCAAGTAGAAGTTCTTCAATCTATGTTTTGCTTGCTGTTTTATCTAGTGAAGAGTGGGTAGATGTGAGGAAATGTGATATTTGGAGCTGCATGTTGTTTATGATGAATGAAATGAAGCTGGCCGAGGTAATGGGGCAAAGATAGAGCAAGTTTTGGTGGATTTTGCTTTTAAATTGAAATGAGAACTCAAGGATTTAGCTGTGGTGGATTTTTGAGAAGTAAAGAGGCTGTGTTGTGGTGTAATGTGCTTGTAAATCTTGGCTGTGGACGTTGAATACCGAAACTCAAAGTATAGGGATAGTTCTCTTTAGGCTAGTGAACTGTTTTCGCAAGAACAGCATGACCACCGGTGATTTCACGATTTTTCTGGAATTTTCTAGCCAAAATTTGACTTCAAGTCCTTAATGAAAGTTAGAGAGAACATCTGGAAGAGTAACATATCAAAAATTTAGCATAAATGGATAAGATTTGGTCGATGAAATGATTTTTATATCGAAATGCTAAATCTGGAAATTTTACATAAACTGTAGCAAGAAATACCGAGCTTTTTACTCTCGATATGTATGGAATTTTACTTGGTGTTATTCATAAAATTTGTTCCTTTAGGTCTCATTGATAACGTGTCAAAATTTCAAAATTTTATGAGTCCATTTAGTATTTATTTCAAAAAAATTTCCAGAACTGTGCATGGTAGAATCAAGTGCTCTATTTTCGAATTTTCACAAAATATCTGAAGGTGAATGTGTTTTTTTGAATGGCTATGTGATATGATGGTATGGGCTGTGGATATTTGTACAATATTGAGATGTGCTAAAGGGTCTATGAGACGTCTTGTTTTAGCATTGGAAAATGTGTTGTAAATTAAAATGCTAAATTATTACCGTTGAACCCTCGGGTCAATGATACCCCGGGAGTCGCAACGCCCAAAGGATCAAGTGAGTCGATGCCTTGTGGATGCCCAGTGGCCTTAAATGGCTGAATGTCAGAGGTTTTCCTCGGGGGCTTCGGGATGCCCGGTAGTATGCCTGTCGGTATGTAATTCCAAATGGCTAGGGTAACCATTTTCATGGGAGGCCCTCGTGGTACCTCATGATGCCAGGTGGGGTACGAGATGCCTGGAGGCATGATTCGCTCCAGATGCCTGGTGGCCCTAAGTGGCTGAATGCCGGAGGCTTTCGTGATGCTTGGAGGGATGCTAATGTTGGAGAGATGCAAACACTGGTCCTCCGGGGATGAAACCCTTTTTGAATAATAAAATGAATGATTCCACTAAAAACAATGTGAGTTCTGGATATGAGACTGAGTGTAGGGCATGGAATAGAATGTGATATTTAAATTTGGCCTTATGATTGAAATTTGTCTATCTTGGATATGTTGTCATCACATGGAAGGATTTCATGATTCTGATACATACCTATTCTCTATTTCTTGTCTTTTCTACTATACTTGAATCTAGATATTAATAGTAATGCTTGATATAGCTTGATGAATCTTTTATCGCGAGTGGTTGTACTCACCCCTTTTGGGGATTAACATTTTAGATTAGAGATGCCTCTGTTACTGGTCACACGTGGTACCTTTTATGGCTTACCGTCCGACGTCGAGGTTGAGTGTTTGGAGCACTCCTATATTGGTGTTCATGGATTGATATTCATCCATGTTCGAGTTTTAGTTATGTATGACGTGGGTCTACCTGATGGCCCCGTAGTCCAGGAGTTCCTATCTGTGCATGTTCGTCGCGACGGGATCATGATGGGGATGCTACCACCGCCGCCAGCCGATGGAGCTGGGTGTGATGGTGCGTGTGATGGGTAGCGAACGACACTTTTTGGATAGCCGACACTAGATGATGGATGGGTGTACATGACTGCTATGGGGTCGAGTACTTTTGGTTATAGCCAAGCTTAGTAAAGCCTTGGCCTTTTGATGTATCGACTCTTGATGTCCAATCAAAGTATGTAAATAAAGTGGGTTCGGCACTAACTTATATATATATGAAATGTGTAGTTGGTGTGTATTGCATTGTATTATTTAGCTTGAGTTTGGGTTAGGGAGATGTCGAATATGCTCCGTTATATGAACTGCGCTGGGACTGATTTGATATAGCTAGTATAAGACCCTAGAGGGGGGTGAATAGGTGTAAAAATAATTTCTCGAGATAAGAGAGCAATACTAAGCAGACAATAGAAAGGAAGTTCTCCTTTAGTTAACAAAACGAATTATGATCAAAGTAAAGCAGAGAGTAGGGAAGAGAAAATTGAACATAAGGTTTATAGTGGTTCAGCTTATTCCAAGCCTACGTCCACTCTTCCACACTGACAGCCCACCGGCTGGATTTCACTATGAACAAAAGAGATGTTACAACAATGCTTTCCCTTGATTCCACAGTGTAAATACTCTACCACACTTCCTCAAGGTATCTCAAAATATAGATTCTCTTTTGCGTTCAAGATTTCGCTCAGTAAATGAATTGACTAAGAACAAGGAGCTTCAAACTTTGGAATTCTTCTATCGTGCACACACTCGAACAACTAGAACGTCTTCCTTATATACTTCTTCATGCCATCATACCCGTTGGCACTTACCAAATGAATTCTTCCAACATTCTCGTTGGACAGAATCAATTAGGAAGATCATTCGAGCTATTTAACGAACATGTCGATAGCCCATCACTCCTGCTCGCCCATACAATCAGGATCTTGGTTTCCATAAGTAGAACCTTCCAAGTACACTTCGCCAATCATCGGATCCTTAATCAATCTTGATTCGAATAAAGAATCCGTTATGTCATATCTAGCCAAGAGATCTTCTCCAGTCGACAAGGTCAAATCCTTAATGAAACACTCAGTTTTGGATAGCCTTCTTCAGCGGATTAGAAACTGTCAATGAGAATAGACTTTGAGTCTTGAGTTTGGCAGTCTGGAGGTCTTCAGACTTTAAATAGTAGAGTCTGCAAATCTTCAGACTAGACTAATGGAAACGTTTTGTCAGCTTCAAAATACTTCTAAAAGATTTCTCCAACAATCTCCCCATTTTTTATGGTGACAAAACTTTCCTGTAGATTTGGGTAACTTTGACCTGCAAAACATCACTCAAGCAAATATGGATATCTCATAAAGATAAATGGCTTAATGATAACACTAGAATCTACAACCATAGAAAATAGGTTAGTCTTTCATGTGAGTAAAGCCATTCATAAGATATCAGTAGTACTTAATATAAGCAGTCAAACCCAAATCCCAAATTCAGTCCACATCCAGACACAAAAGTCAAGTCAAACATCAAAACAAAATAAATCAAAACTTCAAGTTCAAAGCTTTCAAATCTTGCATCTCTCCCCCTTTTTGTCATCATAAAAAAGGTTGAGATGAAAAGAGAATAGAATCAGGAATGCTTGGGAACTCGAACAAGTTGGAAATCTCCCATTGACTGGACAATGCCTTCCAGCTTTTTCAATTCTTCTTTCAGTTGAGCCACCTCTTCACCCTTAGCATTTGCTTGAATCTGAAAAGCAAGGGCTTGGATCTGTTCATTCAAAGAAACTGAAGAAGCTTGACCTGCAGTCTGCAAATTCTGAACTTCGCATCCCAGAGCATATATCTGACCTCGCATTTCCAAGAGAACATCAAGAATTCTGCGAAAATCTGCTGAATTATCAGTTTGCGTACTGGCTTCTGCACGATCAGATGGAGTAAAGGCAGACGATGGCAAATCAGCATAGTCACGCAGATTGGGCGATGAAACATCATCTCCCTCCTCAGGAAATTGAGAGGCATAGATATCCTCTAGATCTGCTAGAGAGCGGCTGACTCCTTCATTGGTAGCAGGATATGAGGACATTCGTCTTTTCTCACGATCCCCCTGTTTCCATGCCTTCAGGTGGAGAAAAGTGTTCCTCATGCTCTCCTTCCTCTTGATTTCCTCTTTCCTCTTCTTCTTCTTCTTCAAATGTTTCCTCCTCTGCATCTCTTTCTTCAGCTTCTCTCTCCTCTGTTTCTTTCTCTTCTGCTTCCAAGTCTTCTCTTTCTCCAGTCCTCTGTTCTGTTTCTTTCTCTTGTCGTTCCATTGATTCTGGAATAGAACGACTCAGGTTCTTCAATGCCATAACAGAAATGGTGATGTCTTCCTCATCATCTTCATCCTCAATGATGAGAGCTCTTCTCTTCTTGGATGGAGCAACCATGGGCTCCTTCCCTTTTCTTTTTGCTGCTGAAGAGACCTGATGAGTTTTGACAGGGGTTTTCTCCTTGAATTTTTCCAACGCCTTGTAGAGTTCCTCCAGATGCATTTTAGACACCATTTTCAGTCCCACCACCATTTGATCACAAGATCAAACACAGAGAATTCGTGGAGGCTAAACATTCAAATGTCTGAATAACTTTGACACAAGAGCTGGATAAGGAAGTTGACCCTTGTCCTTCACCATTGCTCTATACATGTGGAACATAATAGTGTGAGGAAGAGAAAAAATTTTCCCAAATTTGATGGCATACATCAGCTTTGCCTCTGAGTTTGAAACATCAGTCTTTGAAGTAGATTTTGGTCTGAGGCAATTAATCACAATCTTGTGAAGCAGAATGTTAAAAGAACTCATCCTCGAGTAGGAAATCTTTCCCTCTGTCATTCTATCCTTAACAAGTTCTAACGTAGCACGAGCAACAGAGACATTGATAGGTTGATATCTCCCTCTCTCAACCCCAATCACATCAGCCAACATATCTACATCCACCACATAGTCCTAATCTCGGACACTAAAAGAGAATCTATTCGCATCTAAGAAACTAAGATTCGAATAGAAATATGTAGTGAGTTCAGCATAGGTTTCTGTAGAGTTAGAACAGAACTGTTCAAGTTGAAGAAGACTAAACTTTTCCCTCAAATTAACGTTCACAGTATCAAGGAATTCAAAATCCACACTCCTAGGTTTATCATCCCACGCTTCAACAACTTAGAGTATAGATCCTTTTGTTCCTTCGATCGAAACAAGTCTGTCCCTCTTTTTCCCGAATTTTTGCCCCAACACCATTCTCGGTTGGGCGATCGTACAACTTGTCATCATCATTCCCATCTATCCGATTCAGCCCTCCAACACGCGAATCACTTGGAATATTAGCAAGGGTTTCTTCTACTGACCCCGCAGGGGCAATTCCCAAATGCTCCATATTTTGTAAGAAGATGTACTCATTACCATACCCTTTGTCCTTAAGGAGCTCATCGATGTAGTTCAATGGAGTACCGATCCTCTTTAAAGCACGGTAAAGCTTATAAGTAAAAGAGGGCTTATGAACTCTTACAAGATCTGCACCTTCGATAATTTTTTCATTTTCTCGATGAGCAACATCCTGTGGACTAGATGGAGGAGATGGACGCTGCTAAGAATGTTGTGGGCTCTACTGCTGACTAGGAGACTCTTCTTCCTCGGTGAGATCAAAATGCGTAGGCTCCTCACGCATTTGCCGTGGTCCCCTGCTTGCAATCCTTAAAGACTTCCTTTCGAAGATTAAACAAGAGAAGAAGACAGGAGTGGAAGATCAATGCTTTTTAGAGTTTTTGTAGTAAAATGAAGAGGAACCGACTGTATATAGGTCAATCGAAGAGAGGCATACTAAACGTCGTAATGGAAAGTAAAAAGATGCCCTTTAAAAAATAACTGCCTTTTTCAAAAATAGATAATTGCCATTTAAAAAAATTAACTCCTTTTGAAAAGGAAAGATTGCACTTGAGAGAAGCAAAAATCAATTATAGATAGATGATCGTACCTTTCCGAGATTTATATGAGACAGAATAAAATAACTTATAGTCAAAAATTTTGTTTGTTTGAGTCTAAGAGTCTCTAGACTTTAACTTCTTCAAACTTCAAGATGTTGAGTCTGGAACGGATAATATCAAATTGATTTTTTTCCAAATGCTTTGCAAATATATCCGCCAGTTGATTCTTTGAGTCAACAAACTGAATCGAAACTTCTCCATTTTGAACATGATCTCTAATGAAGTGATGTCGAATCTCTATATGCTTTGCTCTTGAGTGAAGAATTGGATTTTTGGTGAGATTGATTGCGCTGGTGTTGTCACAGTTAATCTCCGTGCATGAATCTTCAATTCCAAAGTCTCTTAGCTGTTGTTTTATCCACAGAATTTGTGAACAACAACTTCTAAAAGCTACATACTCTGCTTCTGCTGTAGAAAGAGCTACTGTATTTTGCTTCCTTGAAAACCAAGACACTGTCCTACTTCCAAGTAGTTGACAGGTACCCGAGGTGCTCTTTCTATCAACTCTGCAACCGGCTAGATATGCGTTTGAGTATCCAAGAAGAGTAAAGTCTCCCTTCTTAGGATACCAAAGACCGAGGCTCGAAGTTGATGCAATGTATATGATAATACGCTTTGCAGCACTTAGATGAGATTCTTTAGGGTCTGCTTGAAATCTAGCACAAATGCAAACACTAAACAAAATGTCAGGTCTAGAAGCAGTAAGATAAATAAGTGAACCAATGATACTCCTGTATAGCTTATGGTCAACTTTCTTTCCTCCTTCATCTTTATCTATCTTCAAAGAACTTGACATTGGTATATCAGCCTTTTTGCAATTTTCTAGTCCAAAATTTTTAACAAGATCATTAGCATATTTTTCTTGATGAATAAAAGTCCCTTCCTTCAATTGTTTCACTTGAAGTGCAAGAAAGAATGTTAGTTCACCCATCCCGCATAGACTTAGAGAATTTCTTGCACAAACTTTCATTAGAGGATCCAAAAATAATATCATCAACATATATTTGAACAAGCAGAAAACTTTTTCTTTCTCTTTTTGATAAACAGAGTAGTGTCTACTTTACCTTTGACAAAGCCGTTTTGAATTAAAAACTTACTCAGCCTGTCGTACCAAGCTCAAGGTGCTTGCTTTAAACCATATAAGGCATTTTTCAATTTGAATACGAGTCTCCGGGTTTCCTTGGGTTTTTAAACCCAGGTGGTTGTTTCATATAGACTTTGTCATGGATAAATCCATTCAGGAAAGCACTTTTGACGTCCATTTGGAATAAGCTGAAATTCTTATAACAAGCAAAAGCAAGTAATAATCGAATTGCTTCTAACCTTGCTACTGGTGCGTAAGTCTCGTCATAGTCTATCCCTTCTTCTTGCGTATATCCCTTGGCCACGAGTCTTGCTTTGTTTCTAACGACCTTTCCTTTATTGTCCATCTTGTTCCTAAAAACCCATTTAGCTCCAATAATAGATTTACCTTTCGGTTTAGGAGTCAACTCCTAGACATCATTAATGTTGAATTGCTTGAGTTCTTCTTGCATAGCTTCAATCTAACTTTCATCAGATAAAGCTTCTTCTATGCTTTTGGGTTCTATTTCAGAAATAAGAGCCACAGCACTAGACTCTTCGCGCCTTTTGGATCTTGTGCGAATTCCTTCATTAATGTCGCCAATAATGAGATCTTTGGGATGACTAGACTTATGCTTCTAGTTACTGGTTGATTTGTCAGGTTGATGATCACTTCCTTCATTTGAATCTTCAATAACCACTTGTTGCTGGTCTTTCAAAGTCTAAGCTACTTCTTGAGATTTAGACATTGTAGAGTCTGGAGCAGGTTCAGATTCTTCAATATGACTTTGAATAGATTCATTTTGCATAGAATCTTGGAATTTGACATTCATTGATTCCTCCACAGATTGAGTCTTCTTGTTATAGACTTTGTAGGCTTTGCTTGAGATGGAATATCCAAGGAAGATGCCTTCGTCTGATTTTTCTTCAAACTTGCCAACTCGATCACTTGCATTTTTCAATATAAAGCATTTACATCCAAACACATGAATATGAAATAATAGGCTTCTTTTCTTTGAATAACTCATAGGGGGTTTTTTCCAGAATAGGCCTTAGAAAAACTCTATTAATAATATAACATGCTGTTGAAATTGCTTCAGCCCAAAATCGTGAAGAGATGTTACTTTCAATTAAAAGAGTTCTAGCCATTTCTTGAAGCGACCTATTCTTTCTTTCCACAACTCCGTTTTGCTCTGGAGTATATGGAGAGGAGAACACATGCTGAAAACCAGATTCATCACAAAATTTTGTAAAATCTTGATTTTCAAATTCACCTCCATGGTCTGTTCTTATATTTGAAATAACATACCCTTTTTCATTTTGAACATTTTTAGCAAAATTTTCAAAGTAAGAGAAGGTTTCAGACTTACTTGCCAGGAAATATACCCAAGTAAATCGTGAGTAATCATCCACAATTACTAGGCAATATTTCTTACCTCCAATGCTCTGAGTTCTGGTTGGTCCAAAGAGATCTATATGCAGAAGCTGTAGTACACGATTAGTGGAAACTTGATTTATTGGTTTAAAGGAATTTCTTACCTGCTTTCCAAATACGCATGGTGTACATAGATCAGACTTTTGGTATGATAGATTGGGTAAACCACGAACAAGCTTCTTTGCTAAAATTTTGGCTATCTGCTTTATATTGATGTGCCCAAGCTTTCTATGCCATAAGTTCACTTCGTCTTGAATTGAGATTAGACATTGCGATTCATCTTGTTTCACATCCAAGAGGTAGATATTTTCATGTCTTCGACCCATGAATGACTGAGTAGAATCTTTACTGGTTCATGAACATATTCCCTCTTGATACTAAGCAGATTGTAGTTGAGTCCTTCCACTAAGGAAACATTTCTTATTGTGAGATTTCCAATCTTTTCAGTTCCAAATCCCATTATTCTTCCTGTACTGTTTCCTCCAAATGAGACTTTTCCACCATTTACTTGAATGAGCTTTATGAAGCAATTTGAATCTCCTGTCATATGTCTTGAGCATCCACTATCCAGATACCATTTTACCTTTTTCTTGATAGTGACCTACATTTAAAAAAGAGACTCAAACTTTCTTTGGTACCCATATTTTCTTGGGTCCATTTGTGTTAGTATGATATGCGATTTTTGCCCTTACTTTCTTAACAGGTTTCCAAACCATTGGACATTCTTTTTCAAAATGATCTGGACTATTGCACTTTGAACATCTTAGAGCATTGCGACCTACTGGTTTTACAAAGATCTTTTCAAAATGATTTTTGTAAGCATCTTTGTGGGTCTTTGCTTAATTCTTTCCTTCACTTTAGGAAAATCAATTAAAGGAATGGTTTCCAAATCATTCCCAAACCAGATTTATTGAAATAAGGTCTTTGTGCTGAAAGAATTTTCTCAAGTTTCTCAGATCCTATTGAAAATCTTTTTGAAATATTTGATATGTCATTTTTTAAAAATACATTTTCTTTTAAAAAATTATCTTCGCTTTCTTTAAGAGTAGAAACATTCATGTCTAAACATTTCACATTTTCTTTCAAAACATTTTCCCGTTGTTTTAGTGCAGAGTTTTCCATTTTAAGTTCGGAAATCCTTTTAAGAGAAGTCTTAAGACTAAAACACAACTCATCAATGTATTTAGAAACTTCAATAAGGATTTTAAAGTTACGTACCTCAAATTCACTGTCTGAATCTGAGTTTGTCTCGAAGTTTGAATCTGAATCCGATTGTGCCATCAGACATATATTGGCATAATCATCATCACTTTCTTCACACTCTGTATCACTCTAAGTTTCTCCTTTAAGAGCCTTCCGATACTTTTCAGCTTTTCCTTTCTTTTTCCTCATAAGAGGACAGTTGGGTCTGATGTGTCCCTTTTTCTTCCATTCAAAGCAGACTACATCTTTATTTGATTCATCATCCTCAAGACTTAGTCTCGTAGCTTTTGAAAACTCGTTTCTTTGGATTGAATCTTCTTCCTTTTCTCGTTCAGCTTTTTGAATCTTCTTATCATGAGAGCAAGCTCCTCATCATCCATATCGTCTTCGTAATCTATAACATCGAATCATCATTGGATTTTAATGCAATGGATTTCTTAACTTTAGGATCTTCGTCTTCATTGATTCGTTCCACTTCATAAGACCGAAGAGTCCCAACCAACTCATCGACAGATAATGGCATGATTCTTTGTGTCTCTCTTATTGAGGTCTTTATGTGATTCCAATCCTTGGAGAGTCCACGCAGTAGCTTGTTTACCTTCATGGGATCAGAAATTGGTTGACCTTGATTTTCAAGACCATTCATGATTTCTGTAAAACGACTAAACATGTCAGTTATAGATTCTCCTGATTTCATTTTGAAGGCTTCGTATTGACCGAGGAGAATGTTAATTCTCGTCTCTTTCACTCGATCGGTTCCTTCATAGGTAATATGTACTCTATCCCAGACTTCTTTCGCTGTAACATAAGAAGATATTCCGTTATATTCAGTAGGTGACAAAGCACAATATAAAGAATAAATTGCTTTTGCATTAAGAGCTTGTCTCTTCATTATCTCTTCCTGAGTCATTTCACTAGACTCAACAGCTTCTTTTCCTCTCTCTGAGACAGGTGCAGCTTTAGGAATGATTCCTTTTTCTACAACGTCCCATTCCAAAGGATCCTTTGATCTTAGGAACACATTCATCTTGTTTTTCCATATGTTGTAATCATTTCCATCAAAGTAAGGCGGTATGGTATTGCTTTGCCCTTCTACCAGCCCTGGAGCTAACATACTAGCCATGGATCTTTAACTCTGAAGTAAAACACTTCAAACAAAGTGAGTACACAGGCTCTGATACCAATTGATATAGCTAGTATAAGCACCTAGAGGGGGGTGAATAGGTGTAAAAATAATTTCTCGAGATAAGAGAACAATACTAAGCAGACAATAGAAAGGAAGTTCTCCTTTAGTTAACAAAACGAATTATGATCAAAGTAAAGCAGAGAGTAGGCAAGAGAAAATTGAACACAAGGTTTATAGTGGTTCGGCTTATTCCAAGCCTACGTCCACTCTTCCTCACTGACAGCCCACCGGCTGGATTTCACTATGAACAAAAGAGATGTTACAGCAATGTTTTCCCTTGATTCTACAGTGTAGATACTCTACCACACTTCCTCAAGGTATCTCAAAATATAGACTCTCTATTGTGTACAAGAATTCGCTCAGTAAATGAATGGACTAAGAACAAGGAGCTTCAGACTTTGGAATTCTTCTATCGTGCACACACTCGAACAACTGGAACGTCTTCCTTATATACTATTTCATGCCATCATACCCGTTGGCACTTACCAAAGGAATTCTTCCAACATTCCCATTGGACAGAATCAATTAGGAAGATCATTCGAGCTATTTAGCAACATGTTGATAGCCCATCAATCCTGCTCGCCCATACAATCAAGATCTCGGTTTCCATAAGTAGAACCTTCCAAGTATACTTCGCTAATCATCGGATCCTTAATCAATCTTGATTCGAATAAAGAATCCGTTATGTCATATCCAGCCAAGAGATCTTCTCCAGTCGATAAGGTCAAATTCTTAATGAAACACTCAGTTCTGGATATCCTTCTTCAACAGATTAGAAACTGTCAATGAGAATAGACTTTGAGTTTTGAGTTTGACAGTCCGGAGGTCTTCAGACTTTAAATAGTAGAGTCTGCAAATCTTCAGACTAGATTGATGGAAATGTTTTGTCAGCTTCAAAATACTCCAGAAAGATTTCTTCAACACAATTGAGATAATATAAACCCCCAGGATATACAGACCCACTATAATTAATTGGTATCAGAGTGGCATGTTGTTAGGACAAGTGTAAGGTAAGCTAACTGTGGCAACCCTAACGGATCGGGGGCCATGACGGGGGTGCCACACCTAAATCGGCCAGAATCCCTATTGAAGTGCTCAAATCCAAGTCTTGAATCCTAATTTTCATTTGCCCAAAATTTCCTCGTCGAATCTTCGAAATGGAGAGCAGGACTCACAGCAACACATCAATTTCCTCTCACTGAAGCGAAAGAGAAGGCGAGTGTTTCTGTTTTTGTGGGTTACTGAGTCCAAGAAGAACCTCATGGACTCGAATCAATCCTAGGAGAAGATTTTATGGATGCTCCCAATATAAAGAAGCGTCGAAGTGCAAATACTTCAAATGGGTTAATGCGAAGTTCTTTGACTGAGCCACAGAGGTGATATTGGATCTACTTCATAAAAGATAGCAATCTCCATTTGTGTTCGTGGACGACTTGGATGATGTTGACTTAATGTAAGCTCAAGCATCTTCAGCTAAACTTTTCAAGAATGAAGTCTCAATGCAAGCTTGAGCAACTTCAACTAAACCTTTCAAGAATGAAGTTTTAATGATGAAAATTAAATGAAAGTGTTACCAAGCATTTATTATGGTGTTGTTTTGTTGTCTATTGTACTTTATGATGAAATGTAAAGCACTTGAAGATGAGAAAAAGTTTCTTTGATTGCCATAGTTAAAAATGGTGTTGTTTTGGATTAAATGTAGGCTTTTTTCTTTTTGAAAGATGCGAAGAAGTTTGCATTGTTCCACAAGATCATTGTGGCTTTGTTGTTGTTTGTGCTGTCATATCGAGTTACCATATATTAAATTATCATCATCTTTTTTGTTTTGATGCATACCAACATATACACAAGACAAACATGACTGATTACCCGAGTGCCATAAGTTGTATTTAATAATCACTTAAGTGCTAGTCGTGATGAAAAATGATTACTTAAGTGTCAAGTTATTATTAAAGTGATCAGTTAAGTGTCACTTGTAGTTAAAAGTGAACAATTAAGTGCCAAGTTTTTTAGAATATGATCAGTTAAGTGCCAATTTTTTTATGAGTTTTTTCTAAAAATTGCGCTAGCCACCACTATCGGCTATGCCACCAACCATCGCCACTAGCCACATTAGGCGCTCCAGCCACCATCGTGCTGGTGGTGTTGCTGCACAAGGTACTGGTGCAAGCTAAGCCTTGCACTAACTTGCACTAGTACACATGGTGTAAGATATGCAAACTGCACACTTGCACAGGTGCAGCATAAGCCCATAACCCCACCACAAACCCATAATCATCGGGCATCACCACCAGCCACACTAGCACCCCAGCCACCATATTAGCACCCCAACAACAAACTCACTACCACCAAGCATCACCATCCACCACCACCAGCCACACCAGCACTCCAGCTACCACCACAGAATACCAACAGCAGCAGCAGCAAGTGAAAGCAGAATCCATGACAAATAGCAAAATCGACAAGCAACAAGTAAGATCATTCTATTGTTATTGAAATTAAGTCTCACAACATCAATGACAAACTAAAGAGAGAAAAAAAAAAAAGATAACCATCCATAGCAAGTGTTATTATAACGTTTACATAACTGTTTTGACTCCTAAGCTCCACAAATCCTATCACATCACATCTCATCAATCAATAAGCATGACACCCCCTATTCGTGCTCATTTTGATAGCCCTTTCACTTGATTTATAATTCTTACACTCTTTCTAACTGACGTGCAACTTCTTCTTCAACCTTCTCAGTATCCACTGACTCAGATGGAGCTATAAATGTCCCAGGCCGAATTGATTCAAAAGGAGTTGCAACTAGGTTCTTCCTCTTCTTTCTTGTTGGCGCAGTTGATTTTTTTTTTTTTTTTTTTTTTTTTTTTTTTTTTTTTTGTGCAACCGTTGATTCTTATGTTGGGCCTAAGATAAAACCTCTGAACTTCTCCCAAACCTCTGAACTTCTCCCAAACCTCTGAACTTCCCCCAAGCTACAAAAAGACAATAAATTGTCAGCAAAAGTCTATAGTATAAATTAAATTAAATGCAGCCAATAAAACTTACATTCAAAATAACTGTTCCAAGACAATCATCTCGTATAAAGGTCATAGCCATATTATCTTAACCTCTTCCTTAGTACCCCTCTTGTTTGAACAGGGGCGTCACTTTTTGGAACTTGTGATTTGTTGGCTCTTTTTCTTGCCTGTGATTTCTTGGGCCCTTCAGCTATAGTCGGGGCTTCTTCAACCAATTCTTCATCTGGGCGTCTTCTAGATGGCCTTTGTGTAGCTGCCCCTTCACCTGGCCTTCTTCTAGTTGTCCTTCTGTGTAGCTCTTCAACTTCAGTGACACCTCCTTCTGTTGGGCCTTCTGGTGGTACTTATGGTTCCTTTTGTAGTGATTTTGATTCTTTTGGTGGCCCCTATGGTGACCCTTGAGGTGGCTCTTGTGATGGCCCTTCAATTGGCAGTTGACTTCCAACTTGCTTTCTTCGAACCTAAGAAAGAGGCAAAAGACACCATAAATATAACATCGGGCCATATAATAATGTAAATAAAATGAAAAACTGAATACAAATGGTTGAATTTACCATTGGATATTTCTTTCACTGCTGAAGAATAGTTGACGAATCGGGCTGTGATGCTACTTGGGCCAATTCTTCAGTTGGTTGTGATGTGCTTGGGTCAATCCTTCGCTTAGCCGTGATGCTGCTTGGGCCAATCCTTCAGCTGGTCGTGATGCTCCTTGGGCCAATCCTTCAACTGGTCGTCTTTTACCTTGCCTTCTTCAAACAGACTGTTCAATTTCATGACTTACTAGAGTTCTTCTTGTGACCTAATAGACCCATTACATATAAGGCCAAAAAGGATATTATGTACATTTTTATGATAAATGACAAAGCAACATAAACATAAAATAAATTTCATGACTTATCGGAGTTCTGGTTGTCGACTGAAGAATAGTCGACTCACTTGGCCCTGCTGTTTGCATTTCTCCAACTGTCTCTTCACTAGGCCTTTCATCTTGCCTCAACGGTTGTTATTGCTTCCTCAATTGACAACCTTTAATATTATGGCTTGTTAGGCGACAATAAGAGCACACTATCTTTGCACCCTGCCTGCACATTCTTTGCTGATCCGAGACCTCTCCATCCGCCATTCTTCGTCTTTGTTTTGGCCTTCCAATTTTCATCTTCAATGGCAAAGGTTGAGGTGCTTCATGATCCGTGGGCTCCCAAAACTTGCTACTTCTAATTGCCTGCATCGTGAACTTATAAGAAGCAAGGTATTTTGATTTATGGTACCAATCATCGATGTAATCATCTATATTGTCGCCTTTCAACTAGATGGCACATATGGCATGTGCACATGAAATTCCACTTACTTGCCATACTCTACATGAACACTTCCTACTTCCTAGATTGACAACATACTTATCAGCACCCTTCATTATCTCATATCCATCATCTCCATTCCAAATGGGATAACAATGCATACTTGTAGTCAAGTTCTTATCCAATTTCTTGGCAATCCTAGGACCATATTGTCTAGTCCACTTTGCAGCCTCATCTCTTTGTTTCTGCAACCGAGTCATAACCGCAACTCATATATCTTCAAGCATTGAGATGACTGGTTTACATCTGGCATCTATTATCTTCGAATTAAATACTTCACAAATGTTGTTGTCGACGTTATCACACTTGAACTCCTCACTGAAGAATGCGCTACACCAATGCTTCGATTCTAGTTGAAATAGGGTAGCACAACCTTCCTTTATCAATTGAAGCAGTCCTTTTTTGGCTATCCTAAAGTCAGCCATGTTTGCACTCTTTGCTAATTGCCAAAATTACAACTGCAACTTATCCCCTTTGTAGGTCTTTGCCCAATTTTTGTATATGTGCCGCGCACACATTCGATGTTTAGCATGGGGCAACAACTCAGCTACTGCCGGAACTAATCCCTGCAACAATTTAAAATAAGAAATGTGAGCTAATTACATGTTCATATTACAAAACAAACTATTGACTAAATTTTTCAAAAAGCAAGCATTACCTTTTGTTGGTCGCTCATGAATGCCCATCCTTCCCCGTTTGTTATCTCCAAGTCAGCCATCAGATTTTCTAAGAACCAAGACCAATTGCCCCTGTTCTCAATCTTTACAACAACCCAAGCTAGTGGGAACATTTGGTTATCCACATCTCGTCCAACCGCCACCAACAATTCTCCCTTGCACAAGGCCTTCAAGAAATAGCCGTCCAATCCTATAATCCATCTACAACCAGCTAAAAATCCCCGTTTGCATGCATCAAAGCACACGTAGAACATATCGAACTTAGTCCCATGATCAGGAATCAGTCTCTCAACAACCTCTACATACACTCTACTTGTAGGGTTTTGCAGCCTACACTCCCAAGCATACTCCAACACTTGCCCATATTCCTGAACATACTGACCAATAAGGACGTGCATACCCCCATAGTGCCTTAACTTTGGCCAAAGGGACACTTAAGTGCCATAACTTACAAAAGGTACACTTAAGTGCCAAAATTGAGTAAAAGAGATCACTTGAGTGCCTATCCGGCCAAAATCCAGCCAAAACGTTGACGTGGCATTTTTCCAACAAACCGAGCCCAAAACAACGCCGTTTTGCACGCCTACGTGGCCAAAACGGTGTCGTTTTGGGCCGACGTGGTAAAAATAAATAAATTAAATTAAATTTAGTTAAAATATTTAAAAATAATAATTTTAAAATTAAATTAAGTTGAAATATTTAAAATTTAATAATTTAAAATTTAAAAAATTTAAAAAAAATTATAAAAAAGAAAAAGGAA
The DNA here is from genome assembly GCA_017140395.1 of Eucalyptus lansdowneana. Lineage (NCBI taxonomy): Eukaryota > Viridiplantae > Streptophyta > Magnoliopsida > Myrtales > Myrtaceae > Eucalyptus > Eucalyptus lansdowneana. Next base: position 5,619,877 of record CM029483.1, on the reverse strand, counting down.
AGGGGGAGGCGGCCGAGGATTAGCCTCGCCCGCCACCGCCGCTGGGAAGGGTCGGCGACGGCAGGGGGAGGGTCGGCCGAGGTCACTGGGCCTTGGCCAGGGGTCGGCGACCCCAGCCGACCGGCGGCGAGGGCTCGCGAGCCCTCACTAGATCTGGGCGAGGGTCGCAACCCTCCCCAGATCTGTGGCAAGGGTCGGTGGCTCGACCGGGCGAGGGTCGACTAAATTTTTAATATTTCAACTAAATTTAATTTTTAATTTAATTTATATTTTTTTTACCACGTCAGCCAAAAACGATGCCGTGTTGACCACATCAGCGTGCAAAACGATGTTGTTTTGGGCGCGCTTTGCCGGAAAAATGCCACGTCGGCGTTTTGGTTAGACTTTGGCTAGAGTGGCACTCAAGTGATCCGTTTTAGTTCGAATGTGGCACTTAAGTGTACCTTCGTAAGTTATGGCATTAAGTGTCCCTTTGGCCAAAGTTATGGCACTTGAAGCTTTCTTTTGCCAACTAATAAGTATCTTTATCACCTTTTGCTTTGCTCTTTTGCACTGAGTCCTAGATACATTGATGCATACACGCTCCTTCACCAACATCCTAAAGTTAGTAATTTTCATCTTGGGCATCAGCTTGATCAAATCGAAGAAGTGCTTGGACAACCATGCACTTATTACCCTTTTGTTTTGAAAATTAACGGAACAAGTGTGTTCCTCTTGGTAGGCTCTAATCTGGAAAAACCCACTCCTCTTGACAAATGCGCCGTAAATCTTCCATGGACAATTTTGCTGCGAACACCTAGTTCTTACAAAGTTCTTAGTGTTTCTAATGAAATCAATATTTTTGTGTGCAACAATGGAGTTCTTCAATATAGCTTCCCTAAATTGTATCGCATCATGGAATTTCATACGTACTGACAAAGTAGAAGAGGCAATGGATGGATCATAGGAATGAAAGTTACTTTTCCTTCTATGAACAGCTCGTTGATCTTCTTCAAGTTCGTCCTGGGAAGTAGCAGTGTCGATGCTTTCTTCATAATCTGTCTCCTGGCCAGTAGCACCAACATCTGCAGGGCCTTCATCTCTGTTTGTAACTTCATCAGCTACCTGTAAAGTTGCAAATATATCTGACAAAAAGTCCCTTCGTTTTGTCCTTGATTGTGTAAGCTCCCCATCATCGTCGTCACTTAAGATTAATAAATTTTCAGCAGCCAACCCTTCATCATCATCGTCGTCATCACCATCACGGGATTCAGCTACTTCCCAATCTAATTCAGTGATGGTGACATCACTTATGTCACAATCACTCCGGTGAATAGCATCTGCGCCCCTCTCCTCCCCATCCTGTCCATCATGCCTTGCTTCATCCCTAACCTCAGTACTAGCTTGAATACCATCTCCTCCTTCTCCTAGTTGGGTGCTATCTTTGTCATCATCTTCGTCCTCACTATCACTATTGTATTCAACAAATACTTTCGCCTCTTTGCCATAAAGATAATGATATAGGACATCCCTAAAACCATTAGCATCTTTCAAAACTCTCAAACCATCTCTCAAGCCTTTCCCAGGAACACAATACAGCAACTTTTGTACTTTACAAGGCAAATATGTCACTATATCCCCTAACAAATCCAATATAAGATGTCTACTTTATATCTACAAAGATAGTACCCTCATTCCCCCCCTCACACTCCCACTAATCCTCCCCAATCGCAAAATCCCCACCGTAGTAAACGATGACAGCAACATAGTCCTTATCATGAGCCATTTCTACAACAAAAGAGGAAAAATATACAAGTAACTTTTGGGACCACATTCACAGAGGATAACAGACAATTGCATGTGGAGGTCCCTACACTCTTTATTTAAGACAATAAGAAAGAGGGAAGATGCATAAGTCAAATGACAGCTGTAGTATTCTTACCTTTACCAAAGAAAAAAAAAATGACAGCTGTAGCTTGAAAAGAGGCCTTAGGACAAATAGAGATGGGGACCCGACAACTACTTTGATTATGTCGTCGCATTCCTTTAAAATATGGAGAGACCCCCCAGATAAGCATGGGTTCTCATGATACCAATTTCAACAATGCAATTTATTAAAAAAATACCCAGAAGTCCCCATTTCCACGATAATAAGAGATTCGATTCAGACATGTCCAAGGTCCAATAGTCCGAACCCTAACAATCACCAATCACCATCACACATTTCACATCCGACCACTACAAATTACTTTCACACATTACAATTCAACATTTGAGCCCTAAATCACACATCACAGTACCTACCACCACATTTGAGCCTTAATTTTCCCCCCACCGAGCCCTACATAGAGCCCTACATTTCGAGGCCGATCCTAAACTGTCAATTCGAACCCCCCAATAGGGTTCTAGCACCACATCTGAGCCGTAAATCTCACATCAATACCATCCAAACCAAAGCTTTCCTAGCCGAGCCCTAATAAATGAGTGGAAGCCTTAATTTCACCATAGGGGAGAGGAAGAAGAGAAAAAACTTGAGCAATTCGACGATGACGAGCGAAAACGGCGAGCGACGAAGGTGAGCGACAATGGTGAGCAATGACCTGCGAACGGCGACCTGCAAATGGCGAGCTATGAACGGCGATGGAGAGGAAGTCAGATCTGGTGTGAACCGATGGACGAATGGTTAAAACCCAAATAAGCTAAACGACGTCGTTTAGCTCTAAAGAAAAACGACATCGTTTAGTTTGGCCAAAGGCATAGTGGATGGGGTGACGCGTTTTCCTCCTCAACATATGCTTTTTTCTTTTTTACAAAATTGCCACGTCGATTAAGCATGTCATCAGAAAATGCCACGTCTGCATTTTGGCCGGTTTTTGGCCGGATTGGCACTTAAGTGTTCCATTTTACTCCAATATTGACACTTACGTGTACCTTTTCAAAGTTATGACACTTAAGTGTCTCTCCGTGCCAAGTTTTGGCACTCCAGGTGTCCCAAACTCGATTGATTTGGATAGGTTTATTGACTTTTACTTTGTTTCTTCTTAGCTTCCTCTACACGCCCCTCGTCCGTCCCTTCCTTCTTCAAGCATCGGTTTCTCTTTGATTTTCTTTCATTGCCGCCTCTGTTCGTTTTTCCTTTTTCATTCGAATAGCCTTCCCCACACCCATTTCCCCTACAAGTTAATTCTCTTATTTTAATCTACCGAAGCACCACTCACCTTCTCCACCATCGTCCATGGCCGTTTGTCGACAATCCTGCCCCCACCATCTTTGGTCAACACTGCTCTCCATGAAGCCTTTCTTTAACCGAAGCCTCCACCATCCAGCAGAGTCCATCGAAGCTGCCAACGCCACCTCACCGAAGCCATTTCCATCAGTCTTCTTCCTTGTTGTTAACACCAGCTCACTCGAAGACCCCGAAGCTACTCCCTCGCTGTTACAACCCCACCGAATCAACCACAGGAAGCCATGAACAGAATTAATTTTCCAGCCCTTGGCTATGAGTTGCGGGCCAATTTTTGGGCCCGATCCGTGCCCCATTGGCGTCGCCGTTTTAGGATTTGTCGATCCTTGTCGTGTCCCTGCCGTTTTGATCCAAGTGGATCGCGAATCAAGTCAGTTATCTCACCAAACCTCGATTAGTAGGTTAATTATGCTTAGAGATTAATTAGATTAAGTTAATTAAGGTTTAGGTGGTTAGTTAGATTAGATTAGTTATTTAAATATCCTATTTTACATGTTAGGTTGTTAAATTAAGTTAATTAAGGCCTAGGTAGATTGTAATAATTATCTAGATTGGTTCAGAAATTTTCTAGGACCGTCTCGGTATTTAATTGGACAATTTCAGCCTAGGTTAGCTATTTTGGTATTTAAATTTATTTATTTAATTAATTTTGGTAATTATTTAATTATTAAATATTTTCCATAACTTAGACCGGGATAGTCGGTGACCGAATTTCATGCCGATTGCAATGGTGTGTTCGATTTCACAATTGGATATTAATTGGTGCAAATGGAGTGCTAATTGGATTTTTGAGAACTTATTCCAAAAATTGTGAATTTCAATATTTATTCAGAAATTCCTGGGTGTCAGGTTTTAACACCAAAAATAGTTTTATGTACTATATAAAATAGTGGAATTTTTAAATTAAAGGATATCAACTTTTCGAGTTTGAATCGACCGTGTATCCACACACGACTATTTTCACCAGGTGTTTTTAATATGAAGAAAATAGGCTAGGATCACTATTTTAATGGAGACATTTGAGTGAAATGTACGGTGTCTTGGGCTGAGGTTGATTGATCGTGTGTTGGTTAATGAGAACCTGTCTCGAGCTTTTCAGTCAGACATTGCCCTACATGGGATATCCATTCTTTGGTTCGCGGGTCACTGTAGATTCTGGACCTACACCCCTTCGGGGAAGCCGTCTATTAAGATATGGACATCGCCGTGCTTAATGGTGGTGAGACAACGCCTGGCTACGCCAAAAGGACACCAAACTTATGAGTAGGTGACTCGGGTCGTAGTAGATTCTAGACCTACATCCCTTTTGGGGAAGTCGTCTATTAAGATATAGACGTTGTCATGCTCAATGGCAGTAAGGCGATACCTGGTCGTGCCAGTAGACACTGAACCTATGAATAGGTGGTGCCCTTAAAGGGAAATTATTAACAATTAGAACGCATGCATGATTGATTGAGTTAATAAGACATTTCAATTATTGTGTGCATTAATTATATGCATTTAAGATATGAACTGTGCTGACGTGTAGGAAGAAACTGAGGTGAGGTAAGTTCCCTATTCTAATTGTGTGGTTATGTGGCTAGAGCGCCCTGAGGCGTATTTACTTCATAATAGGGGTTTAGGGAGTGGATTTACTGAAACATTGTCTAACCGGTTATTGTATAACCATTTTCATGTCCTTAGAAGCTGTTGGTAGAGGACCGAAGTCCTGGAGTCGGTGAAGGTGAAGTCTGAAAGATCGTCGTCTGTGTCCTACTAATGTGTTGTAGGATAGTTTCTTTTGAGAGTCGATCATTTTGTAGACTTTTACCTAGGCTCCTTTTGTATATAAACTTAGTTGTTTATAAAAGTGTGCCTTCGTGAAATGTTGCCCTACTTTCCTATCCCATGTTGTTTGTTGTCAGGGGATTATTGTTTCGCTTCCGCATGTGCATTAAAAATGAAAGGGTCGGTGACTAGTCCTGGGAAGTTGCATTTGAATCAACTGCAATGGGATGTGCATGTTCTCGAGAGTCACGGCATGACATCACGCATCAACCATGGACTATGAACATATATAAATATAAGGACTACTTCTAATGAACACATGCAAAACATTACCATTAATATTAAACAACATCATATGGAACAAGCACATCCAATAATATCACAAGATCTCAAAATAACTCATCCTAAGTTATAACATAACAAGATTTCATATTAGAACAATGCTTTCTCAAACTCAAATTCAAGTATGAACATCAACCAGTCATTTCGAATAATAATATCAAATCAAGCAACCTTAGCAATAACTAAACCTTTCTTGTCTACCTCAAACCTCATAATCCAAGCACTCATGATCAAATCATACAAAATCAACCCATGGTTCTAACCTTTCTAGGATAATTTGATCCTACTCCTAATACAAGTAACTAAATCCAAGCAACGTAACACAACGGCCTAGCCAGCGTTTAGGGGATTCACTTACAAACAACCAAGACAAGGATGAGGGGTGGTCGGTGGTGCTGGACGGTGGACAGCAAGGTGGCAACGAGACAGTGCGAAGATGACGGTGCAGCGGCGGTAGGAAGGCAGCAAATCAAAGGAAAAGAGAGAAAGAAAGAGAGAGAGAGTGGCAAGGGGGAGAAAGGGAGAGAAGTGGATCTTCAAAGCATCAAATGCAAGGCTTTTTATAGAACTATTCTCATGATGGCTTCTTGGCTTGGAGAGCAAGAGTGAATCTCCACCATACACTTGCCTAAACTTGGGGAGCACACAATGGACTAAACTTGGAGAGCACGCAATTGACTAACTTGGGGAGCAAGGAGCAATCTTGGCCATCCAATAGTCGAAGCTTGGGGAGCAAGGGTTGATCTCAACCATGCAATTGCCTAGGCTTGTCCTCCAAGCTTGGGCGTGTGGCCCTCCCCCTCCAATGTAAAGAACAGTTTTGAGTAACTTTTGAAATAAATGTCATTACCTTATCAAACGGATTCGAAAAATTATGAAAGTTTAATATGTCGTAGAAAAGATCTTAAATAAAATTTTTTATGCAGAGAGCCAAGCCTAAATTGTTTTGTATAAAGAGCAGAAAATCACCAGAGACAACCCAACATTTCGTCCATTGGACAGAGTCAACAACCACAGAAGAAAATTCATTTCGACATTCAAATATTCATAAAACACTTTGAAATTTTAGTATGTTCTATAAATGGATGTTATCTAAAACTTTTTTGAAGAAAGAATGTTCATATTACAAAGGGAAAATTTTATAGAAAATCGAGAAGACAAACAGGTCACCGTTTTTACTGTACTAGGCAGTTTTCACACGGTAAAAGAATAGGCTTTCGTACCAACCATTTTACCTCAGAAAAATATGAAATTAAAGTATGTTATACATCAAGATGTTTTGAACAACTTTCATCAGAAAGTTTCTCCAAATTCGAACCACAAGAAGCTCTATAAAATCGGAAAACAATGAGGATCCAGGATTTTCGAAAAATGGAATCAAAGTAGACTTTAAGAAACTAAAGGTGGCAAGTCTTCTTGCAAGACCAAAGTCTTGGTCTCTTGTAATCATTGCTTCTAGAGGACATTAATGAACCAAGACTTTGAAGACAAGCCTAAAATTAGACTTCTAGAGGCTAGGTTAGCATTCACACGAATTACTATTCACAGGATTAAACGTTGGTTAAACCGATTAGGGGCGTTTCCTAATTATCCACAAAGGATACCCATAACCGGACCAAGGTTCATGGCTAAATTTGATTGGAAATGGCTTTAACGGAGCCTATATGAATTAAAGGGATCTCTTGGGGTATTGCTTGCACAACCCATGGTTGATTCCAAACCAATCCATGTTTGAGCCTAATCGATCCATGGATAATCCTTGGTTGTCATGTAACCGAGCGGGAATCGATTTACCTACTTTGGTCCACAGTCACATAGAATCAATTTAGGGTCATTCGGGATTAGTATAATAACCGTGTGGAATCACCTGCAATCTGGCTATATATATACTTAGGCTGAATCGATCTATAATGATTCATTCATTGATCCGTGCCGGTGTAAGGTCATCTCACATCGATTCTTATGGTCGAGCTATCGTTCCATGGTCGAGTACTCTAGTTGAGTGCATTTCTCGATCCACAATTACCTCTCCCAATTAGATAGTTGACTTATAAATGATACTTAAATCAATCCATAGTCTATTTCCGTTAAAGGCACATCGAAGTATAACATTCATCGAGTCTAGGATAGGGGTCAAATTCGAGGATGTCACACAAATAGTTATAGTGATTCAACTTTTGCAAGCCTACGTCCATTATCCCGCACTAACAGCCAATTGGCTAGATTTTTACTAGATCAATTTGTTAGAAATTGTGAGATCTGAGTATCAAATACTCAAGCTTGTGTGAATAATTATTCATACACTCTCAACCTCTAAAAGATTATAGAGTATAGCTCTTCAGTTCCTTTCACTTGGGAATTTGAATGAATGAAAAACACTTCTCGATTTGAATATAGACAAATTTGAATGAACGAAAAACACTAAGAACTTGGGAATTATAGACTTCAAAATTTAAGCTCTTTTGTTCCTTTCACTTCTCGATTTCTTATATAAACCTTTATATACAAGCTGACCGTTGGACATTTCCTTAGAGATTTGCTCAGCCAATTTTCCCATTGGTCTTGAATATTCTCAAAAAGATCTAATAGCTTCAAGGTTGCCAAGATGAAAGTCTCTCTTTGATTCTGCCGCTCATGCAGCGGATGGAGTTTCCTTAAGTAGAGTGCTTCACTTGGAAAGAGTATTTCACCCTTAGTAAATTGATTCATCCATGATTCGCTAAAATCTATCTTAAAGATTGAATTTGATATTCATTCCTTCTTGGATAAGTCTTTTAATTATAAAAAGAAATCCATCAAATATTTGGCTGTGGCACGAGGATTTTCTTCCTGAACAATATTTTGATCATCAAATATCAAATATATGAAATACTTCAAAACTTAGATTTTGTGAGTCTGATGAGTAACGTGGTGTTCATCAGAGTTTCCACCCTGGAAAATCTTTTCATCTGAATCAAAAAAAGTTTTGTTAATCATCAAAATTAGTAAGGGAATTTTCCTCAACATTGATTTCGTCATCATACCTATTATGATCATTTTTTTTATCTTTTCGAAACGGACACCACTTCTTTACTTCGCTTCGAAATCTTGACGCCATCTTCATCCATTCAGTCGTGCGATATCCACTACATTCTCATAGGATATCTATTATTTTAATAGCAAATGGAGCATATGGAAACATAAATCACAGATATAGAATTGCATGTAGAACTAAATATTTTATTAATTAGTCCATACCTATTGAAACATAGCGTCCATCGTAATATAAACCAGCAACTAACATCATTATTACGTAAACATAAAAGATGTACGATTTATTGAAACATTTATGTCGTACCCAATCGTAAATTTGCTAGTGAAGACTTTGCAATTTAGACGCTTGTCGGTCTTCCTGGTTTATATAGATGATATCTCTCATAAGAGATGCCCCATTCATGTTTGTAGAAACAACCGAAATGAGCCATCAACAGCCAAACAAAGGCGAGAAGCTCTCCACCCTTTCTCAGTGCCTTCACATGTGCCACTCCCTTAATATGAGTTGCTGCATATGACAGCATCTCAACCCACACTCCGCTCATCACCTCCCACTTCTTTTCTTCGAGTGTATGCATCTTTTGAGCCAAATCGATTCCCACACGGAGTGCGGATTTCGAATCGTTTTCGAAAGAAGCCTCATACAATATCTCACATAGCCTCTTTAGATTGTTGGTCTTTTGACGGATGAGGGTCCATATCTCGAACAACATCTCCGCTGCTGTCATTTGGGCAGAGCCTGCCACATTGGACGTCACATCTGGATTATTAAGTAAAAGATAGAACATGTAATCTGAGAGGATCTTGCTGAATTCCCTTTCATCATTTTTGGCTGTGTGTTGGTCATTGTTGTACCAGATTTCAGTAGCAACATGCCATGTTAAAACACTGAAGTCGTAATTAGCCTCAGTTACATACTCCAAAAGATAGTTGCAAGTTAGTTTCTCATTGCTATTCTTGAGAAACAAATCACCTCTAGCCTCAAATATCTTCCTTACCATATCCGGACCATCCGCTTTCAAAGATTTATCCCTTACCTCCTTAAAGATAAAGACCCACAGCTTGTCAATAAAGGGATTCTCAGACACGTACTTTGTTTGCGCAATCATTGATGCTCCATCATACGTAAAATCCCCCGGACCACCACCTCTAGGAATTGACTGGCCAGCTTCACGGAAACGGGAGACCATATTCGTAGCCATACGGAATGGAAAAATGCAAATATGAGAAAAAGCGATGATCCGCTGGTACCGATTGTGCTGAATTATCTTTCTCGAATTCTCCTGCAAGTACTCGGAGAAAAGATTGCAAGCAAAGATAGATTCTGACCACCTTCGAAATATTAATGGTGTATCTGAGGCCATGTAAGTAACATTGGCGTTAGACTTGACTTTACAAGTTGCAAATCGAGGCTTCCTTAGTTTATCCATGGATTGCACCAACTTGTAGAGAAATGAATATTGTTGAGACGAAGCTTTGTAGCTGCATTGGATTCCGGCAACAGTCCAATCGGAGAAAACGAGCATGAACAGAGCTATCATATCAAGAGCAATCCCTCCTAAAAGAAGGCTATAAGTAATTTTCACATCGCATTGGGAGAATCGATGCTTCTTCAAGTGATTGAACATGACAAAAGCAATTGCAACAAGAGCGAAGGCTATAAAACGGAAAATATAGCTCAACTTGGATCGTATGGCCAACACTTTTGTATAAAGCATCTCATAAATGAATTGGAGTTCGACGGATATTACCCTCAACGCATCCATCGCGGAAACTTCACGGAAATATTGGCAGCTCATTTGCCGTTCTTCATTTGTGAACATGAGATCTCCAAGGAAGACCTTAAAGATTTGAAAAAAGTAGTAAGCATGTTTCACCACAATACTCTCAGGAAGCTTTGCTGCTTCTTCACCAGAATGTCCATCCATTGAAACATTGAGTTCTTTAAGAAACTCGTCATTTGCAACATGAAAACGATTGCTCTGCGAGAGCACTGCAACCCTGAGCCTCGGAAGGCTCGAGAGATAAAGTGCCAGTATCCTCTCCACATTTTTAATTACTGCAGCCAGAAACACTAACACTGTTGGAATCACTAGCAATTTGTCATTGGTAAATATCTGCACAAAGATATAGATGTCAACACCAACTAGGAAGATGAGACCAAGCAAGTGCCGTTGCCAAAGCAAACTATCCTCTAAAGCGAAGGCAGTAATGGTGTCTGGACCACCAAGATGTAACAAGAGAAATGAGGACCAAAAAGCCAAAAGTGCTCTGTCTATTTCAGCTGCATGGGCAAACGAATTGTCTTGATTGTGAGAGATGAGCCCAATCGTGAATGCAACTACTGGGTCAGCCAACACATAGGCCGACCACAAGAGGAACTTGATTAGGCGATTTGCTGTTTTTTTTCTAGTGGGTGCAACTAGAATGAGAAAGACTTGTAGCGAGAGGCTTAGAATGACGGAACTTCGGATTTTCCATTGCTTCCACAAATCTGAAATGAAGCTGGAGCTTAACGTCATGTTTTTCCTTAGTTTGAATTTTATGGCTCCTCGAGGGTTTATATGCATAAAAGACAGTGCTTTGCAGACTTTATAAGGAGGCTTTTGGGTTGGGGGGAAGCTTGGGCGGATGAAGCATCGCGTGCAGAGCACTCCCCCCACTTTGCATCTGCTCCAGCGAGTGGTGTGAGTAGCGTACTTAGATTCCTGGACAAGAATCTATATTAGTGGCCTTGTATTGTTGTTTTCCGTTTTTCCACCGTTAGATAACTTAATATTTTTATTCTACCGTGGTCATGAAAACAAGATATTTGCATATCATTTTTTGTCGTTTGAAGCTTGACTTTGGATGGACAGTTCAAGTCGTGTAAAATTCCATCCTAACTTCTTCTTTTTTTAAATTAAAGTAGTTTTTATTTGGTACCTGACATTAATCCTCTCTTACCTTTAAATTGGTGTCCCCTGGATCGGGAAATATTTATTATTCAATACCGAGCATCTTCAACTCCTTCATGAAAAATGTTTATCTAACATTTAAAAAACTCGTCACGAGTAGATCTACCTTAAATTATTATGAGCTTACGAGTACCCTACTAATCGCATGTCTCCTATTAAGACTCGAGCCAAAGCTTCAAAAAGATCTGAAGCGAGAAGTCCAGTATTACGAAGTCTTGGATGTTCCACTTATTTTCTGAATTTGAAACACTACTATATCCCAAGTTTTTGCATAATTGGAATTTGATCGCTCCCCTTTAATCTAATTTCAATTACGACAAAACATATTGGAGGAATAGTGGAGAATGTACATATATATGTTTTTTCAGATGATCCCTTATTTGTTTATCCAAAGACATCATGCAAAAATTCTAGAAGGTAAAAGAATTGTCGACTAATCATTCCTCGGGTAAAATGACGTTCAGGATAGATCAAATTTTACATAGTTTAACCACTATTGTGTTATATTAAATGTTTACATTGGGTCGTGTGTCCACAAAAGTGGGAGACGCCATTAGATTATTAATTGTTAAACCCATCCATTATGATCTTAATATCACGTGGATGACAAATGCCAAAGCCAAATTGGAGTTAATGTGATTTCTTAATTTTTAATTTGCTATGATCACTAAACTTTAATTCAATGTGTAGTATCATCCTTGAACCTTTAATTTGTTCAATATGATCTATAAACTCTTAGTACATATTCAATCTAATTCCTGAATTATATGAAAATATTCACAAACTTTTGATATATTTTTGGTAGCTTCCCTGTTTTTTTTAAACTCAGACCCCAAGCAATGTTCCTTTCTTTCGTCTTTTTTTTTTTTTTTTTGGCGAAGACACCAGAATGTTTTTGACTTGCCCATGATTCGTGAGCCACGTTTTTTTTCTTCTTTTGAAATTTTTTCTGAAGTTTGCGAGTCACATTGGGTCAACACTTGCACTAATGGGGTGCGAATGAGCTTAACCAATCTTAACCGTCGAATTACGTAAGTTCCATGTCGGGTCCACATAACTCGACGAGTGGGATGCGATCTCATCATCGATTGCTTCTCGCATTGCGGATTTTGTCCACCGCGCTGATGGACTTGGCAACAACCCCTTCTCTTTGAGCAAGCAAACCTTATCCCTGGGAAGTTACTTTGCTTGCATAGGGCCCGCTCTTTGTCTTCTCTATCATTCTCTGTTTTCAAATTTATTTCGTCTCCATGTGAATCTCTTTTTCAAGAGAATTTACTTAGAACGCTTGTCAATATTCGACATTATTTCCCTGCAAAATTCAGGAAAATTATCATAAATATCCTTAACCTATTGTACGAATTTCAACTTAATACTAAACTTTTAAATTTAACTATTTTTTTCTTAAATCTTATGACAATTTATCAATGTAGTCCTTTTAGTCAATTTTGATTAGAATTCAATGACCTGGATGTTGGTCATCTCACATAGCAAAGTCAGCGTTGACATGGAAAATTTTTATGATTTCTTATGAAGTTTCCATACTTTTTTTCTTTTTCCTATTATGACCGATGAGGGTCGCACGGGCCTTAGCAATGGCTAGTGACCCTCATCGGCCACTAAGTGAGAGCTTGCAAGCCCTTGTCAGCTACTAGCGAGGGTCACATCCCTCTCTTGCGATCGACAAGGGCTTTGAGTGTCACATCCCGATCTTTCAAGCCCGTGTCCATCCCTGCTTGGTCGATATAATAGCGATGTCCCAGGACGTATCATCGACCCATTGATTTTAAATACACATGTGGAAGCTGCTAAATAAATCCCCAGCCAATAAAATAATGGGATAGGAAAGCAGTGCCATAAAATACTTATGGGGCACCTTTTCCGGTTCGCCCACATCAACCCAGATGGTGGATTTCACTAGTACATATTCCAATCCTTCAGGATGGGGGTGTATCGGAATATGATAACCTATTTCTGTGATTTCCTCTAGTATACCAAAATGCTCAGGAAGAGTTGGAGGTTCTGCTATCTATGGACCTCAAATGTTATCCCACGACAGGGTGAGACGACGTCTCAGCAAGTTCTACCCCCTAAGACCCGATTAAGAAGAAAATTACGCCCTAAGGGCTGCCTAAGAACAATAAGGCGTTAGAGAACTTACCTTGGCCTCAGTTCTTCCCTACAAGTCAGTTCAAATAATAATTACTGACAATTATATCACTCAATCAAATCAAATCGAATCATCGATCAATCAACCCAGTCGATTATATGTCATCACGACCATCTCTTGGTCAACACATTCAATACTATCTATGAATCCGATCAAAATTCAAGACTCCTCATTGAAATTAAAATATAGATAGTATATTATCATATCTCTAGATGACATATAGAGTCATCGAGCGGGTATGCATAACGTTCTATCTCCAAGACGACATATAGAGTCATTGAGCCGTTATAACATACCATGCATAACATTCTATCTCCAAGATGACATATAGAGTCATCGAGCTATTATAGCACATCGTTCTTTCTCTAAGACGACATTAGTCACCAAGTTGACATGCATAACATCCTATCTCCAAGACAACATATAGAGTCATCGAGCCGTTATAACATATCGATCCTTCTCTAAGATGATAGGAGAGTCATCGACCTATAATGGTATAACGTCGATTCTCCGAGATGACATACGAATCATCGAGCCGTTATAATGTTATTCAAGATACAATCCATTTACTCTTTTTATCATACTGATAAAAGTACACGCGTGGGTACACGGCCGACCTTAGCCAAATTACAAGGCTTTCACTTTTGAACCTCCCACTATTTTTAGCAGTCCCAAAATAGATTTTTGGCGCTGTAGACCGACGCCTAGTAATTTTTCACTTAATTACCAAAATTATCCATTTTTGGAAATTAATACCCACAAACACCAATCACAATCAAATTGCACATTCAGGTGCTCAATTAAATAAATAGAGAGCACCATTGCGATCAGCACGAAATTTCAGTCATCGGCTATCCCAGGTTAATTTTTGGAAAATAATTAATTAATTAAATAATTACGGAAAATATTAAATAAATACAATAAATGCATACTTAGGCCCATAATGCCTAATTATATGCCGGAACGGGCCCAGAAAATTTTCGAGACTCGTTAAATAAATACTAGAGTCTATTTACTCGATAATTGCACTAACTAATCACCTAACATGCAATGGCAATTAATTAAATTCACTAATCTAATCTAATCTAACAACCTAATCCGTCTTAACTTAATCTAATCAACCCTTAAGCACAATTAACCTACTAAGTGAGGATTAGTGAGTTAAACTCATTTATTCGGCGATCCAATTGGCTCAAATCGTTAGGGACACAATGGGGCTCAATTCTCTCCAAAGCGGGCCTAATTTTCGAGGTCCGAAAGGACCTCAAAACGGGCCTCACAGCAGCCACGAGACCCACACTTTTCTGTTCTGATCTTGGCTAGAAAAGACAAGCTGAAGGCTCGGGTCAAGCAAGAACAGACTGGGAAAGGCTAAAGAGATCAAATCGGGTTCAAGAGAGGACTCACAGAGGCTCCAACAACTCCTACCACCACACACGGCAGCTGGACAGCCTCCTGGAATAGCGAGCTGGGCGAGACGGAGTGGTGAGGATGCCAGGATTGCGCGAGCGAGCGCGAGGCAGCAATGGCACGCGCGCGGGGTGGGAGTGGCAAACGGCGATTGGACGGGCTTCAGCTGGTCTTCGGTGGCTCCTTCGTTGGCTTCTATTGATCTTCTTCAACTGCTGGACATCGAACAACAATGAGAGAGAGGGAGGAAACAGAGAGGGGGCAAGAGGGGACCACTTGAGGTTTGTTTAGTTGGACTTTTGGGGAAAGCCTTTGGGAAAATGCAAATGACTTTAAGTTAAAGGAGTTTTCTAAACTCCAAAGTGCGTTTGGTAAATTATACTTTTTAAGTCCATTGGGAAATATCTTTGAGTAAAATAGTGTTTGAAGAAACTTATATTTCTAAAGGACTTTTGTGACTAACAAAAAATAGTCAGCAACCATTGGCAGCTCAAAATCTATCATTGGCAATCAACGTAGCAGGTTGCAAGATCTTATGCAGTCGCCGCGACAACAACATCTTCTCTTCTTCATCTTAGCCACCATCATCTTCTCCTCCATCTTCTTCTCAACTGCAAGTCCTCCTGTTGGTCCTTCCACAGCAACGAGTCCCTTCGCCCCCTCCACACCGAGCACCTCCCCACCACCCTCACTCGTGCCCCAATGCTGTCGCCCTCGATGTATCCCTCTGCCCCCGCATCACTGACGCCTCCCACGACATCATTATTATCACCCATGAGGACACCCTTTACTTCCTCGCCCTCCGCGTCATTGATTCTTCACCACCCACCTCCCTTGCCATCGCCGCTGTGGTAGATTTAGGTCGTGGATTGCAATGACCCATATCTAGGTTGCCGCGGCTTGCCGAGGGTTGGGCGACCCAGATTGGCGAGGATCTAGGTCGCCGCGACTCGCTGGGGGTCGTGCGACCCAGATTGGAGAGGATATGGGTCGCGGTGACTCAAATCTAAGCCGTGAGGACCCAGATTTGGGCCGTCATGACTCACTGCGGCGGCCCCTCGCCATGGTCGTTGAGTCGCCGCAACTCACGAAAGGTCACGCAACGCCGCGACTCGCAGAGGTCGCCCGACTCTTCGACGACAATCGCCTAGGTTATCGCGACCACGTCGGCATCCCTCTAGCCATCGCCCCGGCCCCTCGTAGTCAAGAAGAACCAAACCGGCCACCCCCAACGAAGAAGATGAATAGTGTCTCATAACAAGGGCAAAAAACGAAAAAACAAAAAGTTCGTAAGGACAATTTCTAGAAAAAAAAAAAGAATGCACAGTACTCGCGTGGGCATGCCGAGAAAGCCGAAAGCCCAAGGCAGGTCCTCACCTACCTTGGGCTTCCGCCTTCACAAGGTTGGCATTCTCCAAATGGGGGTTGACTTTTTTTTGCCAAACACCCCTACATTAGCCCAAAGATCCTTGGCAAAGGGGTTTCCAAACGCAGCCTTAGTCCAATTTTCTCCTCAAATGTCCCCTTGACCCTATCCCTTGCATAGCTGTCTTCCACCACCCATTTTCAGCCTTCAAATACTTCTAGAATCCATTTCAAGTGGTCCAAAAGTTGTGGTGGATGGGGGCTACGAATTTGCTTAGAATTTCCTCCAATTGGACTTTTATCCTTGCTTGATTCAACACAATTCGGTCTCAATAAATTCAATTGACACCTCTCCGATCAAATTGGTATTTTTCCTCACCAATTGATCCCGCTTTGCTTTCCAAATTTGCAATAAAAAAACGATCATTGACTTTTTCTAGACAAAAACGTCTCTATGACGACTTGTTCTAAAAAAGTCTCCATTTGCAAAAAAATCTTCTGAGGCTAAGTCAACGCTCCAAGAATTAATTGTGACATGACAGAACTTTCAATTTCTGAAATGTGACTCAAATTCACAGTTAATTTCAATCTAGCGCGTTTTTAGTGTGATCTAGGCTAACGAGTAGCTTTCAGAAATTTTTAGTGCAAATGATTCGTGGTCGATTTTCTTTGAGCCACAATGAACCCACTCGACACATTAGCGAATTTCAGTTGTCGTGAAAATCTCAAGGATTCAAATACGGACACAAGGTACCAAAACGATAGAAAAATCGGGTCTAGTGCCAAATGGGTTCAAGAGAATTTTCCAAATTAGTGGAATCACCCACGTTTAGCCACAAATCTATGTCGAATCGACCTATCAATGATCTCTGATTGAGTTTTAACTATGCTGTAATGGCTTCTAAAGATGAACATGATCAAGTAGCCAATTCGTGGTTGAATTCTCAAGTCTATTGTGTTAAAATTCCTTAATGGCTTCCCCAAATAGTCTAGCTATCTCGAAAGTAATTAGCTATGAGAACATCCCTATAGGCTCGTCGATGAAATGCTCGATTTATTCAATAGAAAACATGATTGAAAGTCCGGGATGTCACATTGAGGCCCTCTCTCAATATGGATGAGGGTTGCCTCATCCGTAGTAGGCGAGATTGCCATGGCCTTGTCCAGTGGCTAGCAACTCTTGTTGGCCATCACTGAGGCCCCAGCAACCCTTACCTACCATAGTGGAAAGGAAAATGAAATGGCAAAAATAAAAAAATGTTCATAAATCTTTTTTAAAAGAAAATTGCAAAAGTAGTCTACATTTGTGCTGGTTGTATCACATAAGATAGTTACATTTACGTTAACAATTTTAGGCCAAAATTAACTAGAAGATTTGTGTTGACAAATTGTTAAAAGGTTTAAAATTAAGGGTAAATATCATGAAAAACCTCAAATTGGTACAGTTATGACAAATTTATGTCAAACAACTTTTTGACCACAAAAAATTCCAAATTGATACACTTGTAACAAATTTACCTCAAATTAATTTCTTGATCATAAAAAATCTCCAAAATTGGTATTCCTCCGACAAATTTAGCCCAGACTAATTTTTGATAACCAAAAACCCAAAGTTGATATATCCGTCACAAATTTACCCTCCGTTAATTTTCGTTAAATTTCCACCGGCCAAATTGTTGAGTTGGATGACATATAGCACAGTTTGAGGTTTTACCCCGTTTGTTATTGGCATATCAATTTGTGATTTTTCTATTGTATTAATCTTGCAGAAACTAACGGAGGATATATTAATTAAAATTGTACTAGTTTAGGGTTTTCAGGGTTACAAAATTAGTTTGAGGTACATTTATCATAAGTGTACCCGTTTTGAGTTTTTATTAAAAATAGTTTGGGGTAAATTTGTCACAAATATACCAATTTGAGATTTTTTGTGATATTAACCCTAAAAGTAAATTAGCCAACTTGAAAATTCATGACTAAATTGGCATGAGTACAATAGGTTTATAACTTTTTTGAAGTTATTTCTCATGCATTTGCTTTTCTATATGCACTTGCCTACATCATTCATACTCATTTGACTCATTTATTAATCATGCTATATCTTTAAAAAACCCAATATGACACATTTATTAAATGAGTCGCACAATATGATCTAAATAGATCATATTGGTTCAGGTATTATGTTAACTCATTTAACTAATCGTGTCTAAGCATGTAATAGAAAGATTAAAAAGGTCAATTAGCAAAGAACGCATTTTTTATCTGTATGTAAAAAGTTAATACATTTAAACTCAATTTGAATATGCTTATAATAATATGTTTTTCACGTCATTTGAATGAGGGCCTAATCTCCTAAAAAAAAAAATCAATTTTAGGTCCAATTTCAAATCTATCCTGAATTTTTTTGTCTAAATATATTTACCAAATTTTATTCTAATCCCAATCTGTCCATGCATACGAAAATTGCCATTAATTTCCCATTAAAAGTTCATTATCAAAATGTGCATGTTCATCAACACTCTTATCTTCATATGGAACAACAACAGTCTCTTAATATAAAAACCAATGGTAATATTTGGACAAAGGTTAAGATGGGCAGATTTGGACTAAAGTTAAAGTTAGCAATTCCTTTAAGAAAAAAAAAATCATGATAAAATTGGTACTAGACCTAAAGTTATGGTTTTTTTTTTTTTATGGAGTTCGGCTTGTTTAATAAGTGGTGTCAAAAATTGGTTATCCAACAAAGTGATGCTACTGACCAAAAAAAAACAAAACAAAACAAAAAACAAAGCGATGCTACAATCCTTGGCCTAACTCCTTTTTCTTTAACTTGGATCCACTTCATTTTTTTTTTCTTTAACTGAGATTCATTAATATTCGTACAAGATCATAAGCTCTCAAAGGATGAGATGAAATATCTCTGAAAAATTATCTCGAAAATCGTTTCTAGATTGTCGTTCCAGGTAATATAAGTTATCCACTTAGATCCATGGTCACTAGTTATATCCAGCTTTCCAGTAGTGTAGTGACGTCAGGCTTTCACCGGGCTTCTGATTATATTAAGTTATCACAATACTATGCTGATATCCAACTCTGATTATATCTGGCTTCCCGGTTATTTTCAACTATTCTTCTCGGAACGCTTCAAGTGTGATAGTGATATAGATCCTGTAAACTTAACACCTTCACATTTCTAAGTTTATATATAAACTCCCTATAGGTTCTTCTAGTCAATTAGAGTCTTTTCACTAATCATATTAAAGGTCCCGTTGACACGGATATTACTTGAAACACAAACAACTCTTGCATTTATCAAGATTGATATAAGTTATGGATAGTTTTGTCAACTCTAAAATATATTAAGATTTTTTATCAACAATGTCTTTGGATAAATAAGCAAGGAACCATCTTAATATGTACATTTGCACATTTTGACCCAAGATTTGCTGCGTTGGGGAGCGAGAGTGGGTTTCGCGAAACAATCGATTTGATTAGTTAGTTGAACTAAATGTTCAACGTCATGTGTTAATGAAGTCTGCTGATGTGGGTACCGACCTCATAAAATTAACGTCAGATGGAGAAAATTTTACAAGTTTCATGTATGTAGTTATTCGCTTGATCTAGATGTACTCACTTTGGATAGACTTTTTTCTTTTTCGGTTTAGTTACTATAAACAGAATTCTCATCCACATAACCTAAGCTACGACCAGCGATTCTAGAATTATTTCATAGAAACTCAAAAAAATGGCAAGAAGAACAAAAAAACCTCTGCTTTTAACGGGCATGGAGAATTTACTTCAAAAAATGGCAAGAAGAACAAAAAAATGACGTTACTTAAATTTTTTTATTTTCTCATGGCTCTCGCAATTTAAAATTTTTTAATATTAAACATCTGAGATCTAGGTCATCATACTAGAATGTCCTATACATGTACTAATCATTTTTCGAAGCTTAAAACACCTACTTGATTTCAAATTTTGCAAGGAAATTGGTAAAACCATTTTAAGTACAATTAAATAAGCTATTAATTGAAGTGCTCTGAAAGTTTATTTCTCTCCTAGGACAGAACGTGAATCACGAACCACAATAATTGACAAATGTGCAGGAACTCACCAACAAATATTCAATCAGTCAATTTTGAATGAAGAGACGAGTTGTACATCAAGTGTAGGACACCCAAGTGACTCGACTTTCTGCCAAAATCTTTTAGGACAGAACGTGAATCACGAACCACGTGATTTCCTGCAAGCTCGGATAGTTGTGTGGGAACCTGAAGAAAAAGGGCAAAAGAAGAAAATGAGTCCGTCTCATAGGCATCCGATCAGTCAATTTTGAATGAATAGCCGAGAGCTGCACATTAAGTGTAGGACATTACGACATTAGGGGCGTTTGATAACATTTCTATTTAAAAATTATTTGGGGGAGCAAGAAATAGAAAAAAGTGTTTATATTCCAGGGAATAATTTTTGAATAAAAAAAACGCGTTTGGTAAACTTGTTTGGGAATAAAAATTGAACAAAACACGTTTGGTAAATTTGTGTTATTTTTTTATTTCTTTCAATTTTTTAATATTTTTATTTTATTTTTCTTATTTTTCTTTCTTTTTTCTTTTCTCTTTTTTTTTTTTCTTTTGGCCAGTCGCTGGTCTCAGCCATAGCCAGCGACTGGCAAATGAGGGCTGGCGGCCTTACCCAGCCTTGCCCCATGCCGGCGAAGCTCGGCCTCACCTTGCTTAGGCGAGCTCGAGCTCACCCAGATCCGGTGAGCCTGAGCTCGCCGAGCCACCAGCGACGCCGGCCCTCGACGGCCGGTCGCCGGCTATGGCCGAGGCCAGTGAGCAGCCAAAGAAAAAGGAAAAAAAAAGAAGAAAAAAAAAGAAAAGAAAAAGAGAGGAAAGAGAAAATTTGTTTGTTTCTTGTTTACATTTCCAAATGTGTTATTGAGAACAAAAAAAATAAATTTGGAATAAAAATACAAACAAATGCATTTCTGTTCTTTTTTTATTCCCTGAAACAAAAAAATAGAAATTTTGTTCATAAACAAAAATAAAGAACGTTAACAAACAGGGCCTAACATGACTCTTAACTTTCTGCCATAACCTTTTAGGACAGAACGTGAATCACGAACCAAGTGATTTCGTACAAGTTCAGATAATTGTGTGGGGACCTTGAAGAAAAAGGGCACAAGAAGAAATGAGTCCGCGTGATAGACATCCGATCAGTCAAATTTTGAATGAAGAGATGAGAGCTGTACATCAAGTGTAGGACACCAACGTGACTCTCAACTTTCTGCCAAAATCTTTTAGGACAGAACGTGAATCACGAACCACATGATTTCGTGCAAGCTCAGATAATTGTGCGGGGACCCCGAAGAAAAAGGGCAAAAGAAGAAACGAGTCCATGTGATAAACATTAGATCAGTCAAATTTTGAATCAAGAGACGAAACATCAAGTGTAGGACACCAACATGACTCAATTTTTGCCAAAATCTTTTAGGACAGAACGTGAATCAGGAACTACGCGATTTCGTGCAAGTTCAATAATTATATGGGACCTTGAAGAAAAAGGTCAAAAGAAGAAAATGAGTCGGTGTAAGTTTATTTCTCTACTGTCGGTAGAATAATTGACAAATGTGCAGGAACTCAGCAAATGTGATTTCATGTAAGTTTATTTCTCTAATGTTGGTAGAATAAGACTCTGTCTAGTAACACTCCAAACAATATCTTATTTTATTTTTTTGTTCCTCAAAACAAAAATAAAAATAGAAATCCATTTGAAATAAATGTAGAATAAAATCAAGAAGTAGAAAAAAATTGCTTCTTGTTTCTAAGAATAATTGCAAAATCAAGCCAAAATTTTTTTTTCTGTTCTCTTCTCTTTTCTTCTCTTTCCTATTTTTCTTCTTCTTCTTCCTTTTGGCAGGTTGCCGGTCTCGACCATGGCCAGCAACGCTCCTAAGGCTCGGGCACTCACCCAACTTACAGTGAGGCTAAGGCTGACGAGCCTCGCCTTGGCTCAGGTTGCTATAGGTCGGCGATGCTTTTGCAACCAAAGGAAGGAGGAGATGAAAAGGGAAAAAGAAAATAAAAAAAAAAAAAAGAGAAAATTTTAATAAAATTATTAAAAGATTAAAAGAAAATGGTTTGGAGTAAAAATTTTAAGGATTTTTTTTTTTCAAACGTATTTCTATTTTAGAAATAAAAATTTTAGACCGTTTAGTAAGTGTCTTGAAATGCTCAGAAATTATTTTTAGAAATAGAATAAAAAAATTGTCTCTAAGCAAGAATCGTTCTTGGAAGTAAAATGATTACCAAACATATCCTAATTAATAAATGTGCATGAACTCACCAACAGACACCCGATCGGTCAATTTTGAATGAAAAGACGAGCTGTAGATCAAGTGTGGACACCAATGTGAACTTTCCGCCAACATCTTTTAGGACAGAATATGAATCACGAACCACGTGATTTCTTGCAAGTTCAGATAATTGTTTGGGGATCTTGAAGAAAAAGGGCAAAAGAAGAAAATGAGTCAGGCTTAAGGATTGTAGCATTGCTTTTTCGGACGGTCACTGATGGTTCTGAGTTGGTCCATGGAGCTACGTTGGATGCTCCCGCATCAATCACTTCATGGCACAAATTGCCTTGGTTGGACGCAGACATGCCTTCATGGAGTGTCCCACCGATATTACCTCCAATCTGGCTTTGGCTTTGTATCATCCATGGAAAAGGGAAAGTAAACTCTTTGGCTAAAGCAAACATTTCCATTTCTTTGGCTAAAGCAAACATTTTGGTGGAATGTTGTCATTGCTTGAATTATTATAGTCACAATTGGGTGAAGGACATTGTCATTATCTTGGTTTAATAAAACCCATGGCATTTAGCTTCGTTTCAAATCCGCGAAACAAATAGAACATCTGAGACTTCATGGTATACTCGCTTTGGCTCTTTCGGCTTCAAATCATTTATGCTTTGGCTAATGACTTACTTCGAACCATGGTATTAGTAGGGTATATGTGGACTCAAAATTTTCCTTTTTAAGACAGACCTTCTTGTGACGAGTATTTTAAATGCTAAGATAAAGTTTTCTAAGGTAGAATTTTAAATGTTTAGTATTTAATAGTATTCTTTCTCAAATTCACTTCATGTTAAATAACTCAATGTGACATTTGTCTTTGAGAATGTGCATCGTGAATATAAAACCCTGAGGAGATGGAGAAGGGCCGTCGCCACCATCACCACCTCGAGAATCTATATATGTTCAAGGTAAAATTCCAAAAGTGGATTCGAAGTACCCTCATTTTCTTAAATAATGGCCAGAAATGAATCTTGTTTTAAATAAGAACCCGAAGTGCCCTCACTTTTTCAAATAAGAGCCTGAAATGATTGTTATTTCAAATGATGATTTGAAGTGGTTATGTTTATTTCAAATAAGGGCATGAAGTAGTTATATATGTTTCATATAAAGACCTAATTTTCCAATAGTCAAGGGTATTTTTGGCATTTGTCAATTTCTTTTTTTTCTTTTTTCTTTCCTTTTTTTTTTTTTTTTTTTTTTGGGTTCTTCTTCGAGCCGATGCCCACAAAGGGCTAGACGAGGGACGACCTTACCTGGGTGTGGCCACCCTCACCCAAGGGCCAATCGTGAGGTCAACCCTTGCCAACCCCAAGCACGAGAGTCGGCTTTGCCCATAGCTGACGAGGGCTCTAGAAAAGGTGGCCTCGCCCACGGCCGATGAGGGCTAGGCCCTCGTCGGCCCTTACCAAGCAGCCACGGGTGAGGCCACCCCGTGGGGAGGGTTAGCCTCGCCTAGGGCCGGCGAGGGCGGCCCTTGTGGATGGCCCCTTAGCGAGGGTCACCATGCCTAGGCGAGGCCGTCCCTTGCCTATGGCCGACGTGGGTGGCCCTCGCCAACATGGGCGACCCTCGCCTAGCCCTCTGTAAGTATCCGGCCACCGGCAAAGAGGAAAAAAAAAAAAAAAAAAAAGGAAGAAAAAAAGGGAAAATGCCAAATGGCAAAAATACCCTTGACCGAGCGAAAAATTTAGCTGGCCAACAAACGATGAGGTCAGGTCCTTATTTGAAACAACCAAAACCACTTCAAGTCCTTATTTGAAATAAAGTCCACTTCAAGCATTTATTTGAGAAAATAAAGGCACTTCGAGTCTTTTCTTGAAATTTTTCCTATGTTCAAAGTGCAGGGCTAAGTATCCTCATTTAATTAGGAAGAAGGAAGATTAAGCAATCCAGGCATGTGAAAGCATGTAATTGACTCAATGATATGGTCTTTGTCCCATAATATCATCACATTTGAACAATGATGATTTTCTTTTTAAGGAGTTATCTACCCCGCAACATTGCTAATGGCTACTTGTAAAAATCCTCTAAAATACAACAAAATCTCGAATGAGAATACTATATAGCAATTACGGTACGTCTCCATAAACTCTCAAAAGGAAATAATTAGAAAGAAAGCTCCATTTTTAGAAAGAAAACTCGACAAGACTTGATAATCATTAAGACCAAAAACTTACATTTATCATAGCCTTTTGAACACAAGCAACCCTTCCAAAAATGCAAAGTGAACAAATACGTCGTTAAAAAACGCGTTGAAAACCCGAATGATGATGATATTGATGATGATGATGATGATGATGATGATGATATAACATTTTATTTCAAATTTCATAAATCCCAGTAAAATATGAATTGAACAAATAGAACTTTTCAAAGGTCATGACACGCCTAATTAAAATTAGCAAAATAACCACATGAAAAAAAAATGATTATTGACGCTAATTATGATCGGGGAGCATGCAAAGTACTAATTGCACACTCGCATGAGGGTATTATGGGATCTAGCCCAGAGCCAGTCATCTTAATTTGAACAAGTTGGAAGACTTCCACACTTATGGAATGGCCCAATTACTCCAAACTTTTTTCTATGTGTGATAAGGAAAAGTAATATTTTGCTTGTTTTACCCAAAAAAACCAACAATATAGTTATGCCCTCTAGGGCCAAAATATTAAATTTTATGTATTTAAACTAAATACTCTTTTATTGCCACTCACTTAACTACCAATAGGAGGTCACTGATCCAAACATTCATTATGTTTGCGGCTCTTTTGCTTGTCTAATGCCATATGTTGGAAAAGATAGGGTTGAAGTTTGCATGGCTAAGAAGCTATATGCAGGAACTCACCTAGCAATAGCAAAGGACAACACTGCAAGAAAGTAATTGGAATAATGTTCTTGTGTTATATCATTTGAATTGTCATCAATGAGAATTAAGGATTCAATCCCATATGTGGTCCGGTCATATCAGTAATTACATTTAGGTTGTACACAAAAGTTGGGTCTTAATTACATGTCCCCATATTTCTATGCGGGTCCCATTCACTATACTTTTTCGAAAGAAGAAACTATCATTCATTTATTAGATTTTGAAAATCGGTTGAGCTGAATGATATTGCTTGTAAATATGGGTAAGGAGAGTCGGAAACACCTCAATGTCCTCATTGGGAATTAATTATATCGATGGTTGCTGGTGGTTTCGAGTATTTAATGAGGTTTGGAGTCTGAGAAAAAGCACAACTGACCACAACAGTGTATGAACGATGTACGTGTCCCGT
Organism: Eucalyptus lansdowneana; assembly: GCA_017140395.1. Classification (NCBI taxonomy): domain Eukaryota; kingdom Viridiplantae; phylum Streptophyta; class Magnoliopsida; order Myrtales; family Myrtaceae; genus Eucalyptus; species Eucalyptus lansdowneana. The sequence goes on along the minus strand of CM029483.1, from coordinate 5,593,976 downwards.
GATCCCGGATTCGGGCTAAAAGTCTTGAGTCTTTGTCTCTACTGTTGCTTGGAGCTATGCTTCAATTTCTTATACAGAGTCCATAAATAAATCTTTTTTGTCATTGTAATCTCCTAGGCTCTAATTCCATTTATTTATCAAAAGATGTCACGTAATTCACCATTAAAAAAAAAATTAATTTCGTTTCATTAAGAATACGGAAACGTAGGACTCCTTTTTCTAGATGTTTTGCCTAAGCTCTCGTGATGGCACGACCGTGAACGGTATAATAGACGAAGAGGATGAACCAAAGGAAAATTGAGAACCAGACATTTTTTTCTTAGCTCTTAAGAAACACAAGGAGAGCGGAGATAATAGTAATGCTAGAAGATGATGAAGCGTTTTATGATGCGCAACATCTACGGATGGGCTGTTGTGCGATCATTATTTAATCTGCCAAATATCAACAATAATAGCAAATTTCATGAGCAAAACATTTTTCTTACGTTACCTTTCCCATTTAGTCATTGTTGATAGATGAGAAGACAAATTTAATATCAGAGCCTCAGTTTTACAACTGATATTATGAAAATTGTTAGAGAAAAGAGACGGTTATTACATTAAAAAGAATAAGTTTAGTTTCTCTCCCAATGAAGACAAAATAGGCTTAGTGACTTACATTGAGACCACGAGGGCAATGAATGATTTCAACTCAATAATAATAATGAAAAAACGGATATGTGTGTATGTATGTATGTATGTATGTATGTATGTATGTATTGGATCGATAAACTAAATATAAGAAACCGACTCGATTTTCTATGTCATTTAATGTTAATAATCCATATTTATGGCACCGATCCCTAAGGTCTTGGCCCTCGTCTTATATGATTTATTTAAGGATGTTACAAATTGATGAGTCAGAATTCGATTAAAATCCATGTAGAAGAATTTAGTTGGATAAATTCAATGCTTGTCAGATTAGACAGAAGAACTTGTCATTAAATTTAGATAGCACATAAAACAATTGTATGAGTGATCATGTGACTAGAAATTGTCTTTCTATGTTCTTCTTTTTCGCTTGACGATTGTTTTAGAGTGGAAAAGCACGTTAAGAATGGAATCCCCTCCTTGCCTCTCGTGGTTGGATGGATTCAACAATTGACAGGGCACAACGACCAATGTCTACATTAGTTAGTCACCTGGCAATTTCATCGTCTGGTAAGGGGTTGCTAGTGTGAAACCTGAGATCATATAACAAAAGAATAATGATGATTACTATTAACATGATTTGTCTATGGCAAGCGTGAGGAAGTATGTTTTCTTGGGCACATTGCTAAGAATATTTTACATGAATTGCCACATCATTAGGCTCGTTGACATTGATATTCTTTCTCGTATACAACTCGTCTTTAAATATTCAGATTGTCACATTTTCCACTCAATATGTGTGAATATAAAACCCCAAGGAGAAGGAGATGGCCCCTTTGATAAAGAGACGGAATGGCAGTGCTTGTCTTCTTGTTTTGTCAGTTGTATGAAATCAATCATTAGGCATCATACAAAAGCATGCATCATGATAGGCTTATTGATCTGCAAAAGTACGAATTCCATACGCAATGAGGTTAAACTCCGGATCCGGATTACTATAATAAGTAAGACCGGTGGTTGATTTTATAATATGGTCTTTGTCCTTTGAGAAAGAGTGACGTATCGGGATTGGATTTGTGTTGTACCACATAATCAATTACATTGCAATAAATCACACTCCAATAAAATCAACTTTATTGATGGGAAAAGAAAACTTATAATCTCAAAGGCATAATTTAACATGAAATTTTAATAATAGTGGGTATTGGTTGAAAACTTACCAGCCATCTAAATATTACGCATTTCAAAGATTATCATCATATATTAATAGGGGCTAATATCATGAAAAAACCCAAATCAGTACATCTGTGATAAATTTATTTAAACTAATTTTCGAATTATCAAAAATTCTAAATTGATATACTCGTGATAAATTTATCGCAAATTAATTTTTAGGTCTTCGAAGTCCCTAAATTAATATAAATTGACATATTTACATAAATAAAAGTTGTAAGTTTTTTTGTTTGTTTCCATAAAAAATTATAAGATTATGTAAATTTCAAAAAATTATGCAAAAAAAAAACATTTCGCTGTTTCACAATTGTATAAAACTCAATTCCTAGTAGGAAAAAATCACTTAGGATGAAGTTACAAAAAAGAATTTCCTTGCGAATTCTCCTTCTCCGAGATGAATGGTCAAACTTTTGATTAAGCAAGGATATAAACTTAATCGGGTGTCCGAAAATCAATGAAGTTAAGAGATACTGCGTGTAGATGTGGACCAGAGTCGGTTCCCCACATGGGTCGATTTTGTCCTCATTATGAATTAAATATCTCGATGGTGGTCCAGAGTAAATCAACTAGGTTTGAGATTTGAGGAAAAGCACAGCCGGCCAAAAGAATGTATGTGCGTCCTGTGTTCCAAGATTCGGTCAGATGATGCAACTTCCACTCTTTACCAGAGATTATAAATCTATATGATATAGAGAGGGAACAGGCGAGAAAATATAAGAAATAGCATATCCTGTGGCTGTGTTTGGTTAAAGATTTAGCGTTGAAATTAACGTAAATACCGAAAGTTCTCAAATGTTTCTAAATGCAATGTGTTTAAATTTTTTTTTTCCAAATGGATTTTGAGTTGAATGTGTGTTTGGTAAAAAAAAACTTTCACAATGGGCTTTGATGGATATAATATATATATATATATATATATATATATATATATATTTTTTTTTAATTGAACTAAACCTTCGCCGGATCGCGAAAGGGCTACGACAGCGACGAGCCAAATGGCGCGCGTAAAGGGGTCTTGGGCGAGGGTCATGCGACCTTGCCGAGGGCCGCTGGAGGTCGCTCGACCCAGGGGCCGTGCGACCCATGCGATTGCCGCCTGGGTCTCTTGGCCGCCTGCGGCCGCGAGACCCAGGAGGCCATCACCTAGGTCTTGCGGCCCCTAGGTTGAGCGACCTCCGGCAGCCTTTGACCAGGTCATGCAACCCTTGCTGGAGGTCGGGCGACCTTCGCCGACGGCCACGGCGCCAAATGCGGCTCGCCACATCGTCGTAGCCCTTCCCCCAATGAAGGGCTGCCTCATTTTTAAATAATAAAAAAATAATCAAGGAAAAATCGGAAATATGAAGAATTAGTGAGGGTAGTTTTGGAGGGGAAAAAATAATTTCAGCATTCAGAAGGCTTTCAACATTTTGAAGGCAAGTTGAAGGCCGAAAGCCAACTTTAAAGTTGAACTAAACAGTCTAACATTTTCCCAAGGGGCTTTCAGGCTTGAAAGCCTCTTGGAAATGCTAAACCAAACGTAGTATTCATGAAGCTTATTCAGCACATGCAAGCTTAAGTTACAAAATTTATATTATTACTATAACTTTTCATTCTATGACAGCTAATATTGTCTAAATAAAAAGGAAAGAAACGAAGGGAACCACTTCGGGCCGTAGAAATTCATAATTTAGAAATATTAAATAGATAAAGATACAGGGAGATTTCTGCGGCGGAATACCTACCTGCTTTGGTGGGAGATACCTTTTTGAAGCCTCCCACTCATGATTACTCCAATTTGGCCACAGCTTATTTCGGGAAGGTATTCTTTTTTCCCATTTCTTTGGCTAAAGCACACTTTTTGGGTAACTTTTGTCACGTGAAGCAAGATCATAATCGATGTGTTTAACAATTAATAACCCAATACCGTCTTCCACTTTTGTGGACACACGACCCAAAGTAAACATTTAATTTAATCCATTAGTAGTTAAACCACCTCAAGTTGGATCTAATTTGTGCTCCATTTCATTTGCGAAATGGATAGTCCGCGATTGCTTAACCTTTTAGGATTTTTGCATAAATACCGTATTCTAACAAGTAAAAGGAAGGTTCTCTCGAAATGCAGAGTCCTCTCTCTCGACATGCAGAGTTTTTTCTGGATTATCCCGGTTTCATCTTTCTTCTTCTCGACTAAACCCCCTTCCTAACCTCGTTTTCCTTTTCTCTTACAATTCACTCTCCTCTTCTCCGGTTTGAGGATGTTCTTCTTTTTCTCGCTTTCCCTGGCAGTCAAGTGATGGGGTTTTTTTCTGTTTCATTTCATCGGGGCTTTGCATGTGGATTTCTCCGCCATCTCTAGACAGTTTCCGTTATGACTACATCTCACCCTCCGGACGATGCTTGCCTTGCCGCCCTATGTAATCGACTTGGCCGACTCTGGTTGGAAGAAGATGTGGATGTCTGGGATGATGAAATACCGCCGGAAACGCTGCAAGAATGCAAGGCAACCTTAGTGGGTAAAATTCTCTCAGACCCATCAGTTAATTTTCAAGCTTTGCAGAGTACATTAACAAGAGTCTGGCGCAATGACCGTGTGCAAATTTCTCAACCCGAAGAAGGTTCGTATGTCTTTAAATTTAATTTCGATATGCGAACGTCAAAGAATCTTACATAGTGGCCATTGGCTATTTGGGCACCATCTTTCGATACTAAAACCTTGGCTTCCTAATACGCCTCGCACCGCTATGATTTCACCACATGCGACTTACGGGTGCATATTTTAGGACTCCTCGGGAAAGATGCACAGCAGTATGTTTGCCAAGGCTGCTAGACATCTTGGTCAGGTTCAGGAAGTGAGCATAGCAACAAAAGAAAACTCAGCGATTAAAACAGGGCGGGTACGAGTGAATATTAATCTTAATGAACCATTGAAATCTGGCAAGCTACTCAGATTGGAGGGACAGAATATATGGATTGATTTCAAATATGAGCGCCTATCTAATTATTGCTACTCATGTGGTATATTAAGCCATTATGCAACACAATGTCAAAATATTCCCTTTGATGAGGCTAAGACGGAAGGGAAAGACAAGCTATCCTATGGCCCCTGGCTGAGGGCCAAGGTCAAAGAGCACAGTCCATTCTGGAAAGTTTTCTATGAGAAACAATCAGACCAGGATGAAGTTGAAGAAATTATACCAGAAACTCCATTGTAATCCCCTTTATTACTTCCTGCAGCACCTTCAAGTATAAAGGCTCAAACTCCATCTGAGGAGCTTCATACCACCAAGAACCCTCATTGCAGTCCTTACCTACCCGCAAATTTCTTCTCACCGAACCGATATTGATGTAACTCCGTGGTGAACAGCAAGAAAATTAAAAACCCCAGAATGGTGGTTAAGGCCAGTCTCCCCATAAAAAATCAAAGCGTTACAACCCTTATGGGATTCTCTCTAATGATCAAGTACCTCTGGATGATTCACTCCTTATGGATACCCCAATCTTTGTTGCTGAAGGGGTAGACACAAGGGCTGTGGTGGCTTGCCCAAAACAGCCACCGCCGGAACAATGAAAATTATAAGTTGGAATTGTCGTGGGCTGGGCAACCCCCGACAATTCAAGCTCTTAAGGACCTAGTGGTTCATGAACGGCCCGATATTATTTTTTTGATGGAATCCAAAAACCAGGAACCGATCATCAAGCGTTTGCGCCGAACTCTTCATTATGAAAACCTTTTGTGATCAATCCCCTAGGTTTGGCTGGTGGTTTGGTTCTTTTTTGGAATGATCAAAGTCAATCTATCTATCCACTCTCATGACCAAGATCATATTGATACTATCTCGCTCGAGATGTTCTTAAAAGGAAAACCATGGGTATAACTTTTCGCATGCTCCAGCCGTATTTCAACAAAGAGGCAACAACTATGGACTACTTTGCGTCAAATTTCAGCCATCTACATACCCTACCTTGATGTGCATCGGCGATTTTAATGAAATTCGAATCACCGGAGAAAGTTGGAAAACGCTTACCTCAAGAATATCGGTTGCAATCTTTTAGAGATTTATTAGACTACTTTGTGCCTTGATGGACCTTGAAACCAAGGGATGTACCTACACATGGGTGAACAATAGAAATGGTGACGAAGCTGTAAAGGAGCGAATAGATAGGGCTGTGTGTACAATGGAATGGCGATTAAACTATCCGGAAGCTGAAGTTTATGCTTTACCTGCTATAGGCTCCGACCATTGTCCACTTCTTTTAAATACAGAAGTCAAATCAAAAAGGAGACAAACGAGGTTTACCTTCGAGTCTTTTTGGCTTCAAGATGATGAATGCCACAGGGTGGTATCGGATGTATGGTCGACAGCCTTAAATCATCCATTTAGCATCTCCAAAAAATTACAGCTAACAACTACAGCTTTGGCAAATTGGAGTAGAAAGAAGTTTATCGCCGCTCATCATCAACTAGATTTCTTAAAGCGGCAGCTCCAAAGAGTATCATATCAATCAACCCGTTAGCGATCCATAATAACAATCGGGTTAAATCGCGGGACCGCATTCAGAAAATATGGATACAGGAGGAACATTACTGGGCAATGCGATCTCGCATCAACTGGTTGAGGGGGGGGATCGAAACACAAAATTCTTTCACGCTACTACGATTCAACGACGGAAGAGAAACAGAATCAGCATGCTCAAAGATATAAATGAGGAGTGGATTCGGGACCCAACACAGGTGAAGTACATGACCAACTGTTTTTTTCAGAACCTTTATTCTACTGCTGGTCCTAGAGGTTATAGCCCTACTTTACTGCAATGTCCAAAGATCGTCACAGATGAAATGAATAATCATTTAATAGCGGAAGTCACAAGAGAGGAAGTACAGCTAGCTACTTTCCAGTTGGGAGCAACGAAAGCTCCAGGACCTGATGGTTTTAATGGCCTCTTTTACCATAGTCATTGGGACATTCTACAGGATGATGTGTTCACTACAGTGCAGAATTTTTTCACTACTGGAGTGTTGCCTGCTGCTATAAACAGAACTTCTATATGTCGATTCCCAAAGTACCGAATCCGGAGAGGTTAGATCAATTTCGCCCCATCGGTTATGTAATTTTCTATACAAAATTATTTCCAAAGTCCTAGCAAATCGATTAAAATGCTGTCACCGATTTGATTGCCACATAACAGAGTGCCTTTGTGTCAGGCATACAGGATAACATTCTAATCGTTCAAGAAGTCTTACATCAGTTTAGAATTCGACAGAGAAAGAAGAGATTCCAGGCAATCCTAAAACTGGATATGTAGAAAGCTTATGATAGGGTTGAGTGGGACTTCTTGGAGGACTATATGCGTCAGATTGGGTTTCATGATCGATGGGTGGTTTGGCTGATGCAATGTGTTAAAACTACCTCACTCAGTGTCAAAGTCAATGGCGAAGATCTACCTTACTTTACACCAACCGGGGAATTAGGCGGGTAGATCCTCTTTCACCCTATCTCTTTATACTTGTGGCTAACATGTTATCAACTCTAATTCGAATGCTATAAACATGGGTCATCTCCGAGGACTGAAATTTAACGTAAACCGTCCCGTTTTATCACATTTATTCTTTGCCGATGATGCAATCTTTTTTTTCTGGATGGTAAAACGATAGAATGTCAAAATTTGGCGAGCATTTTAAACCAGTATTGTATTGCAACAGGACAGAGATAAACGAAATAAATCGTGCATATTTGCAAGCAAAAAACTGTCCTATGTCCCTCAAGTTAAATATGGCTGGAGTACTAAGAGTGCCTATCCTTGATAAATCGGAAAGTATCTCGGTATTCCCTCAGATTGGGGGTCCTCAAAGAGAGATATGTTTGCTTGGATTCACACAAGGGTGAATGCTAAATTGGCTGGGTGGAAAGAACAGTTGATGTCTAAAGGAGGGAAGGAGATTCTGCTAAAGGCTATGATTCAAGCTCTACCACAGTACGCAATGTCCATATTTAAGATTCTTGTCTCTATATGCAAGTTTGTTGAACAAAAGATGGCTAAGTTTTGGTGGCAACATTCTAGCACTAAGTCTGGCATTCACTGGAAGTGCTGGGATACTTTAAAAGACAGGAAAAGTACAGGGGGGATTGGCTTTCGAGACTTATTATCTTTTAATAAAGCCCTTCTGGGAAAGCAGGCATGGAGACTTTTTCAAAATCCTGAATCTTTGTGGTGCAATCTATTCAAAGCTTTATATTTTCCATCTACAGATTTTTGGCATGCGTATCACGGGGATCCCGACCCTCTTGGGGTTGGCGAAGTCTTATACCGGGCCGAAATTCAATTATTCCTAAGCCGAGTTGGTCATTGGCAATGGCCGCAGAATCAATGTGAGACACGATAAATGGCTACCTATGGGAACATTATGTGGACCTCCTAATAGGGATGAACCAAGAATGTGCAGCCTACATCAACACAAGACAAAATGAATGGAATATCCAACTTCTCAAACATACATTTGATGAGCACATAGTGAAAGAAGTTCGCAATCGATTATGGCCAGCATCTACGAAGATAAAATTGTGTGGACAGCAACTTTAGATGGACAATACTCAGTGAAAAGTGCGTATCATTTCATACATCAATTAGAGGCTCAACGACATGATTCTTGCCCATCCTCATCTTATATTACCCCAAATCACTTATGGAAACAAACTGGAAAACCAAGACGGCCCCTAAAATTCACATCTTTCTTTGGTCTATCAGCCATAATGCGTTCCTACAAAGCACAATCGTCGTCGCCGAATCACCACCGATCCATTTTGTGTTCTCTGTTTCTACCCGCTCCCCGAATCAACAACATTTATTTCTGCGGTGCCCTTGGACACAACAGATTTGGAATCATCCTAAAGTACAACTCACAAGTCACGCATTTTGCAAATCATCGCATTGACGCTTGGCTTGCGAGATCTATTACAAAAGCAAGGAAACGTATCGAAGTTTGAGACTATAGCAGCTCTTTTATGGCAAATCTAGAAGGCCGTAAACCATGTCATATTTCGCCACCAATTCACGCACCTAGACCCGATCGTGGAATCGCTCTAGCGCTCACTCACCCGCAAATTACAGTTAATCACCACTTGAAGCAACCACGGAAGACAGGAACGACTTCGCCGAGCCCTAACCCTACCCGGATCCCACCTAGAGTGGTATGGTGAAGGTCAATATAGATGGTGCTTTTCCCATTGTTTAAAACCCGGGTGCGATTTCCGCATCCATCGGGATCACACAGCGAGATTGATCGGTGGTTTCACCAAAAGCGTTCCAAGATCCTCCGCCCTTGAAACAGATTCAAGCTCTATTATATACACTGAAAGACATTCTTCAACAAGGGAAGCATCATTCTCACCTGATCATTGAAACCGACTGCCTAATTTTGGTTGAAGTGATGCATCGTGAGCGTCTCCCGCCGTGGGACTGCCGTGCTCTTCTCGCCGAATGCGCAGACGTCTTGCCCTCTTTTTCCAATCCGACGGTGACTCACGCAGAAGATCAGCAAATGCCCTAGCCGATCACAAGCGAAAGCCCACGGTCGAGGTTTCCTTCCCCAACTTGGGCTTCGATTTACTGTTCCTCCGATGTTAGATCTGATTTGTAATGAAGCCCTACTTGCGGGTTGTACTAATTTCCCTACTTAATGAGCAAATAGTTCTTTCCGTCAAAAAAAAAAAAAAACAAGTAAAAGGAATCATCTCAACACACACATACATTCCCCACTATTCCTCCTTTTACATTTTGTTGTAGCCAAAATTATATTAGAGATGAGCGATCACATCCAAGCTCAACGAATGGAACATACCAGGTTTTGTCACACTAAGCCTCTCGCTTCAAGTTTTTTTCAAGTTTGGCTTCAAAATGTTTACGCTTTTGTCTCTTAATCGGAACCATGGTATTAGTACGGTATTTGTAGACTCATAATTATCCTATTCAAGGTAGACCTTCTTGCATGAGATTTTAAATATTAGGGATATATGCATTGGAAGTTCTAAAACTTATCATTAAAGTGCAATAAAGTCCTAAATTGTTTTTTTTTTAAAAGACAATTAAGTTTTAAAAGTTATTATAAAAGTGCAATTGAGTTTCAAAACTTTAAAAAAGTGCAATCAAGTCTTAAAAGTTGTCATATTGATCGAATCAAGTCCTTCCTTTGGTTGCAATTTTTGAAAAATTTAAGACTTAATTGCACTTTCGTAACAAATTTTAGGACCGGCACTTTTTGAAAGTTTTAAAACTCGATTGCACTTTCCTAACAAATTTAAGGATTTGATTACACTTTTTTGAAAATTTTAGGACTCAATTATACTTTCGTGACAAGTTTTTGGACTTTCCATGCACTTATTCTTAAATGTTAAGATGAAACTTTTACAAGGAACATTTACCAAAAAAAAAAACTTATAAGGAAGAATATGAGCTGTTTAGTGTTGAATAGTAATTATTTTTGATTCGGGTGACTTTAAATAAGGTTAAGTTGTCCCAAGAAATAATAAAATACGACTATTAATCTTTTTATAAATATAATGGAATTTGTAAATGACTTTAATTGTCAGTATGCATACGATTGAAAAGTCAAGCTTCAATCAACAAAAAATGATATGCAAATAACTTGTTTTCATGACGATGGTAGAATGGTAATACTATCTAATCTGACGGAGGAAAAAGGAAAACTATGATAGAGCGCTAGATAGATTCTCGCGATCCCTCAACAACAAAGTGAACCAGTCCCCAAAAACGGCAGCACTCACACTTCTCATTGAATCAGAGGCAGAGCAAGGCCAGTGCTCTGCACGTGCTGCTTCATCCTCCCAAGCCCCAAAGTCCCAAGCATTGACTCTCCCCAACGTCACCGCCTCCTAACCAATTGTCTTAACATTTAAGAGAAATAACACTTATTATTACATTGAGAGCGAGAGAGAGGAGATGTTCCAAATATACCCTTTTTTCGTTATTACACTCTACACCACACTTACTTGGAAGTTTCTACTTCAAGGCTTCCTTACAAGTTTGCTAAGCCTCTTGCTTCAAGTCTTTCTCATTCTATTTTCACCCATGAGAAAGAAAACAATGAACAACCGTGTCATTTTCTTCTTATGGTTGGCCTATTTGATGGCTAACTAGGTAGCTGCATTTGCAATTGGGCTCATCTTTCACGGCCGAAATAATTCGTTCGCTCATGCAACTGAAGTAGATGGAGCACTTCAAGCATTTTGGGCCTCATTTCTCTTGTTACATCTTGGCGGTCTAGACAACATCACTGCCTTTTCTCTAGAGGATAGTTCACTTTGGCTACGACACCTGCTTAGTCTCATTTTCCAAATGAGTGCCGCCATTTACGTCTTTGCGCAGATATTTCCCAATGACAGGTCACTGATGTGTAAGAGTTTTCTTGATGTGGGCTACATTAATTGATATTATAATTTACCATTTTATGGGGTTGGTCTAAGGTGAGATAGAATGTTTCTTAATTCGGCTAATATGAGATTGGCTAGTGTGGGCCGAGTTGAGCCTAGCCCATAATGACAGGGTTTGATTGGAAACTTTATAAATAATGCTCAAGTCTCTCATCTTCCTAATTCTCACATGTCTCATCACAAAAGGAACGTTAACCTAGCGCTTAAGGGTGAGGGGCCGTCTCATTGAGCCAGTGATATGGAAGACAATAGAGGAAAAGAACTTCTGCTGGATCATTGCTTTTAGCTTCCGCATCAAGAACGATTGATTCCAACTATGGTGAGTTAATCTTTCCACTCAATCATTTGTGCTCTTGTTCTGGTTATGGAGATCTTGGGATTGTACGTTGTGGTGTACGGCCCTCGAACCGTTAGAGTCGCCACAGCTCACTTACCTTTCACTTGACTTGGCAATATTCACTCTAATACCATAGAGTTGTAGTGGGTCCGTATATCCCGGGGTTTATATATATATATATATATATATATATATATATATATTTCAATCGGTCCCAACGCAGTTCATATAATGGAAGCATATCCGACATCTCCCTAACCCATACTCAAACTAAATGATACAATGCAATGCACACCAACTACACATTTCATATATATATATAAGTTAGAGCCAAACCACTTTTATTTACATAATTTGATCGGACATCAAGAGTCGGTACATCAAAAGGCCAAGGCTTTACTAACCTCGGCTATAACCAAAAGTACCCAACCCATAGCAGTCATGTACATCAATCCATCATCCAGTGTCGGCTATCCAAAAAGTGTCATTCGCTACCCATCACACGCACCGTCACACCCAGCCCGGTCCATCGGTTGGTGGCGGTGGCAGCATCCCCATCATGGTCCCGTCGCAATGAACATGTACGGATAGGAACTCCTGGACTACATGGCCATCAGGTAGACCCACATCATACATAACTAAAACTCGAACACGGATGAATACCAATCCATGAACACCAATACAGGAGTGCTTCGAACACTCAACCTCGATGTCGGACGGTAAGCCATAAAAAGTACCATGTGTGATCGGTAACAGAGGCATCTCTTAATCTGAAATGTTAGTCCTCAAAAGGGGTGAGTACAACCACTCAGCAGTAAAAGATTCATCAAGCTATATCAAGCATTACTATTAATATCTAGATTCAAGTATGGTAGACAAAAACAAGAAATTAGAGTATAGGTATGTATCAAAATCATGAAATCCTTCAATGTGATGACAACATATCCAAGATAGACAAATTTCAATCATAGGGCCAAACTGAAATATCACATTCTGTTCCATGCCACACACTTAGTCTTATATCCATAATCCACATATTTATAGTAGAATAATTCATTTTATCATTAAAAAGGGTTTCATCTCCGGAGGACCAATGTTTGCATCTCTCCAGCATTCGCATCTCTCTAGGCATCACGAAAGCCCCCAGCATTCAGCCACATAGGGCCACCGGGCATCTGGAGCGAATCACGCCTCCGTGCATCTCATACCTCACCTGACATCACGAGGAACCTTGAGGGCCTCCCATGAAAATGGTTACCTTGGCCATTCGGAATTACGTACCAACAAGCATACCACCGGGTATCCCGAAACTCCTGGGGAAAAACCTCCAGCATTCTACCATTTAAGGCCACTAGGCATCCACAAGGCATCAACTCCCTCGATCCTTTGGGCATCCCGACTTCTGGGGCATCTTTGACCTGAGGGTCCAACAGCAACAATTTAACATTTTAAATTTTCAAGAATCCTTTCAAATGCCAAGAACAATCCATTTCAGGCGTTCACTATCCAATTTTAATACTGCACAAATTTCCACAACCAGTACCATCATATCACATAACCATTACAAAACATATTCACTTTTGGGACATTTTTGTGAAAATTCGAAAATAGAACAACTCGATTTTACCATGCACAGTTCTAGTAAATATTTCGAAATAAATACTAAATGAGCTCGAAAAATTGTGAAATTTTAACATGTTATCAATGAGACTTTAAGGAAAAGTTTTTGTGAAGAACACCATGTCAAATTCCTTACGTATCAAGAGTAAAAATTCCGGTATTCCTTATTGACGTTCTGTAAAGTTTCCAGATTTAACATTTTCGTACAAAAATCATTTCGTCGACCAAATCTTGTCTATTTATGCTAAATTTTTGTATGTCATTGTTACAGATGTGCTCTCCAACTTTTATTAAGGACTCAAAGTCAAATTTTAGCTAGGAAATTCCATAAAAATCGTAAAATCATTGGTGGTCATGCTGTTCTTGCAAAAACAGTTTACTAGCCTAAAGAGAACTATTCCTACACTTTGAGTCTCGGTATCCAACGTCCACAGTCAAGATTTACAAGCATATTACACCACAATGCAACCTCTTTACTTTCCGAAATCCACCATAACTAAATCCTTGAGTTCTCATTTCAATTCAAAAGCGAAATCCACCAAAACTTGCTCTATTTTTGCTCCATTACTTCGGCTAGCTTCATCTCCTTCATCACAAATAACATGCAGCTCCAAATTCCACCTTTTCTCACATCTACCAACTCCTCACTAGATAAAACAGCAAGCAAAACATAGATTGAAGAACTTCTACTAGCCTCAAGTTCAAAGCAACCGCAACAAGCAAATCGGCAACTTGGGGCTCCGAACACGGCTCGATCGACGGCGGAACTAGGCGGCGTCGACGGTGGCAGCTGGGACACGGCGGAAGACGGACTTCCTCTTCCCCTTCGCAGCCCGCGCTCACCCCTCTCTCTCTCGCTCACTCGCCCGGACTCTCCCTCTCTCGGTTTCACTCTCTCTCTTGGTCTCACTCTCTCGATCAATCCGCCTCCCCCTCTCCCTTTTGATTGCTTCATGGCTAGCAATCATTATCTTTTGCATGCAAGAGACACTTGGCTCCAAGAGGAAGACAAGTGTCTTCAACAAGGAGACAAGTGGAGGAGGTGGTGTGGCCTCCATCTGGTTCTCCTCTATGGACCGACGGTTTGGGCCTCTTGGCTTGCTTTGGGCCCGAAAATTTTGGGCCAAATTGTCCCATGTCCAAATCAAATAGCCCATAAAAATATCAATAATTGGCCCATAATTCCTACACCACTTTAGGGCATTTGATTTTTTTTTTTTATATAGGAAACAATATTATATTCCCATAACAAATTTCACATAGGGGGTTTGGTCCAAAATATCGTGGCCAATGTTGTAATTGTCCACATGGCTATTCAAAGACAATTTCCTTCCCTTAAAAGTTTAATATTTCGAGTTGTCGGGATTCTCACATGCCATAGACTGCCATATATTTAGACCCCTTGAGACCTTTGTTATTAATAATACTACAAATTTATTGTCTCAATACAATTGTATGGGTTATCCATAAAGTGAAAAACGGTCAACTCCTTGATGAGGTTTCGAAGCCTAATAGCCCAAGTAATAGTCTAAAAGAATGTTACAAAATCTGCTTACATAGTAGAATATGACATAAAACTTTATTTAATGCACTTCCTACTAACATAAGTATGTATTTCGTTACTAATCACATGTCATCCTAATAGCCGGCAAAGTTTACATTTGAATACCCTACTAGCTGCAAGAATTGAACATGTCTGTAAATTAACATATAATCTCTTGTTCTCTTTAAGTGCCTTAAAACGTTCTTGGCAGCAATCCAGTGATCGCGTCCCAGATTTGACTGATTTCTGTCTAAAAGTTCCGTCGCAAAGATGATATTTAGTCTTATGCAAATTTGAGCATACATTATACTTTTAAGTGCACTGACATAAGGTACACCCTTTAACTAGATTTTCTCAATATTTAAACAATGACAATGTAATAGATTCAGTCCATCATCCTTAATGACAGGAGCAATTCCTAACTTACAGTAATGTTTGTTGAATATATCCAACATATGTCCTCTGAGATAAATCCTATATATATGGTGAGAACAATTCTTACGAACCTTAGTATAAAGGACAAAAGATGCCTCAAGGTCACTACTTGTAAGCAAAATATCACGTACATAGAGTATGAGAAAAATAAATTTCCTCCCACTGACCTTTACAAGATATATATATTGAATTATTTTGTTTTCAATCGAACGAAAAGACAATATTATGAAACTTTAATAATATTATCTGAAAACTTGCTTAAGATCATAAATAAGACTTTTTAGTCTCGCATACGAGTTTACTCAAATCATCCGCTGCAAAATCCTCCAGTTGCACTATATAGATTTTGTTATCAACGTGTCCATTTAAAAAGATAGTATTTATTTGGCGTAACTCCATATCAAAAAATAAACTATTAATGCTACTTTTACTATGAAAGAATCTTTAAAATACTAGAAAGAAATAATTATTTCTTCATTTTTACCCAAAAAAATAATTATTTCTTCACTATTAACTATCCACCCATCTTTCAAAGTGAAAAGTTTAGTTACCAGTCTAGCTTTAAACTCCACAATCTTTCTTTGAAATCCTTTAGTTTTGTACGCCTATTTGCAACTAATGAAATTGTGATCTTTAGGCAAATTAGTAAGTTTCCAAATATTATAATATTTCATAAATTGCATATCGTCTTTTCGGCATCTACATACTTGATCGAGGACAATAACAACATTTATATATAAGTCACTAAATCAACCATGTAGTGGATATTGCAGTCATGCTCATAAATAGGTGATACATGCATGACTGCTTGATGACATAAGTACAAGTGCATGGTAGTATATCCACGTTGCATGGTGATATATGCATGGCTGCTTGATGATATAAGTACAAGTGCATGGTGGTATATGCACGTTGTATGGTATGCATGGCTGCTTGATGATATAAGTACAAGTGTATGGTGGTATATGCATGTTGTATGGTGATATATGCATGGCTGTACGGTGAGGTATGCTTGAATGCATGAATGATATGTGTTTTATTCATGATACCTTGATTGTTCTGTTTGACGCATTGTGTAGTTTGGTGGATCTTTACTGCTGAATGGTTGTACTCACCCCTTTGGGGATTAACATTTCAGACTAGATAAGATATCTCTGCTGCTACTGCCACCGGTAGATGGATCAAGTGGTTGGATATGACCGTGAGGACGAGGATAGCAAAGGAAGGAACCTTTGGACGCCGACACTAATCGATGGACTTTAAATATACGACTGTTGGAGGAGATGTCGGTCACCTTTTGAAGTATAGCCGAGTATAGAAGACTACGGCATTTTGATGTACCGATGAATGATGTCCATTTGGTTTAAGTAAATAAAAGTGTTCGACTTTTACATATAAATGTTTAGTTAGCGTGCATTGTTTTCTGAATATAGGGAAGGGAGTTGTTGGACATGGTTCCGTTATATGAATTGCGTAAGGGATCGATCTAAAAGATGTAAACCCCCAGGATTTATGAATTATAATGAAATTTCTGGGTATCAGAGTATTATATTATAAGGTCAAGTGAAAGGTAAGCGGATTGTGGCAACCCTAACGGTTCAGGGGCCGTCGAGGGGTGCCACAGCTTGTTTTGGTAACAAAGCTATGGCGTATTTGGAGTGATAAGGTGCCTCAGATGGAAATGAGTATAGAATGATGCACACCATATGATATTAACTAGAATGGTTGATTATCTTTGAACAGCGGGTGATGGGTATTCACTCGTAGATCCCTAGTAGTTTATTATGAGTTGCTTTTAGGTGCCAGTAACATGTATATGTTACTTATATAAAGTTGTAGTTGTTTTTAAATGGAGACATTGAGTCTCAGATTATTCTTTAGGCAAATGCTTGGAAATTGCAGGAAAGTCATGGTGTGAGCTGGAAGTGCTTATCCATCGAGGGCTGAAGCCTCTACTGCAAGGGCTGAACCCCGGATGGAAGATATCCTGCAGGCATTGGCCAATATAGAAAATCTGATGGAAAGACAAGCGCAGCAACAACCCGGAGCAGAACGCCGTATTCAAGGACCGGTGGAGCAACTCGAAGCCGAAACCACCCAAGTTTAGTGGAATGGGAAGTCCTGAGGAGGCGGAGCATTGGATTGATGGAATGGAACAAATTTTCCAGTTGTTGGACTGCAATGATGTTGAGAAAATAACTTTGATAGAGTACTAGCTAGAGGGAAATGCAAAGTTTTGGTGGAGAGCTTCAAGAGACACAATCTTTCCACCGGGTACTGATAAAAACTGGGATGAGTTTGTTAGGGCTTTTAATAGGAAGCATTTCTTTGCTTGTACCAAGAATAGGAAGATCACTGAATTTGTTCAGTTAGAATAAAGGGAGTTGATAGTGGACCAGTATGAAGCAAAATTCTCTGAATTGTCTAGGTATGCTCCTAGATTGGTTGATGATCGAGAGGAAAAGGCTAAGAGATTCCTGAAAGGGCTAAGGACTGATATCAGGAAACAACTAATGCCTCTAAATATAAGGGATTATAATGAGATTTATGAGAGGGCACAGTTGGTGGAGCAAGAGTTAGTGAAAAAGCAATTAGAATCTAAGAGGCAGATGACCTTTAATGATGTTCGAAGGGGTAAAAGACCTTATCCTGATCAAGGACAGCCCTTGGAATCTAAGAAGAGGAATAATTTTGGGAATTCCGGAAAAGTTATGAGTGGCCCGGGTTCTAGGAAGAGTACCCTACCAGAGTAATATTTGTCAGAGATGAGGTAGACAACATGGACCAAGACCCTGTAATGATCGATTGAAATGTTTTGGCTGTGGGCAGAGAGGTCACTTTAAGAAAAATTGTCCACAAGAGAGGTCGCAGCCAAATGTCAACTTGATGCGACAGGTGCAACAACGTACTGCTGGGCCAAATATACCAAAAAATCCACAGAGCCCACCAGCACAAGGACGGATGTATGTGGTCACCCAAGAGGAAGCAGAAGCTTCCTAAAATGTTATCTCGTGTACGATTTCGATAGATGGATAAGAAGGCATATGCGTTATTTGATATGAGTGGCACGCATTCATTTGTGTCTAAGAAAAATAGATGATTGTGAGAAGTAGGAACCAAATCTTTAGATATGCCTCTTCGTATTTCTACATCATTGAAGGACATGTTGTTACCTACGTTAACATGTGAGATGTGTGAGATAACCTTAGGGGAATGAGATCTGGAAATGGACTGGGTAATGATAGTTATGTATGACTTTGACATCATCGTAGGAATTAACTAACTTTGTAAGCAACGGACTTGGATGAATGATCTCCTAGGATAATGCTTGCCTATGCGCTAAGGATAAAACCGTGAGGCTAAGAATGGGATAGGCCAAAGCAGATACTATCTTTGTAAGTTAGTCCCTATCGAAACGAGACCCTCCAATGGATGTGTAGTTTGGGTTCAAACTAGGTAAAAGCTGGTGTACCTATAACAACCCGGTCTGATGAGGGCGGGGAGTGGACGCCGAGGTCAGAGCGCCTGAACAAGGAGCGGCTCCTGGCAGGCTTATAGGATGGCAAAAATGGGGCAGGAATGAACTGAACTATGAACTGAATTGGGAAGGTAGTGTTTCTAGGATAATTTTATTAGAGTGGTGTAGTGGAAGCATGGTTAAGTTTATAGAACTCTTGTTTGTGAAAAGGAAGGACGGGTCGATGCGTTTGTGCATTGATCACAGGCAATTGAATCAGGTAATTGTTAAGAGTAAGTGCCCATTACCTAGAATTGATGACTTATTTGACCAACTGCAGGAAAGTTCGGCCTTTCCTAAAATTGACTTGAGATTAGGATATCAGTTAAGGATTAAGAAAGAAGACATTCCTAAGACCGCATTTAGGACTCGCTATGGACACTATGAGTTCCTAGTTATACTATTTGGATTGATGATGCCTTAGCTGCATTCATGGATTTAATGAATAGGATATTTAAGCGTTATTTGGATCAAATTGTGATTGTCTTCATTTGATGATATCCTGATATATTTTAAAGGACTCAAAGAACATGCGCAGCATCTAAGCGTAGTGCTGCAAACAAGGCTTAAGAAGTGAATTATGGAGAGTGAGTTATGAATTTAAGGATCAAGTTATGATCATTTGAGCTAAGTAGTGACTTCCTATTAGAGGATCTCATGGGAAGTCTTGATGCATTACATGGAGGCATTTAGTATGTATAGATTGATCTTGGAAGTCATGAGTTTGAGTGGTCATATGAGACATGAAATTATTTGTGGTTTATACGTTGGAATAATAGATTTAATTGATGGAGGTCAACTTCTAAATTTTTGGTAATAATCTTAGTTTAAAAAGGTTATGTAGAATTAGTGGATATGATCATTTGTGGTGATACCCTCTCCAAGGTGAAATGGTGGAAGTTCAAGTTATGGATTTGATGAGTGATTATTCCAAGTGACGATCTTTTAGGGTGAGACATGAGATATACTCGATGGAAACTAGACAAGTTTTATTTTGGTAGATTGCCGATCTTTGAATTGAACAAGTCTTGGTGGACTATCGATAATTGAACCGAATGAATGGTGTTGTATTTTAGGCTTGAATCTATGTTGCAGTGAAAGCGTAGTGAATGTCTTTGTTGGATTGAATCAGATGAGTTGTTACTGGTGTCAATTTTGATGGTTCTAGGCTTGAATTGATGGTGACAAAGGTATAGGGATAATTCGGCTAAATGGTGTGTTCGATTGAGCCGAGAGGTGGAGTTCTTTAAATTTGAATTTGATTGTTGGTTGCACTTAGGATAGAGCTAGAAATTACTCAAAGGATCAAATTATAGAACCCTTCACTAGTACCACTAATGGAATGGAATGAAGGTGGACCATAGGACTATTGAGACCGTTAGATATACCAGAGTGGAAATGGGATCGTGTGACGATGGATTTTGTGCAAGGAATACCAAGACATCAAGTGGCCACGACTCCATTTGGGTGATGGTGGATTGCTTGACTAAGTCTACCCATTTCCCTAGTAGTTCACGTGGACTATCTGAAGGGTAAATTTGTTGAGATATATGTAAGCCAAGTGATACGCTTACATGGTATTCTTATAACGATTACATCTAATCGAGACTCTAGGTCTACTCCAAATTTTTTGTGGAGTCTCCAAAATGCTTTAGGGACAAAGCTTCAATTTAGTACTACTTTTCATCCTCAAACAGATGGACAAATGAAAAGAGTGATCCAAGCATTAGAGGACGTGTTAAGAGCTTACATCCCTATCTTTAGAGGAAGTACCAGCCTGATCCAAGACACATTCTCGATCATGAAACCATCAAAGTGGATGAGAAAGTGAGGTACATTAAGGAGCCTGTGCAAGTACTAGATCGAAAGGAACAAATTCTCAGGACCAAGAAGATACCATTGGTTAAGATGTTATGGCGACATCATGATGTGGAGAAAGCCACATGGGAAAGTGAAAATGAGATAAGGGAAAGATACCCTCACTTGTTTAAAGAGACATAGGGAATGTCTAATTTCGAGGATGAAATTCTCTAAGGAGGGGAGAATTGCGGCATCCTAAAATTTTATGACAACCCCTGGATACACCATGACCCATGAATAGGTGATGGAAGCGCCATCGGACTATATTTTGGTCATTTGACTAATAAATTTCAATAGATTAAGGTCGAGCATTTTAATGGACAATTATTTGGTTCGAAATATATTTTATGTCCGTAAGTGATTAAGGATTGTATTAAAAGGGTAAATTGATAGGGAAAATTTTATTCTTGGCCATGCGCTTTATAAGTTGGATTTTATTAATTATGTTACAAAGTTTTATGGCCATATTAAAGTGTAATTAGATATTTATATAAGTGGGGATTAAATAAAAAAAAAATGGAGAAGGGGATTAAATATAAATATGCTTTATAAGCATATTTATATAAGTTTGGCCTTAAGAAAATCAGCCCACAACCCCACCGAATCCCCCACTGTTTCTCCCCATTTGGTTGGCCAAAAGCCGGCCCAAATCCAGCCCAAAGAAAGCCCATCAGCTTGCATGGAGAATGACAAGTGGCGAGAGGGACTCTACAAGTGTCCTTCCCATGAAGCCAAGTATCCTTCTTACAAAGACAAGTGTCCTTCCATGCAAAATTAACCAAAGGCAAGTAATTAAACAACCAAAAAGGAAAAGGGGAGGGGGGAGTGGATTGAGCAAGGCACCGAGAGAGAGAGAG
Organism: Eucalyptus lansdowneana; assembly: GCA_017140395.1. Classification (NCBI taxonomy): domain Eukaryota; kingdom Viridiplantae; phylum Streptophyta; class Magnoliopsida; order Myrtales; family Myrtaceae; genus Eucalyptus; species Eucalyptus lansdowneana. Next base: position 5,572,516 of record CM029483.1, on the reverse strand, counting down.
GGAGTTGTCGCGAGAGAGAAGGAGGAAGAAGAAAACTGTTGCTGCCGAGTGTCCGCCTAGTCCCACTGTCGAGCCGCCTTTCCCCGCTGTGCGTTTGCTGTGATTTTTGATTGGATTAGAGGCAAGTAGAGTCCATTGATCTACCCTTTGCTTGCTGTGGTTGTGATGTTGAATGTTGGGAATGCTTGAGTTGTGATGTTGAATGCTAGAAACTCGAATGAATGGTGGTAGTGTTCCAAGTGAGTTGTTGCATGTAAAAACAGCCCGACCTTTGGTGATTTGGTGAGCTGCATGCAATGTTCTAGTTGAAATCTCACTTCGACTTCTTGATGAAAGTTCTAGAGGACTTCTTGAAGATTAACATACTAAAAGATTGAGATGAAACAGACAAGTATTGGTTGGTGAAATGATTTTCATTTGAAGAAACTAGATCTAGAAACTGTTATGTCGACCTTTGGTGATTTCGTGAGCTGCATGCAAAGTTCCAGTTGGAATCTCAGTTCGAGTTCTTGATGAAAGTTATAGAGGACTTCTTGGAGAATAAAATATCAAAATTTGAGAGGAAAATGAACAAGTATATGTCAGTGAAACCATTTTTCTTTGAAGAAGCTAGATCTGGAAACTGTTACGTTGGTCTATTGTGATTCTATGAATTTTGTGAAATTATCCAGTTCGAATTTGATCTTGTGTTCTTGATAAGAGTTATAGGTGACATCGTGAGGAGTAACATACTAAAATTTTATAATAAAAGAACAAGTATTGATTGGGGAAAAACTATTTTCTTTGAAAAGGATGAATCTGGACAGTGAACTGAGAGTTAGGGAGAGTTATAAAAATTATATATTTTAATCTAGAAGGAATTAGAATTTATTTATTCATGAGACTTTTACCTCTAGGTCTCAGCTATAACATATAAAAATATCATAATTTTTGGAGTTCATTTAAGGACTTAATTGAAATTATTTCCGAAACTGTGCAAAAGTGGTGTTGGGATTTCTTTTTGTTGTGATGTATGGACCTATGTGATTGATACGAAACTTTCTTGACATGGTGTTCTTCATGAAATATCTTCCTCTGGATCTTGTTTACATCATGTTAAATGTATTTATTGAGATTTTTTACTAATTTTCCAAGAATTTTTACTAAAGAGGTGCATTCTGTTTTACCCAAAGTTCTATTTTCAAAAACCAATGAATTTCTTTATGAAATGTGATATTGTGGGTGTTATGTGATATGATGAAACTGGAATTGGCATATCATGCAATTTTGAGATGTGATGAGACTCAAGAGACATTTTATCATTGCATTGAAAAGTGTTATTTGGAAATTAGGATGTTAATTGTTACCGTTGGACCCTCGGGTCAACGATGCCCCGAAAGTCGGGATGCCCAGAGGTTCAAATGAGTCGATGCCCTTTGGATGCCTGGTTGTAGTATGAATACATGCTAAGAGGTTTTCCCCGAGAGTGTCAGGATGCCCAGTTGTATTATGATACATGCCCGGAGGGTGAGAGGTTGTATTATGATTCATGCTTGGAGGTTAGGGGTAACCATACCTATGGTCCCCAGTGATTCCTCGTGATGCCAGGTGGGGTGCGAGATATCCAGAGGTTCAAATGAGTCGATGCCCTTTGAATATCCGGCTATATTTTGAATACATGCTTGAAGGCTTCCGCGATGCCAAGATGGGTGCGGAATCCCAGAAGGATGCAAACATTAGTCCTCTGGGGAATGAAACCTTTTGAATGATAAAACGGATGATTATATTAAGTGTAAGTGTGGTTTGGTTATGGGACTAAATTGTATGGCATGGAATGAGACATGTCACTATAGTTTGGCCTCATGATCGGGACTGGTGTAACTGGACATGATGCATGATCTGCTTATGAAAGTAAATTGATGCCATTTGACATTGAGAATGCGATCATGAAGGCTTGAATGGATCTCATGGAGATGTATACATGGTTGTATAAATGATATGAATCACGTGTATGTATGTGCATATGGCATGGAATGAACCTCATGAAAATACAAGCATGATTGCATGGTGGTATATGCATGATGGCACGGTGAGATATGCACGACTGCATGATGATATATGCACGACCGCATGGTGATGTATACTCGATAGCATGGATGATATGTGCCTTACTCGTGATAACTTGATTGTCTTGCTTGTTGCATTGTGTAGTTTGATGGATCTTTACTGCTGAGTGGTTGTACTCACCTCGTTTGGGGACTAACATTTCAGACTAGATAAGATACCTCTGCTGCCACTGCCACTAGTAGATGGATCGAGTGGTTGGATATGACCACGAGGAGGAGAATAGCAAAGGAAAGAACTTTTGGATGCCGACACTGATCGATGGACGTTAAGTATATGACTGTTGGGGGAGATGTTTGTCATCTTTTGGAGTATAGCCACATATAGAAGACTATGGCATTTTGATGTACCGATGAATGATGTCCATCTAGTTTAAGTAAATATAAGTGTTCGGCTTTTACCTATAAATGTTTAGTGGGTGTGCATCGTTTTTTGAATATAGGGAAGGGAGTTGATGGATGTGCTTTCGCCATATACATTGCACAGGGACCGATCTAAAAAATGTAAACTCCCAGGATTTATGAATTATAATGAAATTTATGGGTATTAGAGTATTATATTATTAGGTCAATTGAAAGGTAAGCGGACTGTGGCGACCCTTACGGTTCGGGGGCCGTCGAGGGTGCCATATCATGGATTTAGCTATGGTGGATTTTTGGAAAGTAAAGAGGTTGCATTGTGGTGTAATATGCTTGTAAATCTTGACTGTGGACGTTGGATACCGAGACTCAAAGTGTATGAATAGTTCTCTTTAGGCTAGTAAACTGTTTTTGCAAGAACAGCATGACCACCGGTGATTTCACGATTTTTCTGGAATTTCCTAGCTAAAATTTGACTTTGAGTCCTTAAAGAAAGTTGGAGAGCACATCTGTAAGAATGACATATAAAAAATTTAGCATAAATAGACAAGGTTTGGTCGACAAAATGATTTTTGTACGAAAATGTTAAATCTGGAAACTTTACAGAACGTCAATAAGGAATACCGGAATTTTTACTCTTGATACGTAAGGAATTTGACATGCTTTTCTTCACAAAATTTTTTCCTTAAAGTCTCATTGATAACATGTTAAAATTTCACAATTTTTCTAGCTCATTTAGTATTTATTCCGAAATATTTACCAGAACTGTGCATGGTAAAATCGAGTTGTTCTATTTTCGAATTTTCACAAAAATGTCCCAAAAGTGAATATGTTTTGAAATGGTTATGCGATATGATGGTATTGGTTGTGGACATTTGTGCAGTATTAAGATTGGATAGTGAACACATGAAATGGATTGTTCTTGGCATTTGAAAGGATTCTTCAAAATTTAAAATGTTAAATTGTTGCCGTTGGACCCTCGGGTCAACGATGCCCCGGGAGTCGGGATACCCAAAGGATCGAGTGACTCGATGACTTGTGGATGCCCGGTGGCCTTAAATGGCTATATGCCGGAGGTTTTTCCCCGGGAGTTTCGGGATGCCCGGTAGGGGTGTGCAGTGATCTAGGGTCGACCCTAGACCTACCTTGGACTGGTCCAACTCTGCTGGTTCTAGTCTGGTTCCCAAGGGGATTGGGTTGGTCCTTGGTCCTGAAATTTCAAGACCAACACTGTACGGGTTGATCCTCGGTCCTAAGAGTTTTGGGTCGGTCCAACCCCGGACCAACCCCGTATATTATATTATATTATTTACAATTCTTTTATATATTCAAATCTAAGTAAAATTTTTGTTATATTATATTATATTGAGATGTTCTACCAATAGCACTAATAGTAATTTCAATTTAAAAATTTTGTTGAGTATTAATTATGTGTCGTTTGTTTTGTTTTCAAGTGTTTAAAAGTTCAAGTGAATTAACAAGATGTGAAGTTATATATTCATGGTTTATGTTAAGTATTTTGCACTTTTTATGGTTTAATTGTATTTTACTAATGAATTTTAGCTGCACTTTGCTTTTCAATTTGTGTCAAATGGTAGAAGTTTTTGAAGAGTAGAGTAGTACTACAGTTGCTACGGTAATTTGCTAGTCAAGTGGTGTGAAGCTCATTGTTTGGTTGAGTGGACTCCACATGATCGAATGTAGGAAAACGCTTTACATATGGTGTTATGAATATTAAAGATAGATGATTACAAGAACTTTCCATCTTGACCCATATCTTGATGAGCGATTAGCGGGTACGAAATTTCTATTATTGTGTTATCTTAAATTTGCTAAATATGTATTGGTATTTATAGTTTAATTGCACAATGCCGCATTGTCGATGGATGTGTAATTTGAATTTGTAGGTTTGCTTTTTTAGGAAGTATAAAAAATAAGACGAAAAAAATTATTGATCAGTCCCGGGTTGACCTTGGAACTGGACCGAACCCATTGCATCGGTCCGGTCCTTGGTCCCAGGCTCAATAGGGTCAGTCCTTTGTCCTAAAAATTGAGGACCGACACTGTACGGGTTGGTCCTAGGGTTAGGGGGTGCCTCGGACCAACCCGAACCATGCTTACCCCTAATGCTGATGGTATGCTTGTTGGTACGTAATTTTGGATGGCCAGGGTAACCATTTTCATGGGAGGCCCTCGAGGTTCCTCATGATGCCAGGTGGGATACGAGATGCCTGGAGGCATGATTTGCTCCAGATGCCTGGTGGCCCTAAGTGGCTAAATGCCGGAGGCTTTCGTGATGCCTGGAGGGATGCGAATGCTAGAGAGATGCAAACATTGGTCCTCTGGGGATGAAGCCCTTTTGAATGATAAAATGAACGATTCTACTATAAATGTGTGGGTTCTGGATATAAGACTGAGTGTATGGCATGGAGCAGAAAGTGATATTTTAGTTTGGCCCTATGATTGAAATTTGTCTATCTTGGATATGTTGTCATCACATTGAAGGATTTCATGATTCTGATACATACCTATTATCTATTTTCTCATTTTTGTCTACCATACTTGAATCTATATATTAATAGTAATGCTTGATATAGCTTGATATGTCATATTTCCACAGATGATGTGGTTGTAGATCTATTAACTAAAGGACTTTATTTTTCCGTTCTTAAATGACATGTCATTAATATGAGCTTAAGAGTATTGTGAGATATTGTTGCTTAGTGGGAGCTATTTTGGCTTTACTCTAATAAAGTTTACTTATGTGTTCGTTACACTTAGTAACGGTTTGATATGTATCAACTTTTGCATTCAATAAAATATCTTTGAATGTGTTGCCATTATATTGAATACATATTGATAAAAGTCTCAAGGTATTATATAAACCTTAAGTGAATGCTAGGGGTATTTGGTTATTAGCCTTGTGCATATATCTTATTATATATAAAGAAATGTTAATTGTAAAGATAAGGCATATGTGAATTTATTGGAACCATAAAAAATATTCTTTAGTGGCACAAGTTTTTTTTTTTTTTTAACGCTTAAGGTAAGAAAGTGATGACGGACAAATGAGATATCTCTATGAGAGATGTTATCCATTTGCCACACTACCATATTGAATCCATATTAATAAAGTTGAAAGCACTTGTGACCATGGAAGGCTCTGTGTGTATACATGCAGTTACCGCCATAATTCCGTGTTTGAGACTTTATGTGATGAGATTGACTATTAAGAATTATCTTTAGACCAATGTGCACACATACAATACAATTTTAATTAATATAGCCCAAGTGGGAGAATGTAAGAGTTTACCTGATGTGGGCTACATTAATTGATATTATAATTTACCGTTTTACGAGGTTGGTTTAAGGTGAGATAGAAGATTTTTTAATTAGTCTAATATGGGACTAGCTAGTGTAGGAAGAGTTGAGCTTGGCCCGTAATGAGAGGGCCTGATTGGAAACTCTATAACTAATGCTCAAGTCTCTTTTCTAACCCGAATTCTCACATGTATTCTCACAAAAGGAGCGTTAACCTAGCGCTTAAGGGTGATGGGCTGTCTCATTGAGCTAGTGATACGGAGGGTAATAAAGGAGAAGGAATTGCGCGTGGATCATTACTTTTCACTTCTGCATCAAGAACGATGGATTCCAAATCAGGTGCGTTAATCTTTTTACTCAATCATATGTGCTCTTGTTCTGGTTATGGAGATATTGGGATTCTACGTTTTGCATCCAACATGATGATCCCAAGAATGCTAGTTTTCCTCGTTGGGGTCATAAAAAAATGCAGAGAGAACACTAGCACTTAATCTCTCAAGCCTCCCAAGGCTCAGGGAATGGGTGCTCTCACAGCACGACTCCAATACTATCATAGATAGCTTGTCTATCTTAGTCCCGATAAAAAGGCGGTCGTCTCGCGTATGATGAGGAAGGTAAAGCAATCAAGTATTCTGAAAATGATAAAGCAAACATTGACAAGAGCACTGGGGTGGAGCTGTGCGAACTCGATGCTAATACAGATGCCAAGATGTTTCGCACAATCCTCCATTCCCTGTCGTGGACACTTAGTTTTGCGTATGATCGGGAAGATGAAGCAATCGAGTATTCTAAAAAGGATGAAGCAAAGAATGAAGAGAGCATTGTGGTGGTGCTAGCATACTTACTTCTTTCAAATCTTTAAGGTCTTCCTTGGAGATCACATGTTCACACGTGGACAATGCAAAATTAGTTGTGAATTTTTCGCCGGCATTCTGCAATGGATGCATTAAGGGTGATACTATTTGAACTCTAGTTCATTTACGAAATGCTCCACACAAAAGCGTTAGCAATGCGTTCCGAGTTGAGCTACATTTGCCGCTTCATAGCCTTCATGGGCGTTGTGGTGGCTTTCATCCTCTTCAATCGCTTGAAGAAGCATTAACTCTCCAAACTTGATGTGAAAATTACCCATATCCTTCTTTTCGGAGGGATTGTTCTTGATGTGATAGCTCTATTCATGCTCATTTTCTCGGATAGGACACTCGTCGAAATCAGGCTAAAGAAATCCAGATCATATCGATTATATTCACCTATGTGCAAATTGGAACATATGATGTGTAAGTTGAGGGAGCCCCGATATGCCACATGTGAAGCATAGCCTAACACTAATCTTACATACGAGGCCTTAGATACACCATTAATATTTCAAAGGTGGTCAGAATCCATCTATACTTGCAACCTTTTATCCATGAGCTTGAAGGAGAGTCCAAGAAGCTTGGGTAGCATTGCTTCTTCTAGTCTCTTCAATTTTCCATTCTATATGGCCGAGAGAATCATCTTTTATTTCCATCAAGCCAGTGAGGCAATTGCTAGAGGCTGTGGTCTGAGGACCACGAAGGGGAAAATAATAATAATTGCAAATACAAAATACGTATCTAAGAATCCCTTTTCTTAAAAAGCTATGGATTTTTATCTTTAAGGAGGTGAGACATAAATCAAGAATTGTGTATAAGCCCACACAGAGGAGTGTGTATAAGCCTATAGAGAGGAGTATGTATGAGCACATACAAAGGAGTATGTATGAGCCCACAGAGAGGAGTATGCACGAACCCATAGAGGTGAGAATGAATGTGCCCAAAGAGAGGAGTATGTATGAGCCAACACAGGTGGGACATGAATTGAGGAATATGGATGAGGACACAAAGGTGAGATGTGAATCAGGGAATATGGATGAGAACATAGAGGTGGAACATGATGAGCTTACAGAGGTAGAACAAGATGAGCTCACAGAGGTGAGAAAGATATTTGAGGCTAGAGGTGATTTGTTTCTCAAGAGTTTATTGGATGAAAAGAAATATGGCAATCCTTTAGAGGATGTCACCAAGGCTAGTTATGATGATAGCATTATATGTGGCATATTGCTACTGAAATCTAGTACAACAAAGAGAAATCCACAGAAAAAATAGATGAAAGGGAATTCAGCAAGATCCTCTCCGACTACATGTTGTATCTGTTACTTAATCAATCTAATGTCGTGTCTACTATGGCGAGCATCGCCCAAATCACAAAAGCGGAAATGTTGGAGGAGTTACGACGCCCCATCAATGATACAACCCTGGATGTAGAGCAGCTATGCATGCAATTATCTATGAATCATAAAGGATTTTTGGACTATGCAAAACCTTGGAAAGCCATGCTTTGTTAGGGGGTCAAGTTAGCTCGAAAGATGGAAAGGCTTGGGGAAATGAAGTGGGAGGTGATCGGCGGAGTGTGGGTTGAGATGCTGTCATATGCAACAATTCATATTAAGGGAGAAGCACATGTGCAGGTGCTGAGTAAAGGTGGAGAGCTTCTTGCTTTTATGTGGCTGCTGATGGCTCATTTCGGTTGTGTCTACAAACCTGAATTGAGCATCTATTATGAATGCTATGGGATTGTGGGGTAGTAATTTGATCCACATCAACTGTCTTATTTACCATATTCACGACATTCCTACTAGTGTTCATATGAATAGAATTTAATCGTCTTTGCGTCTTCGTGACTAATGCTAAGATGATGGATTTTCATTAGAGGGGTCCACAGCACTATCTAGACCGTGGACAGCGAGTGTTTAGTCTCGTTTGGTTCATTCGACAAGCATCTGGCCAACCCTCAGGGGTCCCCAAGGCTTGAGAATGTGACGATGTGGTTTTTGAATAATTTTAAGCCATTTTTCAGTCCTAGGAACACGCGACATGCTTGCTACCAAAGTTCATGCTTGCTAAATAGGACACGTTTTGTGACATCCTAGATTTTCAGTCCTGTTTTCAAATGAATAAATCGGGCCTTTCATCGACACGCTTGTAATGCTATTCGCAGAGATCACTCGTGAGATAACTAGACTATCTGGAGAAGTCATTAAGAGACTTTAATGTAATAGACTTGAGGATTCGATCAGTAATCAACTACTCGACCGTGCTCATCTGCAGAGATCATTACGGCATAGTTAAAAATCGATTAGAGATCAGAGATAGGTTGGTTCGACTGAGATTTGTGGTTAAACGTGAGTGAATTCTTGTCGATCGGTACTAGATTGATTTTCTGGTTTTTTGATACCCTGTGTCCATATTCGAAATCTCGAGATTTTCACGACCATCGAGAGTCGCCAATGTGTCGAAGGGGTTCACTGTGGCTCGAAGAAAATTGATCATGGCTCATTTGCACTAAAATTTTTTGAAGGCTACCCGGTCACTTAGGTCACACTAAAATCGTGCCGGATTGAAATTAATAGCGAATTTGAATCCGATTTCAAAAATTGAAAGTTCTATCATGTCATAAGTCATTTTAGAAATGTCGACTCAGCCTCCGGAGATTTTTTTTGCAAACCGAGATTTTTTTGGAAAAAAGTCGAGGTAGGGTCGTTTTTGTCCAGAAAATGCAGAGGACCGTTTTTTATTGCGAAATTGGGAAGTAAGTGGGATCAATTGGTGAGAAAAAAATACCAAGTTGATCGTTGACTCGATAATGGAATTTCTTGAAGCCAAATTGGGTCAATTCAAGGAGGATTTGGTGTCCAATTTGAGGGGAATCAAAATGGCTAGGGTGGAGAGGGCACACGATATTTAGAAGAGATGGCTTCAATTGGTCACTTATTCCTTCTCAAATCAGTCCCATTTGGCCTCCATAATTTCAATTGCCATCTCAATGCTTCAATTGACATTTTTCCACATCCATACTTCCATCAAGCTTCTTAATTTTGTAATAAAAAACACTCCCTAGCCTTTTCTGCCCAAAAACAGTTCTAAACCGACTTTTTCTCAAGAAGTCTCGAGTTCGAGAAAAATCTTATGAGACTAAGTCGTGGGTCCTAAAATTCATTGTGACATGACTGTGGCATCCTAAAAATTCCTTGCCAGTCATTAGGGGTGCTCAATGTCTTGCATTAGGACTTCGGCCAAGCCTATGGTGAATAATTATTTGATAAAAATTTCTATTTTTGGCCATGAAGGATTATGGATTTGAAATTTATTAAGATAGGTCACAAAGTTTTGTGATTTATAAATTTCAATTAGGTGTTTATAAAATTTAGGTTTAAGGACGATTATTAGGATGAGATATTGGCCAAAGTATTAGCTTAAAACCAGCCCATGACCTCACCTCATTTTCGGCCATTTGGACCTAGTCGCGGAGCCCAAAAGAGGAGGAGGAATCGCTGGCCCATTGCTGGCCCAAGCCCAGCCGAAGATGGAGGCCCATCTTGCATGAAGAAGGCCATTTGTTTCCTTCTAGCTGCCAAGTGTAGGCCATGCAATTAGTAATCATTGCTAATGATGAGTAAGAGAGAAATGAAAAGGAAAGAGTGGCTGGTTTAGGGAGGGGGCTTCGTCCAAGGAGAGAGAGAGAGGGAGAGAGCTACCGAGAGAGAAAGGAAGAGGCCACACGAAAGAGGAAGCTCGCTCGTCCGTCGCCCGTAGCCGTCCGCCATGCGTCCATCGCTTGTCGCCGTCCGTGTACCGTTGCTTGCTCGGTATAGAGGTAAGTTGGGATCCATATTCTGCTCTTGCATGTTGTATCTTGCATATTTGTTTGAATGGTGATGAATCTCGGACGTTTAGGGTGTGAGAAACCCAAGCTTGAGTGTGTTGTTTTTCAAATAGAATTCCGTTTTCGAGTATACCGCCTGACCCAGAATGTTGTAGAGGCTTGTATGCGCGGTTTGAGTTGGATTTTGGCTTTGGCTTCGACACAAAAGTTGTAGACAACATCTCAAAGTATAACATACTAAAATGTGAGACAAAATGGCTGAGTGTTATGGGGTGAAACCCTTCTTTTACGAAAACGCTAGATCTGAAACTGTTTTGTTGATCTCTTGGTGGTTTTGTATGTTGCATGTCACCTTTTACGGAGAATTTCACTTCAACTTCTGCATGAAAGTTGTAGAGAACATACTGAATACTAACATACTAAAATTTGAAGTAAAACGAACAAGTATAGCCTAGTGAAACGATTTTTCCTTTGAAGACGATAGATCTGGAAGTGTTGTACTGGACTCCAGTGACTTCGTGAACTATAAAGTGACTATCCTTTGAGAATCTCACCTAGATCCCTTAATGAAAGTTGTATTGGACCTCTCGAGGCAAAAAATATCAAAAATTCAGAGGAATTGAAGGAAGATAAGTAGGTGAAACCTTGATTTTTCGGAGACAGCTAAACCTGGACTGTTCGGTACTAGGAACAGGGGATTCGACCTTCCATAGTTAATTATCTACGACGAATCTGGCATGGATGTCTTCATAAAAAATCTACCTTAGGGTCTTCACTATCACCTGATAAAGTTTCATAATTTTTGAAGGTCATTAGAGTATCTAATCGGAATTATTCCAAAACCGAGTAATCTGTCACGTTCGGTTTAGTCAGTCTCAATGCATGGGTCATATCATTTTGTGTGAAACTCTTTTGGCAAAGTGTTCTGCACAAAGTATCTTTCTTTATGTCTTCCCTACGACATATTAAAATCTCATAATTTTTGAAGTTCATATACCTATTTAACCAAAAATATTTCAAAATCTGTGCAAGCTGTGTTGATAGAATAGAAATGCTGTGATGCGTGATCTATATCAAATTGTATGAGGGTCTTTTGATGCAGTGTCCTGTATGAAACATTTGCCTTTATGTCTTGACTATTACCTGTTCGATTTTCATAAATTTTGAAGACCATTTGGGCATTTAATGGAAATATTTTCTAAAACTGTGAAGCTGGATTATACGAATTTCAAATGCTGGAAATTGTGATTATTCTGCTTTGGATAAGCCCTATTAATTATATTGATTGAAGGTAATCGAATATTGCTGAGCATGTGATGATAATTGGCATTGCATATAGAATCAAATGCTGAATTAGTCTTTGTTGCCATTACATCATGTGCCATGCTGATTGTGAGACATAAATTGGTGAACATGAATTATGATGAATGAGGAAACTGTTAGAGGCGGCCGATAATGCCCTGGGAGTGTCAAGATGCCCGGGATGGGGGGTGCCGGATGCCCGATTGTATTGTGATACATGCCCGGATGTCCTCGGGAGTTTCGAGATGCTCGGAATGGTTGGGTGCCGGAAACCTCGGAGGTTTGTGCCCGGGGGGATGTCTCGTGATGCCAGTTGGGATGCGAGATACCCGGAATGTGAGGGTGCCGGATGCCCGGTGGTGTGTGCCGGAGGTTTTCTCGGGATGCCAAGTTGGGGTGCGAGTAATAGAATGTGGGATGCAATTACTGGTCCCGGAAAGAGAGATGTGGTGATCAAATTGAAAGATAAAAAGTGGAAATTGAATCATGCACATATGATATGATGACATACGTATGGATGTATGACATGATGATATATGTGTGTGACATGATGATGATCACCTATGGCATGATGATATATGTGTGATATGATGATGACGAGTGCATGGACGTATGTGCACCTATGGCATGATGGTACATATATGACATGATAGTGATGAGTACATGAGGATGTGTGTACATATGGTATGATGACATATGCATGGCTTCAAGGTAAGTTATGCTTGGATGCATGAATGACATGTACTGTGCTTATATTGTTATGATTGTATTGTGTGATGCATTGAGTGGTTTATTGGATCTTTGAACTGCTAAGTGGCTGTACTCACCCGTTCAGGGCCATCTTCTATGGCCTCCCATATGATGTAGAGGTAGTGTACGGAGATCGACTGCGTTACCATCCTTGGTCTGACATATGTGCGAGTGCGAGGTTGGTCATGTATGATGTGGGCCTGGCTGAGGGCCTGGTTATTCAGGAGTTTTTGTCGGTTCATGTCTGCCGAGATGGAGTGATTCGGGGGATGTTTCCACCACCACCGCCCGATGCACCAGGATGGGTGTGATGGCTGCGTGAGGGGTAGAGAGCTGATGTTTCTTTTTGGAAGTAGCTGACACTGATAGATGGAGGATGACATGTGATCGTTATAGGGGTTGAAATATCCTTTTGGGATGTGGCCAAGTGTAGCTAAAAATCTTGGCTTCCTTTTATTGTATCGACCCGAGAAAATCCATCATGAAAATATGTAAATAAAAGTTGTTCGGCTTTATCTTTTCCTATGGTACTTAGTGGTGTGCATTGTATCATGATTGTTGGAGGGAGAGATGGCGATATTAAATTATGCTTCCGTTAATAAGTTTCGCTGGGACCGTTTTGAATATATATATATGCCTACGAATTGCGATGCTTCTACTAAGAGATGTAACTAGTGTTCATTAGGTATAACGATAGGTACCTGTGGCGACCTAAGGTGTTAAGGGGTGCCACAGCCACCCTTTTTGGTATCAAAGCGAATGGTTATAGGTTGGAGTGATAAGGAGCCTCATTTGGAAATTGAGGAACATGATGACAATGCACACCATAGGATATTGACTGGAATAGTTGGGTAACTTTGAATAACGGATGATGAGTAATAACTCGTAAATCCCTAGTAGTTATTATGAATTGCTTTTAGGTACCAGTAACATGTTTACGTTACTTATGTAGTAGTAGTTGTTTTGAATAGAGACATTGAGTCACAGATATTTCCTTGGGCAAATGCTTGGAAACTGTAGGGAAGTCATGGTACGAGCTGGAAGTGCTCATCCATCGAGGGCTGAAGCCTCTGCTACAAGGGCTGAACCCCGGATGGAAGATATCCTACATGCATTGGCCAATATAGGAAATCTGATGGAAAGACAAGCGCAGCAACAACCCAGAGCAGAATGTTGTACTCAAGGACTGGTGGAGCAATTTCTGAAGCTGAAACCACCTAAGTTCAGTGGAATGGGAAGTCCTGAGGAGGCGGAGCATTGGACTGATGGAATGGAACGAATTTTCCGGTTGTTGGACTGCAATGATGTTGAGGAAATAACTTTGGCAAAGTACTAGCTGGAGGGAAATGCATAGTTTTGGTGGATAGATTCGAAGGACATAATCTTTCCACCAGGTACTGATGGTAATTGGAAAGAGTTTATGAGAGCTTTTACTAGAAAGCATTTTTCTGACTGCGCTAAGGACAAGAAAATTTCAGAATTTGTTCAGTTAGAACAATTGGAGCTGACAGTAGACCAATATGAGGCTAGATTTTCTTAATTATCTAGATATGCTCCTAGACTGATTAAGGATCAGGAAGAAAAGACTAAGAGATTTTTGAAAGGGTTGAGGACTGATATCAGGAAACAACTAGTGCCTTTGAACATTAATATTGCTAGAATAAGCATCTAGAGGGGGGTGAATAGGGGTAAAAATAATTTCTCGAGATATGAAAGCAATATTAGACAGACAATAGAAAGGAAGTTCTCATTTAGTTAACAAAATGAATTATGATCAAAGTAAAGCAGAGAGTAGGGAAGAGAAAATTGAACACAAGGTTTATAGTGGTTCGGCTTATTCCAAGCCTACGTCAACTCTTCTGCATTGACAGCCCATTGACTGGATTTTACTATGAACGAAAGAGATGTTATAGCAGTACTTTCCCTTGATTCCATAGCGTAGATACTCTACTACACTTCCTCAAGGTATCTCAAAATATAGACTCTCTTTTGCGTACAAGGAGCTTCAGACTTTGTAATTCTTCTATCGTGCACTCTCTTGAACAATTGGAATGTCTTCCTTTTATACTCCTTTATACCATCACACCCATTGGCACTTACCAAAGGAATTCCTCCAATCTTCCCGTTGGATAGAATCAATAAGGAAGATCATTCGAGCTATTAAAGGAACATGTCGATGGCCCATCAATCCTGCTCGCCCATATAATCAGGATCTCGGTTTCCATAAGTAGAACCTTCCAAGTATACTTCGCCAATCATCGGATCCTTAATCAATCTTGATTCGAATAAAGGAATCTGTTACGTCATATCCAGCCAAGAGATCTTCTCCAGTCGATAAGGCCAAATCCTTAATGAAGCACTCAATTCTGGATAGCCTTTTTTCAACAGATTAGAAACTGTCAATGAGAATAGACTTTGAGTCTTGAGTGCGGCCCGGAGGTCTTCAGACTTTAAATAGTAGAGTCTGCAAATCTTCAGACAAGACTGATGGAAACATTTTGTCAGTTTCAAAATATTCCAGAAAAATTTCTCCAACAATCTCCCCCTTTTTGATGGTGACAAAACTTTCCTGTAGATTTGAATAACTTTGACCTGCAAAACATTACTCAAGCAAATATGGACATCTCATAAAGATTAATGGCTTAATGATAACACTAGAATCTGCAACCACAGAAGATAGGTTAGTCTTGCATGAGAGTAAAGCCATTCATAAGATATCAATAGTACTTAATATAAGTAGCGGTCAAATCCAAATCAAAGTTCAGTCGACATCCAGACACAAGTCAAGTCAAACATCAAAACAAACTAAAAGTTCAACAAGTTTAAGTTCATCGTTCAAAGATTTCAAATCTCGCATCTCTCCCCCTTTTTGTCATCATAAAAAAAGGTTGAGATGGGAATAGAATGGAATCAAGATTACTTGGGAACGCGAACAAGCTGGAAATCTCCCATTGACTGTACGATGCCTTCCAGCTTTTTCAAATCTTCCTTCAGTTGAGCCACCTCTTCACACTTAGCATTTGCTTGATTATGAAGAGTAAGGGCTTGGATCTAATCAGACAAGGAAACGGAAGAAGCTTGTCCTGTATTCTTCAAGTTCTGAACTTCGCACTCCAAAGCATATATCTGACCCCGCATTTCCAAGAGAACATCAAGGATTCTGCGAAAATCTGTTGAATTATCAGTCTTCGTACTAGCTTCGGCTCGATCTGATGGAGTAAAGGCAGATGATGGTATATCAGCATAGTCACGTAGATTTGGCGATGAAGCATCATGTCCCTCCTTAGGAAATTGAGAGGCATGAATGTCCTCTGGATCTGCTGGAGAGCGGTTGACCCCTTCACTGGTAGCAGGATATGAGGACATTCCTCTTTTCTCACCATCTCCCTCTGTTTCCATGGCGTCAGGTGGAGAAGAGTGTTCCTCATGCTCTTCTTCCTCTTGATTTCCTCTTTCTTCTTCTTCAAAAAAAAAAAAAAAAAATTCTTCCTCTGCTTCTCTTTCTTCAGCTTCTCTCTCCTCTTCTTCCTTCTCCTCTTCTTCTTGCTCCTGTCTTTCTCTCTCCTCTGCTTCTTTCTCCTGTTGTTCCATTGATTCTGGAATGGAACGACTCAGCTTCTTCAATGCCATAGCAGAAATGGTGAGGTCATCCTCCTCATCTTCATCCTCAATGATGAGAGCTCTTCTCTTTTTGGATGGAGCAACCATGGGCTCCTTCCCTTTTCTTTTCGCTGCAGAAGAAACTTGATGAGGCTTGGCAAGGGTTGTCTCCTTGAATTTCTCCAACGCCTTGTCGAGTTCTTTCAGACGCATTTTAGACACCATTTTCAGTCCTACCACCATTTTGTCACACGGTCGAACACAGAGAATTTGTGGAGTCTGAATATTCAAATGTCTGAATAACTTTGACACAAGACCTGGATAAGGAAATTGATTTCGGTCTGAGGCAATTGATCACAATCTTGTGAAGCAGAATGTTGAACGCACGCATCCTTGAGTAGGAAATCTTTCCCTCTGTCCTTCTGTCTTTAACAAGTTCCAATGTGACACGAGCTATAGAGACACTAATGGGTTGATATCTCCCTCTCTCAACCCCAATCACATTCGCCAGCATATCCACATCAACCACAAAGTCCTGATTTCAGACACTAAAAGTGATTCTATTCGCATCCAAGAAACTAAGATTTGAATAGAAATATGCAGTTAATTGAGCATAGGCTTCTATGGTGTCAGAACATAACTGTTCAAGTTGAAGAAAACTGAACTTTTCCCTCAAATTGACATTCACAACATCAAGGAAATCAAAATCCACACTCCTAGGGTTTATCACCCCACGTTTCAACAATTTGGAGTATAGATCCTTATGTTCCTTCGATCTAAACAACTCTGTCATTTTTTCCTCAAATTTTCGCTGCAACACACATTCTCGGTTGAAATTAGCTGTACAATTTGTCATCATCATTCCCATCAATCGGATTCAGTCCTCCAACTCGTGGATTACTTGGAATATTTGCAAGGGTTTCTTCTGCCAACCCCTTAGGAACAATTCCCAAATGCTCCATTTTTCGCAAAAAGATGTACTCATTCCCATATCCCTTATGCTTAATAAACTCATAGATGTAGTTCAATGGAGTACTAGTCCTTTTTAAAGCACGGTAAAGCTTATAAATAAAAGAGGGCCTTTGAGTTCTTACAAGATCTGCGTCTTCAACGATTTCTTCCTCTTGTTGATGACCAACACCCTGTGGACTAGTTGGTGGAGAATGACGCTGCTAAGAATGTTATGGGCTCTGCTACTAACTTGGTGACTCCTCTTCCTCGATGAGATCAAAGTGAATAGGCCCCTCACTCATTCGCCGTGGTCCCCTGCTTGCGATCCTCGAAGACTTTCTTGAAGACGACATCTTTCTCAATCTTTGAAAGATTCCTTGCTTGACTTTCCCAAGAAAGATGACAACTTTTTTGAAGATTAAACAAGGGAGGAAGACATGAATGGAAGATCGATGCTTTTTAGGGTTTTGGAGTTAAGCGAAGAGGAACCGACTGTATATAGCTTAGTTGAAAAGGGGGGAATACTAAACGTCGTAAAGGAAAGTGAAAAGATGCCTCTTTTAAAAATAACTGCCGTTTTCAAAAAATAGATAACTGCCATTTTAAAGAAAAATTAACTCTTTTTGAAAAGGAAAAAAAAATGCACTTTTCGCATAAATTGAAGATAGCATAAATCAATTATAGATAGATGATCGTACCTTTCCGAGTTTTAATATAAGAGAAAATAACTTACGGTGAAGAACCATGATTGTCTGAGTCTGAGAGTCTTTAGACTTTAACTTCTTCAAGCTTTAAGATGTTGAGTTTGGAACGGATGATTTCAAATTGTTTTTTCTCCAAAGGCTTTGTAAATATATATGCCAATTGGTTCTTTGAGTCAACAAACTGAATCAAAACTTCTCCATTTTGAACATGATCTCTAATAAAGTGATGTCGAATCTCTATATGCTTTGCTCTTGAGTGAAGAATTAGATTTTTGGTAAGATTGATTGCACTGGTGTTGTCACAGTTAATCTCCGTGCATGAATCTTCAATTCCAAAGTCTCTTAGTTGTTATTTTATCCACAGAATTTATGAACAACAACTTCCGAGAGCTACATACTCTGCTTCTGCTGTAGAAAGAGCTACTGTATTTTGCTTCCTTGAAAACCAAGACATTGTCCTACTTCCAAGTAACTGACAGGTACCTGAGGTGCTCTTTCTATCAAATCTGCAACCGGCTAGATTTGCGTCTGAGTATCCAAGAAGAGCAAAGTTTCCCCTTTTAGGATACCAAAGATCGAGGCTTAAAGTTGAAGCAATGTATTTGATAATATGCTTTGCAGCACTTAGATGAGATTCTTTAAGGTCTGCTTGAAATCTAGCACATATGCAAACATTAAACAAAATGTCAGGTCTAGAAGCAGTAAGATAAAGAAGTGAACCGATGATACTCCTATATAGCTTCTGGTCAACTTTCTTTCCTCCTTCATCTTTGTCTATCTTCAAGGAAATTGACATTGGTATATCAGTCTTTTTGCAATTTTCCAAATTTTCCAATCCAAACTTTTTGACAAGGTCATTAGTATATTTTTCTTGATGAATAAAAGTCCCTTCCTTCAATTGTTTCACCAAGTCCAAGAAAGAAGGTTAGTTCACCCATCATGCTCATTTCAAATTTATCCTGCATAGACTTAGAGAATTTCTTGCACAAACTTTCATTAGAGGATCCAAAAATAATATCATCAACATATATTTGAACAAGCAGAAAACTTTTGCTTTCTCTTTTGATAAATAGAGTAGTGTCTACTTTACCTTTGACAAAGCTGTTTTGAATTAAAAACTTACTCAGCCTGTCGTACCAAGCTCAAGGTGCTTGCTTTAAACCATACAAGGCCTTTTTCAGTCTGAACATTGAGTCTGGCTTCCTTGGGTCTTCAAACCCAGGTGGTTGTTCCACATAGACTTCCTCATGGATAAATCCATTCGGAAAGCACTTTTGACGTCCATTTGGAATAACCTGAAATTTTATAACAAGCAAAAGCAAGTAATAATCGAATTGCTTCTAACCTTGCTACTGGTGCGTAAGTCTCGTTATAGTCTATCCCTTCTTCTTGCGTATATCCCTTGGCCACGAGTCTTGCTTTATTTCTTACGACTTTTCCTTTCTTGTTCATCTTGTTCCTGAAAACCCATTTAACTCCAATAATAGATTTACTTTTTGGTTTAGGAGTCAACTCCCAGACATCATTAATGCTGAATTGTTTGAGTTCTTATTGCATAGCTTCAATCCAGCTTTCATTAGATAAAGCTTCTTCTATGCTTTTGGGTTTTATTTCAGAAATAAGAGCCACAGTACTAGACTCTTCGCGCCTTTTGGATCTTGTGCAAATTCGTTCATTAATGTCGCATATAATGAGATCTTTTGGATGAATGGACTTATGCTTCAAGTTATCGGTTGATTTGTCAGGTTGATGATCACTTCCTTCATTTGAATCTTCAATAACCATTTGTTGCTGGTCTTTCAAAGTCTGAGCTGCTTCTTGAGATTTAGACTTTGTAGAGTCTGGAGCAGGTTCAGATTCTTCAAGATGAGTCTGAATAGATTCATTTTACATGGAATCCTAATCCTGGAATTTGACATACATTGATTCCTCCACAAATTGACTCTTGTTATAGATTCTGTAGGCTTTGCTTGAGGTAGAATATCCAAGGAAGATGCCTTCGTCTGATTTTTCTTCAAACTTACCAACTCGATCATTCGCATTTTTCAAAATAAAGCATTTACATCCAAACACATGAAAGTATGAAACAATAGGTTTTTTTTCCTTTGAATAACTCATAGGAGGTTTTTTCTAGAATAGGCCTTAGAAAAATTCTATCGATAATATAACATGCAGTTGAAACTGTTTCAGCCCAAAATCGAGAAGAGATGTTACTTTCAATTAAAAGAGTTCTAGCCATTTCTTGAAGCGATCTATTCTTTCTTTCCACAACTCCATTTTACTCTGGAGTATATGGAGAGGAGAACACATGCTGAAAACCAAATTCATCACAGAATTTTGTAAAATCTTGATTTTCAAATTCACCTCCATGGTCTATTCTTGTATTTGAGATAACATACCATTTTTCATTTTGAACCTTTTTAGCAAACTTTTCAAAGTAAGAGAAGGTTTCAAACTTACTTGCCAGGAAATATACCCAAGTAAATCGTGAGTAGTCATCCACAATTACTAGGCAATATTTCTTACCTCCAATGCTCTGAGTTCTGGTTGTTCCAAAGAGATCCATATGCAAAAGTTGCAGTACACAATTAGTGGAAACTTGATTTATTGGTTTAAAGGAATTTCTTTCCTGTTTTCCCAATACGCATAGTGTACATAGAATAGACTTTTGGTATGATAAATTGGGTAGACCACGAACAAGCTTCTTTGCTAAAATTTTGGCTATCTGCTTCATATTCATGTGCCCAAGCATTCTGTGCCATAAGCTTGCTTTATCTTGAATTGAGATTAGACATTGCGATTCATCTAGTTTCACATTCAAGAGGTAGATATTTCCATGTCTTCGGTCCATGAATGACCGAGTAGAATCTTTATCGGGTTCCCGAACATATTCCCTCTTGAAAGTTGATTTTGAAACCGCATCACACAACCGACCGACATCGAGCAGATTATAATTGAGTCCTTCCACTAGAGAAACATTGCTTATTGTGAGGTTTCCAATCTTTACAAGCCCAAATCCCACAATTCTTCCTTTGTTGTTTTCTCCAAATTATACTTTTCCACCATTTACTTGAACGAGCTTTATGAAGCAATTTGAATCTCCCCGTCATATGTCTTGAGCATCCACTATCTTTGGTACCCATATTTTCTTTGGTACCCATATTTTTTTATAGTGACCTGCATTTAAAAAAGAGACTCAAGCTTTCTTTGGTACCCATATTTTCTTGGGTCCATTGGTGTTAGTATGATATGCGGTTTTTGCCCATACTTTCTTAACAAGTTTCCAAATCATAGGACATTCTTTTTCAAAATGATCCGCACTATTGCACTTTGAACATCCGAGTGCATTTCGTCCCATCGGTTTTACAAAAACCTTGTTGAAATGATTTTTGTAAGAATCTCTTGTGGGTCTTTGCTTAATTCTTTCCTTCACTTTAGGAAAATTAATTAAAGGAATGGTTTTCGCGTCATTCATAAACCAGATTTATTGAAATAAGGTCTTTGTGCCGAAAGAATTTTCTCAAGTTTCTCAGATCCTATTGAAAATCTTTTTGAAATATTTGATAAGTCATTTTTTAAAAATGCATTTTCTTTCAAGAGATTATCTTCGCTTTTTTAAGAGTAGAAACATTCATGTCTAAAAATTTCAACTTTTCTTTCAAAACATTGTCTTGATGTTTTAGTGCAGAGTTTTCATTTTTAAGTTCGGAAATCCTTTTAAGAGAAGTCTTAAGACTAAAACACAGCTCATCAATGTATTTAGAAACTTTAACAGGGATTTTAAAGTTACTTACCTCAAATTCACTGTCTGAATCTGAGTCTGTTTCAGAGTTTGAATCTGAATCCGATTGTGTCATCAGACATATATTGGCATAATCATCATCACTTTCTTTACACTCAGATCACTCCAAGTTTTCGCTTTAAGAGCCTTCGATACTTTTCAGCTTTTCCTTTCTTCTTTCTAAGAGGACAAGCTTGGGTCCGATGTGTCCCTTTTTCTTACATTCAAAGCAGACTACATCTTTGTTTGATTCATCATCCTCACAAGACTTAGTCTCTGTTTTTTTGAAAACTCGTTTCTTTGGATTAAATCTTCTTCCTTTTCTATTCAGCTTTCTAAATCTTCTTATCATGAGAGCAAGCTCCTCATCATCCATGTCGTCTTCAAAATCTGTAACATCATAATCATCATTAGATTTTAATGCAATGGATTTCTTATCTTTAGGATCTTCGTCTTCATTGATTTGTTCCACTTCATAAGACTGATGAGTTCCAACCAACTCATCGACAGATAGTGGCATGATCCTTTGTGTCTCTCTTATTGAGGTCTTTATGTGATTCCAATCCTTGGAGAGTCCACGCAGTAGCTTGTTTACCTTCATGGGATCAGAAATTGGTTGACCTTGATTTTCAAGACCATTTACGATTTCTGTAAAACGACTAAACATGTCAGTTATAGATTCTCCTAATTTCATTTTGAAGGCTTCGTATTGACCGAGGAGAATGTTGATTCTGGTCTCTTTCACTCGATCAGTTCCTTCATAGGTAATATGTAATCTGTCCCAGACTTCTATTACTGTAACACAAGAAGATATTTTGTTATATTCAATAGGTGACAAAGCACAATATAAAGAATAAATTGCCTTTGCATCAAGAGCTTGTCTCTTGATTATCTCTTCCTGAGTCATTTCACTGGACTCAACAGCTTCTTTTCCTCTCTCTGAGGCATATGCAGCTTTAGGAGTGATTCTTTTTTTTACAACGTCCAATTCTAGAGGATCCTTTGATCTTAGAAACACTTTCATCTTGTTTTTCCAGATGTTGTAATCATTTCCATCAAAGTAAGGTGGTCTGGTATTGTTTTGCCCTTCCACCAGCCCTGGAGCTAACATACTAGCCATGGATCTTTAACTCTGAAGTAAAACACTTCAAACAAAGTGAGTACACAGGCTCTGATACCAATTGATATTGCTAGAATAAACACCTAGAGGGGGTGAATAGGTGTAAAAATAATTTCTCGAGATACGAAAGCAATACTAGACAAACAATAGAAAGAAAGTTCTCCTTTAGTTAACAAAACAAATTATGATCAAAGTAAAGTAGAGAGTAAGGAAGAGAAAATTGAACACAAGGTTTATAATGGTTCGGCTTATTCCAAACCTACGTCCACTCTTCTGCACTGACAGCTCACCGGCTGGATTTCACTATGAACAAAAGAGATGTTACATCAATGCTTTCCCTTGATTCCATAGTGTAGATACTCTACTACACTTCCTCAAGGTATCTTAAAATATAGACTCTCTTTTGCGTATAAGATTTCGCTCAGTAAATGAATTGACTAAGAATCAAGGAGCTTCAGACTTTGAAATTCTTCTATCGTGCACTCTCTCGAACAACTGGAACGTCTTCCTTTTATACTCCTTTATGCCATCATACCCGTTGGCACTTACTAAAGGAATTCCTCCAATCTTCTCATTGGACAGAATCAATTAGGAAGATCATTCGAGCTATTAAAGGAACATGTCGATAGCCCATCAATCTTGCTCGCCCATACAATCAGGATCTCGGTTTCCATAAGTAGAACCTTTCAAGTATACTTCGCCAATCATCGGATCCTTAATCAATCTTGATTCGAATAAAGGAATCCGTTACGTCATATCCAGCCAAGAGATCTTCTCCAGTCGATAAGGCCAAATCCTTAATGAAGCACCCAGTTCTGGATAGCCTTTCTTCAACGGATTAGAAACTGTCAATGAGAATAGACTTTAAGTCTTGAGTCTGGCAGTCCGGAGGTCTTCAGACTTTAAATAGTAAAGTCTACAAATCTTCAGACTAGACTAATGGAAACATTTTGTCAGCTTCAAAATATTCCAGAAATATTTCTCCAACAAACATAACGGATTACCATGAGATTTATGAAAGGGCACAATTAGTGGAGTAGGAGCTGTTGAGAGAGAGATCAGAGTTTAAGAAACAGCTGAACTTTAATGATGTGAGAAGGGGTAAGAGACCCTATTCTGGTCAAGGTCAGACTTGGAGTGTGAAGAAAAAGAGCAATTTTGGAAATTTTGGGGGAGCAAGAAACGGCCTGAATATAGGGAAAGCACCCTATCAGCCTGATGTTTGTCAAAGGTGTAATGGGCAACATGGCCCAGGACCTTGCAATGGACGACTGAGATGTTTTGGTTGTGGACAAATGGGCCACCTTAGGAGAAGTTGCCCGCAAGAAAGGTCACAAATGAGTGTTGGCTCGGTGCGACAAGGACAACAGAGTACGGTTAGATCAAACCTTTCAAGGAATCCTCAGAGGCCACCAACACAAGGAAGGGTGTATGCGGTCACCCAAGAGGAAGCGGAAGCTTCCAAAAACGTTATCTCAGGTACGATCCTTATAAATGGTAAAAAGGCATATGCGTTGTTTGATACGGGTGCTATGCATTCATTTGTGTATGAAGGATATAGGCATTTGAGTAAAATAGAAGTTACGCCTCTTGAGACGCCTCTTTGTGTTTCCACGCCTTTAAAGAATATGGTATTGTCTACGCTGGTGTGTGGAAATTGTAAAATATCAATGGGAGTGAAGGATATGGAAATAGACTTGGTCGTAATGGCTATGTATGGCTTTGATGTTATTATAGGAATGGACTGGCTTCATAAGTATCGGACCAAAATGGATTGTTATAGAAAAGTGATCCAATTTGTCTTACCTGATCAGTCTAGTTGTGAATTTTTTTTTGGGGGGGGGGACAGACTCACCCACCTATACCACTTATTTTGGCAGTAGAAGCCTATGCGTTACTTGACAAGGGATGCCAAGGATACCTGGCCATAGTTAAAGATTATGCTAGGGAAGAGCCTAAACTTGATGAAGTTTGAGTAGTTAATGAATTCCAAGATGTATTTCCTGAGGAATTGCCTGAATTACCGCCAGAGCAAGAAATTGAGTTTGAAATTGAAATAATGCCCGGAATAGGACTAATATCTAAAGCCTCGTATAGGATGGCCTTAGTCGAGTTGAAGGAATTAAAGGTGCAACTACAAGAGTTGCTTGACAAAGGATTCATTAGGCCAAGTGCTTCACCTTGGGGTGCACTAGTCTTGTTTGTGAAAAAGAAAGATGGGTCGATGTGCTTGTGTATTGACTATAGGCAACTGAACCAAGTGACCATTAAAAAGAAACATCCTTTGCCTAGAATTGATGACCTATTTGATCAACTCCAAGGAAGCTCGGTCTTCTCTAAGATTGACTTAAGATCGGGATACCATCAGCTAAGAATTAAGAAAGATGACATTCCTAAGATTGTGTTTAGGACTCGTTATGGACATTATGAATTCCTAGTTATGCCATTTGGATTGACCAATGCCCCGGCTACATTTATGGATCTAATGAATAAGGTATTTAAGCCTTATTTAGATTAGTTTGTGATTGTTTTTATTGATGATATTCTGATATATTCAAGAGGGCCTAAAGAGCATGAACAACATTTGAGGATAGTTTTGCAAACCTTGAGAGATCATAAGTTGTATGCCAAATTTAGCAAGTGTGGATTCTAGCTAGACAAGATAATATTTTTAGGGCATGTGGTATCAAGAGAAGGAATTGCAGTAGACCCTGCAAAAGTTGAAATGGTAATAAATTGGCCAAGACCGACGACACCTATTGAAATATGGAGTTTCTTAGGATTGGCTGGCTACTATAGAAGGTTTATTGAAGGATTTTCACGATTGGCGGGTCCTTTAACAAAATTGACTCAAAAGAATGTGAAGTTTGAATGGAATGGGGAATGTGAAAGGAGTTTCTAGGAGCTTAAAAGAAAATTGACCTCGGCTCCAATCTTGACTATACCGATAGGATCGGATGGTTTTACAGTGTATAGTGACGCATCTCACAAAGGACTGTGATGTGTTCTGATGCAGCATGGCAAGGTCATAGCCTATGCATCCAGGCAATTGAAACCCCATGAACTGAATTACCCAACGCATGATTTAGAGCTAGCAGCTATAGTGTTCGCTTTGAAGATATGGAGGCACTATTTATATGGAGAGAAGTTTGAGATTTATACGGATCATAAGAGCTTGAAGTATCTATTCTCACAAAAGGAGTTGAACATGAGACAAAGGAGGTGGATGGAGTTGTTAAAGGATTATGATTGTGAGATACGATACCATCCAGGGAAGGCGAATAAGGTAGCGGATGCTTTTACTCGTAAGTCAGCTGTGGAGATGGCTAGTTTAAGAATGGCGGAATGGAGCTTATTAAAGTCCGTAGCAGACTCAGAGTTTAAATTGGAAGTGGATTGTCTTGCTGGTATGCTTAGTGCATTAAGAATTGAACCCGAAATTATTCAGAAAGTTAAGACATTACAAGAATCTGGCCCAGAAATTTTGAAAATGAGAGATGCAGTGTCTTTAGGGAAAAGACCAGAATTTCATGTCTATGAAGATGGAGTGGTAAGATGCCAAGGATGACTCTGTGTTCTCGACAACGAAGAGGTAAAGAAGGAAATTTTGTTGGAGGCACATAGGAGTAATTATAGTGTTCATCTAGGTAGTACAAAGATGTACATGAATTTACGTCAGCAATTTTGGTGGAATGGTATGAAAGCAGATACGGCTAAGCACGTTTCTCAATGTTTGACGTGCCAGTAAGTAAAAGCAAAGCATCACAAACCCGCAGGGCTTTTGAGACCATTAGACATACCAGAATGGAAATGGGAACATATAACAATGGATTTTGTTCAAGGATTGCTAAGGACATCAAGTGGTCATGACTCTATCTGGGTAATAGTAGACCATTTAACCAAGTCTGCTCATTTCCTAGCAGTTCGCATGGACTACCCAATGGACAAATATGTGGATATATATGTAAGTCAAGTGGTATGCTTACATGGTGTTCCAGTAACTATTACCTCAGATCGGGATTCAAGATTTATTTCGAACTTTTGGCGGAGTCTTCAAATTACCTTAGGAACTAAACTCCAATTTAGTATTGCTTTTCCCCCTCAAATAGATGGACAAACAGAAAGAGTAATCCAGACATTAGAGGATATGTTGAGGGCTTGTGTAATTGATTTCAAAGGAAATTGGGATGAAAGACTGCATTTGGTGGAGTTTGCTTATAATAATAGTTTTCAGAAAAGTATAGACATGTCTCCCTATGAAGCATTGTATGGAAGAAGATGTAGGACTCCTGTCTGTTGGAATGAAGTAGGTGAAAGGAAATTGATAGGACCTGAACTGGTACAAGTTACCACTGAAGCTGTTGAAATTATCAGGAAAAGACTTAAAACAGCTCAGAATAGACAAAAAGACTATGCAGATAGGCGTAGAAGGCCTTTGGAATTTAGTGTGGGAGATCATGTATTCCTAAAAGTATCTCCGATGAAAGGAATATCTCGATTTGGAATGAGGGGTAAGTTAAGCCCTAGATTTGTTGGATCTTTTGAGCTACTTGAAAGAATAGGAGATGTGGCTTATCATTTGGCGCTGCCTCATAAGTTGGGAAATTTGCATGATGTGTTTCATGTATCGATGCTGAGAAAGTACCAGCCGGATCCTGGTCACATACTCGATTATAAAGCCGTCAAAGTGGATGAGAAAGTGAGGTACATTGAAGAACCTGTGCAGGTACTGGATCGGAAGGAACAAATTCTTAGGACCAAGAGAATCCATTTGGTTAAAGTATTATGGCGACATCATGATATGGAAGAAGCCACATGGGAAAGTGAAGATCAGATAAAAGAAAAGTACCCCTATTTGTTTCAAAAGGCATGAGTAACTGCCTAATTTCGAGGACGAAATTCTCTAAGGAGGGGAGAATTGTGGCATCCTAAAACTTCCTTGCCAGTCATTAGGGGAGCTCAAATTAATGTCTTGCATTAAGACTTTGGCCAAGCCTATGGTGAATAATTATTTGATAAAAATTTCTATTTTGGCCATGAAGGATTATGGATTTGAAATTTATTAAGATAGGTCACAAAGTTTTGTGATTTATAAATTTCAATTAGGTGTTTATAAAATTTAGGTTTAAGGAGGATTATTAGGATGAGATATGGGCCAAAGTATTGCTTAAAACCAGCCCATGACCTCACCTCATTTTCGGCCATTTGGACCTAGTCGTGGAGCCCAAAGGAGGAGGAGGAATCGCCGGCCCATTGCTGGCCCAAGCCCAGCCGAAGATGGAGGCCCATCTTGCATGAAGAAGGCCATGTGTTTCCTTCTAGCTGCCAAGTGTAGGCCATGCAATTAGTAATCATTGCTAATGATGAGTAAGAGAGAAATGAAAAGGAAACAGTGGCCGGTTTAGGGAGGGGGCTTCGTCCAAGGTGAGAGAGAGGGAGAGAGCTACCGAGAGAGAAAGGAAGAGGCCGCGCAAAAGAGGAAGCTCGCTCGTCCGTCGCCCGTAGCCGTCCGCCGTGCGTCCGTTGCTTGTTGCCGTCCGTGTACCCGTTGCTTGCTCGGTATAGAGGCAAGTTGGGATCCATATTCTGCTCTTGCATGTTGTATCTTGCATATGTGTTTGAATGGTGATGAATCTCGGACGTTTAGGGTGTGAGAAACCCAAGCTTGAGTGTGTTGTTTTTGAAATAGAATTTCGATTTCGAGTATATCGCCTGACCCAGAATGTTGTAGAGGCTTGCATGCGGGGTTTGAGTTAGATTTTGGCTTTGGCTTCTTCAAAAAAGTTGTAGACAACATCTCAAAGTATAACATACAAAAATTTGAGACAAAATGGCTGAGCGTTAAGGGGTAAAACCCTTCTTTTACGAAAACGCTAGATCTGAAACTGTTTTGTTGATCTCTTGGTGGTTTTGTATGTTGTATGTCACTTTTTACTGAGAATTTCATTTCGACTTCTTCATGAAAGTTGTAGAGAACATCCTGAGTACTAACATATTCAAATTTGAAGTAAAACGAACAAATGTAGCCTAGTGAAACGATTTTTCCTTTGAAGACGATAGATCTGGAAGCGTTGTACTGGACTGCAGTGACTTCGTGAACTATAAAGTGACTATCCTTTGAGAATCTCACCTAGATCTCTTAATAAAAGTTGTATTGGACCTCTTGAGGCAAAAAATATCAAAAATTCAGAGGAAATGAAGGAAGATAAGTAGGTGAAACCTTGATTTTTCGGAGACAGCTAAACCTGGACTGTTCGGTACTAGGAACAGGGGTTTCGACCGTCCATAGTTAATTATCTACGACGAATCTGGCATGGATGTCTCCATGAAAAATATACCTTAGGGTCTTGAATATCACCTGATAAAATTTCATAATTTTTGAAGGTCAATAGAGTATTTAATCGGAATTATTCCAAAACTGAGTAATCTGTCGCGTTCGGTTTAGTCAGTCTCAATGCATGGGTCATATCATTTTATGTGAAACTATTTTGGCAAAGTGTTCTGCACGAAGTATCTTTCTTTATCTCTTCCCTACTACATATTAAAATCTCATAATTTTTAAAGTTCATATACCTATTTAACCAAAAATATTTCAAAATCTGTGCAAGCTGTATTGATAGAATAGAAATGCTGTGATGCGTGATCTATATCAAGTTGTATGAGGGTCTTTTGATGCAGTGTCCTGTGTGAAACATTTGCCTTTATGTCTTGACTATTACATGTTCGATTTTCATAAATTTTGAAGACCATTTGGGCATTTAATGGAAATATTTTCTAAAGCTGTGCAAGCTGGATTATACGAATTACAATTGCTGGAAATTGTGATTATTCTGCTTTGGATAAGCCCTATTAATTATATTGATTGAAGGTGATCGAATATTGCTGAGCATGTGATGATAATTGGCATTGCATATAGAATCAAATGCTGAATTAGTCTTTGTTGCCATTACATCATGTGCCATGCTGATTGTGAGACATAAATTGGTGAACATGAATTATGATGAATGAGAAAATTGTTGGAGGCGGTCGATAATGCCCTGGGAGTGTCAAGATGCCTAGGATGGGGGGTGCCGAATGCCCGGTTGTATTGTGATACATGCCCGGATGTCCTTGGGAGTTTCGAGATGCTCAAAGTGGTTAGGTGCCGGAAGCCTCGGAGGTTTGTGCCCGGGGGGATGCCTCGTGATGCCAGTTGGGATGCGAGATGCCTGGAATGTGGGGGTACTGGATGCCCGGTGGTGTGTGCCGGAGGTTTTCTCGCGACGCCAAGTTGGGGTGGGAGTAATAGAATGTGGGATGCAATTACTGGTCCCGGAAAGAGAGATGTGGTGATCAAATTGAAATATAAAAAGTGAAAATTGAATCATGCACATATGATATGATGACATACGTATGGATGTGTGACATGATGATATATGTGTGTGACATGATGTGGATCACCTATGGCATGATGATATATGTGTGATATGATGATAACGAGTGCATGGACGTATATGCACCTATGGCATGATGGTACATATATGACATGATAGTGATGAGTACATGAGGATGTGTGTACATATGGTATGATGACATATGCATGGCTTCAAGGTAAGTTTTGCTTGGATGCATGAATGACATGTACTGTGCTATGATTGTTATGATTGTATTGTGTGATGCATTGAGTGGTTTATTGGATCTTTTGACTGCTGAGTGGATGTACTCACCCCTTCGGGGACCAACATTTCAGATTAGACAGATGCCGCTCCCTTCGGGGCACCTTCTATGGCCTCCCATCTGATGTAGAGGTAGAGTGTACAGAGATCGACTGCGTTACCATCCCTGGTCTGACATATGTGTGAGTGCGAGTGCTGGTCATGTACGATGTGGGCCTGGCTAGGGGCCCTGTTATTCAGGAGTTTTTGTCAGTTCACGTCCGCCGAGATGGAGTGATTCGAGGGATGTTGCCGCCGCCACCGCCCGACACACGAGGATGGGTGTGATGGCCGCGTGAGGGGTAGAGAGCTGATGTTTCTTTTTGGAAGTAGCCGACATTGATAGATGGAGGATGACACGTGATCGTTATAGGGGTCAAAATATCCTTTTGGGATGTGGCCAAGTGTAGCTAAAAATCTTGGCTTCCTTTTGTTGTATCGACCCGAGAAAATCCATCATGAAAATATGTAAATAAAAGTGGTTCGGCTTTATCTTTTCCTATGGTACTTAGTGGTGATGCGGACATCGAGTCATATCGAGGAGGAGGTGCTAGGGACCCATTGTCTATTCCTATTGGTTCGATTACTCGAGCGCGGGCCAAACAATTCAAGCAAGCTGTTGGCGTCATGGTTCGTGATCTTTGGCGCGAAGATGACCTTGGATCAAATCTTGAGAATCTTGGAAATCTTGGTGCAATTTAATTATCTTGTCACCAAATAATTGACCAAGTCAATTTATATATATTCTTGTTTAAGAATATTCTCAAATAGGAATATTTTAGAATATAACCCATTAGATTTTTAGGGTTGGTTTTTAGGTTTGTGTGGCAGCCTATATAAAGGATTTGCCAAATTTATTTGAGGACAGATATACTTTATTTTTGAGGAAAAGAATTGAGAGGTTCTCTTTTTACTATTCTTTTGACGACTTGACCTAATCAAGATTCTCTTCGACTTATCGAGCGAGATAGCGAATTCTTTCGCTTGTGGCATCTATAACGTTGGTTGGTTGACACGTGTTCGTCAACAGGTCACGTTCATACCGAGGTTGCCAATCACAGGTTTGATTGGAGGTCAAAGTTTGCAATTCGCACCATCTGGGCCTTCGTAGAACGATCCTTCCGCAACGATTCACGTCAAGTGGTGTGCATTGTATCATGATTGTTGAAGGGAGAGATGTCGATATTAAATTATGCTTCCATTAATAAGTTGCGCTGGGACCGTTTTCAAAATATATATATATATGCCTACGAACTGCGATGCTTCTACTAAGAGATGTAACTAGTGTTCATTAGGTATGGCGATAGGTACCTGTGGCGACCTAAGGTGTTAAGGGGTGCCACAATGACAAAATCTTCCATTTCTAAAATCGGACTTGAATTCGCGGTTAATTTTCATTCGGCGCGTTTTTAGCGTGATCTACGCTACCAGGTAGTTTTTAAAAATTTTTAGTAGAAATGACCTGTGGTCGATTTTCTTTGGGCCATAATGAACCCACTCAACTCAATGGCTACTCTCGATTATCGTGAAAATCTCAAGGATTTAAAAACGAACATATGGTACCAAAGTGACAGTAAAATCAAATTAGTGCCGGTTGACAAGAATTTTTCAATTTAGTGGAGTCACCCACGATCGGCCACACATCTCAGTCGAACCGACCTATCTGTAATCTCAAATTGATTTATTAACTGTGCCGTAATGGCTCTACAGATGAGCACGGTGGAAAAGCCGATTCCTGGTTGAATTCTCAAGTCTATTGCTTTAAAATTCCTTAATAGCTTCCCTGAATAGTCTAGTTATCTAGAGAGTGATCAGCTCTAAGAAAAGCCCTATAGGCACGTCAATGAGATGCCCGATTTATTCAGTAAAAAGTAGGATTGAAAATCTGAGATGTCACAACTCTTCCCCTCCTATAAAAATTTTGTCCTCGAAATTTAAACCTGACAAAACTGAAGCAAAAAGGTGGGGGGCACAATTCTCTCATCAACTCTTTAGTTTCCCATGTTGCTCCTTCAGTACCGTGGTATTGCCAGACCACTTTGACCAACGGAATGGTCTTTGAATGCAGAACTTGCTCTTTTCTATCCATAATTTGAACTGGTCTTTCAACGTATGACATGCGGTCATCCATGTCCAATTCCTCAAAATTTAGCACGTGGGTCGGGTTAGGCTCATACTTCCTTAACATCGACACATGAAAGACGTCATGCACTTGCGCTAATCTCGGCGGTAACACAAGACGATATGCTAAATTCTTGATTCTCTCAAGAATCTCAAATGGACCTACTTACCTCGGACTTAGTTTTCTTTTCTTTCCAAATCGCGAATTTTCCCTCATTGGTGACACCTTTAGAAAAACGTAATCACCAATTTGGAATTTCAAAGACCTTCGACGCTTATCTGTATAACTTTTTTGCTTGCTTTGAGCGGTTTTTAATCTGCCTCTGATCACTGCCACGGCTTCCA
The DNA here is from genome assembly GCA_017140395.1 of Eucalyptus lansdowneana. NCBI lineage: Eukaryota > Viridiplantae > Streptophyta > Magnoliopsida > Myrtales > Myrtaceae > Eucalyptus > Eucalyptus lansdowneana. The sequence continues at coordinate 5,539,682 of CM029483.1, read as the reverse complement.
CTAACTGCTGGACCAACTCTGGGCCTGTAATCTTTCTTTCCCCAACTTCATCCCAATACACTGGTGTTCTATACACTCTGCCATATAACGTTTCAAAAGGGGCCATCTTGATGCTTTGTTGATAACTGTTGTTGTAGGTGAACACTACCAAGTGTAGCTGATCTTCCTAACTTCCTTTGAAATCTATTACACAAGTTCTCAGCATGTCCTCGAGGGTCTGAATCGTCCTCTCAAACTGGCCATCTATCTGAGGATGATATGTCGTACTATACTGAATCTTTGTACCTAAGGCACTCTACAAGCTCTTCCAAAAAGCTACAGTAAACCTCAAGTCTCGATGTGAGGTTATCGTAACCGGCACTCCATGCATACGAACTACCTAACGCACGTACATGTGAGCGTGTCTATCCAGACTAAGGTCTTTTCGTACTTCAATGAAGTGGGCCGACTTTGTCAGCCTATTGACTGCTACCCAAATCGAATCATTTCCTCTCTGACTCCTTGTCTAGTCACAAAGTCCATCGTGATATGCTCTCATTTCCATTCTGGAATCTCGAGAGGTTGTAGCAATCCTCCCAACTTGCAATGTTGAGCTTTAACCTGCTAACATGTTAGACACTTGCAACATGCTTGGCAATGTCTGCCTTCATACTTGACCACCAATAGTGTTGATGCAGATTTTGATACATCTTGGTATTACCAGGATGAATGCTGTAACTACCACGATGCGCTTCAGATAAAATGTCTTCCCTAAGCTCCACATTGTTAGGTACAACCAAATGTCTTCGGAATCTCAGTATTCCTTCATAAAAAATCTGAAAGTCAGCCTTCCACTTCTCACCATCTTCCTATAGAATCTTTTGTACATCTGGGTCTATCAATCGGAGTATCTAAATTCTGACTTAGATATCCGGTTCAATCCTGAGGGTGGCCATAAGATTTGAAAGATGGCCTACCTCAAACTTGAATACTGAATCTCGAGCTCTCTCGATTAAGTTCCACTCCTTAATCAATATCTGCACAGTTGAAGACTTTTGACTCAAAGCATTGGCGACCTTGTTCGCCTTTCCTGGGTGATGTAGAATATCACAGTCGTAGTCCTTCAGTAATTCCATCCATCGGCGTTGTCTCATGTTCAACTCCTTCTAAGAGAATAGGTACTTGAGACTCTGATGGTCCGTGAAGATCTGAAACTTTTCCCCACACAAGTAGTGCCTCCAATCTTCAACACATATATGATAGTTGCGAGTTCTAAGTCATGTGTTGAGTAGTTCAAGTTATGAGGTCTCAACTGACGGGAGGCATATGCAACAACTCTGCCATGTTGCATTAGCACATAACCTAATTCGCTGAGTGACGCATCATTATATATCTCGAATCCTCTAGGACCAGATGGAATGGTTAGCATAGGTACGGTAGTTAGCTTTTCCTTAAGCTCTTGGAAACTACTTTTGCACTTGTCTGTTCATACAAATTTCTCTTCTCTCTTCAGGAGTCTTGTCAGTGGCGACTCTAACGATGAGAACCCTTCCACAAACCGTCTGTAAAAACCTGTAAAACCCCGGAAACTTCTGATCTCTATCACTGTAGTTGGTCTTGGCCAGTTCATCACGGCTTCAATCTTGCTCGTGTCCACTGAAATTCCTTCGCCTGAAATCACATGCCTAAGAAAGCAACACGAGTTAACCAAAACTCGCACTTACTAAACTTGGCGTACAACTGATGGACTCTCAGTGTCTGCAGCACTAGTTTTAAATGACTCTCGTGCTTTTTATCACTCCTCGAATACACCTGAATATCATCAATAGACACGACTATGAACCACTCTAGATATTCTTTGAATGCTCGGTTTGTAAACTAATGACAGTAGCTAGAGTGTTCATCAAACCGAACAGTCTTACAATAATCTCGTAAAGGCTATCTCATGTACAAAACATTTAATTCAATATGTTATTCTCTCTGATCCTCAAGTCGACCTTTAAAAGTATCGACACTTTTTGTAACTGGCCACACAATTCATTGATCTTTAGTCATGAACACTTGTTCTCGATTGTCACTTAATCGGGTTGATGATAGTCAATGTATAGGTGTAATGAACCATCTTTCTTTTTCCACGGGTAAAACTGGTGCGTACAAATTCTTATCAAGTAATTCTCGTATCTGCACTATCAGTTCCTTCAACTTAGATAGCACCATTCGGTAAGGAGCCTTAGAGATTGGCTCTGTCCCGAGTGCTAAGTCAATCATAAATTCTAACTTTGTGGCGACAAACCTGGTAATTCTCTTGGAACCATCTCAGAAATTTTCTGTATCACGGCCACCTTCGTCATAGTCTATTTCTCAACTAACACATCCAATACATTTGCTAAATAAATCTTGGCAACCTTCACTCATTACCTGATTGTCTTAAGTGACGAAATAAAAAGGGATTGAGGGTCCTTCTCAATTTATGATAAATTCAAAACCTTCACTTGCTAACTGATCATACAATAATATGATACTACCATAGTGTATTACAACAAAAGTTTCCTGAGCCATCCTTTTATACATAACATTAAGGTCATACATAAGCAACTAGTCAAGTACGACTATAGTCAGAGGTTCTTCTTTTTACAGCTTTATTACAACATCAGGAATTCTACAACCTTCATTCATCATCTTGCTACACTACTCCAATAAAAAGACCTCAAAAACACTCTTCCCCTAATCGATGCAAGGTTAGTCCATTCCTATTCCTTTAGCCATCCTAGTGGCATTCTTCAAGTAGTGGTTGCGCTCATGTTCTCTTGGATCTACGTGGGCAGTTCCTCGCTTGATGGTCGTCTTGGTCACATTCGTAGCACGCTCCCATTATACTCGGACACTAGGCTGACTCATGCTTTCTCCCACAAATTTGACATACCCTCAATGAGTACTCTGACTCTATTGGGTGGTAGTCTGCACCCTTTCTTGCACTGGACACCCAATCCAAGTATCCCACTGAACGTCTTGCAGTGCATTCCCTATGTTCTATTCTATCAGTGGCGACGGCAACTATGGTTGTCCTCTTGGCCTCCTAGAACAATCTCTGGCCATGTGACCCTGCTCGCCACATTCAAAATAGGCGCCCGTCCTTCGGGGGCACTGGTTTGGTCCATGTCGACTTCCACAAGCGCGACACAAATCATTTCTACTTAGCCCAAACTTGCCAACTCCACCTTTCCTACTGGGCGGAATATGAAATCTACCTCCAGGCGTGCGCCTCTTTCCCTAGCGAATTGCATCTTTGTTTGTATTGAATCTTAACCCAAATGCGGCGGCTTGTTCCTTAATCACAACTCTAGGTTGGATCTCGGCAGGTGCGGCAACAACAGCGGTTACGGCATTGGTGGTGGTATGAACAGCAACAACAGTGGTGGCTCGGTCTTGAGCTTGCTGAAGCAACAAATTTTCAAGGTTCCATAACGCCTGAACGATCCTGTCGAACCTAGGATCGCTCGATGCTGCTACACTAGTGCCAGCCTACGGCGGTACTCCTTCACTTGCGTTGGCCTGAGCTGGCGCTCTACCATCACCACGACCTCCTCGGGCATCGACCCACCCCGAGCAATAGGTCTAATGGTATGCCTTCTAGGAGTCCTTTTCTTCCTGGTCACTCATGGTTCAGCCTTTATACTGAAACCTGTCTTCCAAATCCACACTGGATTAGAAGATGAGCGATACACACACGGCAAACCTTTTTACCAATCAACTACCACATACATGCACCGGCATGAATTTAAAGGCCATTCCTGCTAACTATCCCATATCACACCTTATCACTCCAATCCCTAACGACCATGCTTTGATACCACTTAAGCAGGATGTCATGGCCTGATCCTTGAACATGCACCCATCCCGCACCTGGTCGATTAATAGCGATATCCCAAGACGCATCACCGACCTATTCATGTAATATACGCATGCGGAAGCATATGAAATAATCCCCAGACAATAAAACATTGGGATAGGAAAGTAGGACTAAATTTCCAACCTTTAAAAACATCCACACTTATATACATTGCAAAACAGCGCACATATATACAAGGTGAACTATTAAGTCAAATTCAACTCAAGCTAGTTTAAAAACAAGGTCTACAAGCAGGGGTATGGTTCCACAACTATGGGTCCTCATCCTCCTCTTCATCATCCTCCACACCCTAACTGGAGCTTTCAGCAGACTGCACCCGACTTCCGAGATCTTCAAAATACGGGCCCGGAGGGAAATCTGTGATGTCTTTTCCAAAGACGGCCTCTAGAATACATAGAGTTATCTTTGACTCCGGTAGGGGACCCTCTCTCTGGTCATCTTGAGCCTCACAATACCACGGTCTTTATCGATGGGGCACCTTGTGGGTGAGACCCATAATCGACCCAAACTATAGACCTCACCAGCTCATATGTGCAGCCCCTAGAGCACCCATGAAACGGAAAGTAAGAGGTCTGCTCTGTGATCTTCTTAGGTCGACCCAGAAATTCAAGAGGGGCCATCTAAGGACCTGAAATGGTTATTCAATAACCAGTGAAATAACGTCTCAGCAAGTTCTACCTCCTAAGACTCGATTAGGAAACCAATATGCCATACGGGCTACCTATGCACACACGAGTCAGAGGACTTACCTTGGCCTCAGATTCCACCTACAAATCAGTACAGTTCAATAAGCACCAAAACAATCACCACATATCGAAACATCGATCAATCGACCTAGTCGATTACATGTCAGCATGACCCTTCCTCGGTCATCTCAACCCATACTATGCATTTTATAAGATAGTATACCTTGTCACCAAGCCACATGCATTCTCTAAGGCGACCTATTCCACAAGGCGACTTATTTGGTCACCGAGCCACATCATACCACTTTCTTTCTCACCACTTTATATAGCCTATTAAAATGTTAATGGCGTTGTAGACCCATGCTCGGTCATTTCCAATCAAATACCGAAATTGAACAATTTAGGAATAAAATCCTAAAAAACACAATTAATTCAATTTAGCACAAACAAATGCTCAAATAAATAAATGGATTGCACCACAATAATCAGCATAAAATTCTAGTTGTTGACTATCCTGTCTAATTTTCGAAAATAAATAATTAATAAATTAATTTCGAAAATTAATAAATAAATACTAAAAATCCATTTTAGGCATGTAATGCCTAATTGGAAGCCGAGACGAGCCCGGAAAATTACCGAGACTCGTTCAATAAATAATATGACTTGTCTACTTGTTAATGACTATGTCTAACTGCCTAACATGCATTATTAAGTCACTAATTTAATTGCTCTAGACTAATCTAACCACATAATCATGCTTAATTAACACTAATCAACCCTTAAGCATCATTAGTCTACTAAGCAAGGAATAGTGAGCTAAACTCACCCGTTTAACAATCTACCCAGATTGAAATGTCGGTAATGTCGCAGGGGACGTTTTACTCCAAAGCGGGCCTAGGGTCCGAGGCCTACAACCACCTCAAAACGGGTCCTATTCATTGCTGGAAACCCATTTTTCTAGCTGCGAGTTGAGGCTGCAAAACAAAAGAAAACAAGCTAGGTTGCTGCAGTCAGGACTCCGGTGGACTGGTGGGGGTCTTTGGCGGCTTGGAGGGCAGTCCACGGTGGCTGTGGGAGCTCTGGTGTGGCTCTACAAGTTGCTAGACAGCAAGAGGGAGGCGGCAAGGCACGGCGTGCGTGGGTGGTGCACACACGGCGGGGACGCACGAAATGGCGGCAATGCGGGCGGCGTGTGACGGCGACGGCAACTCTGGCTTCTCTTGTTGGTTGCTAGCATCGAACAAGCTAAGGGAGGGATGGAATGAGGTGTTGGTTCGGTTGAGGGAGAGGAGAGAGAAAGAGATAAGGATGAGGGAGAGATGGAGGGCCCCTTGGCCAAACTTTTCCACATTTTTGTCTCCCAAGCCTTATCCAAGAAGCTAGCAGTCTATGGCTGTCATTGAGCCACCCATGCATGCCCGACAACCTCTCAGAAATGTCCAAAATGGCTAGGGGAGGGGGCACACGAATATTAGAAGAGATGGCTTCAATTGGTCACTTATTCCTTCTTAAATCAGTCCCATTTGGCCTCCATAATTTCAATTGACATCACAATGCTTCAATTGACATTTTCCCACATCCATACTTCCAACAAGCTTCTCAATTTAGTAATAAAAAACATTCCCTGGCCTTTTTTGCACAAAAACAATCCCAAACCGACTTTTTCTCAAAAAGTCTCGGGTTCCAGAAAAATCTTCTGAGACTGAGTCATGGGTCCTAGAATTTATTGTGACATGATAGAATCCTCAATTTTTGAAATCGGACTTGAATTCGCGGTTAATTTCCATTCAGTGCATTTTTAGAATGACCTAGGCTACTAGGTAGTTTTTAGAAATTTTTAGTGCAAATGACCCGTAGTCAATTTTCTTCAAGCCACAATGAACCCACTCGACTCAATGGTGACTCAATGAACATAGGGTATCAAAACGACAGTAAAATCAAATTAGTGTCGGTCGACGAGAATTTTGCAATTTAGTGGAGTCACCCACGATCGGCCACACATCTCAGTCGAACCTACCTATCTCTGATCTCAAATCAATTTTTTAACTGTACCGTAATAGCCTCTAAAGATGAGCACAGTCAAGAAGTCAATTCTTGGTCGAATTCTCAAGTCTATTACCTTAAAATTCCTTAATAGCTTCCATGAATAGTCTAGTTATCTAGAGAGTGATAAGCTCTGAGAAAAGCTTTATATGCGCGTTAATGAGATGCCCGATTTATTCAATAGAAAAGAGGACTAAAAATCTGGGATGTCATAGTCACAATCCATTATGAGATCTCTTAATCAATGACATTTAGTCATTTTTAAACTAAAATTTTTTGAAAGATACTATTTTATACTTCCATTTCTTACACAATAAGATAAAAATAACAATAGAATCAATACTAACAATCATTGAAAATAAATACTTTAATAGACATCATAAAAGCATTATCGTTTGCATATGACTATAATATCCAGAAATACAAATTATATATAGCTCTCACTAACAAAAGAAATCAAAAGAATCTAAAACACCCATATTCTTTACATGTTCTTTAAATAAAATAGGTGGTAAGCCTTTTGTTAGAGGATTAGCTAACATGGACTCAGTTTTGATATTCTTGATCGCAATGTTCTTTACATGTTCTTTAATTCTCCCTTGATCCAAGGATTCATGCTAAGTCTTTCGTTTGTCTATCCCATTACTTTATACTTCAATTTCTTTACAGACACAATCTGTGAACAATTCTTTTTGTCAAGATATTATCCTCAGTTTTAAATTCTTTTTTTTTTAAAATCAAAAACATGTAATCTATATTCATAAATTAAAAACTTAATTTCATTGAATTAAGAATACCAAAAAGTAGGACCCCTTTTTTTGAATGTTTTGCCCAAGTTCCTCCTCATGATAGAACATGAATGGATGTGTATCTCTTCACTGTTATTACTTCTTGTTAAGGCATGGTGGATAGATTTTAAGCCTATTAAGCTGCCTAATTAAATCAGACTTCAAGAGCACAAGTGTGGCATCCTAAAATTTCATGACAAACCTTAGATACACTACGACCTATGGCGAGATGATGGAAGCATTAACAGACTATATTATAATCATTAGACCAATGGATTACATTTAAGCAAGGGCCGAGCATTGAATGGACTATTGTTTTATTGAAAATGTATCCTATGTCCATGTGTCATCAATGATTGTACTAAAGGATAAATTGATAAGGAATTTTCTGTTCTTGGCCGTATACTCTATAAGTCGGATTGTCATCGATTAATGTTGCAATATTATATGGCCATGTGAGTATTTGTAATTAGGTATATATAAGTGGACATTAAGGTGGATTATTAGGAGCAAGTGTGGGCTGGATACCTAAGGCCCAAAACAGCCCAAAGCAGCCCACATTTCCCCTATTTGGTTGACCAAGGCCCGGCCGAATGAGGCGCATCATCTTTGCATGAAAATTGACAAGTGGCAAGAGAGATTAAGCAAGTGTCGCTGCCCCCATTGCTTCATCGGTGATCTCCATGCAAACCTAATGATTACAAGCAATTAAGAAATTAAAAAAAGGAAAAGGATGGGGTAGATTGAACGAGGGAGTGTTCGCGAGAGAGAGTGACTGAGAGAAAGAGAGAGAGTTCGAGAGAAAGAGGGAGTTCATGAGGGAGCATTGGTGAGGGAAGAAGGAGACCAGCCCTGTTGCGCGTGCGCCTGCTACCGCCATTGATGCCACCTAGCTTCACCATCGATCATGCTGCGTTCGAAGTCCTCTAATTGCTATTGTGCTTGCCATGATTTCATTGGATTTAAGGCAAGTGAAGTCCATTGATCTACATTTTGTTGTGCTATGGTAGTCTAGTGGAATGTGGTAGATTATGGAGATGTTTGAATCTTGATGCTGGATATTGGAATTTCGAAAGTATAGGAGTAGTTATTCAAGCTAGTAAACTGTTTTATGGAAAACAGTTTGATCTTTGGGGACTCCGTGAATTTTATATAATTATCCTATTAAAATTTGACTTCATGTTATTAATGAAAGTTTTAGATGACATCTGGAAGAGTAACATACTAAAATTTGAGAAGAAACGGACAAGTATAGGTTGGTGAAAGGATTTTTCTTTGAAATGTTAGATCTGGAAACTGCTATCGCGGGTTAAGGAGAGTTATAGTGATTATAGCTTTTGATATATCATGAATTTGACTTCGAGTTCTTCACGAACATTTTACCTCTAGGTTTATCTATAACATATCAAAATTTCAGAGTTTTCTGAATTCATTTAGTGGTTATACCGAATTTATTTTTAAAACTGTGCAATAGTGATAGTTGAAGTTTTATGGCAGTGATTGTATGGACCATTGCAACTCATACGAAGTTTCTTTGACCTAGCATCCTTCATAAACCTTTTTCTCTAGGTATATTTTACAACATGTTAAATTTTCAGAATTTATTAAGATTATTTACTAATTTTTCCAGAATTTCAATTAGTGGAGTGCATTCTGTATTATCCGAGAAACTGTTTTATTTTAAGAACAAATGAATTGCTTTGTAAGCTGAAATGTCTTGAGTTGTTATTTGTACAATGGATGCGGTGAAATTGAGGATATCATATGGCATCAAATGTTATTTTTCAAAATGAGACATATATGTGAATATATCATAATGTTAATGATACCGTCGAACGGCTGTGACGACGATGCCCCGGGAGTGTCGGGATGCTCGGAGGTGTGTGCCGAATGCAGAAGGTGTGTGCCAGATGTCCTCGAGAGTTTTGAGATGCCCAGAGGTGTGTGCCGATGTCCTCGTGATACTAGTTGGGGTACGGGGTGCCTGGAGGTGTGTGTCGGATGCCTAGAGGTGTGTGTCAGAGGTCTCGCAATGCCAGGTTGGGTGCGAGAGCTAGGAGGGATGCAAAGATTGGTCACTGGGAAAAAAATGAGATCCTTTTGAATATCAAAATGGGAAATGAACCATGCACATGTGTGTGCATATGGCATGGAACATAAATTGCCTATGAAATTAAGTTGGTACTAATCAGCATTGAAAATGTGATCATTAAGGCATCGAATGGATCTCATGGAGATATATACATAATTGTATGGATGATATGAATCATGCGCATGTATGTGTATATGGCATGGAACATAAATTGTCTTAATGAATGAATCTCATGTAGATATAAGCATGATTGCATGGATGATATGTGCATTACATGATATCTTGGTTGTTTTGCTTGTTGCATTATGTAGTTTGATGGATTTTTACTGCTGAGAGGTTGTACTCACCCATTTTGGGGACTAATATTTCAGATTGAGAGATGCCTCTATTACCTATCACACGTGGCACTTTTTACGGCGTCCTGGTTGATGTTGAGTTCTCATGTACGGAGCACATCTGTGTTGGTGTTCGAGGACTGATATTCGTCCGTGTTCGAGTCTTAGTCATGTATGACGTGGGTCTACTTGATGGCCCCGTGGTACAGGAGTTCTTGTCTGTGCATGTTTGTCGTGACGGGATCATGATGGGGATGCTACCACCACCGCCAACCGATGGATTAGGCTAGGTGTGATTGTGCATGTGATGGGTAGCGGATGACACTTTTTGGATGGCCAACACTAAATGATGGACCGATGTGCATGAGTGCTGTGTAGTCGGGTACTTTTGGATATAGCTGAGCATAGAAAAGCCTTGGCCTTTTCATGTACCGACTCATGATGTCCATTAAAGTGATGTAAATAAAAGTGTTCGACTCTAACTTATATATATGATGTGTAGTTGGTGTGCATTGCATTATTTTTGTTGGAGTATGGGATAGGGAGATTTGAATATGCTTTCGCTATATAAACTGCGCTGGGATCAATTTAAATGATATAAACCCCCAGGACTTATGGACCCACTATAATTAAATGATATCAAAGTGACATGTTATTAGGATAAGTGAAAGGTAAGTGAACTGTGGCGACCCTAACAGATCGAGGGCCGTTTCGGGGGTGCCACAACAAGTTATTGAATTGTAAGCCAACTAATTAATTTGGTTGTTCATGGTCACTCTAAAAATCCCACGTTTAAATTTGACTATGTGATTGCCTTTTAGCTTTTCATGTTTTCCTTATGAGACTGACCATCTTGAAAAATACAATTTGATGCTCAAAGAGTTAAAGGACTTTAAGAGGACAATATATTCCATTGACATTGCTTCAAAATACCTCTCATCAATAGTGCAATCAACAACCCCTTTTTGGCTTTGTGCTTGTGCCGCAAACCGGTTATCTAGTGTTCCCTCACTTGTGCAACCTTAGGAATTACTTCCTAATTCAGTCTTGCATACAACATTCACAAGGATTCTAGAGAGAGAAGTTATGGATTTATGTTATTTGTAAAAGATACAAATAAAGAGGAGAGGAACCCTATTTATACAAAAACCTCTCTTATTACAACTATTAAGATGCGTGGATGAGTTGTGTTAGATAATCCCACATCAAAAAATTGGTATGGTATGGAGTTGCTAATATATTTTAGTTGGCCAAAAACTCATTGACTTAAACTTTTGAGTAATGATGGGTCCAACTGAATATATTGATAGGTTTGCACTTGATCTCCCTTAGTGAAGGTAATGTGCTTCTACTACTGTGACATCTTGAAAATTCGACCTCATCTCGATAATGTGTAATGGGCATTTCGTCGATGCGCCTATGGTCCTTTTTCTCTAAGTTGATCACTCACGAGTTAACTAACCTATTAGGTGAAGCCGTTAAGGGATATAAATGCAGCCAACTCGAGAATTCGATCGGAAATCGACTGCTCGAACATAATAATCGGCAAGGGTCAATACAACACCATTATAATCGAATTGTGATCGGATATAGGTCGATTCAATAGAACCACATAATTGAATTGTGGGTGATTCCGCATGATTGCGAAATTTGCATCGAATGGCACTAACTCGGTTTTCTATTGAAATTGTACTCGGTACCCGTAATTGAAGCCTTGCGATTTTTACAACAACCGAGAGTCGCCGTCGAGTCGAAGATGTAAAACGTGGATCGAAAATTATCAACCACAGGTCAAACACGCTAAAATCCCTAAAAGCTACCCGATATTTTAAGTCGTACTAAAATCGCATTCGGTCGATTTTAACAACAAAATTGAATTTGGTTTCGGGAATCGGATGTTCGAGCGTGTCACGATTTATTTTTAGGACCTCATCTCATCTTTTGGAAAAATTCTGTCAAGCCTGGAAATTTGTAGAAAAATCAATTTCGGCAAAAAGGAATTAGTGAAATTCGAATGGGCAACTTTAGTTGGATTTTTGGCCACCAAAATGGATTATTTGGTGAAGAAATTAAGGGAAATTAGCCATTGGATGTTGCTTGGACTTTCTTGACTGAAGACTTTGGGGTCTTAGCACTCAAGTGGCTTGATATTTTGCAAGCTTCTTGATTGGCCAGCTTGTGGACTTTCAATCCCTTTCTCTCTCCCTCCAATTCTCCTCTGCCTTTCAAGCGTGTGCATCCCTTTTGCTTCAGCCGAGCCTTTTGCTTCTTCTTCTTCCTTTCACTTTCTTAATTCTCCATTTTCTTCCTGCTTTGCTACTGCCGCACCACCTCTTTGTCATCTTCGCTGCTGCACGCCCAACCAGCACCGCCAGAATCACCCAGCTCCTCTTCACGTCCGGCCACCGTTCCAACTACCAGCCGCATTTGCCAGTCCGCCCACCACATGAGTCCAACTTGTTAGCCTCGCCAAGTGAACCGTCAACTAGCTCCGCCTATCCCTGCCACCAGCTGCCCACCGGTCTGCGTTCGCGCTGTAGCCACCCAGTCCAGCTTGCTAGCCACCTGCCTCCGGCCATCTCAGCCCCGTGATCCACCCTCCACAGAACTAGCTCAACCAATCGAGCCATGAGCTTGTAGGCTGTTTTTCGGCCCCGGTTGGTCCTCCATTGGTGATGTCTTAGTCATGAGTCTTCATCGCCTTCGTGTCGCCATCGCCATGAACCCATCGTCGCCTTAATCCGATGAGTTAACACCCTAATCTCATATTAGGAAGTTAATTGCACTTAGTAGATTAGTTTAGCCTTAATTCAGATTAGTGTTAATCTAGTTAGTCTAACTAAGTTAGTTAGGTTAGTTAGTTAGCTTAATTAGGTTAATGTAGTTAGCCTACTTATACTAGTTTAGTTAGTTCAATTAGGTTAGTTTAGTTAGTTTATTTAAATTCATTAAGTGAATTAGTTTAAATAATTTGCAATTTAATTAATTAATTGTAATTTATTTAATCAATTATATTTACCGTAAACTGTGCCAGGATAGCCGGTTAGTGAAATTTTATGATGATCGTCGTGAATGAGTTTATATGTGAAATTGATTGCTTATTTGTGTAATTGGGTGCTTGATTGTCATTAAGAATTATTATTGCAAAAATATGATTTTATGGTATTTAAATAGAAAAATATCCGGTGTCGGTTTTTGACGCCAAAATTTTTTTAAATACTATATAAAATCATAGAATTTTAAAATGGGAGCATACTGTGTTTCATGGTTCAATTTAAATATGTGACCACGCATAATTATTTTATCAAGAATTTTTAATACGAAGAAAAGTGGCCAAGTCCATTATTTTAAATTGAGGTGCTTGAGTGTAAAGCACGGTATTCTTAGCCAAATATGGAGGCAATGCCTGATTAAGTTCAGATGCCCCACGTTAATGGATGCCGGTCGCAGTGGAGGCTGGGCCGATGCTTAATCGAAAATAAAAAGAAAGGGTCGGTGACACGTCTTGAGAATGTCGCAATTTGATCGACCGCCGAGGGATGTGCGTATGCCTGGAGTTCGGGGTGTGACAACTATGCACTCCCGAAAAGTGATATTGGTTAGTCCCTAATCTACTTTAGTGTTTTATGAATATTTCAAGGAAAGAATTGGTGTCTGAGGTGGTTTCTAGGCGGTCAGCGTTGTGGCATAGCAACGTAGGCCCGATGACAGACTTTATAGTTTGATTTATTGTGGCACCCCTCGAACGGCCCCCAATCCGTCAGAGTTGCCACAGTTCGATTCCCTTTCAGTTGTCCTGATAATATGTAACTTTGATACCATAAAATTATAGTGGGTCCATAAGTCCTGGGGGTTTATATCATGCAATTGGTCCCTACGCAATTTATATAGCGGAAGCACATCCATCAACTCCCCTTTCACAAATTAAAGCGATACACACCAACTAAACACATTTATAGGTAATAAGCCGAACACTTTTATTCACATAAAACTAGATGGACATCTTTAGTCGGTACACCAAAATGCCGTAGTCTTCTATACCCGGCTATACTTCAAAAGATGACCGACATCTTTTCCAACAGTCATATACTTGAAGTCCATCGATCAGTATCAGCATCCAAAAGTTCATTCCTCTGCTGTCCTCCTCCTCATGGTGATATTCAATCACTCGGTCCATCTACTGGTGGTGGTGGTAGCAAAGGTATCTTGACTTAGTCTGAAATGTTAGTCCCCAAACAGGGTGAGTACAACCACTCAGCAGTAAAAGATTCATCAAGCTATATCAAGCATTACTATTAATATCTAGATTCAAGTATAGTAGACAAGACAAGAAATAAAGGATAGGTATGCACCAAAATCATAAATTCCTTCCATGTGATGATAACATATCCAAGATAGACAAATTTCAATCATAGGGCCAAATTGAAATATCATGTCCTGTTCCATGCCATACACTTAGTCCTATATCCAGACCCCACACATTTATAGTAGAATCATTCATTTTATCATTCAAAAGGGTTTCATCCCCGAAGGACCAGTGTTTGCATCCCTCCGGCATTCGCATCCCTTTAGGCATCGCGGAAGCCTTTGACATTCAGCCATTTAAGGCCACCGGGCATCCGGAGCGAATCACGCCTCCGGGCATCTGGAGCAAATCACGCCTCTAGGAATCTTGTACCCCACCAAGCATCATGAGGAACCTCGAGGGCCTCCCATGAAAATGGTTACCCTGGCCATCTGGAATTATGTACCAACTAGCATACCACTGGGCATCCCGAAACTCCGGGGAATAATTTCTGGCATTCAGCCATTTAAGGCCACCGGGCATCTACAAGGCATTGACTCACTCGATCCTCTTGGCATCCCGAGTCTTGGAGCATTGTTGACTCGAGGGTTCAACGGTAACAATTTAGCATTTTAATTCACAAAATATTCTCAAATGCTAAAACAAGACGTCTCATGGACCCTCTATCACATCTCAATATTGCACAAATATACACAGCCATTACCATCATATCACATAGCCATTCGAAATACCTTCACTTTTGGATGCTTTTGTAAAATTCAAGAACAGAATAGCCCAATTTTTTTACAATGCACAGTTCTGGTAGAAATTTTGAAATAAATACTAAATGGACTCAGAAAATTATGAAATTTTGACACGATATCAATGAGATCTAAAGGAAAAATTTCATGAAGAACACCAAGTCAAATTCCATACATATCTAGAGTAGAAACTTTGGTATTTCTTGCTACAGTTTCTGTAAAATTTCCAGATTTAGCATTTCCGTATGAAAATCATTTCATCAACTAAATCTCGTCCATTTACCATAAAATTTTGATATGTTGTACCTACAGATGTACTCTCCAACTTTCTTTAAGAAATCGAAGTCAAATTGTGGCTGGAAAATTACAGAAAAATCAAAAGGTCACCGAGGATCACACTGTTCTTCACAAAACAGTCCATTAACCTAATGAGAGTTTCTCCTACTCCTTAAATTTCGACCTCCAACATCCACAATCAAATAGATACAAGTGTATTACACTATAACACAGCCTTATCACTTCCAAAAATCCTCCATAGTCAGATTTTTAAATTCTTGTTCCATCTCAAATTCGAAATCCACAATGCATGCCCTGTTTTTCCTAGTTTTCTTGATCTGGCTTCATCTTACATGTCCAAAATCCAACATGCAGCTCTAAAATTTCACCTTTCTCACATCCACCAACTCTTAGCTAGATAAAACAGCAAGCAAAACATAGATTGAAGAACTTCTACTTGCCTCACTCCTAAACTCAATCGACAAACCGAACGGGAAGCTCGTGGGTCTTCGAACGTGGCTCAACGGCGGCGAAGATGGGCGGCGATGATGGTGGCAGCTCGAGCATGGTAAAAGGCAGTCCTTCTCATCCTTCCTCGCTGTTCACCCGCTCGCTGCTCACTCTCGCCCAAACTCTCTCTCTCTCTCTCTCTCTGTCACTCGCTCACCCGCTCACTCTCGGTTTCTCTCTTTGCCCAAGTTTCATTCGGTTCGTTCTCTCTCTTCCCCTCTGTGTACGAGGGTTTTGTTCCTCACTTTGTTGACAATTTAGTCAACTGCATGGGGCTTCTTTCGGTGGCTGCAGGAACCGAAGACAGCTGGGGTGTACGTGGCCTCCTGCATGCGAGTCCATCTCCTTGCCGAGCCAGCTCGACTCCTCATGCAAGGCGTGTGTTCCGCAAAGCCACATCCTCCCTTTTTGTTGTCCACCGAAAGAAGAGCCACCTGGCGTTTAATCAATAATCCTCTTCCATAATTGACCGGCCATATAAAAGAAAAGCAATATGGTGCTGTCCTTCGGTGGTTACGATTCCTCACGTCCGCATGCACGCTTTTGGACGTTCTCTTAAGTTAATTGACTTCTTTAGTCAATAAACACAAATTTGTAGGGCAGCTTGGATGGGAAAACAGCCCCCATGCGTGATTCAATCTTCCTTTTGTTAGCTGCCTATAGAAAAATATAAACGTGTATGAAGTATTCGAGGTTTCCTATTTCTCGTGCACATGAGAAAATGGGCAGCTCCTGGTGGCCGATCCTTGGGTGTTTCTTCACTGGCATACCCGAGTTGGCAGGGTCGAGAATCATTTGGAATGAGTCTTGGTCTCGCTTGAACGTATGAAAGGTTTCCAATAAAACTATGATTTATTCGACGATCAAGCCGTTACTAAACAAGGCACATTGGTCCGATGACGATAACAAAACGATGTCCATTGTGGTGTCAATAACACTGTCCGACGATACTTCCATTGCTCAGTCAGGGACCGTCGCATATTCGAGGGTCGTCTAAATTTCCGGATGCCACAATTCTCCCCTCCTTAGAGAATTTCGTCCTCGAAATTGGACATTACTTAACAAATGAGGGTACCTTTGCCTCATTTCTTTTTCACTTTCCCATGTGGCCTCTTCCATATCACGATGTCACCATAATATCTTAACCAATGGAATTTTCCTTGTCCGAAGGACTTGTTCCTTTTGGTTCAGTACTTGCATCGGCTCTTTCGGATATCTCATTTTCTCATCCACTTTGATGGCTTCATGATTGAGTATGTGACCAGGATCCGGCTCATACCTCCTCAGCATCGACACATGGAACTCATCATGTAAATTTCCCAACTTAGAAGGTAGTGCCAAACGATAACCTACGTCTCCTATTCTCTCGAGTATCTCAAAGGGTCCAACGAATCTGGGGCTTAATTTTCCTTTCATTCCAAATCGTGATATCCCTTTCATTGGAGATACTTTAAGGAATACATGGTCTCCCACACTAAATTCCAAAGGTCTTCTGCGTTTGTCTGCGTAGCTTTTTTGTCGGCTCTGGGCTGTTGTAAGTCTTTTCCTTATAATCTCGACAGCTTCTGTAGTAACCTGTATCAACTTAAGTCCTGTCAGTTTTCTTTCACCTACTTCATTCCAATAGACAAGAGTCCTACACCTCCTTCCATATAAGGCTTCATAGGGAGCCATGCCTATACTTTTCTGAAAGCTATTGTCATAGGCAAATTCAACCAAGTGTAATCTTCCATCCCAACTTCCTTTAAAGTCAATCACACAAGCCCTTAACATATCCTCTAGTGTTTGGATCACTCTTTCTATTTGTCCATCCGTCTGTGGATGAAAAGCAGTACTAAATTGGAGCTTAGTTCCTAAGGCAAATTGAAGACTCCGCCAAAAAGTTTTGAAGTAAATCTTGAATCTCGATTTGAAGTGATAGTTACAGGAACACCATGTAAGCGTACCACTTGACTTACACATATAACATCAAATTTACCCTTCGGATAGTCTACGTGAACTGCTAGGAAATGGGTAGACTTAGTCAAGAATTCTACTATCACCTAGATAGAGTCGTGAACACGTAATGTCCTTGGTAATCCTTGCACAAAATCCATCGTCACATGATCCCATTTCAACTCTGGTATATCTAATGGTCTTAATAGTCCTATGGGTTTGTGTTGTTTCGCCTTCATTCCATTCCATTAGTGGTACTAGTGAAGGGTTCTATAACTTGATCCTTTGCATAATTTCAAGCTCTATCCTAAGTGTAACCAACAATCAAATTCAAATTTAAAGAATTTCACCTCTCGGCTCAATCGAACACACCATTTAGCCGAATTATTCTTATACTTTTGTCACCATCAATTCAAGCCTAGAACCATCAAAATCGACACCATCAATAACTCATTTGGTTTAGTCCAACAAAGACATTCGCTACGCATTCACTGCAACATAGATTCAAGCCTAAAATATAGCATCATTCATTTGGTTCAAATATTGATAGTCCATCAAGACTTATTCAATTCAAAGATCGACAATCCACCAAAATAATAACTCGTTTAGTTTCCATCGAGTATATCTCATGTCTCACCCTAAAAGATCGTCACTTGGACTAATCACTCATCAAACCCATAAGACTATGATTTATTCGACGATCGGACCATTACTAAACAAGGCACATTGTTCCGATGACAATAACAAAATGATGTCCGTTGTGGTGTCCATAACACCGTCCGATGATACTTCCGTCGCTCAGTCAGGGACCGTCGTGTATTCAAGGGTCATCAAAATTTTCAGATGCCACATTTACGATGGCAAACATTATAGTTCAATCTAAAGAAAGTGACAGAGATTCAAATTGAGATATCTTAATATAAAAAGAATACCTAGACTAAGGGAGAGCAAATCTAACACTAAGCTTTTCCTGAAAGTCCTGCCATTTAGAAAGAACTTCATGGGCTAATTGTGGACGTCATGTGTCAAAGAAGATAGTGAGGGAAAAAGAAGACCTACCTTACTTATTGGAAAGGGAAAATGACACAAAGTTTTTATATCTTAGTCCATTTTGCAATGTGATTCATAAACTTTCAATTTGTTCAATGTAGTTCGTGAACTTTATCCCAATGTGTAATGTAGTCCATGTACTTTTAATTTATTCAATGTGGTTCCTAGATTTTAAGTACATGTTCAATTTAGTCTCTACACTTTATGAAAATGTTCAATATTGCCCGTGAACTTAAATGAGTGGAAGGACAAAAACTGAACATTTTCATATAGTTCAAGGATTAAAGTGAACATGTACCAAAAATCCATGGACCATATTTAATAAATTAAAAATTTAGGAACCACTTTGCACATTGGGTAAAGTTCAAGGATCATATTGAATAATTAAAAGTTTAAGACCACATTGCAAGTTGGGCCAAAATTCAAGAATCATTTATGTCATTAAACCTCTTGGAAATCATTTAGAAGAACTTCATGGACTCCTTGTCAAAAGGGGGAAAAAAAGGTCCACCCTTCCTTACATAATATATATCTTGACTAGACCAAGACTTAGCGATGGCTCTTTTGCTTGTGGTTAGCTCCACAAGCAAAACTAGGATATTTTGAGATACTCTTCATTAGATCGAAGCATAAAATATGGTAGGAATATTCATATATAAGACATTATATAATATGTCATGTGGTTTTATGGAATACAGTTATGTGTTGCAGAGCCAAAGTATTAATTGTATGTATTCAATACCCACTAACTTAACTACTAGAAGGAGATCCACAATTCGAACATTCATAATGTTTGCAACTGTTTGTTTGTTTGATTCCTTACATTTACAAGATTGGGTGGATGTCACATCCCGATCCTCGGGCATGCACCCATCCCTCACCTTGGTCGACTAAATAGTGACGTCCCAGGACACATCGCTAACTCTTTCATTTTAATACACATGTGGAAGCATATAAGTAATCCCCAGACAATAAAACAATGGGATAGAAAAGTAGGATTTCAAATTTCGAAATTTAAAAAGAACCACACTTATATACAATGCAAACCATAATGCATATATGTACAAGGCAAACTACTAAGTTAGATCCTGAACATAAGTTCTTAAAACAAGTCTACAGACAAGGGTGGGGTTTCAATCCTCATCTGGATCCTCCTCTGGGCCCTCTTCCTTCTCAACGATCTGTCCTTCTTCCATGCTCCAGCTGGAATCTACGGCTGAACACACCGAAGAGTTAGGATCATCACCTAGCTAGGGATCCTTCACGTCTACCACCAATCCACCCTTAGGATTTGCTATCCCCTTTCCAAACGCTACCTCTAACACGCACAGAGGTACATCAGATTCCGATATAGGGCCCACCCTTCGTCCATCATCGTTATGGCGATACCACGACCGGTATTTGTAGGGCACCTTTTGGGGTTCACCCATTTCAACCCAGACAGTGGATTTCACCAGTAAGTACTCCAAGTCTTCAGGGTGATGGTGTACCGGATTATGATAACTTGTCTCAATGACTTCTTCAGGTAAACCAAAATGTACAGGAGGAGGTGGAGGTGCTACCATCTAGGGACCTGAAATATTGTCCCACAACGGAGTGAGACTATGTCTCAGCGAGTTCTATTCTCCTAAGACTCGATTAGGAAGCAAATACGTCATAAGGGCTATCTAAGCACACCACGGTCAAAGGACTTACCTTGGCCTCAGTTCCACCCTGCAAATCAATATAATTTATATGTGCCACAAATCACATTAATCAATCTATTCATAACATCAGATCATTGATCAATCGACTTGATCAATTATATGTCACCATGACCTTCCTCTAGTCGGTACATTCAATACTATCGATAAAGTCCTATCAAATCAGGAATGCTCACCCAAAGCTGATAAATAGATAGTATAGCTCGCCCAAAACTGAAAATATAATATACTGTATATATGCTCGCTCAAAGCTAATAGATTATGGCCTCTCAGGCCACCATGGTATACTATATATGTTCGCCCAAAGCTGATAATATATGATTGCCCACAGCTAATAATATGATATACTATATATGCTCACCCAAAGCTGATAGATTAAGGCCCCCTGGCCAAAACAGTATACCACTCTAGTTATATAGTCAACTTCTCATTTTTATCACACTCGATAAAAATAGCCGTGTGTGGGTGCACGGTCGGCCTTAGTCAAAATACCATAATTTCACTTCCATAAATCCCACAATTTTATATGGTTCACCAAAATATTTTTGGCATTGTAAACCGACGCACAGTTATTTTCCCATCAATTACCAAAATTGATTCATTTAGGAATAAAATCCTAAAATCACAATTAAATCAATTCGGCACAATTTAGAACTCAAATAAATAAACGATTGCACTACAATAACCAGCATAAATTTATGGTCACCGACTATCCGGTTTAATTTCCGAAAATAAATAATTAATTAAGTAGTTAAGGAAAATATTAAATAAATGCTAATAAATCCAACTTAGGCCCGTAATGCCTAATTGGATGCCGAAACGGACTCGGAAAAATTCCAAGGTTCGTTAAATAAATATTAGAACATGTCTACTTGCTAATAGCACTAACTAAACACCTAACATGCATTGGTAATTATCTAAATTCACTAATCTAATCTAATCTAACCACCTAATCCATCTTAGTCTAAACTAATCAACCCTTAAGCGTGATTAATCTACTAAGCGAGGATTATTGAGTTAAACTCACTTGTTTTGTGGCTCGAGCGGTTCAAAATGTTGGGAATGCAACATGGAATGATTCTCTCCAAAGCCGACCTAGCAATCTGGAGCCTCCTCAAAACGGGCTCAAAGGTTGATGGAAAACCCTCTCTATTTGTTGCGGTGCTTGGCTGAAACAGAGGGCAACAAGGCTGGTTTAAGGCAGGAATTGATCGAGGAAGGTAAAAAGGGCTAAATCGGGCCTTGATGAGCACTCACAGCAATCACAGGTGGGCCAAACGACTCCGGCATGAGCTAAGATGGCTACTGGGACGGCGAAACAAGCTGGATAAGGTGTCGAGCTGGGCGGTGGCGCACGACATGCGGATGAGGTGGAAATGGCGAACGGTGGAGGTGGTGGCATACGTGACTCTGGCAAGCTTCGGCGGCTGAGCTACTGTGTTCGATTGGTCTCTTGGCCTGCTAAGGTCTTCGAACAGCAAGGGGGGAGGGGAATGAAGGTGGTGGACGACAGCTAGGAGAGGAAGAGAGAGATAAGGGGGACATGGGGTCCACTTGGCTCAACCTTCCTTGGCCTCTATTCAACCACCAAGACACACTTGACAACCTTTAAGATGGTCCAAAATGGCTAAGCAAGGGGGACATACGAATTTGCTTAATTTCCTCTTCAATTGGACACCTGTTCTTGCTTAAATCAACATGGTTCGGCCTCAATAAATCCCATTGTCAAGTCCTCGATCAAATCGATATTTTTCCTCACTAATACAACCCACTTGCTTCCCAATTTTGTGATAAAAAACGATTCTTGCCTTTTTCTTAACAAAAACGGCCCTATGACGATTTTTTCCTAAAAAATCTCGGGTTGCAAAAAATCTTTTGAAACTGAGTTGACGTTCCTAAAATTAATTGTGATATGACAGAACTTTCAATTTTGAAATCAGACTTAAATTCACGGTTAATTTCAACCTAGCACGTTTTTAGCATAACCTAAACTACGGGGTAGGTTTCAGAATTTTTTAGTACAAATGACCCTTGGTCAATTTTCTCTAAGCCACAATGAACTCACTTGACACATTGGCGACTCTCGGTTGTCGTGAAAAACTCGAGGATTCAAATACGAACACAGGGTACCAAAATGTTAGAAAAATCAGTCTAGTGTCGACCAACGATAATTTTTCAATTTAGTGGTGTCACCCATGATTAACCACACATCTCAGTCGAATTGACCTATCTCTGATCTCAAATCAATTTTTAATTGTGCTGTAATAACCTCTAAAGATGAACACAGTCGAATAGCCGATTCCCGGTTGAATTCTCAAGTCTATTGCATTAAAATTCATTAATGCCTTCCCTGGATAATCTAGTTATCTCGAGAGTGATCAGCTCTTAGAATAGCCCTATAGGTGCATCGATGAAATGCTCGATTTATTCAATGAAAAACATGATTGAAAATCTGGGATGTCACAACTCTTCCCCTCTTATAAAAATTTCGTCCTAGAAATTTAAACCTTTACAATTCTTCAGCAAAAAGGTGGGGGTACAACTGTCTCATCACTCTTCAATCTCTCATGTTGCTACTTTAGTACCGTAGTGTTGCTAGACCACTTTGACCATCGGGATGGTCTTTGTACGTAGAACTTGTTATTTTTTGTCCACTATCTGAATTGAGTTTTCAACGTATGATACACGGTCATCCACGTCCAACTTTTCAAAATCAAGCACGTGGGTCAGGTTAGGCTCCTACCTCCTCAACATCGACACATGAAAGATGTCATGCACTTGCGCTAATCTCGACGGCAATGCAAGACGATACGCAAAGGTCCCAATTCTCTCAAGAATTTCAAACGGACCTACATACCTCGGACTCAGTTTTCCTTTCTTACCAAAGACCGAAGCTCCCCTCATTTGTGACACCTTTGGAAAAACGTGATCACAAACTTGGAATTCCAAAGACCAAAGTACCTCGGACTCGGTTTTTGTCTGCTCTGAGCGGTTTTTAATCTACCTTTGATCATTGCCACGGCATCCACTAATTGTGAACCAACTCTGGGCCTGTAATCTTTCTTTCCCCAACTTCATCCCAACACACTGGTGTTTTGCACACTTTGCTATACAACGCTTCGAAAGAAGCCATCTGGATGCTATATTGATAACTGTTGTTGTAGGCAAATTCCACCAGATGAAGTTGTTCTTCCCAACTTCCTTTAAAGTCCAATACACAAGCTCTCAGCAAATCTTCAAGGGTCTAAATTGTCCTCTCAGACTAACCATTCGTCTGAGGATGATATGCCGTACTACACTGCAGTTTGGTACCTAAGGCACTTTGTAAGCTCTATCAAAAAGCGACGGTAAACCTTGGGTCTCTATCAAATTTTATCGTAACTGGCACTCTATGCAGACGAGCTGCCTAACGCACATACAAATCTCGTGTCTATCCAAAGTGAGGTCCTTTCGAACTGCAATGAAGTGAGCCGACTTCGTCAGTTTGTCGACTACCACCTAAATCGAATCATTACCCCTCTGACTCCTTGGTAATCCGATCACGAAATCCATTGTCATATGCTCCCATTTCCATTATGGGATCTCGAGAGGTTGCAGAAGTCCTCCTAGCTTGCAATGCTGAGCTTTAACCTGCTGACATGTCAAACACTTGGCGACATGCTTGGCGATGTCTGCCTTCATACTTGACCACCAATAGTGTTGACAAAGATTCTGATGCATCTTAGTACTACTAGGATGGATGTTGTAACTGCTACGATGCGCTTCTAATAGAATATCTCCTTTAAGCTCCACATCGTCAAGTACAATTAATCGTCCTTGAAACCTCAACGTTCCATCATCAGAAACCTGAAAGTCAACCTTCATTTTCTTAGTGTCCTCTTGAAGGATCTTTTGCACATCTGGTTCTATTGGTTGGAATAACTTGATTTTGATCTGGACATTCGATTCAATTTTGAGGGTGGGCATAAGATTCGATAGATGGCCTACCTCGAATTTGAATACCAAATCTTGGGCTCTCTTAATTAACTTTCACTCTTTAATCAATATGTGAGCTACTGAAGACTTTCGACTCAAAGCATCGGCGACCTTGTTTGCCTTTCCCGGGTGATATAGGATATCATAGTCATAGTTCTTCAGTAATTCCATCCATTGATGTTATCTCATGTTCAACTCCTTCTGAGATAACAGGTACTTGAGACTTTGATGGTCTGTGAAGATTTGGAATTTTTCTCCACACAAGTAATGTCTCCAAATCTTCAGCGCAAATATAATCACCGCGAGTTCTAGGTAATGCATCGGATAATTCTACTCATGCGGCCTCAACTGATGGGAGGCATATGCAACAACTCGACCATGTTGCATTAGCATGTAACCCAGTCCTCTGAATGACGCATCACTATAAGTCTCAAATCCTCAAGGACCAGATGGAATAGTTAGTATAGGTGCGGTAGTTAGCTTTTCCTTCAGCTCTAAGAAACTACTCTCACACTTGTTTGTCTATACAAATTTCTCTTCTTTCTTTAGGAGTTTTGCGAGTGGCAATGCTAATGATGAGAACCCTTCCACAAACCATTTGTAATAACCTGCCAAACCCAGAAAACTTATGATCTCTGTCACTGTAGTTGGTCTTAGCCAGTTGATCACAACTTTAATCTTGCTCGGGTCCATAGACATTCCTTCGCCTAAAATCACATGCCCTAAGAAAGCAACACAAGTCAACCAAAACTCGCATTTCCTGAACTTGGCGTACAGCTAATGGACTCTCAATGTCTGCAATACTAATCTCAAATGACTTTGATGCTCTTCATCACTTCTCGTATACACCAGAATATTATCAATGAACACGATCACAAACTGATCTAGATATTCCTTGAATATTCAGGTCATCATATCCATGAATGCAGCTGGAGCATTCGTCAACTTAAATGTCATCATTGTGAACTCATAGTGACTATACCGAGTACGAAATGTTGACTTAGGAATGAACTCCTTCCTAATTCTTAGCTGATGATATCCTATCCTTAAGTCGATCTTTGAGAAAATTGACGCTCCTTGTAACTAATCAAACAAGTCATCGATCCTCAAAAGTGGATACTTGTTCTTGATTGTTACCTGATTCAATTATTGATAGTCAATACATTAGGCGCAACAAACCACCTTTCTTTTTTACAAAGAGAACTGGTGCTCCCCAAGGTGATGCATTAGGACGGATGAATCCCTTATCCAGCAGCTCTTGCATATGCACCTTCAGTTTCTTCAACTCAGTTAACGCCATTCGGTAAGGAGCCTTAGAGATTGACTCTATCCCGGGTGCTAGCTCAATCACGAACTCAATTTCTCTCTCTGGCGGTAATCCCGGCAATTCCTTCGGAAAGACATCTAGAAATTCTTGTACCACAGCAATGTCTTCCATCTGTAGCTCATCAACTGTCGTATCCACGACAGTTGCTAGGTATCCGTGGCAACCCTTGTCTAACAAACGAGTTACCTCTAGTGACGAGATCAAGATAATCGAGGGTTCTCATCGATTCCCGACAAACTTGAATCTCTCACCCTCTAACGAGTCAAACTGAATCACCTTGCGATAGCAGTCCATTATAGTTCGTTACTTGGTGAGCCAGTCCATGCCAATTATCAAATCAAAGTCATACATGGCTAGGACTAACAAATCTATTTTCCCCACTCGCTCACCAATCGCTAACTTGCAACCAAAATAACCAAAAGCAGCAATAACTTTATCCTTTAATGGTGTAGATATGCAAACTGTTGACTCCCACAATATAGGACTTAATCCTTACAACTTAACATATTGCTTGGGAATAAAGGAAAGAGTTGCTTCTGAGTCGAATAAAGCGCAAGTAGGATGGTTGTTCAGCAAAACCATACCTGTAATCACATCAGGCGCAGTTTCTGCCTAACCTTGTGTGATGGCATACACCGTGCCCTGAATTGGTGGTCTCACCTGACCTCTTTGCGGCGCGTTCTGTGGTGTATACCCTCTGATCTATCCTATAGGTGGTGGTGACAGCAACTGCGGTTGTCCTCTTGGTCTGTTGGGACAATCCCTAAATATGTGGCCCTGTTGGCCACATCCAAAACAAACAATTGGCCTTCGGGGACACGAAGCTGAACCATGTCGCCTTCCACAAACGTGACACAAGCCATTCTAACTCGGCCCAAACTTTCCAACTCGACCCTTCTTGTTGGGCGGAACTTGGACTCTACCGCTAGACATGGGCCTCTTCCCATGACGGATCCCTTCTTGATGCGAAGTAAACCTCGATCCAGATGAGGTGACTTGCTCATTCAAGCTCCTTTCAAGCAGCTGTGCTCAATGATAAATGTCTCGGTAATCGACCAACTCAAGCGGCACTAGCGGTTGCTTCAACTCTTTTCAAAGGCCATTTTTTAACCTTCGAGCCTTCTCCTCAGGGTCTTCAATCAGTCTTGGAGCGTACTAAGAAAGCTCCACAAATTTGACCCCATATTGGTCAATAGTCATTGACCCCTGATGGAGTCACAGAAATTTTTCTATCTTCTACTCTCTTGCGTTCCTCAAGAAGTACTGCTCATTGAACGCCTGGAGGAATGCATCCCACAGCGGAACCACTCCTTCAGGAAACACTATCTCTCTAGCGGCTCTCCATCAAGTGTTGGTATACTGCCAGGGTTACCTTTTCTGCCTCAGTGCACATCAAAAGTGCAAAGGCTTTTTCCAAATCTTGGATCCAAAGTGAATTGGCCTCGGGGTCTCCCGTACCCGAAAATCATGGCGGGCTCAGTTTAAAAAACTGCTCTAGCAGCTTGTGAATCAACCTCTCTCGTTGCACTGCCACATTCTCGGGTTGAATTCCGGTAGGCACGGCAGTAGGTGTGGTGGTAGGTGTAGCAATGGCAGCATTGGCAGCGGTAGTGGTGGCTACTTCAACGGCGACAGTGAAGGCGGCAGTTTAATTATGGGCCTACTGCCCCATCATCTCTCGCATGGCGTCCAAAGCTTGGGTGATCCCAATGGTTCCTTGATCACCTGGGGCTGTTACCCCAGCACTAACAAGACACGGTGCTATGCCACTTATGCTAGCCAGTGCTGGCACTCGACTTTGGCCTCTTCGGGTATCGACCCTGGTCAGCGTTCCACCTCGAGTCATGGCCCTAACGGCTGCCTAAGCACACCACAGTCAAAGTGTTAAGATGCGATTGTTCCACAACAGGGTGAGACTACGTCTTAGCGAGTTCTACCCTCCTAAGACCCAATTAGGAAGCAAATATGCCCTAAGGGCTGTCTAAGCACACCACGGTTAGAGGACTTACCTTGGCCTCAGTTCCACCTTGCAAATTAATATCATTTACAGATGCCTCAAATCACATCAATCAATCTATTCATAACATCGGATCAACTCATTGATCAATCGAC
The DNA here is from genome assembly GCA_017140395.1 of Eucalyptus lansdowneana. Lineage (NCBI taxonomy): Eukaryota > Viridiplantae > Streptophyta > Magnoliopsida > Myrtales > Myrtaceae > Eucalyptus > Eucalyptus lansdowneana. The sequence continues at coordinate 5,511,915 of CM029483.1, read as the reverse complement.
CTAGTCGATTACATGTCATTACAATCTTCCCCTAGTCGGTACATTCAATACTATCTATAAAGTCCTATCAAATCAGGACTGCTTACCAAAAACTGTTAAAATAGATAGTATAGCTTGCCCAAAGCTGATAATATAGTATACTGTATATATGCTTGCCTAAAGCTGATAGATTAGGGCCCCCAGGCCATCATAGTATACTATATATGCTCGCCCAAAGCTGATAATATGGTTTACTATATATTCTCGCTCAAAGCTGATAATATGGTTTACTATATATGCTCGCTCAAAGCTAATAGATTAAGGTCCCCTGACCAAATGAAACTTTTTGGACTTTTTGGATTGCAGGCATTATCTAATAGACTTTTGTATAGGGTTGAATGGAAATGAAAGAAAAGGGAGTTGATTATCTTTTGAGTATGTAGCCGGGTATAGAAAACTATGGCAAATTTTGGTGTACCAACTTATGATGTCTATCAAGCTTATGTAAATAAAAGTGCTCGACTTTATCTTATAAAGAAATCTAGTGGGGTATGCATCATTTTAAAATTTTTGAGATAAGGAGATGTGATATCGCTTCTGCTATACATTTATAAATTGCACAGGGACCGATCTAAAAGTTTATAAACACCCAGGATTTGTAGACCTTCGGGTCATGTAAAAGAGAGGTAAACAAACTGCGGCGACCCCAACGGATCGAGGGCCGTTTGAGGGGTGCCACAGCGAGTGGTATCAAAGCAAAGGTTTATATGGAGTGATAAGGAGCCTCAGATGGAAAAGAGGATAGAATGATGCACACCATAAGATAATAACCAAGAGTAGTTGACTAACTTTGAATACCGGGTGAGTGAGTTCACTCATAAATTTATGGTAGTTATTGTAAGTTACCTTTGTGAGCCAGTAACATTCTATGTTACTTATGTGACTTTAGCAATAACCTTATTCTGTTATTTGACCAATGACATCAAGCCACAAATTATTCCTGAGGCGAATGCTTGGTAAACTGCAGGAAGATATGGTAAGAATTGGGAGTTCTCATCCATTGAGGACTAAAGCCATTGCTTCAAGGGCTGAACCCCGAATGGAAGATATCTTGTAGGCATTGGCCAATATAGGGAATTTGATGGAAAGGCAAGCACAGCAACAACCCAAAGCAGAACGTCGCCCTTAAGGACTGGTGGAACAATTCCTGAAGTTGAAACCACCTAAGTTTGCTAGAGTGGGAAGTCCTGAGGAGGTGGAGCATTGGATTGAAGGAATGAAATATATTTTCCGGTTGTTGAACTGTAGCGATGCTAAAAAGATAACCTTGGCAGAGTACCAACTAGAGGGAAATTCAAAGTTTTGGTGGAGAGCTTCAAGAGACACGATCTTCCCACCAGGTACTGATATAAACTGGGATGAGTTTGTTGGAGCTTTCAATAGAAAGCTCTAATTGTTCCAAGGATAAGAAGATCACATAATTTGTTCAGTTAGAACAATGGGAGCTGACAGTGGACTAGTATGAAGCAAAATTTTATGAATTGTCTAGGTATGCTCCCAGGTTAGTTGAAGATCGAGAGGAAAAGGCTAAGAGATTCCTAAAGGGATTAAGGACTGATATTAGAAAACAACTAGTGCCTCTGAATATAAGGGATTATCACGAGATTGATGAGAGGGCACAGTTGGTGGAGCAAGAGTTGGTGAGAGAGCAATCAGAATCTAAGAGGAAGATGACCTTTAATGATGTTTGAAGGGGTAAGAGACCATATCCTAGACAAGGTTAGCCCTGGGAATTTAAGAAGAGGAGTAATTTTGGGAATTTTGGAAAAGCAAAGAGTGGCCCGATTCAAAGGAAAGTACCCTACCAGGGTAATATTTGCCAGAGGTGAGGTGGACAGCATGGGTCAGGATTTTGTAATAGTCCACTGAAATATTTTGGTTGTGGGCAGATGGGGCACTTTAAGAGAAATTGTCCACAAGAAAGGTCGCAGCTGAGTGTTAGCTCTGTGCGGCAAGTGCAACAACGTACTGCTAGACCAAATTTACCAAGGAATCAATGGAGGCCACCAACACAAGGAAGGGTGTATGCAGTCACCCAAGAGGAAGCGGAAGCTTCCCAAAATGTCATCTCAGGTACGATTTCTATAAATGGCAAGAAGGCATATGCATTGTTTGATACGGGTGCTACCCATTCTTTTGTTTCTAAAAGATATAGACAGTTGAGTAAGATAGAAACTACCCCTCTTGAGACGCCTCTTTGTGTTTCCACACCATTAGAGAATGTGGTATTATCTACATTGGTATGTGAAAAATGTAAGATAACTATAAGGGGACGAGATATGGAAATAGACTTAGTCGTGATGGCTATGTATGACTTTGATGTTATCATCGGAATGGACTGGCTCCATAAGTATCAGGCTAAGGTGGATTGCCATAGAAAAGTGATCCGGTTTATTTTACCTGACCGACCTAGTTGTGAATTTTTCGGAGGTCAGACCAACCCCTCTATAGCACTTATTTCAGTAGTAGAAGCCCGTGCATTACTTGACGGAGGATGTCAAGGATACCTGGTAGTGGTTAAGGACTATACTAAGGAAGAGTCTAAGCTCGATAAAATTTGAGTGGTCAGGAAATTTCAAGATGTATTTCCTTAGCAACTGCTTGGGTTACCACTGGAACAAGAAATTGAGTTCGAGGTCGAACTAATGCCTGGAACAAGACCAATATCTAAAGCTCTGTATAGGATGACCTTGACAGAATTGAAAGAGTTGAAAGTGCAACTACAAGAGTTACTCGATAAAGGATTTATTGGGCCAAGTACTTTTCCTTGGGGTGCACTAGTTTTGTTTGTGAAGAAGAAAGATGGGTCAATGCATTTATGTATTGACTATAGGCAACTGAATCAGGTAACTATCAAGAATAAGTATCCCTTGCCTAGAATTAATGATCTATTTGACCAACTGCAAGCAAGTTCAGTCTTTTCTAAGATTGATTTGAGGTCGGGAAGGATTAAGAAATAAGACATTCCTAAGACCACATTTAGGACTCGTTATGGACACTATGAGTTCCTAGTTATGTGTGGCATTCCAAAATTCAAAGCCAAGCCATAAGGTGTGTTAAAGTCTATAATTAGGTGATAAATTTCTCATGGCTTATGCTTTTGCTATTAGTCTTTTTAAATAGATGATTTGTGCATGTGCTTGTGAGAATTTAAATTTGATAGATTAATAATCTATGCTTGGCCATGTACTTTATAAATTAAATTTCAATAAATAAAATGTTATAAGACTTTGGCCAAGATGAAAAATTGAAAATTGAAAAATATTTATAGAAATGAATTTAAAAAAAAAAAAAAAAGAGGAAAAGTCAATTTTTAGGATGGGCCTTAGGCCCATTGGCCTAAGCTTGAAATGGGCCAAGTTAGTCGGCCCAATTAGTCCCACAAGTGGGCTGTCGACCAGCCAAGAGGAGGCCCAAGAAGAAGTGGCCGGATGGCCCAAAAGCCCAAGCCCAAGAAGCCCAAAATCAAATTCAAAAATTCAATGAGACAAGTGGCAAAAAGGGAAGGCCATGCATTGATTGGTTTATAGGCAAGTAATCATGAGAATTTGGGGGTATAAGAGGGAAGAGAGAGAGAAGGTGGCTGGATTTACCTCATTCGGCCAAGAGAGTGAGAGAGAGAGAGAGAGAGAATTCAAGAAAGAGAGGGAGTGGCCGAGAGAGAGAGGAGGCGGAGCCGAGGAGGAGCCGCCGTGTTCGCCGCCGTACGCCGTCGTTCGTCCATCCTAGAGGCAAGTGGGAGTCCTCTAGCTTCTCTTGCATGCTTGTATGTTGTTTGCATGTTAGATTTTGGGTGTTTTAAGTGAGAAAAACCGAGGTATGGTTGGCTTGTTCTTAAGTCGTGTGACTGTTCTTGCTCGGATCGTGTGAGTCAGTAACTTGTTTGAGCTTGCATGTGTGTTTGGAGTCTTATTTTGGCTTCGATGTCTTCACAAAAGTTGTAGCTAATCATTTCGTGAAAAATGATGGAGATTTGAGGGTTAAAGTCTCACCTTACGGAGACCTCAGATCTGGAGAGTTTTCACTGACCTTTTGCTGGATTCATGGTTGCATGTTGGTTTTTGTTGAGAATATTACTTTGGTTTCTTCATGAAAGTTGTAGGGAACATCATAAACTACAACATACTCAAATTTTAGGTGAAAAGAACAAGTATATCTTGGTTAATCGACTAGATCTTGAAGACGATGATTCAAGTGATGTGTTCCGAGACACCCGAGCCTTTAAGGACCTAAATGATAACTATAATCTGGTTATTTGACCTAGATCTCTTCATGAAACTTGTAAAGGACATCTTGAAACATAACATATCCGAATTTCAGAGAAAACAAAAGATAATAGGCAGGTTAAAACTTCATATTTCGGAGATGGAGGCACTGGACGATGCGGTAACGGGTCCAGAAGCTTTGTGAGGTTGAATAAAATAATATATAAGTAATCTGGCTTGGAGTTCTTCATTAAAGTTGTACGAAAATGTCTTGGCTATAATCCAGTGAAATTTTATAATTTATGGAGGCCATATGGATATTTTAATTGAATTTATTCGGAAACTGTGCATTCTGGTTTCATCCGAGAAGCATAGGATGTTTTGGGAAAATTATGAGATTTTGTAAAAATCCAATTTGGCCATGAATTTTGCAAGTAATTATCATCCTATGGGTTTGTTTCATAATTTCTTGAAATTTGATAATTTTGGGAATTTATAGTTATAAAATAAAATAATAATAATAATAATAATAAATAAATAAATAAAATGGATTATTTTATTGGACATAAATTCCATATAAGTAACTCATGTTGCATGTGTGATAAAGTCTTGGTATCTGTATGATATTGAATTGAGTTGCATGTATGATAAAGTCTTGGTATGTGCATGACATTAAATCGAGATGCATGTGTGATAAAGTCTTGGTATATATATATATGACATGGAATTGTAATGCATGTATGAATTCAATGATGAGTATGATCTTGATTTGTCATCACCTCACATGCCATGATAAATTGAATCATAATGATGTGAATTGAGATAAATGAGGAAGTTGTCGGAGGTGAGCCGACGATGCCCCGGTAGTGTCGGGATGCCTGGCTAGAAGGGTACGGCCGGTTGCCCGGTGGTCATGAATGGCCGAATACCGGAGGGTCCTCAGGAGACCGAGTGGTATCAAGATGCCCGGAGAGTGGGGGAGCCGGATGATCTGTAATTATATCTTGGATACATGTGGGACACAAACATTGGTCCCAGGAATGAGAAACGTGGCGGTCCAAGATGAAATTGGAACTAAAATCATGCATGGTGATATATGTGTAACATGATGCATGATGATATATGCATGACATTATGCATGACAATATATGCATGGAAATGATGATGATATGCATGATGATGATGGTGAGAATGATTTATGATAATATGCATGATGATATGCATGATGATGATGGTGAGGATGATATATGATAATATGCATGATGATATGCATGATGATGATGGTGAGGATGATATATGATGATGATGACATGTGTGATATAATGATGCATGATAGTATGCGCATGGCTTCAAGGTAAGTAACGCCAGCAATGCATGTATGATTTGCTTGATGCATTTAGTTGTTATTGGATTTCTCTATCAGCTGAGTGGTTGTACTCTCCCCTTTTGGGAATAACATTTCAGATTAGCCAGTATGCCGATTCCTACCGTCACGCGGGGTACATTTTACGGGATACCGTTCGATGTAGAGGTCGAGTGTGCTGAGATAGATTGTCCCTCTGTCCCCGGACTGACTTTTATTCGAGTACGTTGTCTAGTGATTTACGATGTGGGCCTAGCTGAGGGCCCTGTTATTCAGGAGTTTATATCCGTACATGTTCGTCGGGATGGAGCGATGCGAGGGATGTTGCCACCGCCACCGCCTAATGCACCGGGTTGGGTATGAGACCGTGCGCGACGAGTAGGAACTGGATCCTTTTTGGAGTTAGTTAGTCGACACACATGATGGGGGATTGTACACGTGTGATGTAGAGGGTCAAGGATCTTTTTGAGGTTTTAGGCTGGACATGGCAGAGTCCTAGCTTTTCCTTGTTATGTATCGACCCGAAAAGAAGTCCCATTCTGAAAGAATATGTAAATAAAGTGTCGTCGCTTGTTTATAAAATCCTGATGTTTAGTGGTGTGTATTTGTATCATGGTTGGTAGGGGGAGAGACGTGATATTCAATTTGCTTCCACTAATGAGTCGCGCTGGGACCGTTTTGTTTAAAAAAAGAAAAAAGAAAAAAAATGTGTCTATGAATTACGATGCATCTTCTAAAGGAGAGAAAGGTAATAAGGAGTAACATTGGCACTGGTGACGACCTACGAAGGGTTCGGGGTGTCACATTATGCCATTTGGATTGACGAATGCTCCAACTACATTCATGGATTTGATGAATAGGATATTTAAGCCTTACTTGGATCAATTTGTGATCGTCTTCATTGATGATATCCTGATATATTCTAAAGGACCTGAAGAGCATGAGCGACACCTAAAGATAGTATTGCAAATCCTTAGAGACCATAAGTTGTACGCCAAATTCAGTAAGTGTGAATTTTGGCTAGACTAGATAATATTTTTAGGACACGCGGTGTCAGGAGGAGGAATTGCAATAGACTCGGCGAAAGTTGAGATGGTAGTAAATTGGCCGAGACTGACAACACCGACTGAGATACAAAGTTTCTTAGGACTCTGGTTATTATAGAAGGTTTATTGAAGGATTCTCACGACTTGCTGGACCATTGACAAAATTGACTTGAAATAACGTAAGATTCGAGTGGAATGGAGAGTGTGAGAGGAGTTTCCAGGAACTTAAAAGGAAATTGACTATGGCTCCAATTCTAACTATACCATCTGGATCTGATGGGTTCACGATATATAGTGATGCGTCTTATAAAGGACTGGGGTGCGTTTTGATGCAGCATGGCAAGGTCATAGCCTATGCATCCACACAATTGAAACCTCACGAATTAAACTATCCAACCCATGACTTAGAATTGGTAGCTATAATTTTTACTTTGAAAATATGGAGATATTATCTGTATGGAGAGAAGTTCGAAATCTATACAGATAATAGTTTTTTTTTTTCACGAAAAGAGCTGAACATGAGGCAGAGGAGATGGATGGAGTTGTTAAAGGATTATGATTGTGAGATACGGTACTATCCTGGAAAGGCAAATAAGGTAGCAGATGCTCTTAGTCATAAGTCGGCTATGAATATGGCTAGTATGAGAATAACGGAATGGAATCTGTTAAAGTTGGTAGTAGACTCAGACTTTAAATTGGAAGTAGATCGCCTTACTGGCATGCTTACTGCATTGAGGATTCAATCGGAAATTATCCAGAAAATTAAGATGCTGCAAGAATCTGACTCAGAAATAATGAAAGTATGAAATGCTGTGTCTTTAGGAAAAAGACCAAAATTTCAAGTCTCTGAAGATGGAGTGGTAAAATGTCAGGGACGACTCTATGTTCCCGACAATGAAGAAGTGAAGAGAGAAATCCTGTCGGAAGCACATAGGAGTAATTATAGTATTCATCTGGGTAATACAAAGATGTATAGGAATTTACGCCAACAATACTGGTGGAATCGCATGAAGGCGGATATAGCCAAGCACGTTTCCCAGTGCTTAACATGTCAGCAAGTGAAAGCGGAACACCGCAAACCCATAAGACTATTGAGACCATTAGATATACTAGAGTGGAAATGGGAGCATGTAACGTGGATTTTGTGCAAGGATTACCGAGGACATCAAGTGGCCATGACTCTATTTGGGTAATTGTGGATCGTTTGATTAAGTATGCTCATTTTTTAGCAGTCCACATAGACTATCCGATGAATAAATATGCTGAGATATATGTAAGCCAGGTAGCATGCTTACATGGTGTTCCAATGACTATCATTTTCGATCGAGATCCAAGATTTACTTCAAACTTTTGGCAAAGTCTTCAAATTGCCTTAGGGAGTAAGCTCCGGTTTAGTTTGTTGTTCATCCTCAAACAAATGGATAAACAGAAAGAGTGATTCAGACATTAGTGGACATGTTAAGAGCTTGCGTCATTGATTTTAAAGGAAGTTGGGATGAAAAGTTACATTTGGTAGAATTCGCCTATAACAATAGTTTTCAAAAAAATATAGGCATGGCTCCTTACGAAGCATTATATGGAAGGAGATGTAGGACCCCTATCTGTTGGAATGAAGTAGGTGAAAGGAAACTGACGGGGCCTGTGTTGGTAAGGGTGAGCATGGTCCGAGTTGGTCCGGGCCACCCCCTAACCCTAGGACCAACCCGTACAGTGTCGGTCCTCAATTTTTAGGACCGAGGACCGACCCTATTGAGCCTGGGACCAAGGACCGGACCGACCCAATGGGTTCGGTCCAGTTCCAGGGTCAACCCGGGACCGATCAATAATTTTTTCGTCTTGTTTTTTATACTCCATAAAAAAGCAAACCTACAAATTCAAATTACACATCCATCCATAATACGACATTGTTCAGCTAAACTATAAATATCAATACATATTCAGCAAATTTAAGATGACACAATAATAGATATGGGACAAGATAGGGTCCACAATGCGATGAGTGGGATGTTGCTACTTTTGATTTTGGCAAATTGAAGAACAAAGAAGACAGAATGGAAGAGAACGTACTTTGGGGGAGGAAGCCGTGAGAAGATTTACGACGTAAACTTCGTGCCATTTTAGATGTTGCAAGTCCGTGACTGTGAGGAGTCCTTGGTCCTCACGGTGAAGAACGTACTCTGGACTGTGGAGGAAGAGGCCTTGAAGACCTTTGCGGCGTAAACTTCATGCCTTTTGGAATTAGATGTCGTTTGTCCGTGACTGTGAGCCCGATGAGTTAACAGCTTTAACATCATTTTACTTGGATTTTTTTTTACTTTGAACAGACATTTTACTTAGATTTGAATATATAAAAGAATTATATATAATATAATATAATATAACAGAAAATTTACTTAGGTTTGAATATATAAAAGAATTATAAATAATATAATATAATAATATACAGGGTTGGTCCAGGGTTGGACCGACCTAAAACTCTCAGGACCAAGGACCGACCGGATCCCCTTGGGAACCGAACCAGGACCGGCAGGGTTGGGCCGGTCCAGGATTGGTCTAGGGTCGACCCTAGACCGCTGCTCACCTCATGTGTTGGTACAAATTACTACAAAGGCTGTTGAGATCATAAGGAAAAGACTTAAGACAGCCCAAAGCCGATAGAAAGACTACGCAGATAGGCGTAGAAGGCCTTTGGAATTCTATGTAGGAGACCATGTATTCCTTAAAGTATCTTCGATGAAAGGGATATCACGATTTGGAATAAAGGGGAAGTTAAGTCCCAGATTTGTTGGACCCTTTGAGATACTCGAAAAAATAGAAGATGTAGCTTATCGTATGGCGCTGCCTCCTAAATTGGGAAATTTACATGATGTGTTTCATGTGTCGATGCTGAGGAGGTATCGGCTAGATCCTGGCCACATACTCGATCATGAAGCCATTAAAGTGGATGAGAAAGTGAGATACATAGAAGAGCCAGTACAAGTGTTCGAGGACGAAATTCTCTAAGGAGGGGAGAATTATGGCAACATCATGATATGAAAGAAGCCACATGAGAAAGTGAGAAAGAAATGAAGGAAAAATATCCTTGTTTGTTTAATGGAACTTAAGTAATATCCAATTTCGAGGACGAAATTCTCTAAGGAGGGGAGAATTATGGCATCCAAGAATTTCAGCGAATCCCCGAATAGGTGATGGTCATGACAAATAGATAGAATTACCATCGAACTACGGCATTGGTATCAATGTGGGCAATCATCTGTATTTGTTTATTTGTTGGATTGATATGGTATGTTTAGCAATGGACTGATCAATCGTGCAACAAGAGAAAATCTTTGAACTATGATTGAATAATATTTTTTTATTTTATTTTTAGAACCGAAAGGATGGAATTCGGTCATGCGTGAGGAACATGTATGCTGAAATTTAAGAATAAAATTTTGAGGAGTTGGATTGCACGCAAGAACTTCAGTTATATCCTTGTATATGAAGCAAATTGACGATAGGGATATCAAATTGATTTTGTGGAAACCAGATGTACTATGGGCTTAATTTTTAGATTATGGACCATTTAAATTGGACATTTTGGCCTCAATTTTTCAGGCTCAAGCAAGCCCAAGAAGCCCACAAGGCTGTCGACCAAAAGGGGGGGAGGAACCGGATGGGGAGACCGCGCCACCCTCCACTTGTCCTATCCTTGAAGCCCTTTGTCACCTGCATGTAGAAATTAGAAAAAATTAATTAACCAAAGACAAGCAAAAGCATTCGGATGGAGCAAGTGAGAGAGGGAGACCGAGAGAGTGAGCGGGTGAGCAAGTGAGAGAGAAAGAGAGTTCGAGCGAGAGAGCGGGCGCATGAGTGTGAGCCGCAAGGGAGGAAGAGGAGGATTGCCTTCCGCCGTGTCCAAGCTGCCGCCGTCGACGCCACCAATCCCTGTCGCCGATTGAGCTGCGTTCTAAGTTCTAAGCCTTTGTTTTTGGTTGTCAAGCAAGCTAGGAGTTGAGGCAAGTGGAAGTTCATCAACCTATGTCTTTGCATGCGGAAATTTTCTAGTGAAATGATGGTAGATGTGAGAAAATGCATAATATGAAGCCACATGTTGAGTTTTTTGGATAATAGAGATGAAGATTGAATGCTGAAATGTGGAGAATTGAATGTGATGTTGTTGTTTTGTGTGGGATTGAACTAAACGAGTAATAGATTGAAGCTACCAGCCATTGCAGGTTGTATTAGGGCCTTGTATGTTTCGAAAATTGAGTGTGAGATGGCTGTGTGGATCAAGCAAGGTGAGGAAAGGGTTGCTGAGGGAAAGGATGTGGTATATGTTGAGATGAGTGAGTTGGGGGATGAATGTATGCCTTGAGCCGAGCTGTGGAAGGTTTTTCTATTGATAAGATCTTGATGAAAGTGTTCTTAGATGCTGTGGAAGAGAATTAAAGGGTTGTAAGATAGATTGGTAGAGAAACAAATGACTTGATTGAATTAGGAATGAAGAAATTTGCATGTGCCGATTCTGTTTTGGAGAAAGTTAGATGGAAAGTCCTTTTAATTGTATCGCTTTGATTTATAATGATGAAAATAACGAAAGAAACCATTAGATGGAGTTAGACGTCTAAATATAGCCATATGAATGTGAAAACATGAATATGGGAGTGAATCTATTGAAACCAGTACTCTGTTTTGTAGAGAACAGCTTGACATTTGATGATTCCATGAATTTTCTGTAATTTTATAGATAGAATTGGACTTCGAACCCTTAATAAAAATTTTAGGACACATTCTTAGGAATAACATATCAAAATTTGAGGACAAACGGACAAGATTTAGTTGGTGAAACGAATTTTCTTCTGTAGGTACTAAGTCTGAAAGTTACTGCAGAATTTTGAAGGAAACAGCAAACTATTACTCTTTATACACAACGAATTTAACTTAGTGTCCTTCACAAAATTTCTTCGTTTTGGTATCATATATAACATATCAAAATTTCAGAATTTTCTGAGTTCATTTGAAAATTATTCCGAAATTTTTACCAGAACTGTGCATTTTAATGATTAAGCTATTTTGTTTCGAAATTGCACAAATTGTCCCAAAGATGATTATATCTTGAATTGTTATGTGACATAATGATATTAGCATTTGCATATTATGCAATATTGAGATTTGATGAAGGATTCTTGGGACATCTTGTTATTGCATTGAGAGGTGTTTTTGGAAATTAAGATGTTAATTGTTGCCGTTGGACCCTCGGGTCAACGATGCCCCAGGAGTTGGGATGCCCAAAGGATCGAATGAGTCGATGCCTTGTGGATGCTCGGTGGCCCTAAGTGGTTGAATGCCAGAGGATTTTCCTCGGGAGCTTCGGGATGCCCGGTTGTATGCTAGTCGGTACATAAATCCGAAGGGCCGGGATAACCATTTTCATGGTGAGTCTTAGAGGTATTCCTTGTGATGCCAGGTGGGGAACGAGATGTTTGGAGGTGTGGTACACTCTGGATGCCCGGTGGCCTTAAGTGGCTGAATCCTAGAGGCTTTCGTGATGCCTGGGTGGATGTGAATGCCCAAAGGGACGCAAACATTGGTCCTCCGGGGGAGGAAACCTTTTGAATGATAAAATGGATGATTCTACTATGTGAGTGTGTGGTCTGGTTATGGGACTAGATTTTATGGCATATAACGGAACATGTCATTAGAGTTTGGCCCTATGATCGGAACTTGTGTAATTGGACATGAAGTATTTTGATCCTTTGAAACTACATTTGCCATTGCATTGAAGAATTTCATGACTTTGATGCATACTTATCCTTTGATTACCTGTTTTTGTCTATCTTGCATGAATCTGGATGTTGATGGTAGTGCGTGATATAGCTTAATGACTCTTTTACTGCTGAGTGGTTGTACTCACCCTGTTTGGGGACTAACATTTCAGATTAAAAGATGCCTCTGTTGCCTGTCACTTGCAGTACTTTTTACGGTGTCCTAGTCTGTGGCATCCTGAAATTTCATAGCAACCCCTGGATATACCATGAACCATGAATAGGTGATGGAAGGGCCATCAAATTATGCTATAGCTATTAAACCAATGGATTTCAATAGATTAAGGCCAAGCATTTTAATGGACAATTATTTTGTTGGAAATGTACCCTATGTCCATGTGTGATTTAGGATTGTATTGGAGGATATTTTAATAAGGAAATTTTGTTCTTGGCCATGAACTCTATAAGTTGGATTTTTATTGATTTCTGTTACAAAGTTTTATGGCCATATGAATTTGTAATTAGGTATATATTTAAGTGGAGATTAAATAGAAAAAAATTGGAGAAGGAGTGGGCTGATTTTCTTAAGGCCAAAACCAGCCCACAACCCCCACCGTTCGTCCGGCTAAGGCTCGACCCAAGAAGCCCAAAGGGCTATCGACCGAAGGAGGGAGAGGCACGGCCCATTGAGTCCATCAACTTGCATGGAAATCTACAAGTGGCAAGAGAGATTAGCCAAGTGTCCTCTGCATGCAATCTAATGATTGCTAATCATGAAGGGGAAAGAAAAGAGGAGGGGTGGAGTGAGCGAGGGGGTTGTCACGTGAGGAAGAGAAAGAGAGGAAGAGACAAAGCCGAGGGAGAGAGAGAGGGTTCGTGGGTGCTTCAGCGAGGGAAGAGGAAGACCAAGCCTTGCCGGGCGTGCGCCTAGCTTCGCCGTCGACCATGCTGTGTTCGAAGTCCCCGAGTCGCCATTGCTTGCTTGATTCCGTCGGATCTAAGGCAAGTAGAGTCCGTTAGCCTACACTTTGCTTGATGTGGTTGTGTGTGAAGTGTAATAGGTGCTGGAAGTGCTTGGGTTGTGATGTTGAATGCTGGAAACTGGAGTGAATGGTGGTAGTTTTCCAAGTGAGCTGTTGCATGTAGGAATAGTCCGACTCAGTGAGATTCCGTGAATTTTATAAAATTATCCAGTTAGAATTTGATCCTTTGTTCTGGATGAAAGTTGTAGATGACGTCTTGTGGAGCAACATCCTAAAATTTGAGAAGAAATGGACAAGTATTATTCGGTGAAATGATTTTTCTTTGAAGTGTTAAATCTGGAAATCGTTACCGAGGGTTAGGGGGAGTTTTGGTGAATTTAGCTCATGATCTATTACAAATCTGACTTCGAGTTATTCACAAAATGTTTACCTCTAGGTCTTGGCTATGACATACCAAAATTTCATAATTTTCTGAATTGATCTAGGGTTTATACCAAATTTGTGAATAAAACTGTGCAATGGTGATGTTTGAGATTTTAGGGCTGTGATGCATGGGCTGTAATGACCCGTACGAAGCTCTTTTAACTTGGTGTTCTTCATGAAACCTTTTTCTCTAGATCTTTTTTATAACCAGTTGAATTTTCAGAATTTATTGAGACCGTTTACTAATTTTTCGAAAATTTTACTTAAAGAAGTGCATTCTGTTTTATCCGAAAATTGTGTTATTTCAAGAACAGATGAATTGCTCTAGGGAGCATGGTATCTTGGGTGGTTATGTGTACTACATATGTGCTGACATTTAGCATATCATGTAACATCAAAAGTCTGGTTTAGACCTTTGACATTATGGCATAAAATGCTATGTTGAAAATAAGGCATATATGTGAATATATATTGTGATGTTGATGATACCGTCGGAGGTGGGAGCCGACGATGCCTCGGGAGTGTTGGGATGCTCGGAGTGTGTGTGCCGGATACCTGGAGGTGTGTGTCGGATGTCCTCGGGAGTTTCGAGATGCCCGTAGTGTGGGTGCCGGATGCCTGGAGGTGTGTGCAGGAAGGCCTCGTGATGCCAGTTGGAGTGCGAGATGCCCGGAGTGTGTGTGCCGGATGCCCGGAGGTCTGTGTCGGAGGTTCCTCGCGATGCCAGGTTGGGTGCGAGTGATATATGGGGGATGCAAACACTGGTCCTTGGAAGAAAGATGAGATCCTTTTGAAACCAAAAATTGGGAATTGAATCATGCACGTGTGTGTGTGCATATGGCATGGGATATGATTGTCTATGAAATTGAATTGATACTATATGGCATTGAGAATGTGATCATGAAGGTAATGAATGGATCTCATCAGAATATATATGTGATTTTATGGGTGATATGGATCATACGCATGTATGTGCATATGGTATGGAACATAAATTGCCTTAATGAATGAAACTTGTGGGTATACAAGCATGATTATATGGATGATATGTGCATTTCACAAGAAATTGTGGTTGTCTTGCTTGTTGCATTGTGTAGTTTGATGGATCTTTGCTGTTGAGTAGTTGTACTCACCCCTTTTGGGGACTAACATTTCAAATTGAAAGATGTCTCTATCACCTGTCACGCGTGGTACATTTTATGGCATACCGTCTGATGTTGAGGTCGAGTGCTCGGAGCACCCCTGCATTAGTGTTCATGGTCTGGTATTTATCTGCGTTCGTGTTTTGGTTATGTATGATGTGGGCCTACCTGATGGCCCCGTAGTCCAGGAGTTCATGTCCGTCCATGTTCGTTCAGATGGGAGGATGATGGGGATGCTGCTGCCGCCACCGGCCGATGCACCGAGCTGGGTGTGATAGGAGCGTGTGACTAGTGGAGGTTGACACTTTTTGGATAGCCGACACTGGATGATGGATTGGTGTACATGTCTAATGTAGAGTCGGGTTCTTTTAGGTTATAGCCAAGCTTAATTAAAGCCTTGGCCTTTTGTTGTACCGACTCATGATGTCCATCTTAGTTATGTAAATAAAAGTTGTTCGGCTCTAACTTATATAGGATATGTAGTCGGTGTGCATTGAATTATTTTTGTTGGAGTAAGGGATAGGGAGATTGGAATATGCTTCCATTATATGAATTGTGTTGGGACCGATTTAAAATGATAAAAGAAAAAAGAATATATACGAACCCCCAGGATTTATGGACCCACTACAATTCAAATGGTATCGGAGTGACATGTTATTAGGACAAGTGATAGGTGAGCGAGCTATGGTGACCTTAGCGGATCGAGGGTCGTGTTGAGGGGTGCCACATGCTTGTTTTGGTATCAGAGTGATGGTTTATTTGGAGTGATAAGGTGCCTCAAATGGAAATGAGGATAGAATGATGCACACCATAGGATACTAACTGGAATGGTTGACTAACTTTGAACAACGGGTGATGGGTATTCACTCGTAGATCCCTAGTAGTTTATTTTGAGTCACTTTTAGGTGCTAGTAACATGTTTATGTTACTTATATATAGTTGTAGTTGCTTTTAAATGGAGACATTGAGTCACAGATTATTCTTGAGGCAAATGCTTGGAAACTGCAGGAAATTCATGGTACAAGCTGGAAGTGCTCATCCATCGATGGTTGAAGCCTCTACTGCAAGAGCTGGACCTCGAATGGAAGACATCCTGTAGGCATTGGCCAATATTGGAAATTTGATCAAAAGACAAGTGCAGCAACAACTCGAAGTGGAACGTCACCCTCAAGGACTAGTGGAATAATTTCTGAAGCTGAAGCCACCTAAGTTTAATGGAACAGGAAGTCCTGAGGAGAAGGAACAATGGATTGATGGAATGGAGTGAATTTTTCGGTTGTTGGTCTGCAATGATGCTGAGAAAATAATTTTAGCAGAAAAGTACCAACCGGAGGGAAATGCAAAGTTTTGGTGGAGAGCTTCAAGAGATACGATCTTTCCACCAAATACTAATCTAAACTAGGATGAGTTTGTTAGAGCTTTCAATAGAAAGCATTTCTCTGATTGTGCCAAGGAAAAGAAGATCACTGAATTTGTTCAGTTGGAGCAAATGGAGCCGACAAAGAGATCAAGATGAGGCGAAATTTTCTGAATTGTCTAGGTATGCTCCCATTAATTAAGGATCAAATGGAAAAAGTTAAGAGGTTTCTGAAAGGGTTGAGGACTAATATTAGGAAACAATTGGTGCCTCTGAATATGAGAGATTATAATGAGATTTATGAGAGGGCACAGTTAATGGAGCAAGAGCTAGTGAGAGAGCGATCAGAGTCTAAGAGACAGTTGACCTTTAGTGATATCAGACGGGGTAAGAGACCCTATCCTAGTCAAGGTCAGACTTGGGATGCTAAGAAAAAGAGTAATTTTGGAAACTTTGGAAAAACCAAGGATGGCATGAATATAGGGAAAGCACCCTATCAACATGATGTTTGTCGAAGATGTGATGGGCAACATGGCCCAGGACCTTGTAATGGACAACTGAAATGCTATGGTTGTGGACGGGTGGGTCACCTCAAAAGAGACTGTCCACAAGATAGGTCGCAGCTGAGTGTCGGCTCGGTGCGACAGGCACAACAAAGTACTGGTGGACCAAACCTACCAGGGAATCCACAGAGGCCACCAGCACAAGAAAGGGTGTATGCGGTCACCCAAGAGGAAGCAGAAGCTTCCAAAAATGTTATCTCAGGTATGATTTTCATAAATGACAAGAAGGCATATGCATTGTTTGACACGGGTACTACGCATTCATTTATATCTGAAAGATATAGGTAGTTGAGTAAAATAGAAACTACACCTCTTGAGACGCATCTTGGTGTTTTCACGCCTTTAAAAAGTATGGTGTTATCTACAATGATGTGTGAAAAATGTTAGATAACTAATAGAAGGACAAGATATGGAAATAGATCTAGTTGTGATGGCTATGTATGACTTTGAAGTTATCATAGGAATGGACTGGCTCCTTAAGTATCAGGCTAAGATGGATTGCTGTAGGAAAGTGATCCAGTTCATGTTACCTGACTAGTCTAGTTTTGAATCTTTTGGAGGTCAGAGAAACCCCTCTATAGCCGTTATCTCAATGGTAAAAGCTCGTGAACTACTTGATGAAGGGTGTCAAGGATACCTAGCGGTAGTAAGAGATCTTACTAAGAAAGAGGCTAAAATCGATGAGCTTCGAATAGTCAGGGAATTTCAAGATGTGTTTCCTAAGGAGTTGCCTGGATTACCACTGGAGCGAGAGATTGAATTTGAAATTGAACTAATGCCTATAATAGGACCAATATCGAAAGCCCCGTATAAGATGGCTTTGGTGGAGCTGAAGGAGTTGAAGGTGCAACTACAAGAGTTGCTTGATAAGGGATTTATTAGACCAAGTGCTTCACCTTGGGGTGCACCAGTTCTATTTGTGAAAAAGAAGGATGGGTTGATGCGTCTATGTATTGATTATAGACAACTGAACCAAGTGACTGTAAAGAATAAGTATCCCTTGCCTAGAATTGATGATTTATTTGATCAGTTGCAAGGAAGTGCAGTCTTTTCTAAAATTGATTTAAGGTCAGGATACCATCAATTAAGGATAAAGAAGGAAGACATTCCTAAGACTGCATTTAGGACTCGTTATGGACATTATGAGTTCCTAGTTATGCCTTTTGGATTAACGAATGCACCGGCCGCATTCATGGATTTAATGAATTAGATATTTAAGCCTTATCTAGATCAATTTGTAATTGTCTTCATTAATGATATCCTGATACATTCTAAAGGACTTGAAGAGCATGAACGACACCTAAAGATAGCGTTGCAAATGCTAAGAGATCATAAGTTATATGCCAAATTCAGTAAGTGCGAATTCTGGCTAGACTAGATAATATTTTTAGGGCATGTGGTGTTGGGTAATGGAATTGCAATAGACCCTGCAAAGGTTGAGATGGTAGTGAATTGGCTGAGACCAACAACGCCGATCGAGATACGGAGTTTCCTAGGGTTAGCTGGCTATTATAAGAGGTTTATTGAAGGATTCTCACATCTGGCGGGCCCTTTAATGAAATTGACTCAAAAGAATGTGAGATTCGAATGGAGTGGAGAATGTGAAAGAAGTTTTTAGGAACTTAAAAGAAAGTTGACTACAACTCCAATTCTAACTATACCATTTGGATATGATGGATTCACAGTGTATAGTGATGCTTCTCATAAAGGACCGGGATGTGTTTTGATGCAGCATGGCAAGGTCATAGCCTATGCAATGAGGCAGTTGAAACCTCATGAGTTAAATTACCCAACCCATGATTTGGAATTGGCAGCTATAGTATTTACTCTAAAAATATGGAGACATTATCTGTATGGAGAGAAGTTTGAAATCTATACAGATCATAAGTGTTTGAAGTATTTGTTTTCGCAAAAAGAGTTGAACATGAGACAGAGAAGGTGGATGGAATTATTAAAAGATTATGATCGTGAAATACGATACCATCTAGGAAAGGCAAATAAGGTGACAGATGCCCTTAGTCGAAAGTCAGCTATGGACATGGCTAGTCTAAGAATAACATAGTGGAATATGTTAAAGTCAATTGTGGATTTAGACTTCAAGTTGGAAATAAACCACCTTACTAGTATGCTCACTGCATTAAGGATTGAGCCCGAAATTTTTCAGAAAGTTAAGATTCTCCAGAAATCTAACCCAGAGATTGTGGAAATACGAGATGCTGTGTCATTAGGGAAAAGACTAGAGTTTCAAGTTTCTGAAGGTGGAGTAGTAAGATGCAAAGGATGGCTCTGTGTTCCTGATAATGAAGAAGTGAAAAGGGAAATTTTATTAGATGCACATAAGAGTAATTATAGTATTCATCCGGGGAGTACAAAAATGTATAAAAATTTACGCTAGCAATTTTGGTGGAATGGTATGAAGAAAGATATAGCTGAACATGTTTCTCAATGTTTAACACGCCGGCAAGTGAAAGCGGACCACCGCAAACCCGCAGGACTATTGAGGCCATTGGAAGTACTAGAATCGAAATGGGAGCATGTGACGATGGACTTTGTGCAAGGACTACCAAGGACATCAAGTGGTCACAACTCTATTTGGGTGATAGTAGATCATTTGACTAAGTCTGCTCATTTCCTAACGGTTCGCGTAGACTACTCAATGAATAAGCTTGCTGAGATATATGTGAGCCAAGTGGTACGCTTACATGGTATTCCGGTAACGATCACATCTGATTGAGACTCTAGGTTTACTTGAAATTATTGGCGAAGTCTCCAAAATGCTTTAGGGACAAAGCTTCAATTTAATATTGCTTTTCATCCCCAAATAGATGGACAAACGGAAAGAGTGATCCAAACTTTGGAAGATATGTTGAGAGCTTGTGTTATTGATTTTAAGGGAAGTTGGGATGAAAAATTGCACTTGATAGAGTTCGCCTATAACAATAGTTTTCAAAAAAGTATAGGCATGGCTCGTATGAAGCGTTATATGGAAGAAGGTGCAGGACTCCTGCTTGTTGGAATGAAGTAGGTGAAAGGAAATTGACAGGACCTAAATTGGTACAAATTATTATTGAGGTTGTTGAAATTATCAAGAAAAGACTTAAAACAGCCCAGAGTAGGCAAAAACTGTGACACCCCGAACCCTTCGCAGGTTGTCACCAGCGCCGGTGTTACATCTTTTACCATCTCTATCTCTTGGCTAAATTAAGCCTTGCCAGATTACAGGCATTTTTTTTTTAAAGCGGTCCCATGCGCGACTCATAGCAGAAGCAAAATTTACATCGTCATCCATCTCCCTTCTAACCCATGATACAAATACACACCAACTAACAGCACGATTTTATAACGTTGACGCTTTGCTTACATACATACATATAGCGAGATGGGGTTTCCTTCGGGTCGGTACAAAACCCGAAAGGTTAAGACTACGCCATGTCCCACCTAAAATCTCAAAAAGGAACTCCGACCCCTAACATCATATGAACACAAAACCCTCCCATCACCAGCATCAACTATCTACATCAAAAAGTGATCTAGCTCCTACTCCTCGCGCGTTGTGTCTCACACCCAACCCGGTGTGTCGGGTGGTGGCGGCGGCATCCTCGCATCGCTCCATCCGTCGAACGTGCACAGATAGGAACTCTTGTATGACAGGGCCCCCAGCCAGGCCGATATCATACATAACTAAGCATCGCACTCGGATAAACGTCAATCCGGGCACAGAGGGACAATCTATCTCCGTACACTCCACCTCAACATCAGATGGTAGACCGTAAAATACCCCACGTGAAACAGTAGGTAGCGGCATAGTGCTAATCTGAAATGTTATTCCCAAAAGGGGTGAGTACAACCACTCAGCAGATAGGGAAATCCAATAACAACTCAGTGCACCATGCATACCATCATACAATGCAGGCATTGCTTACCTTTTTGATGTCAAGCGTATTCATGCATCATCATAGCATATATATATATCATCATCATCATGGCATCTCATATATCATTATCATCACATCATCATTAACCATGCATCACCATGCATATCACATCATCATTAGCCATGCATCACCATGCATATCACATCATCTCATCATTATCCATGCATCACCATGCATATCACATCATATCATCATTAGCCATGCATCACCATGCATATCACATCATATCATCATTAGCCATGCATCACCATGCATATCACATCATCATTAGCCATGCATCACCATGCATATCACATCATCATTAGCCATGCATCACCATGCATATCACATCATAGATCAATTTCCACTTTTATTTATCAATTGATCCCCACATTATCTTTTCTCAAATCATCAAATTCACCATCATCACCATCCCTTCGGTCAGAAACCTCCGACAGGGATCCCAGCATTCCATCCATCTCATGGCCATGGGCTTAGGCCCCCACATTCCGGGCATCTCGCATCTCAACTAGCATCACGAGGCATTCCCTTCGGCGAAACCTCCGACGGGGCTTCCGGCCTTTACCCTTCTAGCCGGGGATCTCGCACCCCAATCCCGGCATCGCGAGTCACTCCCTTCGGGCAGAAACCTCCGACAGGCTTCCGGCCCCCACATTCCGGCATCCCGAAACTCCCGGGAATCTCCCGGAATTACGCCACCAGGCCACCGACAACATCCTCCACCACAACCTCATTCTCATCCACATTTATCTTTTATCTCAATTTAACATGGAAATTTGGCATGGCATCAAACATATCACACTTGCATTTCAACTCACATGTCATGCGCATGTCATAGCTTAATCACATAAGCATTTCAATTCACATGTCATGCACATGTCATAGTTTAATCACATAAGCATTTCAATTTAATGCATATACAAAGACCTCATCACACAAGTGCCACACAAATGGAATTGAATCCATGGCCAAACAAAAATCTATTTTATTTTATTATTTCATTATTTTATTATTATTTTATTATTTTATTATATTTATTTATTTTCATAAATAAATATTTAATATTTATGATTTTCTCAAAATCATAATATTAAAAAATCATTTATAGGATCACAATTTTATATAAAATTCGTGGCCAAGTCGTATTTTTCACAATTTCACAATTTCCTCCAAAAACGTCCTAAAATTCTCGGATTTAAGCCCACTGCACAGTTTCCGAATAAATTAAATTAAAATACCCATTCGGTCTTCAAAAATTACGAAACTTTACAGGGTGATAGCCAACACATTTTCGTACTTTTTTCATTAAGTACTTTAAGCCAAATTCTTTTTAGATTAATTTCTATAGCCCTACGAAGCTTCTGGAATCTCTACCGCGACGTCCAGACCACACTCCTCTGTATTTCTTAGATTTTACCCATCAAATCTCTTTCGTTCCTTCTGAAATTTAAGTATGTTATGTAAAAATGTGTCCTTTACAATTTTCATGAAGGGATCTAGGTCAAATAACCAGATTATGGTCACCATTTTAACCCATGAATTCTCGGGTGTCTCGGTACACCTCACCAGAATCAACCATCTCCAAGATCTAACAGATTCACCAAGTTATACTTGTTATTTTTGCTTTAAATTTGAGTATGTTGTAGCTCAAGGTGTTTCCTACAACTTTCAAGAAGACAAAAAAGTGAGATTTCCAACAGAAATCAACATGCAACCAAGAAATCAACAAAAGGTCAGTGAAGATTTCGCAGATCTGAGGTCTCCGTATAACAAAGCTTTTGACCCCACATATCACCATCGTTTTCCATGAAAGTCGAGTATGTCATACTACAAGATGTTAGCTTCAACTTTCATGGAGACACCGAAGCCAAAATCGCACTCCAAGTACACATGCAAGCTCGACTAAGATACTGACTACCACAAACCGAACGAAAACAGTCACATAGCTTGAACACATCCAACCCTTACCTCGGTTTTTCGCCCAAATCACTCCTAAAACCGAACATGCAACCAACAAAAACAGACATGCAAGAGATGTTAAGGACCCCACTTGCCTCCAAGATGAACAAACAGCGATGAACGGCGGCGTACGGCGGTCGGACTAGGCGGACGTATGGCGGACGGGCGGCGGCAACTCTCGGCTCCACCTCCTCCCTCTCGGTTCCTCTCTTCCGCTCAAGCTCTCTCTCTCGCACACCTCTCTCTTTGGACGGAAATGAAGCAAGCAACGGCCATTTTCTCTCCTAACCCCTTTTATATCCCCTTAATCTCATGATTACTTGCCTCTCAAAGGGACCAGTGCATGAGGACTTGTCTTGCCACTTGTCATTTTTGTTTTTGAATTAATTGGGCTTGGGCTTAGGCCCAACCGGCCATTCCCCCTTGGGCTGGTCGAGCTCCCCTTTCTTGGGCCCTAATGGCCGACTAGCTTGGCCCACCAAGCTTTAGGCTAATGGGTCCAAGGCCCATTTCGAAAATAACCCTCTTTTCTCCTTTTTTTTTTTTTGAATTCCCTTTTATAAATATTTCTAAATTCAAATTTCATCTTGGCCAAAGTCCTGGGATATTTTAATTATTGAAATTTAAATCATATGGCCAAGCATTAATCTATTAAATTTGAATTTCCACAATCACAAGCATAATTCATTTAAATTAAAAGACTAATTGGCTAAGGCATAAGCCAAAAGAAATTCTATTGCCTAATTAAAGACATTTAACACACCTTAAGGCTCGGCTTTGAATTTCCGGGATGCCACAAAAACACTACGCAGATAAGCGTATAAGACCTTTAGAGTTTAATGTGGGAGATCATGTATTCCTTAAAGTATCCCCTATGAAAACAATATCTCGATTCGGAATGAAGGGTCAGTTGAGCCCTAGATTTGTTGGACCTTTTGAGATACTTGAAAGAATAGAAGATGTAGCTTATCGATTGGCGATGCCTCCTAAATTAGGAAATTTGCATGATGTATTTCATGTATCGATGTTGAGAAGGTATCAGCCGGATTTTGGTCACATACTCGATCATGAAGCCATCAAAGTGGATGAGAAAGTGAGGTACATTGAAGAGCCTATGCAAGTATTGGATCAAAAGGAGCAAATCCTTAGGACTAAGAAGATACCATTGGTTAAGATATTATGGCGAAATCATGATGTGGAGGAAGCCACATGGGAAAGTGAAAATGAGATCATGGAAAGGTACCCTCACTTGTTCAAAGGGACATAAGTAATGTCTAATTTCGAGGACGAAATTCTTTAAGGAGGGGAGAATTGTGGCATCTAGAAATTTCATAGCAACCCCTGGATATACCATGAACCATGAATAGGTGATGGAAGCGCCATCAGATTATGCTATAGCTATTAAACCAATGGATTTCTTAGATTAAGGCCGAGCATTTTGATGGACAATGATTTTGTTGGAAATGTACCCTATGTCCATGTGTGATTTAGGATTGTATTGGAGGATGAATTAATAAGGAAATTTTGTTCTTGGCCATGAACTCAATAATTTGGATTTTATTGATTTATGTTACAAAGTTTTATGGTCATATGAATTTGTAATTAGGTATATATTTAAGTGGAGATTAAATAGAAAAAAAATTGGAGAAGGAGCGGGCTGATTTTCTTAAGGCCAAAACCAGCCCACAACCCCCTACCGTTCGACCGGCTAAGGCCCGGCCCAAGGAGCCCAAAGGGCTGTCGATCGAATGAGGGAGAGGCCCGGCCCATTGAGTCCATCAACTTGCATGGAAATCTATAAGTGGCAAGAGAGATTAGCCAAGTGTCCTCTGCATGCAATCTAATGATTGCTAATCATGAAGGAGAAAGAAAAGAGGAGGGGCGGAGTGAGCGAGGGGATTGTCGCGCGAGGGAAAGAAAGAGAGAAAGAGAGGAAGAGAGAAAGCCGAGGGAGAGAGAGAGGGTTCGTGGGTGCTTCAGCGAGGGAAGAGGAAGACCAAGCCCTATCATGCGGGCGCCTAGCTTCGCCGTCGACCATGCTGTGTTTGAAGTCCCCGAGTTGCCGTTGCTTGATTGATTTCATCGGATCTGAGGCAAGTAGAGTTTGTTAGCCTACACTTTGCTTGTTGTGGTTGTGTGTGAAGTGTAATGGGTGCTGGAAATGCTTGGGTTGTGATTTTGAATGCTGGAAACTGGAGTGAATGGTGGTAGTTTTCCAAGTGAGCTGTTGCATGTAGGAACAGTCCGACTCTGTGAGATTCCGTGAATTTTATAAAATTATCTAGTTAGAATTTGATCATGTATTCTTGATGAAAGTTGTAGACGACATCTTGAGGAGTAACATACTAAAATTTGAGAAAAAATGGACAAGTATTGGTCACACATTTTCAGCCTAGGATGGGCGTGGTTGCAAATGTTAGTGGTAATGGAGCAAGTCTATTCCGGTCTAAAGAACACAAGAAGGTTTATTCAAAACTGATGAAGAGAGGAGTTATGAACCCTAGGAGCGTTGATTTTGATTTTCTTGATTCTGTGCAAATAAATCTGAGGGAGAAGTTTGCACTTCTTCATTTGAAGCGTTTTTGTTCTGAGACAACAGTTGCTTATCCAGAAATCATAGCCTATTTCTATTCGAATCTATCCTTTTTGGATGCGAATGAATTCTCTTTTACTGTTAAGGATAAGGAATTTTTGGTCGATGTGGACATTTTGGTTGACTTGATTGGCGTGAAAAGAGCGTGTTTTCAACCAATCAGTGTGTCTGTTGCTCACACTACACTAAATTTGGTACAAGACAGGTTTGCTGAATGCAAGATCTCCTACACTAGGATGAATGCCTCCAACATCTTGCTGCATAAAATCGCGATCAATTGCATTCGTCCAAAATCAACATGCAAGACAGATGTGTCTCGTTCTGAAGCAAAGTTGATGTATGCCATCAATGTTGACTACAAGTTCTCTTTGCCTCACACCATCCTGATGCATATGTACAGGACAGTAGTGAAAGACAAGGGATAACTCCCATACTCTACTCTTATCACAAGAATCTTTAGACACTTCAACATTCATTTACCTGCTCCTTTGTGCTTGCGAAGCATTGCCCTGATGCTAATTGGATTGAAGATGGTCACCAAGATGCGTTTGAAGGAACTCAACAAGGTATTAGAGCGAATGAAGGAGAAATCCCCTGTCAAGGCAAAGCAAAGCTCTGTAGCATCAAAATGGAAAGCAAAAGAACCAATGACAGAACCTATCATGAAGAGGAGAGCCCCTATCTTGGAAGATGAAGAAGATGAGGATGACATCACTCTCTCTGCCTTTGCCCTTTGAAATTTATAGAGTTTTGTTAGCTTTCAAGAGACAGAAGAAAGAGAGACCATAGAAGAGACAGAGAAGAGAGACGAAGGAAGAAGAAGTGAAGAAGAAAAGAGAACATAGGAAGAAGAAGAGGAAGGAAGAAGAAAAGAAGAGGAAGAGGAGGCTCGAGATGATTCTTTTGAGCCTACCTTGGCTGTACCCTTGTCGAGTGACTCAAAACAGACAAGGAGTGGAACTACTAGAGCGAAAGGAAAAGAAAAACATCACTTCGATGGTGAAGCTGAAGCAGAACAGGAAGAAGAATTCACTTCTCTACCTAAAGGCACACAAATAGGGGGAGCTACTGAAAAACGAGGTATTTTTTCACCTGTTATAACTAGTGATGTTAGTCGATCTGTAGTAGATCCAGAATGCCTCTCATTATCCTGAACTAGACATTGAGGCATCCACTCCTAGTCATGGTAGACGAACTGCTAAAGAACCTTCCAATCTCAATACTTTAGGAAAAGATTCAGCTGGACCCAATGTTGCACCAGAACAATCAGCAGACTTTTCAAGAATGTTGGATATCCTGTTGGATTTAAAGACACATCAATATGGTTTGGAGTATGAGATAAAGGATCTCAAAAATGCTTTCTTGACTACTTCATTTTCATTGCAAGAACAGCTGCTCGCCTTAAAGAATCAAGTGCAAGATAATGTGAAGGGTGAAGATTTACAGCAACTGAAGGAGACTCTTGGAAAGCTTGAGAAGATAGTGAGTTCAATGAGGGAATTCTAGCTTGTTCATTTGCCAAAACAGCCTTGATTTTCACATCATTTTTTTCCCAAACTCTTTTGCTTATTCTCCACTTTTTGCTGTTGACAAAAAGGGGGAGAAGCTGTGTTTGACTTGTGATTTGACTTGTCTTTATTTTGATCTTTTTAGACTTTAGTATTTTTGTTTGGATGTGGACTTTTGACTTTGGACAGCTTGACTGTTATCGTGATTTGAATCTTTGATGCTTACAATAACTTAGCCTAAAATACTAATTGTGGATGAATGGTTATCTTGCAGGATTAACATGTTTTCTGCGCTTGCAGAATTGATGCTATCCAAAGTCCTAATCATTTTATTTTTATAAGTTATCATGTATTGCTTAAGTATTGTTTTGTAGGACAAAAGTTTTCAAATCTGCATGGAATTTTTGTCACCATAAAAAATGGGGAGATTGTTGGAGAAAACTCTTTTATTGTTTTAAAGTTGACAAAATATTTCCATCAGTCTAGTTTGAAGACTTTCAGACTCAAGTGTTAAAGTCTGAAGAACTTTAGACTCTGTTGTCAAAGTCTGAAGACCGCCAGACTCAAGACTCAAAATCTGCCCCCACTGACAATTTCCAAATGAAGAAAGAAGACTTATCCAGATGACGAATTATCTTCAAGGATTCGATTTGTATGGTTTTGGAAGACCTTTCTGGTTGGATTCATCATTATCAGCAAGATTGAATCTACTTCGATTTGAAGATCTTTTGAAAGGCGAGCAAACTTGGAATGTTCTACTTATGGAAACCAAAGATCCTGATTGTATGGGGGAACAGGATTGACGGGCTTTCATCACCAATCATTCAACAACTTGAGATCACCTTCATTGATTTTGTCGAATGGGTAGATTGAAAGAATTCCTTTAAAAAGTGCCAACGGTTGCGAAGGCATGAAGGAGTATTTAAGGTGGACTCTTTAGTTGTTCGAAGTAGTGCGTGAAAGAAGAATTTCAAAGTTTAAATCTCTTAGTTCCTTGCTCTTTCAATTCATCGAGCTCAAATTGTGTACAAAGAGAGAAGCACATAGAGAGACTTTGTGAAGAGACTAGCTGAGACTCTCCACCGAGGAAGTCAAAGATCACAAGCTGTACAATCTCTTTTGATTTATAGTGGAATTCAGCCAGTAGGCTGTCGGTGCGAGAGAGTGGATGTAGGCTTGGATTAAGTCAAACTACTATAAATTTTGTGTTCCAATTCTCTTTCCTTAACTCCTATTTCATTGCTTTATATAGTTGTCTTATAGAATTATTTAAAGCAGTTTTCATCCTTAGTAAATCATTTTCAAAGGCAATTCATTAAGCCTTGCGAATAAATATTTATATACACCTATTCACCCCCTAGGTGTGCGTTCTAGCCTTTTTAGTAATGGCCTCTAAAGATGAGCACGGTCGAATAGCTGATTTCTAGTCGAATTCTCAAGTCTATTGCATTAAAATTTCTTAATTGCTTCCCTGGATAGTCTAATTATCTCGAGAGTGATCAACTCTAAGAACAGTCTTATAGGCGCATCGATGAAATGTCCGATTTATTCAATGGAAAATAGGGTTGAAAATCTGGGATGTCATAGTGGAAGTATGCATGGCCTAAAAGGTAAATGTCAGGACTTGCATAGCAATAGCAAATGACAATACTGCAAGGAAATAATCGTGAGAGGAAACCAATATAAAAGGATTCTCTAGATTCTAAAATGTCTTTAGATCATTTAAATTGCCCTTAACGGTCTCTAAGTATACATGTCGTTAACAAATAAGTGCACCAAGTGAAGTTGTACCTTTTCATAGATAACAGAGACTTACGTTGAAGAGTACGAGGGAATAAGTCTCTAGGAGCTTTCAGGCAATAAGGACCCACCTATCTCGACTTGGCCCCGACCGGAACGGTAAAAAACCCATTGTTTTACTTTCTTCCCAAACCGAAAGGAGACCAACCTAAAAGGTCTCAATTTTTTTTTGCTTTGGTTCAGCTTTCGGTTCTTTTTTGGCACCCCTAGGCACAGTGACCAATGTCTACATTGGTAAGCTATAACAAGAAGTCATCATAAGAGGTGTGAAAGCCGAGACAAAAGAATAATGTTCATGAATTTTAATAGTGGTGTGAATAATTTGTCTTTGGTAAGTGTGAGGAAGTAGCACCAAAAGAAAAAAAGAAAGAAACGAAGAGGGGCCCATCCCTCGACTTGGGAAAATCTTGCATTAATCTGTCCCTGCGGCCTGAACAATCGAATGAGATGACAAGTATATTAATAACTTCGGATTCAAGCTCAACAAAAACATTACACTTTGATCTAGGGTGGTGATTTTTCGACATGGCACATCACAAAGACTCAAACCCAAAACTATAATTAGCTGATTTGAGGTCTCATGATATTTGAAATACGATTGATTAATTATTTCACATTGAAAAGGTATACATCGCCATCAATCAGAGGGGCGAATGTCTGCAAGATCACCATTGTGCAGCCCCTCCGTCATTCCTTGTTAACTAAACGGTGACTCAATTGGAATTTAAGCCGCCCAAATTCAAAGTCAAGGTCTTTAGAGTTTGATTTTCATGCACATGGTCGACTACACCATCAAGAGAAGTGTTAGTCTTTTGTTGTTACGACGATGGAGAAAAGTGTTGGTAAAGTGCTAAACTTATTGCGTTAATGCTACTTACATCAATTTAGTTATAAACCTTTTGACCTAAAGCCAATTCAGTTCTTCTAGTTAATTTTTGTTGGATATTGCCAACATAGATGCCAGTCAGCCTATGTGACACGGCTAGTACTAATTTGGACATTTTTAATAATATTTTCATTATTTTTGAATTTTTTTCCTTTCCTTTTTTTTTTCTCTTTTTTTCCTCCTTTCTCCTCTGATGGCTAGCAAGGGTGAGCACTAGTTAGGCCATCCTCACCAAATGAGGCAAGACTAGCATCACCTAGGTGAGAACAGCCTCACCAAGCACTGCTTGGGAGAGGGTGAGGCCCGGTGAGGCCAACCCTCCCCTAGGCGATGCCTAGTGAGGCCAACTCTTACCCAGGAGAAGCATGGTGAGGCTACCCTTGCCTAGGCGATACCTGGCATTGCTAGATCTAATGATGGCGGCCTTGCTAGCGTTCGCCCTTGCATGTGATAGCGAGGGCTAGCCTCCTCGGCCATCAAAGGAAAAAAGGTAAGAGACAGAGAGAGAGAGAGGAAAAGAACATAAGTCTATTTGTGTACATCAGTTAATTTTTCTTTTCTTCGAGATTAGTGACCAACGAATAGATTTGGAACAGAAGCATAAAGTAATATATATATATATATATGTATGTATATACTTTTTTGTTCCTGCAAACAAAAAAGAAACAAAATGATATTAGCAAATCAAGCTCACTATAACCTAGATCCCCAACCCTACAACCTACACCCAAATGCATTTATGTTCTTTTTCAATTCTGGAAATAGAAATTTTATATAGTTACCAAATACGTTATTCTACTTAGAAACTCGTTTAGGAAATAGAAATATAAAACGCTATTTCTCAATAGAAATTGATCCCGGAAAAGAAATATTACCAAAGGCACCAAATTCACCATTTAAAGACTTAATATTGTTCAAATAAATATACAGAAAATTAGGATCCTTTTTTAACAACTAATTTTGCCCAAGCTCTCGACAGTGACTGGTATAACAAATGAAAATGACGAATAAAGAAAAATTCAGAACTAGACATTTTCGACCCCTAAGAAACGCAAGGAGACGTAAGATAACAACAATGCAAAAAGATGAAGAAGTGTTTCGTCTCATTGGGGCATGTTGCACAAAGTTTATGCCCATGCCTAATCGGATTGGATTTCACTAAGAGCGCAAGTTGTTGAATTGTAAACCAACTAAATGATTGAGTCGTTCATTTTCACTCTAAAGATCCCATGTTGGAATTTGAGGATCTGATCACCTCTCATGTTTTTCTCGTGAGACTTAATATCTTGAAAAATATAATTCACTGCTCCAAGAGTTAAGAGAGTTAAAGGGGAGAATATCTTCCATTGACAATGCTTCAAAATTCGTCTCAACGATAGTGCATTCAACAACCTCCCCATTGGATTTATACTTATCTGATCTCTTTTATCTCTTATTGAGCATTGACTAAAAACTGAAGAATATGCATGAACTTATCGATTTACAACCAACTTCATACCTCACATTAGTTCCAGCAAAAAGAAGTCATATATGCCGAAACACAAAATCCGAGACATAAACAGAAGCTGGAGCATGAGAAGATGATAGCATGTTATGTTCACACACACGAAAGGTCCCCTGTTGGTCAAGCAATTATCGAGAATCCTTCATTATTCGACAAAACGCGTAAGAATCAAAGTGGTAGTGGCAATTCTACTGAAAGTCTTGGTCTTTTTTAAAGTACTTTATGGACTAATTATGGACATAATCTCTTAAAGTAGATAGTGGGGGAAAAAGAAGACCTACTTGACTTCACGGAAACCTTTTTAAAGTAACTTTATGGACTAATTGTTGAAAGGAAAAAGGAAAAAGAAAAAGGTCCATTCTGCCCAAATAATTCATAAATATTGACTCAATCAAGACTTAACGATGGCTCCAAACTACTATATTTTGAGATACTTTTCATTAAATCGATGCATAAAACCTAGCTGCATTTTCATTTATAAGACATTATATATTCTCTGTCACATGGTTTTATGTAATATAGTTGTAAGGCCAAAAAATAAATTGTAGGGATATTCCAAACACATCCACAACTCCCAATAAGAGATCGAAAATCCAAACATTCATTATTTTTGCTAATGCCATATGTTCGAAAAGATAGCGTGGAAGTATGCATGGTAAAAAACAAAAATGCAAGGACCGCATAGCAATAGCAAATGACGATACTACAAGAAAGTGATAAAATAATGTTGTTGTGTTATATCATTTAACTTGTCATTAATGAGAATTCAAGGTTCAATTTCATTTGTGGTCTGGTCGTCTCAGCAATCATTTAGGCCATAAACAAAAGTTGGGACTTAACTAGAAGTCTCTATTTTTATGTGGTCTCATTTGCCATACTTTTTCAAAAGTAGAAACTATCATTTTTTTTTTATAACTATTTTTGCCCAAGCTCTCGACAGTGAATAGTATAATAGATGAAAAGGACGAATAAAGGAAACTTGAGAACTAGACATTTTCGACTTGTAAAAACACAAGGAGACTAGAGATAACAATAATGCAAAAAGATGAAGAAGTGTTTTGTCTCATTCGGGTATGGTGGACAAAGTTTATGCCTATTAGACTGCCTAATCTGATTAGATCTCACTAAGAGTGTAAGTTGGTGAATTGTAAGCCAACTAATTGATTAAAATCTCATAAAAATCATGAAATTTGAGGATGTGATTGCCTTTCATGTTTTCTCGTGAGACTTACCATGTTGAAAAACAGAATTCTCCACTCAAAGAGTCAATTGAGTTGAAGGGGAGAATATCTTCCATTGATAGTGCTTCAAAATGCATCTCATTAATAGCGCATTCGACAACCTCCTCATTGGATATATATACTTGTCTGGTCTCTTTTCTCTTACTAAACATTGACCAAAAAATGAAGAATATGAACGTGCTGATCAGATTTACAACCAACTCATA
Organism: Eucalyptus lansdowneana; assembly: GCA_017140395.1. Lineage (NCBI taxonomy): Eukaryota > Viridiplantae > Streptophyta > Magnoliopsida > Myrtales > Myrtaceae > Eucalyptus > Eucalyptus lansdowneana. Next base: position 5,479,415 of record CM029483.1, on the reverse strand, counting down.
CCTCACATTACTTCAAGCAAAAAGAAGTCATATCTACGGAAACATTATGTCCAAGATATAAATAGAAGCTGGAGCATGAGGAGATGACAGCATGTCACGTTCACGCCCATGAAAGGTCCCCTGTTGGCCGAGCTATTACCAAGAATCTCTCTTTATTCGACAAAATGCATAAGATCCAAAGAGGTAGCGGCCATTCTCCTGAAAGTAACTTTGTGGGCTAATTGTGGACATAATCTCTTAAAGTAGATAGTGGGGGGAAAAGAAGACCTGTTTGACTTCACAGAAACCTTTTTAAAGTAACTTTATGGAATAATAGCCGAAAGGTGAAAGAAAAAAAAAAAGGTTAATCATGCTCAAATAATACATAAACCTTGACTCGATCAAGACTTAGCGATGGTTCTAAACTACTATATTCTGTGATACTCTTGATTAATTGATGCAAATTAAATAATTGCATTTTCATTTATAAGACATTTATATTCTCATGTCACATGGTTTTATGTAATATAGTTATGCATTGTAGAGCGAAAAATTAATTGTATGTATTCCAAACTAAATTGTAATCAATACCCACATACTCTTGTCCAGTAAGAGATCAACAATCCAAATATTCATTTTGTTTGCGAATGCCATATGCTGAAAAAGATAGCATGGAAGTATGCACGGCAAAAAACCAAAATGCAAGGACTCGCATAGCAATAGCGAATGACGATACTGCAAGAAAGTAATTGAAATGATGTTGTGTCATATCATTTAACTTGTTATTAACGAAAATCAAGGATTCAAATTCCATTTGTGGTCCAGTCATATCAATAACCATTTAGGCTATAAGCAAAATGTGGGTCTTAATTAGATGTCCATCCATATTTATGTGGTCTCATTTGCCATACTTTTTCAAAAGAAGGAATTATCATTTTTTTTTATAAATATTTTTGCCCAAGCTCTCGACAATGAATGATATAATAGATCAAAAGGGCAAATAGAGGAAAATTGAGATCTAGACATTTCGATGTATAAGAAACACAAGGAGATCGAAGATAACAATAATGCAGAAAGATGAAGAAGTGTTTTGTCTCACTGGGGCATGATGGACAAGATTTATCTCTATTAAAATGCCTTATCTGATTAGATTGCATTAAGAGCGTAAGTTGTTGAATTTAAGCCAAGTAAAATCCCATGTTGAAATATGAGGATGTGATCGACTCTCATGTTTTTCTTGTGAGACTTACCATCTTAAAAAATAGAATTCACTGCTCAAAGAGTTAAGAGAGTTGAAGGGGGAAATATCTTCCAAAATTCGTCTCATGAATAGTACATTCAACAACCTCCTCAGTGGATTTATGTTTGTCAGGTCTCTTTTATCTCTTACTGAACATTCACCAAAATATGAAGGCTACGCACGAGCTGATCCAGATTACAACCAATCTCGTACCTCACATTACTTCTAGCAAAAAAAGTCATATCTACCAGAACAATACATTCAAGACATAAACAGAAGCTAGAGCATGAGGAGATGAAAGCATCTCACGTTCTCGCACACGAAAGGTCCCCTGTTGGCCAAGCAATTACCAAGAATCCCTCATTATCAGACCAAATGCATAAGATCCAAAGAGGTAGTGGCCATTCTCCTAAAAGTCTTGGTCTTTTTTAAAGTACTTCATGGACTAATTGTGGACATAATCTCTTAAAGTAGATAGTGGGAGAAAAAGAAGACCTATTTGACTTCACGGAAACCTTTCTAAAGTAACTTTATGGGCTAATTGTTGAAAGGGAAGAAAAAAGAAAAAGGATCACCCTGCCCAAATAATACATAAACCTTGACTCAATCAAGACTTAGCGATGGCTCTAAACTAGTATATTCTAAGATACTCTTCATTAAATCAATGCATATAATATAGCTGCATTTCATTTATAACACATTATCTAATCTTTGTCACATGGTTTAATGTAATATAGTTATGCATTGTAGGGCAAAAAATTAATTGTATGTATTCCAAACTAAATTTTAATCAATACTCACATCCACAACTCCTAAGTAAGAGATCAACCATCCAAACATTCATTATGTTTGCGAATGCCATATGTTCAAAGAGATAGCATGGAAGTATGCATGGCAAAAAAACAAAATGCAAGGATCGCATAGCAATAGCAAATGATGATACTACAAGAAAGTAATGAAATAATGTTGTTGCGTAATATCATTTGACTTCTCATTAACGAGGATCGAGGTTTAAATTTCATTTGTGGTCTGGTCATATCAACAATCATTTAGGCTCTTGGGTCTTAATTGGGCTTTCTCTATTTTTATGCAGTCCTATTTGCCATACTTTTTCAAAAGAAGAAACTATCATTTTTTTTATAACTATTTTTGCCCAAGCTCTCGATAGTGAATGGTATAATAGATAAAAAGGATGAATAAGGGAAAATTGAGAACTAGACATTCTCGACTTCTAATAAACACAAGAAAACTAGAGATAACAATAATGCAAAAAAGATGATGACGTGTTTTGCCTCATTCAGGCATGGTGGACAAAGTTTTTGCCTATTAAACTACCAAATATGATTAGATTTCACTACGAGGGTAAGTTGTTGAATTGTAAGCCAACTGAAATCCCACGTTGAAATATGAGGATGTGATCGCCTTTCATGTTTTCTCGTGAGACTTACTATCTTTAAAATAGAATTCACCTCTCAAAGACTTAAGAGAGTTGAAGGGAAGAATATATTTCATTGATAGTGCTTCAAAATTCGTCTCATCGATAGTGCATTCAACAACTTTATTATTGGATTTATACTTGTCTGGTCTTTTTATATCTTACTGAACATTGTCCAAAAAATGAAGAATACGCACTAGTTAGTCTGATTTACAACCAACCTCATACCTCACATTACTTCAAGCAAAAAGAAGTCATATCTACCGGAACACTACATCCGAGACATAAATAGAAGCTGGAGCATGAGAAGATGATAGCATGTCACGTTCACGCACATGAAAGATCCCCTATTGGCCATGCAATTACTTAGAATCCCTTGTTATCGGACAAAATGCCTAATATGCAAAGAGGTTGTGGCCATTCTCCTGAAAGTCTTAGTCTTTTTCAAAGTACATTATGGACTATTTGTAAACATAATCTCTTGAAGTAGATATTGGTAGGAAGAGAAGACCTACTTGACTTCACAAAAACCTTTTTAAAGTTACTTTATGGACTAATTGTCGAAAGGGGGAAAAAATGTCCATCTTACCCAAATAAAACATAAACCTTGACCCGATCAAGACTTAGCCATGGTTCTAAACTAGTATATTCTGTGATACTCTTTATTAAATTGATGAGTAAGATACAGTTGCATTTTCATTTATAAGATGTGACATCCTAAAATGTCAGTTCTGTTTTCAAATGAATGAATCGGGCCTTTCATTAACGCGCCTATAGTACTATTCTTAGAGCTGATTACTCATGAGATAACTAGACTATTTGGGGAAGCTATTAAGGGATTTTAACGCAATAGACTTGAGAATTCGACCAGGAATCGACTACGTGATCATGCTAATTTGCAAGGGTCATTACAGCACAATCAAAAATCTGTCAGAGACCGGAGATAAGTCGATTTGACTAAGGTGTGTGATCAAGTGTGGGTGATTCCACTAGATTGCAAAATTCTCGTCGATCGCCACTAGATCGATTTTTCTGTCGTTTTGGTTCCCTATGTCCGTAATTGAAACCTCGAGATTTTCACGACCACCGAGAGTTGCCAATGAGTCGAAGATGTACGTTGTAACTCTAGATAAATCGATCACGGGTCAATTGCACCAAAAATTCTTGAAATCTACCCAGTAGGTTAGGTCACGCTAAAATCATGTCAGATCAAAATTAACCGCGAATTTGAACCCGATTTCAAAAATTGAAACTTCTATCATGTCACAATTTATTTTAGGAACGTCTACTCATCCTTCAAATAATTTTCGGAGAGTTTGGGATTTTTACAGAAAATTGATACGAACGATTCAGAAAATGAACGAAATTCGGATTGGTCAAATTGAGGGGAGTTTTGACTTCCAAGCTGAGCTATTTGGCATTAAGGACTTGTAGAAATGGTATGAGCTTTTTTTTTTTTTTTGACGAAATTGGACCTCAAATTGGGAAATTCGATTAAGAAATGGAAGCCCAAAATTAATGAAAGTCGGATGCTATTATGGGGGCTGCATTTTTTGCTTCAATTCGGTTTAATTGTGAGTTAATATGCTAGAAAGTGATGGGGGGACAAAGAGGATTACATTGAGGGCTTGTGGGACCAAAGCATTCAATGAATTGGCTAAGCTTGTTGACTCGAATCCCCCTCTCCGTTGGCTCCTGCTTTGCTTTCGTTTTCTCTTTTTCTTTCGATCAGCCAACCCACGCCTCTGCCTCCATCAATTTCCCCCTCTGTCGTGCGTCTTCTCCCACGATTGGACCTGCCCTCGCCACCATCATTTGTCGCCAAGGATTCTTCCCCCTGCCACACGTCCATGCTTTGAACCCCACCAGTCAACTCTCTTGTCCAACAAGCCCACCATTGACCCAGCATCCTCCCCTCAACGCCACGCTGCAGCTCCCTCAATTTCACTTCCACTGAGGTCACCCCACCAGCGATTTCGGCCCCATCTCCACGTCATTTCCCTCCCCGAGCAATCGAGTTCTTCAACCGCCAGCTTGTCCCACCGATTCAACACCGTGGCCTGCTCGAATCCAGTCAGCAGCCCGTGTCTTCGTCCACAGCGCCTCCACCAAAGCCGAGCCCATCAGCCGCAGAAATCCAGCCAGCCTTGTGACTGTTTTTGGCCCGACCCAGTCTCCATTTGGTGTCACCACTTTGGAGCTTATCAACCGCCGTCATGCCGCCATCACTGTGGACTCACTGACTCGTTAATCCGGTGAGTTTACCAACTAAACTATGTTTAGGGAGTTAATTATGCTCAGGAGTAATTATTTTAAGTTAATTATGGTTTAGGTGGTTAGTTAGATTAGATTAGTAATTTAATTAGCCAATTTTGCATGTTAGACTGTTAAATTAGATTAATTAGAGATTGGACAAGTTGTATTAATTATCTAAATTAGTTCGAAAATTTTCCAGGCCCGTTTCGGTATTTAATTTAGCATTTTTGGCCTAGGTTTGTATTTTTGGCATTTATTGGTATTTAATTAATTAATTTTAATAATTATTTTATTATTTATTATTTTCCGGAAATTAGACGGAATAGCCGATGATCGGAATTTCGTGCGATTGCAATGGCGTTGGTTTACAACGCCAAAAAATTATTTTCAGACACTATATAAATAGTGGAATTTTCTAAAATAAAGATATTATATTTTTGGCTTAGGCTAACCATGTACCCATACACGATTATTTTTATCGGGTACATTTTAACACGATAAAATTAGGCCAAGTTGGGTATTTAATTGAAGAATTGATATGTAAAGCACAAGATCCTTGGCCAGGAGTAAGTAATTGTGGTTCAGCTTAGGTGAGCATTGATAAGCTTTGGGGAGCATTAACACCAATATAGATCTTTAGCAGCTTTGGTGAGCAATAATACTTTAGCAGCTTCGGTGAGCACTATAGATATCAGCTTTGGTGAGCACTATAGATATTAGCTTCGGTGAGCAATAGTACTTTAGCAACTTCGGTGAGCACTATATGTGACACCCCGAACCCTTCGCAGGTCGTCACCAGCGCCAATGTTACACTTTATTACCTTCTTCCTTTAAAGAAGCGTCCTAATTCATAGACACAATTTTTTTTTTTTAACAAAACGTTCCCAGCGCGACTCATTAGCGGAAGCAATTTAAAACATCACCATCTCTCCCCCTACCAATCAGGATACAAATACACACCACTAATCACCATAATTTTTATAAACAAGCCACGACACTTTATTTACATATATTTTCAAGATGGGACTTCTTTTGGGTTGGTACATCAAAAGGAACTCAGCCATGTCCAGCCTAAAACCTCAAAAAGAACCCTCGACCCTCTACATATCACGTGCAACAATTCCCCATCATCAGTGTCGGCTAACTATCCCCAAAAAGGATCTGGCTTCTACTCGTCGCGCAAGGGTCTCACACCCAACCCGGTGCATCAGGCGGTGGCAGTGGCAACATCCCTCGCATCGCTTCATCCCGATGAACGTGTACGGATATGAACTCCTGAATGACAGGGCCCTCAGCCAGGCCCACGTCGTACATCACTAGACAATGTACTCTAATAAAAGTTGGTCCGGGAACAGAGGGACAGTCTATCTCAGCACACTCGACCTCTACATCGAACGGTATCTCGTAAAATGTACCCCGCGTGACGGCAGGAAGCGGCATGCTGGTAATCTGAAATATGGGTCCCTAAAGGGGTGAGTACAACCACTCAGCAGACAGGGAAATCCAATAACGACTCAATGCATCAGGCAAATCATACATGCATTGCAGGCGTTACTTACCTTGAAGCCATGCGCATACTATCATGCATCATCATATCAATTTATAACACATACATGTGTATCATCATCGTATCATACATGTCATCATCATCATGACATCATCACATTACACATGTCATATCATATATCATCATCATTATCATCACCATGCATATCATCATGCATATCATATCATGGGTGATCATCATTATTTCACATCACATATCATCATCATCATCATCATCATGCATATCATCATGCATATCATATCATGGGTGATCATCATTACTTCACATCACATATCATCATCATCATCATCATGCATATCATCATGCATATCATATCATGCATAACATATCATGGTTTAGTTTCCACTTTTTGCTTTCAATTGATCACCACATCACCCATTTCTCAAATCATCAATTTCATCATCCCCTCGGGCAAAGACCTTCGAGGCTTTCGGCATTCAGCCTTCCAGTCCACCAAGCATCCGGCCCCCCACATTCCCGGCATCTTGCACCTCAACTAGCATCACGAGGCATTTCCTTCGGGCAGAAACCTCCTACAGGGCTTCCGGCATTTACACTCCCTGGCCAGGCATCCCGCACCCCAATCCTGGCATCGCGAGGCATTTCCCTTCAGGCAAAGACCTCCGACAGGGCTTCCGGCACCCCCACGTTCCGGGCATCCTGAATCTCCCAGGGAAAATCCGGCAATGCATCTCTATACATTCCGACCTCATCCTCCACCACAATCATTTCCTCATTTCCCATCATCCACATTTACCAGTATTTTGATCTCAATTTAACATGGCATATGGCGTGACATCACACAGTTCATACTTGGCATAGGATTCACACTTGCATCACAATTCAATGTCATACATACACCAATATCTCATCATACATGCAACAATGTATGATTATTTATTAATAAATTCAATGGAATTTATGGCCAATAAAATAATTCATTTTATTTTATTATTTATTTATTTATTTATTTATTTTTAATAAATAAATATTAAATTCAGTATCTATAAATTCCCAAAATTATAAAAATTGAAGCAATCATTAAAAAAACCAATAAGATGAAAATTTCATTGCAAAATTCATGGCCAAATTGAATTTCACACAATTTCACAATTTCCACAAAACAGCACATAATATTCGGATAAAACCAGAATGCACAGTTTCTGAAGAAATTCAATTAAAATATCCATACAGTCTCCAAAAATTATTAAATTTTACAGACTGATAGCCAAAGAATTTTCGCACAACTTTCATGAAGAACTCCAAGCCAGATTCTTTTTAGATTATTTTATACGATCTCACGAAGCTTCTGGACCCATTACAGCATCGTCCAGTGTACATATCACCGAAATATTGAGATTTCACCTACCTATTATCTTTCATGTCTTCTGAAATTTGGATATGTTATACATCAAGATATCCTTTACAAGTTTTATGCAGAGATCTAGGTCAAATAACCAGAATATGGTCACCATTTAGGTCCTTAAAGTCTCGGGTGTCTCGGAACACATCACTAGAATCATCATCTCCAAGAGCTAGCCGATTTACTAGGCTATAATTGTTCATTTCACTTCAAATTTGAATATGTTGTAGTTTAAGATGTCTCCTACAACTTTCATGAAGACATCGAAGTGAGATTCTCATCACAAACCAACATGCAAACACGAATCCAGCAAGAGGTCAGTAAAAACTCTCCAGATCTGAGGTCTCCGTAGAATAAGACTTTAACCCCTCAAATATCCATCATTTTCCACGAAATTTAAGTATGTCACATTTCAAGATGTTACCTACAACTTTTATGAAGAAATCGAATCCAAAATCGGACTCCAAACACACATGCAAGCCCAAACAAATTTCTGACTCACATGATCCGAGCAAGAACAGTCACACCATTCACACACAACTCATCTATGCTTCGGTTTTTCTCATCTAACATCCAAAAATTCGACATACAAACAACATACAAGCATGCAAGAGAAGCTAGAGGACTCCCACTTGCCTCTAGACTGGTCGATTGACGGCGTAGGGCGGCGAACACGGCGGCACACTGCACACGGACGGCGGTTCCCTCCTCCTTTCTCTCTCGGCCGCTCCTCCCTCTCGCACGATCTCTCTCTCTCTCTCTCTCTCTCTCTCTCTCTCTCTCCTTGGGTGAGCAAATGGCCGGCCACCCTTCTCTCTCTTCCTTTCTTATACCCCCAAACTCTCATCATTTGTAATGATTGCATGCCACTTAAATTAGCCAATGCATGGCATCCTAGTCTAGGCCAATGCATGAAATCTTCTTGCCACTTGTCCAATTACATGCATCATGGGCCTTGGAGTTGGGCTTGGGCTTGGGCTCCTTTATGGCCGGCGACCACTCCCTCTTGGGCCTCTATTGGGCTGGCTAACTTGGCCCATTAAGCTTAGGCCAATGGGCCTAAGGCCCATTCCAAAAATTAACCCTGTTTCCCCCTTTTTTTTTTTTTTAATTTCTTCTATAAATATTTTTAAATTACAATTTTCATCTTGGCCAAAGTCTTAGGGCATCTTGTTTATTGAAATTTAGTTTATAAAGTACATGGCCAAGCATAAATTATTAATCTATCAAATTTAAATCTTCGCAATCATATGCACAAATCATCTAATTAAAAGACTAATGGCTAAAGCATAAGCCATGGAAATTTTTATCACCTAATTAGAGACTTTAACACACCTTATGGCTTGGCTCTGAATTTTTTGGGATGCCACACTATGGATGTGACATCCTAAAAATTCAATTTTGTTTTTAATTAAATGAATCAAGCCTTTCATCGACGCGCCTATAGTGCTCTTCTCTGAGATGGCCACTCACGAGATAACTAGCCTATTAGGGAAAGCTGTTAAGGAATATAAATAGAATAGACTTGAGAATTCAACTACAAATCGACTGCTCGACCGTGCTAGTCTGCAAGGGTCATTACAGCATTGTCAAAATCAATCAGAGATCAGGGATAGGTCGATTTGACTTAGATGTGTAATCAAAGTATGGGTGATTCCACCTGATTGCCAAATTCTCATCGATCAACACTAGACCAATTTTCTATCGTTTTGGGTACCTTGTGTCCATAATTGAAACCTCGAGATTTTCATGACAATCGAGAGTCACCAATGTATCGAAGAGGTATGTTGTGGCTCGAAGAAAATCGACTATGGATCAATTGCACCAAAATTTTTAAAGCTATTTAGTAGGCTAGGTCACCCTAAAATCATGCTAGATTGAAATTAACCGCAAATTTGAACTCGATTTCAAAAATTGAAAATTCTGTCATGTCACAAGTCATTTTAGGACCGTCGACTCGTCTTCTAAAGATTTTTCTACAAACCGAGATTTTCGGCAAATTTTCAAAGTAAGGGTCTTTTGGACCGGAAAAATCTGAGGGCCACTTTTGGTCACATTTTTTAGATTCAAGTTGGTCGGATTGACAAGGAAAAATATTAATTTGATCATGGACATCTTGGTGGAATTTTTTAGGACCGAATTGAGTTAATTTGAAGGAGAATTGGTGGGGAATTGAATTCAATTTGGGTGGGCAATGATCCAAATTCTTAGCCCCCCATGTCCTCAACCTTTGGACCATCTCCAAGGCTTCCTAGGAAAGCTTTGTGGTCTGCTTTTGGCTGAGGAAGCCAGCCCATCCATGGTGGGGCCTCTTCTAGGAGACAAAGGGATAGATGAAGAGCAAGAGATACCCTTCAAGCAAGAGTTGTCCTCTTTCTTCCTCCCTCAACCTTGATTTATCCATTGCTGGAGCTTTTGAGAGCTTAGAAAACTAGAGAAGGCCAATCAAGAGCCAGGAGCTACTGCTGGAGCTCCTTGCCGCCCGTTCGTACACCGTCAAGCCGTGCCGTTATCCACCCATCCCGCGCTCTTGTCCCGCACCTGGTCGCTATTCCAGCGAGCCTAGCTCGTTGTCTCGAGTGTCTTCATCGGTACTCAAGCCGCCAGAAGTCCTGCCATCACCTGCAACAGCAGCCCGCCGTACTGTCTCGCTGTTTCCAACCCATTTCAGCCATGAAGCCCCTTCGATTCAGCCTTTGTAGTCCAAGAACATAAGCATAAGTTCAAGCAAAAGATCAGACTTCTAGGCCCGCTTGGTGTCGCCGTGGGCTTGTCTTTCGCTCACCGTCGAGTTGCTATCGCCGTGGACTCACCGGACCACCAAAACGGTAAGTTTACTTACTAAACCTTGCTTATGAGGTTACTTATGCTTAAGAGTTGTTTAAATTAGCTTAAGTATGGATTAGTGATTATCTAGAATGGTTAGATTAGCCTTAGAATATATTAGTATTAATCTAATTAGTGAGATTAACACCATTGATGATGGATTAGTCGAATCTAGTGGAATCCCTACAGTTATGATCTTTGGACCCTTGCCATTTGCCATTTTTGTTGATTGAAATGAGTTACAAATTTGAGGTTGAAGTTTGCTTGAGAAATGTTTTAGACATCCTTAGATACAACATATATTTTACTCAAGTTTTTTTAGGGATTTAAAAGAAGGAGATATCAACTCCGTCATTTTCAAACAAAACCTCAGTTTTTGTTGGAACTAGTGACCTTTCAAGATTCTATGGGTTTTTATCAACTCTTAGAGTTCAAATTTCGAAATGGTTTCTTCACCAAAGTTGTTTTTCACATCTTTTAGTTTAACATACTCAAATTTTAGATCAAATAGACAAGTTTTGGATCTCGAACCAAACTGATTTTGGAAATTGGACTTTCTGGCAACATACCCAGTTTTTGGTGCTGGATTGAGCGATTTACTGGGCCGAATCTAGAAGGATCTGGGTTAAGATGTCTGCATGAAAATGTTCACTTATGTGTCATTTACAACATATTCAAATTTGGAAATTTTCTTAATTCATTTAGTTAGGTTTTTGGATTTAAACTTAGAGATGTGCGAATAGCCCGGTTTTAGCCAATTAGGATTGATTTTGTTTTGGTTATGGTTCTGAAGCTTTGCTTGCTTTAATTAATGTTTTCAATTACTCGTGGATTTAATTAATTAGTTATTTAATTCTGGAAATTTACTATTCATACAAACATTATTCACGCACACAGTTCATGTGCACTATTCATCCAGAATGTGAAAAGTGGTCTAATTTTATGTGCGTTTATTTTATGAAGTAAATGAATGTGTAAATACATAGGCATCCACCTGAATTGAGTGAAGATTTGTGCTTATTTGATGATATGGTTGGTTGGTGACTATTAAATGTCGAGGTGACATAAGGTGTGTTAAGGAAACCACATAGGTGGTGAGCCAGTAAAGAACTAACTACTACACGAGGATGAGACTTCATGTGAATCACCTTTAGTGCCTTATACCATTGCTTATTGTAGTCAAGGTATTGAATTGGAATGTTGAGAGTAAATATTGGGTGTAGATGGAACCACCAACATGATTTACCCGCGCCTGATTATGGGACAAAATTATGTGACCCGGAATCAGATGTGTCATAACGATTTGGCCTTATAATCAGGACTCTTGTGGATTACTTGATTGAATGATGGATTAATGGTTTTGATTCAAATGCTCGGGTGTTGCTACTACCCTTATGTGATATATGAATTGTGCTTACATGCAAGAGGGGACTGAGACGAGATAAGTTCTCCATTCAAATTGTGTGGTTGTGTGGCTAGAGCGCCCTGAGGTGCATTTTCTTCCTAATAAGGGTTTGGGGGGGACTTGCTAAGACATTGTCTCACTGGTTATTGTATAACCATTTTCAGGTCTTAGATAGTGGTTGTGGAAAACTAAAGCCTCGGAGTCTGTGGAGGTGGAGTCCAAAGGATTGTAGTATGTGTCTTAAGACAGTTCCTTTTTGTAGGCCTTTGACCAGACTTGTTTTGTACCTAAACCCCGTTGTTTATAAGAGTGTGCTTGTGTGAAATGTTGCCCTGTTTCCTATCCCATGTTGTTTGTTGTCAGGGGTTATTATTTCACTTCTACATGTGCTTAAAATAAAAGGTTAGGCGACTCGTCCTAGGAAGTCACAAAATTTTATTGATCGTAGAGGGATGTGCGCACGCTCGAGGTTCGGGGTGTGACATCCCCGTTTAGTAGTATCAGAGCAGGATTGGAAAGTCAACGCCTAACTTGAACGACGTGTGTCATTTCTATAGGAAAAGACATGGTTTAGCTCCATGTTATAGGAGGATGGGAGCTTGTTTTAAATGTGGCCAGCACAGTCACCAGTTCAAGGATTATCCACGCAGGCAAATGGGACCATTGCAGCTGTTACCGCCAACACCGATAGGACAAGACAGAGGGAAGGCATCACAGATAGAACGCCGCTAGGATGGCGAAGGGGATATGAATGAACCGAACCATGCACCGATTAGAGGACGAGAGTTTTTGGGAAATTTATCAGAGTGGCGCAGAGGAATTTTGGTTAATCTTTTAGAACTTCAATTTGTTGTAATGAAGTTGCAAAAAGGAGAAACGCTGATTAGAGTTATACTTGATGATTTTGCATATGTATAACTTTGATATCTTATATGGAAAAGTTTGGCTCAAGGAACTTTTTGTTGTAATAAATTGTTGTCGTAAGGTAATATATTTTAACCTGTTTATGGATGAAAGTTTCGAATTTATTAGAAGTCAAGGAGGACCCTCGATCCCTTTTATCTCATTGCTTGAGGCAACCAGTTTGTTAGACAAGGGTTGCCAGTGTTATTTAACGACTATAGTGGGTCTTACTCAAAGGATTTAGAGATCCGGTTTTCAAATTTGAGGTAGGCCACGTTCCAAATCTTATGGCCACCCTCAAAATTGAGTCGGAAGTGCATATCAAAATTAAGATGCTTCAGTTGATAGATTTAGAGATTCAGAAGATCTTGCAAGAGGATACCGAAAAGAGAAAGATTGACTTTTAGATTTTTGACGATGAAACACCAAGGTTCTAAGGACGATTGTGTGTACCTAACGATATAGAGCTGAAAAAATAAATCTTAACATAAGCTCATCGTAGTAGTTACAACATTCATCCTAGTAGTACATCAACACTATTGGTGGTCTAATATGAAGGCGGACATCACCAAGCATGTCGCCAAGTGTCTGACATGTCAGTAAGTAAAAGTACAACATTGTAAACCAGGAGGACTTTTGCAACCTCTTGAGATTCTCGAGTGGAAGTGGGAACACATCATAATGGACTTTGTGATGGGCTTACCAAGGAGTCAGAGAGGTAATGATTCCATTTTGGGTGGTGGTCGACAGACTGACGAAGACGGCTCACTTCATCGCGGTACGAAAGGACCTTAATTTGGACAGGCATGCAGAATTGTACATGCATCAGATCATGCACCTACATGGAGTGTCAGTAATGATCACATTAGACAAAGACTCGAGGTTCACATCTAAGAGCAGAGTATTCAGATGACACCGGTTAAGCGTTGTATGGCAGAGCGTGCAGAACGCCAGTGTGTTGGGATGAAGTTAGAGAACGAAAGATCACAGGCACAGAGTTGGTTCAGCAGTCAGTGGATGTAGTTGTAGTCATCAAATACAAATTAAAAACTGCTTAGAGCCACCAGAAAAGTTGTACTGTTAAGCGTCGAAGGCCAAAATTCCAAGTTGGTGATTGCATCTTTCTGAAGGTGTCACCAATGAGGGATACTTCGTGTTTTGGCAAGAAGAGAAAACTGAGTCCGAGGTACGCAGGTCCATTTGAGATTCTTGAAAGAATCGGGATCCTAGCGTATCGTCTTGTATTGTCGCCAAGGTTGGTGCAAGTGCATGACATCTTTCATGTGTCGATGTTGACGACATATGAGCCTAACTTGACTCTAGTGCTAAATCTTGAAGAATTAGATGTGGATGACAGAGTGTCCTACGTGGAAAGCCCGATTCAGATTGTGGATCGAAAAGAACAAGTTTTGCATACCAAGACCATTCCGTTGGTCAAAGTGATCTAACAACACCACGGCACTGAAGGAGCAACTTGGGAAAGTTAAGCTTCGATGAGACGACTATACCCCCACCTTTTTGGTAACGGTTTAAATTTCGAGGATAAAATTTTTATAAAAGGAGAAGAGTTGTGACATCCTGAAAATTTAGTTCTATTGTCAATTGAATGAATCAGGTCTTTCATCGACACACCTAGAGTGCTCTTCTTTGAGATGGCCACTCACGAGATAACTAGCCTATCAGGGGAAGCCGTAAAGGAATATAAATGCAATAGACTTCAGAATTCCACTAGAAATCGACTACTCGACCGTGCTAGTCTACAAGGGTTATTACGGCATTATCAAAATTGATCAGAGATCAGGGATAGGTCGATTCAACTAAGATGTATGATCAAAGTATGGGCAATTTCACATGATTTCAAAATTCTCGTCGAATTGCACTAGATCGATTTTCTGTCGTTTTAGGTACCCTATGTCCGTAATTGAAACCTCGAAATTTTCCTGACAATCGAGAGTCGCCAATGTGTTGAAGAGATATGTTCTGGCTCGAAGAATATCGACCACGGGTCAATTACACCAAAAATTTCTAAAAGCTACCCAGTATGCTAGGTCATGCTAAAATCGCACTAGATTGAAATTAACCGGAAATTTGAACCCGATTTTAGAAATTGAAAGTCCCGTCATGTCATGAGTTATTTTAGGACTGTCGACACATCTTTCGAAAAATTTTCTGCACACTGAGATTTTCGGCAAATTTTCAAAGTAAGGGTATTTTGGACTGGAAAAATCTGAGGGTCACTTTTGTTCACCTTTTTGGGATTCAAGTTGGACGGATTGACAAAGAAAAATGTTAATTTGATCATGGACATCTTGGTGGAAATTTTAGGGACCGGATTGATGGATTGAGTTAATTTGAAGGAGAATTGGTGGGGAATTAAATTCAATTTGGGTGGGCAATGTCCCAAATTCGTAGCCCCCTATGCCCTCAACTTTTGGACCATCTCCAAAGCTTCCCAAAGAAGCTTTGTGGTCTACTTTTGGCTAAGGAAGCCAGCCCATCCATGGTGGCGCCTCTTCTAGGAGACAAAGGGATAGATGAAGAGCAAGAGGACCCTCCAAGCAAGAGTTGTCCCCTTTCTTCCTCCCTCAACCTTGCTTTATCCATTGTTGGAGCTTTTGAGAGCTTAGAAAACCAGAGGAGGCCAACCAAGAGCCAACAGCAACCATCGAAGCTCTTTGCCGCCTGTTCGTGCACCGTCGAGCCGCCGGCAAGCCGCGTCGTTGCCTGCGTGTCCTGCTTGCTCGTCCCACACCTGGTCACTATTCCAGCGAGCCTAGCTCATTGTCTCGAGCCCCTTTGTCAATGTTCAAGTCACCAGAAGTCCCGCCATCACCCGTAATAGCAGCCCGTCGAACTGTCTCACCGTTTCTAGTCCGTTTCAGTTGTGAAGCCCCTTTGGTTAAGCCTTTGCAGTCCAAGAACAGAAGCAAAAGTTCTAGCAAGTGTTGAGACTTTTAAGCCCACTTTAAGGCCCGTTCGAGCCTTGCTTGGTGTCGCCATGGACTTGTCTTTCGCTCACTGTCGCGTCACCATCACCGTGGACTCATCGGACCGCTAAACAGGTGAGTTTACTCATTAAACCTTCCTTATGAGGTTAATTATGCTTATTGGTTGTTTAGATTAGCTTAAGTATGGATTAGTGATAATCTAGAATGGTTAGATTAGCCTTAGAATGGATTAGAGTTAATCTAATTAGTGAGATTAGCACCATTGATGATGAATTAGTCGAATCTAGTGGAATCCCTGCAGTTCCGATCTCTGGACCCTCACCATTTGTCATTTTTGTAGATTGAAATGGGTTACGATTTTGAGGTTAATGTCTGCTTGAGAAATGTTTTACACATCCTTAGTTACAACATATATTTTTCTTGAGTTTTTTTTAGGGATTTAAAGGAAGGAGATATTAGCTTCGTCATTTTTAAACGAGAATAGCAGTTTTCGCAAAAACTGGTGACCTTTTAGGATTCTAGGGGTTTTTATAAACTCTTAGAGTTTGAATTTCGAAATGGTTTCTTCACAAAAGTTATTTTTCACATCATTTAGTTTAAGATACTCAAATTTCATTTCAAATAGACAAGTTTTAGATCTTGAACCAAACTGATTTTGGAAAACATACTTTCTGGAAATGGACCCAGTTTTTGGTGCTGGATTGAGCAATTTACTGAACCAAATCTAGAAGAATCTAGGTTAAGGTGTCTCATGAAAAAATGTTCATTTATGTGTCATGTACAACATATTCAAATTTGGAAATTTTCTAAACTCGTTTGATTTGGTTTTTGGATTTAAACTTGGAGACGTACGAGTGGCCTAGTTTTTGCCAATTAGGATCGATTTTATTTTGGTGATGGTTCTTGATGCTTTGCTTGCTTTAATTAGTGTTTTCAATTACTTGTGGATTTAATTTATTAGTTATTTAATTCTGAAAATTTACTATTCATACGAACACCATTCACGTGCATTGTTCACGTGCACTGTTCATCCATAATGCGAAAAGTGGTCTAATTTTATGTGTGTTGAGTTTATGAAGTGAGTGGATGTGTAAATACATTGGCATCCACATGAACTAAATGAAGATTTGTGCATATTTGATGATATGGTTGGTTGGTGACTATTGAATGTCGAGGTGACATAGGGTTTGTTGAGGAAACCCCATAAGTGGTGAGCTGGTAAAGAACTAAGTGCTACATGAGGATGAGACTTCATGTGAGTCACCTCTATTGCCTTATACCATTGCTTATTGTAGTCAAGGGCTAAGTGTTATATGGCGACTTGAGTCGCATGGGAATTACCTCTAGTGCCTTGCCATATTGTCATGTATAGTGAAGGGCTAAGTGCTATACGAGAATGAAATTTCGTGTGAGTCACCTCTAGTGCCTTATACTATTGCCTAGTGTAATAAAGGACTAAGTACTACACAATAGCAATACTCCGTGTGAGTTAACTCTAGTGCCTTATACTTTTGTTATTTATTGTGAAGGGCTAAGTACTACACGATAACAAGACTTCGTGTGAGTTACCTCTAGTGCCTTATACTATTGTTATTTGTGGTCAAGGACTAAGTACCGCACCGCATAATGACAAGACTTCGTTGAGGGTCACCTCTAGAGCCTTGAGTCTGGTATTGAATTAGAATGTTGAGAGTAAATATCGGGTGTAAATGGAACCACCGGGATGATTTACCTGTGCCTGATTATGGGACAAAATTGTGTAACATGGAATAGGACATGTCATAACGATTTGGCCTTATAATCGGGACTCTTGTGGATTGTTTGATTGAATGATGGATTAATGGTGTTGATTCAACTAATTGATTTACTGATTTACTAAGATTGAATCAAATGCTCCAAATGCTCGGGTGTTGCTACTGCCTTTATGTGATATATGAATTATGCTAACATGCAGGAGGGGACCGAAGCGAGGTAAGTCCTCTATTCGAATTGTGTGGTTGTGTGGCTAGAGCGCCCTAAGGTGTATTTTCTTCTTAATAAGGGTTTAGGGGGTGGACTTGCTGAGACATTATCTCATTGGTTATTGTATAACAATTTTCTGGTCCTTAGATGGTGGTCGTGGAAGACCGAAGCCCCGAAGTCTGTGGAGGTGGAATCTGATGGATCGGCGTATGTGTCCAACTAGTATGTCGTAGGACAATTCCTTTTTGAGAGCCGGTCTTTTGTAGGCTTTTGACCAAACTCGTTTTGTACCTAAACCCCATCATTTATAAGAGTATGCTTTTGTGAAATGTTGTCCTGCTTTCCTATCCCATGCTATTTGTTGTCAGGGGTTATTATTTCGCTTCTGCATGTGCTTAAAATGAAAGGGTCGGTGACTCGTCTTGGGAAATCGCAAAATTTTGTCTACCGCAAAGGGATGTGTACACGCTTGAGGTTTGGGGCATGACAATAGATATTAGCTTTAGTGAGCAATAGTAATTTAGCAGCTTCGGCGAGCACATGTTATCTAACAACTTCGGTGAGCAATAATTGATCTAGCAGCTTTGGTGAACAAATTTATACATCAGCTTTGGTGAGCGATGATATATGAATATATCTATTTCAGCTTAGGTGAGCAATGTTTGAATCGATAGAGTTATAGATGGCATCGATGGTATGAACTCAAGTGAGTCGACTGATTGATGGTCGAATTGAATTGAATTAAAGGTAAGTCTTCTGACTGGTGCTTGTGCTTAGGTAGCTCTTGGAGCGTATTTCCTTCACAGTCATAGTTTGAGGGGTGAACTTGCTAAGACATTATCTCACCCTGTCATGGACTCAACATTTTCAGGTCTTCGGGTGACGATTGCGGAGCACTTGAAGCCCCGAAGTCTAGGGAGGTGAAGACCAAAGGATCGACAAACGTGCCTGACTAATTAGTCATAGGATAGTTCCATTTTTGTTGAGCCGATCTTTTGTAGATAGACCAATGTTGTATATATGAACCTTGTATGTTTATAAAAGGTTTGTTTTGGTTGTGAATTGTGGCCTGCTTTCTTATCTCAAGCTTTTGGTTGTCGGGGGATTTGTTTCACTTCCGCATGTGTAATTAAAAATGAATGGGCCGGCGACTCATCCTGGGAAGTCGCAAATTTTAATCGACCACTGAGGGATGGGCACACGCTCGAGGATTGGGGCGTGACATAAGACGTTATATATTCTCTGTCACATGGTATTATGTTATATAGTTATGCATTGTAGGGCCAAAAAATTAATTGTATGAATTCCAAACTAAATTGTAATCTATACCCACATACTCAACTCCCAATAAGAGATCAACAATCAAAACATTCATTATGTTTGTGAATGCCATATGTTCAAAAAGATAGCATGGAAGTATGCATGGCAAAAAACCAAAATGCAAGGACTCGCATAGCAATAGCAAATGACCATACTGCAAGAAAGTAATTGAAATAATGTTGTTGTGTCATATAATTTAACTTGTCATTAACGAGAATCAAAGATTCAATTCCATTTGTGGTCCGGTCATATCAGTAATCATTTAGGCTGCAAAAAAAACATGGCTCTTAATTAGATGTCCCTCTATTTTTATGCGGTCTCATTTGCCATACTTTTTCAAAAGAAGGAATTATCATTTTTTTTTGACAACTTACCCTATTTCATTATTACACTCTACACATCACCTACTTGGATGTTTCTATTTAAAGGCTTCCTTATGAAGTTAGCAAAGCATTGTTTTCTCGATGCACTTGAAATTCTTCAGATGGATTGTTGAGAGAATAGTTTTGTCGTCACTAGAGTTAAATTAGGTACGAGTGATAAAATTCAAATGAAGCAGGAAAATGGCATTTAGCTCCATTTTTTAATCAGTGGAACAAATGGAACATCTGAAGCTTTGTCTTGCTAAGCCTCTCGCTTCAGGTCATTCTCATTCTATTTTCACCCATTAGAAAGAAAATGGCAAATGATCGCATCATTTTCCTCATATGGTGTGACATCTTATAATTTCAGTTCTGCTTTCAATTGAATAAATCAGACATTTCATCAACGCGCCTATAGTGCTATTCTCAGAGCTCATCACTCGAGAGATAACTAGATTATCCAGGGAAGTCAATAAAAGATTTTAAGGCAAATAAACTTGAGGATTCGATTAGGAATCGGCTGCTCAACCGTACTCATCTGTCGAAATCATTATGGCATAGTTAAAAATCTATCAGAGATCAGAGATAGGTCGGTTTGATTGAGATATGTGATTAAACGTGGGTGATCCTACTAAATTGCAAAATTCTCATCGATCAGCACTAAATTGATTTTTCTATCGTTTTGGTACGGTGTCCGTATTTGAAATCTCGAGATTTTCACGACCACCGAGAGTCACCAATGTGTCGAAGAGGTTCATTGTGGCTCAAAGAAAATCAACCACAGGTCACTTGCATTAAAAATTTCTAAAAACTATCTGGTAGCCTAGGTCACGCTAAAATCGCACCGGATTGAAATTAACCGCGAATTTGAATCCGATTTCAAAAATTAGATGTTCTATCATGCCATAGATCATTTTAGGAACATCGACTCGTCTCTAAAGATTTTTTTGCAAACCGTGACTTTTTAGGAAAAAGTCGTCATAGGGCCATTTTTGTCCAGAGAATATCAAGGACCGTTATCGATCGCAAAATTGTGATGCAAGTGGGATCAATTGGTGAGGAAAATACCAATTTGATTGAGGACTTGATAACAGAATTTATGGAAGCTGATTTGAGTTGATTCAAGAGGGATTAAAGCCCAAATTGGAGGGAAATCTTTCAAAATTCGTAACACCCCATGGACCCAACATTTTGGACTACTTCAAGCTTCTAGAAGGGGCTTTATGGTCTAGAAATTGGTTGTGCAAGCCAGCCATGCAAGGTGGAGCCCTCCAAGGGGACTAAAGAGGTGAGGATGAGGAATGGTGGCCCCCACCAAGCCAACCTTGTCTCCTCTCTTCTTCTCCCCCCCCCCCGCAAGGCCGTCGACCCCCTCTCTCTCTCCCTCTTCTTGTTGCCTTCAGCTCAGAAAACCTCCCAGCAAGCTAAAGCCATCAACCTTGCAAGCCCTCGCCGCCGCACATCGCCATTCGCTGTCGCGCGCCCCAATCACGCCTGTCATGCCTCGCCCTGCCACGCGACCGTCTCCTTCCTCCCATCTGCTTCGTTTAGACTTGCACGTCGTCTAGCCGTCTGTCCGAGCCGTGTGGAGATCGTCGAAGCCATCGCGAAGCATTGTCACCACCTGCCCGAACCCGCAGCAGCTCCTCCACCTACCTCCGCCCGTTTCCGACCCAAACTAGCACCTCTCTTGGCCTCAACCAGCACCGAACAGAGAGCAAACCAGTGGGTCTTCAAGGCACTATTTAGGCCCGTTTTGAAGGCGTTCCCAACCCCAGTTGGCAAGCTTGCTTTGAGGTTTCTTGCCCCTCGCCGTGTCCTCGTTAGTTTGATCTGAGCGTATCATCGAACAAGTGAGTTTAACTCACTAATCCTTGCTTAGTAAGTTAATGACATTTAAGGGTTGATTAGTTCAACCTAAGTATGGATTAGGTGGATAATTAGATTAGACTAGCGACTTAATTAAATGTTATTGCATGTTAGGTGGATAGTTTAATGCAATTAGGGCCTAGACAAGCTCTAGTATTTTTCTAGAGTGATTTTGAAATTTTATGGGTTCGTCTCGGCTTTTAATTAGGCTTTATGGGCCTAAGTTTGTATTTTTGGCATTTAATAATTAATTTTTGCAATTAATTAATTATTTATTTATTTATTTTTAGAAAATTAGATCGGGATAGTCGGTGACTAGAATTTCATGCTGATTGTAGTGTGCATTCGTTTATTTATTTGAGTGCAGTTATTGCAAATTGAGTGATTGGTGATTGTGGGTAATTATCCAAAAAATTGATAATTTTGGTAATTAATTGGAAAATTACCAGGCGTCAGTCTACAATGCCAAAAACCTATTTTTGGGATTGCTAAAGTTAGTGGGATGTTCAAAAGTGAAAATATTGTTTTTTACCTAAGACTGACTGTGTACCCACACACGAGTATTTTTATTGGATATGATAAAAGTTGAGAATTCAGTAGTTGATTAGAATGGTATACAGTATCAGCCTACGGGCTTGATACCTCAGTTTAGAGTGATAGTATACCCTAAGTACCGCACAGCTTCGGTGAGCAATTAAGATTCACACAACTTCGGTAAGCAGTTAAGGTCCGCATAGCTTCGATGAGCAAATAAGGTTCACACAGCTTTGGTGAGCATTGTTAGTATACTATAGCAGCTCGATAGCTCGATATGTCATCTTAGAGAATAAACAATATACTATTTATTGGTCTTTGAGGCAAGCTACTATCTATTTTCAGTTTAAGGGTGATTAGTCCTTGATGAGATCGGACTTATAGATAGTATTGACTGAATTGACCATGGGATGGTCCAATGACATGTAATCAACTTGGTCGATTGATTGATGATTCGATCTGCTGAAGTGAATTGATTTGTTATTTGATTCAATGAAATGCATATTGAATTGATTTGCAGGAAGGAATTGAGGCCAAGGTAAGTCCTCTTACTCGTGGTTGTGGTTAGATAGCCCTTACGGCATATTTTCTTCCTAATAAGGTCTTAGGAGATTGAACTTATTGAGACGTTGTCTCACCCCGTTGTGGGATAATAATTTCAGGCCCATAGATGGTAGCCCCACCAGAATATTTTGGGTAACCCAGGAAGCTCACAGGATAGAAACACTACATTCCGATTCATGGGCAATGAAGGGACTGCAATACGAATTGGTGCAGTCCATAATCTGGGTTGATACGGGTTTACCTAAAAAGGAGCCCTATCAATACAGGTCATGATATCGCCTATATCATAATGGCAAGAGAGAGGGCCCAATACTGGAATGTGAGGTGCCTCTGTATGTAATGGAGGTTGCTTTTTGAAAGAAAACTGCAGACCCTCCAAGTGGTTCGGTTACAGACTCAAAGGACTCGAAGCTTGAAGAGCCAAAATCTTCGGTGTATTCCGTTGTAGACTCTAGTTGGAGTGTGGAAGAAGGAGAAATCGAGGATGAGGAGGATGTGTAACCGTAGTTTGAGAAAACCCCCTTCTGTTTGTAAACTTTATACATAGACCAGCTTGTAGTATATATGACATGGTTTGTTATGTGTATATATATATATATAAGTGTGGTTGTGTTTTCAGTTTGAAAATTTTATGGCCCTGCTTTTTTATCCCATCTAATTGTTGTTTGGGGATTTATTTATTGCTTCCGCATGCGTATTAAAATGAATGGGTCGGCGATACGTCTTAGGATATCGCTATTATATCAACCAAGCTGGGATGGGCATGGGCAAGGAGGATCGAGACGTGACATATGGTTGACCTATTTGATGGCTGACTGGGTAACTGCATTTACAATCAAGCTCATCTCTCACAACCAAGGTAATTTGTTCGCTCATGCAATTGAAGTAGACGGAGCACTTCAGGCATTTTGGGCCATATTTCTTTTGTTACATCTTGGCGGTCCAAACACCATCAATGATTTTTCTCTAGAGGATAGTTCACTTTGGCAACGACACATGCTTAGTCTCATCTTCCAAGTCAGTGCCACCATTTATGTCTTTGCACAGATATTTCCCAACGACAAGTCCCTAATGATCCCAACACTGCTGGTTTTCCTTGTTAGGGTCATAAAAATGCAGAGAGAATACTAGCTTTTAATCTCTCAAGCCTCCCAAAGCTTAGGGAATGAGTGCTGTCATAGCATGGTTCTTTTGTCAATGAACATAGCACCCCGAACCCCTCTTAGGTTGCCACAGGCATCAACGTTACACCTTATTACATCTCTTAGAAGAAGCGTCGTAATCCATAGACAATTTTTTTTTTAAACGGTCCCAACGCGACTCATTAGCGGAAGCAAAATAAAACATCACCATCTCACCCTCCATCAACCATGATACAATTGCACACCACTAATCATCATAACAAAAGACAAAGCCATGACACTTTATTTACATATTTTCAAGATGGGTTTCTTTTGGTCGGTACATCAAAAGAAAGGCCAGGACATGAAGCCACACTCGGCCTAAAACCCCAAAAAGAAACAATCGACCCACTACAACTCACGTGCAAGATCCCCCATCACTAGTGTCGGCTAACCATCCCAAAAAGTTTCAGCTCCTACTCGTCACGCACGGGCCCTCACACCCATCCCGGTGCATCAGGCGGTGGCGGCGGCAACATCCCACGCATCACTCCGTCGCGATGAATGTGGACGGATATGAACTCCTGGACAACAGGGCCCCCAGCCAGGCCCACATCGTACATAACTAAACAGTGCACTCGAATATACGTCAGTCCAGGAATAGAGGGACAGCCAAACTCCTTGTACTCGACCTCTACATCGGAAGGTAGGCCGTAAAACACACCCCGCGTGACGGCAGGGAGCGGCATGCTGCTAATATGAAATGTTCGTCCCCAAAGGGGTGAGTACAACCACTCAGCAAGTAAAAGAATCCAATAACCACTCAATGCTTCACACAATACAATAACGACATCATACATGCCATTCATGCATCCATGCATACTTACCTTGAAGCCATGCATATACCATCATACATCATCATCACAATCATATCACATACATGTCATCATACCATAGGTGATCATCATCATATCATATCATATATGCATGTCATCATGCCATGGGTGATCATCATCATATCATATCATCATGCCATAGGTGATCATCATATCATATCATATATGCATGTCATCATTCTATAGGTGATCATCATCATATCATATCATATATGCATGCCATCATGCCATAGGTGATCATCATCATATCATATCATATATGCATGCCGTCATGCCATGGGTGATCATCATCATATCATATCATCATGCCATAGGTGATCATCATCATATCATATCATCATGCCACAGGTGATCATCATCATATCATATTATATATGCATGATTCAATTTCCAATTTTAACTTTCAGTTCGACTACCACATCACTCTTTCTCGGGATCATTAATTTCATCTCATACTTTACACTCGCACCCCATCCTGACATCGCGAGAAAAAAACCTCCGGCATTCAGCCATTTCAGGCCACCGGGCATCTGGCATCCCCCACATTTCGGGCATCTCGCATCCCAACTGGCATCACGAGGCAACCCCTCGGGCAAAGACCTCTGAGGCTTCCGGCACCCAACCATTCCGGACATCCTGATAATCCGAGGGCCATCCAGCCATGTATCTCTATACATTCCGGGCATTCTGATACTCCCAGGGCATTATGATCCGCCACAAACAGCTTCCTCATTTATCATTTTTCATGCTTAACAATTTAGGTCTCAACTCAGCATGTCACATGATGTAATGGCAAACAAAACCACTTTCATGCTTCGATCTATACATGCATCATCAGTCATCATCATACATGCAGCAATATGCAATCAATCATAAACATAAAATTTATGGAATTCATACAATTTATAATAGTCCATTTATCATGCCTTTTTGAAATTTATTTAAATTCCAGCTTGTACCATTTTTGAAAATATTTAAATTAAATATCCATATGATTCTCAAAAATCATGAAATTAAGCATGTAATAGACAAGACAATAAGTAATGATTTCATGAAAAACACATGGCCAATAAAGTTCCACACAAAAGATATCATTCACACAAATACAGCATGAAATTTCGGATAAAAACAGAATGTGCAGTTTTGAAATAATTCAATTAAAATATCCAAACGACCTCCGAAAATTATGAAACTTTACCAGGTTCTAGATAAGACACTAAAGTAGATTTTTCATGAGGACTTCTTGGCCAAATTTTTTTAGATTATTTTCTACAGTCACACGAAGCTTTTGGATCTGACACCGAAACGTCCAGTGTAGTCATCTCCGAAATACTGAGTTTTTACCCACGTATTCTTCTTCGTTTCCTCTGAAATTTGGATATGTTTTACTTCAAGATGTCCCCTACAACGTTTATGAAGGGATCTAAGTCAAATTTCCAAAGAACAGTCACCATATGGGTCCATGAAATCTCGGGTGTCCTGTACGCGTCTCCAGATTTACCATCTTCAAGAGTAAGTTGATTCACTAGGCTACACTTGTTCATTTTACTTCAAATTTGATTATGTGAGTCTATAATATGTTTTCTACAAGTTTCATGAAGAAGTCAAAGAGAGATTCTTAGTATAAATCAACATGCAACCACAAATCTACCGAAAGGTCAGTGAAATCGTTCCAGATCCGGTGTCTCCGTAGGATGAGAGTTTGACCCCTTAAATCTCCATCATTTTGTACCAAATTTTAGTATGTTGTATTTTAAGATGTTGTATACAACTTTCATGAAGAAATCAAAGTCAAAATCGAACTCAAAACATGCATGCAAGCTCTCACAAAGTTCTGACTCAAACGGTTCATGCGAAAACAGCATGCAACTCAAGAACAAAGCACATTAGCTTCACTCCCATGCCTTCAAACGTCCTAGATTTCGACCATACATGCAAGACATTGGTGCAAGAGTAGAAAGTGGATTCCCAACTTGCCTCTAGACCAAGCTAACGAGCACACGGCGCGAACGGGTGGCACACGGGCGGCACGGGCGGACGGAAGGCGAGCTCCTTCTTCTCCCTCTCGGCCTCACTCTCTCCCTCTCTCGCACGGTTCTCTCTCTCTCTCTCTCACTTTCTCACTTGGCCGAACAACCGGCCACCTCTCTCTCCTCTTCCTTTTATTCCCCCAATTCCTCATCATTTGCAATGATTACTTGCCACTCCAATTGGCCAATGCATGGCCATCTCTTCTTGCCACTTGGCAAGACCCATGCATGGGCTTGGGCTCCTCTTCTTTGGCCTCCTTGGTCCGGCGACAGCCCCCTTCCGTGGTCCTCTTTTGGGCCGGCCATTCGGCCCACCAAAATCCCCCCTTTGGGCCCAAGGCCCAAACCTAAATTAAATATATTTTATTTTTATTCTTTCTTCTATAAATTTAAATTTTAAATTCCACATGGCCAAAGTCTTGTAACATTTAATTTATAGGAATTTAATTTATGAGGTGCATAGCCAAGCATAGATTATTCTCATTAATTTATCCTATAGTACTAATTTAAAAACTCATGAACACAAGCACATAACACATAGCCTTAAAAAAAAACTAATGGCTAAAACATAAACCATAGGTAATTTCATTACCTAATTATGGGCTTTAATTTCCTTTAGAGGATGACTTGAATTTTTGGGATGCCACAATTCTCCCCTCCTTAGAGAATTTCGTCCTCGAAATTAGACACCACTCGTGCCTTCTTGAAACAAATAAGGGTACTTTTCCTTCATCTGATCCTCACTTTCCCATGTGGCTTCCTCCATATCATGATGTCGCCATAATACCTTAACCAATGGGATCTTCTTAGTCCTAAGAATTTGTTCCTTTCGATCCAATATCTGCACAGGCTCTTCAATGTACCTCACTTTCTCATCCACTTTGATGGCTTCATGATCGAGTATGTGACCAGGATCTGGCTGGTACTTCCTCAACATCGATACATGAAACACATCATGCAAATTTCCCAACTTAGGAGGTAGCACTAAGCGATAAGCTACATCCCCTATCCTTTCGAGTAATTCAAAAGGTCCAACAAATCTAAGGCTTAACTTACCCTTCATCCCAAATCGAGATATCCCTTTCATTGGAGATACCTTAAGGAATACATGGTCTCCTACACTAAATTCCAAAGGCCTTCTATGCCTATATGCGTAGTCTTTCTGCCTACTCTGAGCTGTTTTAAGTCTTTCTCTGATAATTTCAACAGCCTCAGTGGTAGCTTATACCAGTTCAAGTCCTGTCAATTTCCTTTCACCTACTTCATTCCAGCAAGCAGGAGTCCTACATCTCCTTCCATATAATGCTTCATAGGGAGCCATGCCTATACTTTTCTGGAAACTATTATTATAGGCAAACTCTACCAAATGCAATCTTTCATCCCAATTTCCTTTTAAATCAATTACACAAGCCCTTAACATATCCTCTAATGTTTGGATTACTCTTTCTGCTTGTCCATCTATTTGGGGATGAAAAGCAGTACTAAACTGAAGCTTAGTTCCTAACGCAATTTGAAGACTTCGCCAAAAGTTCGAAGTAAACCTCGAATCCCGATCTGAGGTAATAGTCACTAGAACACCATGTAGAGCGTACTACTTGGCCTACATACATATCCGCATATTTATCCATTGAGTAGTCCATGCGAATCGCTAGGAAATGAGCCAATTTAGTCAAACGATCCACTATAACCTAGATAGAATCATGGCCACTTGATGTCCTTGGCAATCCTTGCAAAAAGTCCATTGTTATATATTTTCATTTCCATTCTGGTATGTCTAATGGTCTCAAGAGTCCTGCGGGTTTACGATGCTCCGCTTTTACTTGCTGGCACGTCAAACATTGAGAAACGTGCTTAGCCGTATCTGCCTTCATACCATTCCACCAAAATTGCTGACGCAAATTCCTTTACATCTTTGTACTACCTGGATGGATACTATAATTACTCTTATGTGCCTCCGACAAAATTTCCTTCCTCAATTCTTCATTGTCGGGAACACAAAGTCGTCCTTGGCATCTTACTATTCCATCATCAGAGACATGAAATTCCGGTCTTTTTCCTAAAGACACAGCGTCCTTCACTTTCAAAATCTCTGGGTCAGATTCTTGCAAGATTTTAACTTTCTGGATAATCTCCGGTTCAATCCTTAATGCACTAAGCATGCCAGTAAGACAATCCATTTCCAATTTAAGTTCTGAGTCTGCTACAGACTTTAACAATCCCCATTATGCCATCCTTAAACTGGCCATCTCCATAGCCGACTTACGACTAAGAGCATCCGCTACCCTATTCGCTTTCCCTGGATGATATCTTATCTCACAATCATAATCCTTTAACAACTCCATCCACCTCCTTTGTCTCATGTTCAATTCCTTTTGTGAGAACAAATATTTCAAGCTCTTATGATCCGTATAAATCTCAAACTTCTCCCCATACAAATAGTGTCTCCATATCTTCAAGGCAAACACTATAGCTGCTAGTTCTAAATCATGCGTTGCGTAATTCAGTTCATGAGGTTTCAATTGTCTAGATGCATAGGCTATAACCTTGCCATGCTGCATCAAAACACATCCCAGTCCTTTGTGAGATGCATCACTATACATTGTAAAACCATCAGGTCCAATAGGTATAGTCAAGATTGGAGCTAAGGTCAATTTCCTTTTAAGCTCATGGAAACTCCTTTCACATTCCCCATGCCATTCAAATTATACATTCTTTCGGGTCAATTTAGTTAAAGGTCCTGCCAGTTGTGAAAATCCTTCAATAAACCTTCTATAATAACCAGCCAGTCCTAAGAAACTCCGTACTTCAGTGGGTGTCGTTGGTCTCGGCCAATTTACTACCATTTCAACTTTTGCCAGGTCTACTGCAATTTCTTTTCCTAACACCACATGCCCTAAAAATATTATTTGGTCTAGCTAGAATTCACACTTACTAAACTTAGCATACAACTTATGCTCTCTTAGGGTTTGTAAAACTATCCTCAAGTGTTGCTCATGCTTTTTAGGTCCTTTTGAATATACCAGAAAATCATCGATAAATACAATCACAAACTGGTCTAAATAAGGCTGAAATATCATATTCATTAGATTCATAAATGCAGTCGGCGCGTTAGTCAATCCAAATGGCATAACAAGGAACTCGTAGTGTCCATAACGAGTCCTAAACGCAGTCTTAGGAATGTCCTCTTTCTTAATTCTTAGTTGATGGTATCCCGACCTTAAGTCAATCTTAGAGAAGACTGAACTGCCCTGGAGTTGGTCAAACAAGTCATCAATTCTAGGCAAGGGATACTTATTCTTAATGGTCACCGGGTTCAGCTGCCTATAGTCAATGCACAAGCGCATCAATCCATCTTTCTTTTTCACAAACAAGACCGGTGCACCCCAAGGTGAAACACTTGGTCTAATGAATCCTTTGTCGAGCAACTCCTGCAGTTGCACTTTTAATTCCTTCAATTCGACTAAGGCCATCCTATATGGGGCTTTTGATATTGGTCATGTTCCAGGCATTAATTCAATTTCAAACTCAATCTCCCGCTCTGGCGGGCAATCCAGGCAATTCCTCAGGGAATACATCTTGAAATTCGTTAACTACACGAACTTCCTCAAGTTTAGGCTCCTCCCTTGCATAATCTTTAACTATGGCTAGGTATCCTTGACATCCTTTGTCAAGTAACTTACAAGCTTCTACTGCCGAAATAAGTGCTACAGGAAGATGGGTCTGACCTCCTAAATATTCACAACTAGACTGATCGGGTAAAACGAATTGGATCACTCTCCTGTAACAATCCATTCTAGTCCGATACTTACGAAGCCAGTCCATTCCTATAATAACATCAAAATCATACATAGCCATTACAACCAAGTCTATTTCCATATCTTTTCCTCCCATTGATATCTTACAATTCCCACACACCAGCGTAGACAATACCATATCCTTTAAAGGCGTGGAAACACAAAGAGGCGTCTCAAGAGGCATAACTTCTATCTTATTCAAACGTCTATATCTTTAAGCCACAAATGAATGCGTTGCACCCGTATCAAACAATGCATATGCCTTTTCACCATTGATAAGGATCGTACCCGAGATAACATTTTTGGAAGCTTCCGCTTCCTCTTGGGTGACCGCATACACCCTTCCTTGTGCTGGTGGCCTCTGAGGATTTCCTTGTAAGTTTGATCTAACAGCACTCTGATATCCCTGTCGCACCGAGCCAACACTCACTTGCGACCTTTCTTGTGGGCAACTTCTCCTAAGATGACCCACTTGTCCACAACCAAAACATTTCAGTCGTCCATTGCAAGGTCCTGGGCCATGTCGCCCATTACACTTTTGACAAACACCAGGCTGATAGGGTGCTTTCCCTATATTTAGACCATTTCTTGCTCCTCCAAAATTTCCAAAATTACTCTTCTTCTTCAAATTCCAGGTCTAACCTTGACTAGAATAAGGTCTCTTTCCCCTTCTCACATCATTAAAATTCAATGGTTTCTTAAACTCTGACTGTTCTCTTAACAGTTCCTACTCCACTAACTGTGCCATTTCATAAATCTTGTTATAATCTCTTATGTTCAAAGGCACCAGTTGTTTCCTGATATCAGTCCTCAGCCGTTTCAAAAACCTCTTAGCCTTTTCCTCCTGATCCTTAATCAATCTAGGAGCATATCTAGACAGTTCTAGAAAATCTAGCCTCATACTGATCTACTGTCAGCTCATTTTGTTCTAGTTGAACAAATTTTGTAATTTTCCTATCCTTAGCACAATCAGAAAAATGCTTTCTATTAAAAGCTCTCACAAACTCCTCCTAGTTAACATCAATACCTGTTGGAAAGATTATGTCCTTCGAAGCTCTCCACCAAAACTTTGCATTTCCCTCCAACTGGTACTCTACTAAAACTATTTTCTCAGCATTAGTGCAGTCCAACAGCTGGAAAATTCGTTCCATCCCATCGATCCATTGTTCCACCTCCTCAGGACTTCCCATTCCATTGAACTTAGGTGGCTTCAGCTTTAAGAAATTGCTCGCACCATGACTGCCTTTCCATCGCAATTTCTAATATTGGCCTCGTAAGGATGTCTTCCATTCGGGTTCAGCCCTTCGAGAGGCTTCAGCCCTCGATGGATGCAGCTCGCATTTTCCGCAATTTCCAAGCATTGCCTCAGGAATAACCGAGACTACCGCCTCCATTCAAAGCAACTACTACTAACATAAGTAACATATACATGTTACTGGTACCTAAAGGCAACTTAAAATGAACTACTAGGGATCTATGAGTGAATACCCATCACCCGTTATTCAATTATTTCGTTTTATATCCTATGGTGTGCTTTGTCATCATGTTCCTCAATTTCCAAATGAAGCTCCTTATCACTCCACTTATAACCATTCGCTCTGATACCAAAAAGGGGCGCTGTGGCACCCCGAACCCCTCTTAGGTCGCCATAGGCACCAACGTTACACCTTATTACATCTCTTAGAAGAAGCGTCGTAATTCATAGACATTTTTTTTTTTTTTAAAACGGTCCCAGCGCGACTCATTAGCGGAAGCAAAATAAAACATCGCCATCTCACCCTCCATCAACCATGATACAATTGCACACCACTAATCATCATAAGAAAAGACAAAGCCATGACATTTTATTTACATATTTTCAAGATGGGTTTCTTTGGGTCCGTACATCAAAAGAAAGGCCTAGACATGAAGCCACACTCGGCTTAAAACCCCAAAAAGAAACAGTCGACCCACTACAACTCACGTGCAAGATCCCCCATCACTAGTGTCGGCTAACCATCCCAAAAAGTTTCAGCTCCTACTCGTCACGCACGGGCCCTCACACCCATCCCGGTGCATCAGGCGGTGGCGGCGGCAACATCCCACGCATCACTCCGTCGCAACGAATGTGGACGGATATGAACTCCTGGACAACAGGGCCCCCAGTCAGGCCTACATCGTACATAACTAAACAGCGCACTCGAATATACGTCAGTCCAGGAATAGAGGGACAGCCAAACTCCTCGCACTCGACCTCTACATCGGAAGGTAGGCCGTAAAACACACCCCACGTGATGACAAGGAGCGGCATGCTGCTAATATGAAATGTTGGTTCCCAAAGGGGTGAGTACAACCACTCAGCAGGTAAAAGAATCCAATAACCACTCAATGCATCACACAATACAATCACGACATCATACATGCCATTCATGCATCCATGCGTACTTACCTTGAAGCCATGCATATACCACCATACATCATCATCACAATCATATCACATACATGTCATCATACCATAGGTGATCATCATCATATCATATCATATATGCATGCCATCATGCCATAGGTGATCATCATCATATCATATCATATATGCATGTGATCATGCCATGGGTGATCATCATCATATCATATCATCATGCCATAGGTGATCTTCATCATATCATATATGCATGATTCAATTTCCAATTTTAACTTTCAATTCGATCACCACATCACTCTTTCTCGGGATCATCAATTCCATCTCATACTTTACACTCGCACCCCTTCCTGGCATCGCGAGAAAAGAACCTCCGGCATTTAGCCATTTAAGGCGACCGGGCATCCAGCATCCTGCACATTCCGGGTATCTCGCTTCCCAACTAGCATCATGTGGCATCCCCTCGAGCAAAGACCTCCGAGGCTTCCGGCACCCAACCATTTTGGGCATCCTGATACTCCAAGGGCCATCCGGCCATGTATCTCTATACATTACGGGCATCCGGCACCCCCCATCCCGGGCATCCTGATACTCCCAGGGCATTATCATCCGCCACAAACAGTTTCCTCATTTATCATTTTTCATGCTTACCAATTTAGCTCTCAACTCAGCATGTCACATGATGTAATGGCAAACAAAACCACTTTCATGCTTCGATCTATACATGCATCATCAGTCATCATCATACATGCAGCAATATGCAATCAATCATAAACATAAAATTTATGGCACTCATACAATTTAGCATAGTCCATTTATCATGCCTTTTTGAAATTTATTTAAATTCCAGCTTGTACCATTTTTGAAAATATTTAAATTAAATATCCATATGATTCTCAAAGATCACGAAATTAAGACATGTAATAGACAAGACAATAAGACATTGATTTCATGAAAACACATGGCCAATAAAGTTCCACACAAAAGATATCATTCACACAAATACAGCATGAAATTTCGGATAAAAACAGAATGTGCAGTTTTTGAAATAATTCAATTAAAATACCCGAACTACCTCCGAAAATTATGAAACTTTACCAGGTTCTAGTTAAGACACTAAGGTAGATTTTTTATGAAGACTTCTCGGCCAAATTTGTTTTAGATAATCTTCTATAGTCGTCCGAAGCTTCTGGTCCTCATACCGAAACGTCCAGTGTAGTCAACTTCGAAATACCGAGTTTTTACCCACTTACTCTTGTTCGTTTCCTCTGAAATTTGGATATGTTTTACTTAAAGAGGTCCCCTACAACTTTTATTGAGGGATCTAAGTCAAATTTCCAAAGAACTGTCACCATATGGGTCCATGAATTCTCGGGTGTCCTGTACCGCGTCTCCAGATTTACCATCTTCAAGAGTAAGTCGATTTACTAAGCTACACTTGCTCATTTTACTTCAAATTAGAGTATGTTAGTCTTTAAGAAGTTTTCTATAAGTTTCATGAAGAAGTAGAAGAGGTATTCTTAGTAGAAATCAACATGCAACCACAAATCTACCGAAAGGTCAGTGAAATCGTTCCATATCCGGTGTCTCCGTAAGATGAGAGCTTGACCCCTTAAATCTCCATAATTTTGTACCAAATTTTAGTATGTTGTAGTTTAAGATGTTGGATAGAACTTTCATGAAGGAATCAAAGTGAAAATCGAACTCAAAACATGCATGCAAGCTCTCACAAAGTTCTGGCTCAAGCGGTTCATGCGAAAACAGCATGCAAACTCAAGAACAAACCACATTAGCTTCACTCCCATGGCTCTAAAAATCCTAGATTCCGACCACACATGCAAGACATTGGTGCAAGAGTAAAAAGCGGATTTCCAACTTGCCTCTAGACCGAGCTAGCGACGAGCACACGGCGGCAAATGGGTGGCACACGGGCGGCGATGGGCGGATGGACGGCGAGCTCCTTCCTCCCTCTCGGCCTCACTCTCCCTCTCTCGCAACTCACTCTCTCTCTTTCTCACTTGGCCGAACAACCGGCCACCTCTCTCTCTCCTCTTCCTTTTATTCCCCCAAATCCCCATCATTGGCAATATTTACTTGCCACTCCAATTGGCCAATGCATGGAAGCTCTTCTTGCCACTTGGCAAGACCCATGCAATGGGCCGCCCACTCCTCTTCTTGGGCCTCCTTTGGGCCGACGACAGCCCCCTTCTGTGGACCTCTATTGGGCCGGCCATTCGGCCCACCAAAATCCCCCCTTTGGGCCCAAGGCCCCAAACCTAAATTAAATATATTTTCTTTTTATTCTTTCTTCTATAAATTTTAAATTTTAAATTCCACATGGCCAAAGTCTTGTAACAATTTATTTATAGGAATTTAATTTATGAGGTGCATAGCCAAGCATAGATTATTCTCATTAATTTATCCTATAGTACTAATTTAAAAACTCATGAACACAAGCACATAACACATAGTCTTAAGAGAAAACTAATGGCTAAAACATAAACCATAGGTAATTTCATTACCTAATTATGGGCTTTAATTTCTCTAGAGGATGTCTTGAATTTTTGGGATGCCACAGTTATGGCGGCTTTTGTCCTCTTCAATTGCTTGAAGAAGCATCAAAACTTAATGTGAAAATTACTTATATCCTTCTTTTCGGAGGGATTGTTCTTGATGTGATAGCTCTATTCATGCTCATTTTCTCAAATTGGACACTTGTCAAAATCATGCATTGCAAAATCAGACCATCTATATTACAGAAAATTTTGTACCTTTTGGCATGTGCCACGTATAAGCTGAGGAAGCCCCGATTCGCCACATATGAAGTAGAGCCCAATGCCATTGTTACTTATGAGGCCTTAGATACAGCATCCATCTCTGCTTGCAACCTTTTATCCATGAGCTTGAAGGAGAGCCCAAGAAAGATGTATAAGCATGATCGGAGCTTGGGCAGCATTGCTTCTTCTAATCTCTTCAATTTTCCATTCCATATGAGTGAGAAAATCATCTCTTATTGCCATCAAGCTGGTTAGACAATCGCCAGAGGCTGTGGTTTGAGGACACGAAAGAGAATGTAGTAATGATTGCAAATACAAGGTACGTATCCAAGAATCCTTTCTTTAAAAGCTATGGTTTTTTATCATTAAGGAGGTAAGACGTAAATCAAGGAGGATACATGAGATCACAAGGAGAAGAATTTCGGGGGGAGCAGAGTGGAAACATATACATTTGTCTAGCGATGAGACAACCAATAGAGAGATATTTGAGAGTAGAGGTGATTTCTTTCTCCAAAGTTTATTGAGTAGAATCGATATTAGAGATCTTCTAAAGGATGTCACCGAGGCTAATTATGAAAATAGTATTACAATGTGGCATATTGCTACTGAAATCTCGTAAAAAAAAAAAAAAGATGAAAGGGAATTCAGCACGATTCTCTCCGACTTCATGTTGTATCTGCTCCTTAATCAACCTAATGTGGTGTCCACTGTAGCGGGCATTGCCCCAATCATAGCAGGTGAGACATTTGAGGAGTTGCAAGTATACCACATTCGTAGTGCGACCCTGGATCTGGAGGGCCTATGCGAGAAGTTATTTGAGCGTGCTTTTGAAGAAACGCTTGGTGCTGCACCATATTCAAAATCCATGGTCAGGAGGGGGGCCACTTTAGTTAAAAAAATGGATGGGCTCGGGGAAATGAAGTGGGAGGTGATGAGCGGAGTGTGGGTTGAGATATTGTCATATGCAGCAATTCATATTAAGGGAGAAGCACATGTGCAGGTGCTAAGTAAAGGTGGAGAGCTTCTTGCTTTCACTTGGCTATTGATGGCTCATTTCGGTTGTGTCTACAAACCTGAATTCGGCATCTGTTATGACCGCTATTGGTCGGGGTGAGCAAATCCGCATCAACTATCTTATTTACCATCCTCATGGCTTTCCTACTGGTGTTCGTACGAATAGAATTTAATAGTCTGTGTATCTTCGTGACTAATGCCGAGAATTGATGGATTTTCATTAGAGGGCTGTGCAGCTCTGTCCATACCGTGGACAGCGAGCGTTCAGTCTTGTTTGGTTCATTCGACAAGCACCGGGCCAACCCTCAGGGTTCCCATGGCACGAGAAAGTGACGGTGTAGTTTTTGAATAATTTTAATCCCTTTTTCAGTCCTAAGAACACGCGATACGCCAGCCATCAGAGTTCATGCTTGTTGAATAGGAGACGTTTGGCGCGCCTTTGTTTGGGTATTGCATCTTCGAGGTGTCTCGGGTTGGCTTTGCGAAGATGCATCGAGGCATTTTAGTAGTCATTTCGGTGTTGTTTAGCACATGGAGTGGCATCCACCGCACGCTGTCCAGACTTTAGACATGCTGGGTAGGGGATGCTCAGTGGTCAATTGGCTTTGTTTTGCATCCTCGACGAGTCTCGGGTTAGCCTTCATTAGTCCTTATAGGTACTTTCCCGTTGCTTAATAACAAGGCGATGTTTAATGTTGCCCGATGCGTCTCGGGTTGTTGTGCACTTGCTTTGATATTATTATATCTTGCTTGGATATTGTCTTGCTTAAATCTTGTTGTATGAGTACCTTTGCATGATCATTTAGATATACATGTCTTAGGAAAATTAAAAAAAAATGTGTGAAAGAATGCATAAAACTAAATCCCTAAATGAGCAAAGCTACCAAATTGTTCATTAGGTAATATTTAGTGTAATCAAATGTGGGTCCCGAAATTTTTTACTCACGAAAATGAAACAAACTCCCGTGTTTTACTCAATCTTTAATCGGCTCATCATATATTAGTGGTGGCTCCTAAAGTCAAAACAAATGTCATAATTAGAATGAGAAAATCAAGTTACAATCGGTAGAGTTTGGGAGAACCCGTGTCAAGATTAAACATTGTCTTGCAAGAGGGACCATTCGCACCCATTTAGCAATCCTCAAACTCATTCGGGAGGGTCATGGCAATAATCTATGCCAACAGACATGATATCAATTATCTCGATGAGCTTTTGCAATAGAAACAATTATACAGACATAGATAGATGGCATTCAAGGTTGATGCTTAAATGCAATTCGCCTTCTTCATAAACAGGACAACATAAAGCCATTTGGCAATACACAAACAGCGACATACATGTGATGACATGCTACTTAAGGAAGAGCCAGGGCATAATAAGTCCTTTTCAAGCAATTCACAAACCGATTTAATGAGATGCAGAATTATCAATAGGTGTGGCACCCCTCGACACGGCCCCCGATCCGCTAGGGTCGCCACAGCTCACTAACTTATCACTTGTCCTAATAACATGTCACTCTAATACCATTTGAATTGTAGTGGATCCATAAATCCCGGGGGTTCGTATATATTCTTTTTTCTTTTTTCTTTTTTAAATCGGTCCCTGCACAGTTCATATAACGAAAGCATATTCCAATCTCCCTATCCCTTACTCCAACAAAATAATGAGATGCACACCAACTACATATCATATATAAGTTAGAGCCGAACCACTTTTATTTACATAACTAAGATGGACATCACGAGTCGGTACAACAAAAGGCCAAGGCTTTAACTAAGCTCGGCTATAACCCAAAAGAACCCGACTCTACATCAGACATGTACATCAATCCATCATCCAGTGTTGGCTATCCAAAAAGTGTCAACCTCCACCAGTCACATGCTCCTATCATACTCAGCCTAGTGCATCGGCCGGTGGCAACGGCAGCATCCCCATCATCCTCCCATCTCGACGAAGATGGACGGGCAAGAACTCCTGGACTATGGGGCCATCAGGTAGGCCCACATCATACATAACCAAAACACGGACGCGGATAAACACTAGACCATGAACACCAACGTAGGGGTGCTTCGACCACTCAACCTCAACATCAAACGGTAAGCAATAAAATGTACCATACGTGATAGGTGATAAAGGCATCTTTCAATCTAAAATGTTAGTCCCCAAAAGGGGTGAGTACAACCACTCAACAGTAAAGATCCATCAAACTACACAATGCAACAGGCAAGACAACCACAATTTCGTGTG
The DNA here is from genome assembly GCA_017140395.1 of Eucalyptus lansdowneana. NCBI lineage: Eukaryota > Viridiplantae > Streptophyta > Magnoliopsida > Myrtales > Myrtaceae > Eucalyptus > Eucalyptus lansdowneana. The sequence goes on along the minus strand of CM029483.1, from coordinate 5,440,604 downwards.
AAATGCACATATCATTTGTATAATCATGCTTGTATACCCACAAGTTTCATTCATTAAGGCAATTTATGTTCCATACCATATGCACATACATGCACATGATCCATATCACCCATAAAATCACATATATATTCTCATGAGATCCATTCATTGCCCTCATGATTGCATTCTCAATGCCATATAGTATCAATTCAATTTCATAGGCAATCATATCCCATGCCATATGCACACACACATATGATTCAATTCCCAATTTTTGTTTTCAAAGGGATCTCATCTTTCCTCCAGGGACCAGTGCTTGCATCCCCCATATATTGCTTGCACCCAACCTGGCATCGCGAAGAACCTCCGGCACACACCTCCGGGCATCTGGCACACACACTTCGGGCATCTTGCACCCCAATTGGCGTCACGATGCCATCTGGCACACACCTCCAGGCATCTGGCACCCACACTCCGAGCATCTCGAAACTCTCGAGGACATCCGGCACACACAATCCGGGCGTCCCGACACTCACGAGGCATCATCGGCTCACACCTCCGACGATATCATCAACATCATAATGTATATTCACATATATGCCTTACTTTCAACATAGCATTTTATGCCATAATGTCAAAAGTCTAAACCAGCCTTTTGATGCTACATGACATGCTAAATGTCACCACATAGGCAGTACACACAACCACCCAAGATATCATGCTCCCTAGAGCAATTCATCTGTTCTTGAAATAAAATAATTTTCGGATAAAACATAATGCACTTCTTTAATTAAAATTCTAGAAAAATTAGTAAAAGGTCTCAATAAATTCTGAAAATTTAACAGGTTAGGAAAAAGATCTAGAGACAAATTTTTTATGAAGAACACCATGTCAAAAGAGCTTCGTACGGGTCACTACAGTCCATGCATTACAGCCCTAAAATCTCAAACATCGAAATTGCACAGTTTTATTCACAAATTCGGTATAAAACCTAGATCAACTCAGAAAATTCTGAAATTCTGATATGTTATAGCCAACACCTAGAGGTAAAATTTTCATGCAGAACTCAAAGTCAGATTCGTTATAGATCACCAGATACATTCACCAAAACTCCCCCTAACCCTCGGTAACGATTTCCAGATTGAACACTTCAAAGAAAAATCATTTCACTGACCAATGCTTGTCCTCTTCTTCTCAAATTTTAGTATGTTACTCCTCAAGATGTCATCTACAACTTTCATCAAGAACACAGGATCAAATTCTAACTTAATAATTTTATAAAATTCACGGAATCACACGGAGTTGGACTGTTCCTACATGCAACAGCTCACTTGGAAAACTCTTACCATTCACTCGAGTTTCCAGCATTCAACATCACAACCCAAGAATTTCCAGCACCCATTACACTTCACACACAACCACAGCAAGCAAAGTGTAGGCTAACAGACTCTACTTGCCTTAGATCCGATGAAATCAAGCAAGCAACGGCGACTCGGGGACTTCGAACACAGCACGGTCGATGGCGAAGCTAGGCGCACGCACGGCAGGACTTGGTCTTCCTCTTCCCTCGCTGAAGCACCCACAAACCCTCTCTCTCTCCCTCGGCTTTCTCTCTTCCTCTCTTTCTCTCTTTCTCTCCCTCGCGCGACAACCCCCTCGCTCACTCCACCCCTCCTCTTTTCTTTCCCCTTCATGATTATCAATCATTAGATTGCATGTAGAGGACACTTGGCTAATCTCTCTTGCCACTTGTAGATTTCCATGCAATTCGATGGACTCAATGGGCCGGGCCTCTCCCTCCTTCGGTCGACAGCCCTTTGGGCTCCTTGGGCTAGGCCTTAGCCGGTCGAACGGTAGGGGGGGGGGTTGTGGGCTAGTTTTGGCCTTAAGAAAATCAGCCCACTCCTTCTCTAATTTTTTTTTTTCTATTTAATCTCCACTTAAATATATACCTAATTACAAATTCATATGGCCATAAAACTTTGTAACATAAATCAATAAAAATCCAGCTTATAGAGTTCATGGCTAAGAACAAAATTTCCTTATTAATTCATCCTCCAATACAATCCTAAATCACACATGGACATAGGGTACATTTCCAACAAAATAATTGTCCATTAAAATGCTTGGCCTTAATCTATTGAAATCCATTGGTTTAATAGCTATAGCATAATCTGATGGCGCTTTCATCACCTATTCATGGTTCATGGTATATCGAGGGGTTGCTATGAAATTTCAGGATGCCACAGTAGGAATCACAAATCAACTCTAAATTTTGGCATATGTTCATTTTTCTATGATTCTAGAGCAACCAAGAATGTACACATCAATAGTTATGGCTGCATTAACTCCACATTGCTACATTACATGGGACAATCAATGCTAAGCCCCATCTGCTAGAGTTCACTTTAAAGTGCTGATGTACAGAAGTGTAATAAATCATACCAACTGGGACAGGTCCAAGTCAACAAAACTAAAAAGTAAGAAATCTTGTATCCATCTTTACCATTATTTCCTCAAATAAAAGCATCGCCATACTCGTTTTTAGCTATCCATTGACGTAGTCTTCTGTCTATTCCATTGTAGTGTTCATATAACCATCCAGGCATGCTAGAATACCTACATAAAATTCCAACGCATCAGAACACATAAGAATACCATACAAGTTCAGACGGCACAAGATTGTGATTCTAAACTAATCATCAGCATAGCTTGCATATGGCATGGGAAGGAGAATATGCTTGTCAGAAACATTCCACATCAGTTAATTTAGTATCACCCAACTCACCTCTCGCCTAGGTCTCACATCACAAGCACTAAGGTTTACAAATCACATAAAGTTGATAAGAAGAAGCTTGGTCATAGGCACATACCATGCAGACACAGCCTTTCCTCTATTAGGATTTACTACAAACTGTCAATTCAGAAAGTTCAATTGAGAAAATGACGGCGCAAGGCCCACATAAAGGGTATTATACTCTCATTTTCATGATAAGGCCATTGGAATGGATGAAATGGCTTTCAAGCAACCAATTCTTAATCCAATAAAAGTTTGCTAATTTATCACCAAAGGCCCCTCTTCTGCCCTTCTCTATCTCAGCACTTGTTCTTCCTCCCTCTCTCTCAACACCCAAAAGAAAAAAGCCATGAAATTTGAGAGCCAGGATATATATATATATATATTGAAAGAGCTAGTACAAACACCTAGAGGGGGGTGAATAGGTGTAAATAAATTTTTTTGCAAGACTTAGTAGAAGTAAATTGCCTTTAGAAGATAATAGACTAAGGACGTAATCAGCTTTAAACAATTATATAAAGCTATGAATAAAAGTAAAGAGTTAAGGAAAGAGAATAGGAACACAAGGTTTATAGTGGTTCGGCTTAGATCAAGCATACGTCCACTCTTTGCGCTAACTTGACCTTTGGCTGGATTCTATTATGAATCAAAAGAGATTTTACAACTTGTGATCTTTGACTTTCTCCGAGTCTCTATTGGTCTCTTACAAAATCTCACTATGTGTTTTTCTTTTTTGTATACAACTTCGAGCTCGGTGAATGAAAAAGCAAGGAACTAGAAAGCTTTAGACTTTGAAAATTTTCTTTCACGCACTTCTTCGAACAATTAGAGAGTTCGCCTTAAATACTCTTTCATGCCTTCATGACCGTTGGCACTTTCCAATGGAATTTTTCCAGTCTACCTGTTGGACAAAATCAATTAAGGTGATCTCAAATCGTTAGATGATTTGCAATAAAAGCCCATCAATCATGTTCGCCCATATAATCAGGATCTTAGTTTCCATAAGTAGAAACTTCCAAGTTTGCTTCATATTTCAAAAGATTTGATAATTGGAATTGATTCCAATAAGAATAATCAATCAAATAGGTGCTATATCCAACCATATGATCATCCAAAAACCATACGAATCGAATCGTTGAAGATAATCCCACATCTGGATAAGTCTTTATTCTTTGGTCTGGAAACTATCAGTAAGGGCAGACTTTTAGATTAAAGTTTGGCGTTCGTTAGACTTTGACGGTAGAATCTGGAGTTCTTCAAACTAGACTTTTGGAAAGATTTTGTCAATTTCAAAACAATAAAGGAGTTTTCTCTAATAATCTCCCCATTTTTTATGGTGACAAAACTTTCCTACATATTTGAAAATTTTTGACCTGCAAAACAACATTTAAGCAATACGTGATATATTATATAAAAATAAGTTGATTAGGACCTGGATAGCATTGATTTTGCAACCACAGAAAATATGTTAATCCTGCAAGATAAGATAAGTAACTATCCAGCCACAATCGGTATCACAAAATTAGTTACTACAAGAGTCAAAAGGTTCAATTCAAAAACAGCAGTCAAAAGTCCAAAGTTAGTCCAAAATCCAAAACCAAAAAGTAAACAATACCAAAGTCCAAAAAGGTCATCAAAATTAAACCAAGAAAAAAGTACCCAAAGGATAGATCGAGGTCAAATTTGCACAAATTCTCCCCATTTTTGTCAACAGCAAAAAGTGGAGAATGACTATAAAAAGAGTGGGAAATCATGGCTATTTGGGGATGCGAACGATCTGGAAATCCCCCATAGACTTGACAGTCTCCTTCAGCTTCTTCAAAGTCTCCTTCAGCTACTCAATGTGCTCACCCTTCGCAGTTTCTTGCACTTGAAGCTTCAGGGTTTGTATCTATTCTTGTAAAGAGTCTGAAGTGGACTTGAAAGCTTTCTTGAGGTTCTGCATCTCAAATTCTAAACCATATTGCCGACCCTTTAAATTTAAAAGGATTTCTCGCAGCCTTGGAAAGTCTACTATTGGTTCTGATGTAACACTAGGTCCAGTTGAGTCAAATCCGGGAGTCTTAAGATGTGAGGGAACATTAGTAGTTCGATCACCAGGACTTGGAGGGGATGTTTCAACATCATCTTCAGGATATTGAGAGGCATAAACATCCTCTAGATCTGCTCAAGATCTGCTAACATCACTAGTAAAAAAATGTGAAGAAGTACCTCTTTTGTCAGCGGCTCCCCCTGTCTTTGTGGTCACAGGTGGAGAAGAAAAGTCTTTTTCTTCTTGGTCGATATCAGTGCCTGAGTGATGTTCTTTTTCTTGTGCTTCTCTAGCAGGTCCACTCCGAGTCTTTTTTGAATCTTCTAACAATGATATTGCAAAGGTCAACTCAAAAGGGTCTTCGTGACCCTCTTCTTCTTCAGCTTCCCTTCCTTCTCATTGTCCTTCTTTTTTTCCTTCTCTTTCTCCTTCTGCTCATCGTCTTCCTTCTTCTCTACCTTCTTCTCTCTTCTCTGTCTTTGTTTCTTCTCTTTCTTTATTCTCTCTGACCTCAAGCCGATCAAAACTAACAAAGCTCTATAAATTTCTTAAGGCAAAAGCAGAGAGAGTGATGTCGTCCCCATCTTCTTCTTCATCCTACAAGATAAGGGTTCTCTTTTTGATTGGTGTGCTCATCAGTTCTTTGCCTTTCCTCTTTTCCATTGTAGAGTCTTGTTTAGTTTTGACTGGTGACTTCTCCTTCGTGCGCTCTAAAATCTTATTCAGCTCTTTCAGTCTCATTTTCGAAACCATCTTCAGTCTAATCACCATTAAAGCAATGGTTCGAACACAGAAAGTAGTTGGAATCTGAACATTAAAGTGTTTGAACAATTGAGTAACAAGCGCAAAGTAAAGGAGTTGTCCCTTATCCTTCACAATTGTCCTATACATGTGCATTAGGATAGTGAGAAAGTGAGAACTTGTACCCAATGTTGATTGCGTACATCAGCTTCGCTTCAGGGCAAGAGACATCAGTTTTTCAAATGGATTTGGGTCTGATGCAATTGATCACTATCTTGTGTAGCAAAATATTAGAGGCAGTCATTCTGGAGTAAGAAATCCTACCTTTAACAAACATGTCCCGAACAAAAGCTAATGTTGCATGACCAACATATACACTGATTGGTTGGAAACAGGTTGGAAACTCTCTCTTTCCACACCAATCAAATTTGCCAAAGTGTTTACATCCACCACAAATTCTTTGTCCCTAACCGTAAAACAAAATCTATTCGCATCTAGAAAAGACAGATTTGAATAGAAGTAAGTAGTCAATTCGGGTTAGGTGACAGATGTCTCTGAACAAAATCATTCAAGTTGAAGGAGAGCAAACTTCTCCCTCAGTTTCACCTTTAAAGAGTTAAGAAAATCAAAGTTCACAGTACCACCGGCCGTGGTGGCTCTGCTGAGTAGGCTCCAGACTTCCAAACGGGAGGTTGGGAGTTCAAAGCCCCTGCAACTTGCGTTGCAGGGAGGCTAGTGGGCCACTTGGTGACTTACACGGTGGCATGGGGTGGTGGTTTCCCCATGTTGCCCCTAGGTTCTACCCGCCGGCTGTCGGCTTTTGGGGTTTCCTAGGTCACAAAAAAAAAAAAATCAAAGTTCACAGTTCAAGGGTTCATCACCCCTCTCTTCAGCAGTTTTGAGTAAGTTTTCTTGTGATCCTTAGAACGAAATAAACTCGTTCCTTCATCACGTACATTTGTAACGACGCCCATCGCAGACTGAAAATTCGTGTACATCCTTTCATCATCATCGTTCCCTTCTGATTGATTAAAAGTACCAAACGCGAATCACGTGGAAAGTTGGCAAAAGTTCTTGCTGCCAAACCTTCAGGCGTAATGCCCATCCTTTCCATAGATTGTAAGAACAAAATTTCGTTCTTGTAACCTCTCTCTTGCAAAAACTCATTGATGAATGCCATCGCAGTACCACCTTCCTTTAACTTAGAGTAGAGTTTAAAGAGAAATTTGGATTTCAGCGTTCTTATGGGTTCAATATCTTCAATGATTTCTTCTTCTACTTGTTACTACGGAGGAACTTGAATCCCTTGCTATGAAGAGTGATGCTATTGAGAATGTTATTGATTTTGCTGCTACTGCTGAGGAGAATCTTCTTCCTCGATTAGATCAAAGTCCATAGAACCTTCTTGCATATGCTATAGTTCCCTGCTCGCAATTCTAGAAGACTTCCTCTGAGAAGACATTGTCATTGTCTTGAAGGATATCTCGAACTTGCTCGTTGAAAAAGCTGAAAGCTTTTCAGATTATACTAGAGAGAAAGTGTGAGAAAATAGGACTTTTGTATTCTAGGATTTGTGAGTGTAAATGGAGAAGAAGAAATTCGACAGTATATAAAACAAGTGAAATGGGGTATACGAATCGTCACAAAGGAAAAAGTAAAAACTGCATTTTTCGAAAATGAAAAATTGCCATAAATTCAAAACTCAAAAAAGATAACTCCTAAAAATAAAATAGACAAATAACGATTTAAAAATCAACGTATCTTTTCAATATTTCATCATAAAATTAAATTACTAACTATGAGAAAGCATTAACTTACAAACATATCTTCTGGAGGTTTTGAGTTTGAACACCTTCAGACTTTAACCAGTTAAAGATATGATGTTTAGTCTGGTGCGAATAGACTCAAATAGGCTTTTCTATAGTGGCTTTGTAAAGATGTCCACCAATTGATTCTTTGAGTCAATGAACTGAATAATAATTTCTCCATTTCGAACGTGATCTCTAATGAAATGGTGTCAAATCTCTATATGCTTTGCCCTTGAATGAATAATTGGATTCTTCGTGAGATTGATGGCACTAATGTTGTCACAATTGATCTCGGTGCATGATTCTTCAATCCAAAGTCTCTTAATTGTTGCCTTATCCACAAGATTTGAGAACAGCAGCTCCCAAAAGCCACATTCTGCTTTAGTTGTTGAAAGAGCTATGGTACTTTGCTTTCTTGAAAACCAAGATACCAGCATATTGCTCAGCAATTGACAAGTACCAAAAGTACTCTTTCTATCAACTTTACATCCTACTAAATCTACATCTAAATATCCAAAGAGTGTGAAATCTTTTTCTTTGGAATACCGTAAACCTAGCTTTTGGAGTAGTTACAACGTATTTGATGATGCGTTTTACAGCACTTAAATAAGATTCTTTAGGATTTGATTGCAATCTAGCACATATACAAACACTGAATAAAATGTCAGGTCTAGATGCAGTAAGGTAAATAAGTGAACTAATAATACTCTGTAAAACTTTTGTTCTACACTCTTTCCTCCTTCATTTTTATCCAGCTTCGAAGAACTTAACATTGGTGTCTCTATCTTTTGCAATTCTCCAATCCAAACTTCTTGATGAGATCTTTTGCATACTTCTGTTGATGAATAAAAATACATTTTTTTGATTGTTTAACTTGCAATCCTAGAAAGAAAGTTAACTCATCCATCATACTCATCTCGAATTTATCCTACATACATTTAGAGAATTTCTTGCATACATTTTCATTAGGTGATCCAAAAATAATATCATTAACATAAATTTGAACAAGTAGAAAATCTTTACCTTATCTTTTAATGAACAAAGTAGTATATACATTTCCTTTAACAAAACCATTTTGAGTTAGGAATTTACTTAACCTTTCATACCAGACTCGAGGTGCTTGCTTCAGTCCATATAGAGCCTTTTTCAATCTCTATACTGAGTCTGGCTTTCTTGGATCTTCAATCCAAGTGGTTGTTCCACATAAACTTCTTCTTAGATGAATCAATTTAGGAATGCACTGTTTACATCCATTTGGAATAACCTGAAATTTTTATAGCAAGCAAAAGCAAGTAATAATCTAATTGTTTTTAACCTCGCTATTGGTGCATAGGTCTCGTCATAGTCTATCCCTTCTTCTTGCGTATATCCTTTGGCCACGAGTCTTGCTTTGTTCCTGACCACTTTTCCTTTCTCATCCACTTTGTCCCTAAAAACCCATTTAGTTCCAATAATAGACTTACCTTTAGGTTTAGGAATTAGCTCCCAAACATCGTTGATGCTAAACTATCTGAACTCTTCTTGCATAGCTTCAATCCAGCTTTCATCAGCCAAGACTTCTTCTATACTTTTGGGTTCAATCTCAGAAACAAGTGCTAAAGCATTAGACTCTTCTCGCCTTTTGGATCTGGTACGAACACCTTCATCAATGTTGCTAATAATGAGTTCTTTGGGATGACTTGACTTATGCTTCCAGTTGTTGATTGGTTTGAGAGTCTGTTGGTCCTTTGTTTCAGTTGGATCTTCTGGTTCATCTTGTTGTTGATCTTTAGAAGTCTAAACCACTTCGGGGGAAGTAAACTTTATAAAATCTGGAGCAGGTTTATATTCTTCAAGTTGATTTTAATCCAGTTGATTCTGCATAGAGTCTTGAAACTTGACGTTCATAGATTCTTCCACAGACTGAGTCTTCTTGTTAAATACTCTACAGGCTTTGCTTGAGGTTGAGTAGCCAAGGGAAATTCTTTCGTCTGATTTTTCTTCAAACTTACTAGTTCGATCATTTGCATTTTTCAAAACAAAACACTTACAACTAAATACATAAAAGTAAGAAACATTTGGCTTCTTCCCTTTAAACACTTCGTAAGGAGTTTTTTTTAGAATAGGCCTCATGAAAACTCTGTTAATAATGCGGCATGCTGTAGAGACTGCTTCATCCCAAAATAAAGATGAAATATTACTCTCAATTAAGAGTATTCTTGCAATTTCCTATAAAGATCACTTCTTTCTTTCCACAGCCCCCTTTTATTCTGGAGTGTATGGAGAAGAGAAAACATGCTGGAAACTAGATTCATCATAAAATTTTGCAAAGTCTTGATTTTCGAACTCACCTCTATGGTCTGTTCGTATGCTTGAAATAGCATAACCTTTTTCATTCTGAAATTTCTGGGCAAACTTTGAAAAGTGAGAAAATGTTTCAGACATACTTGCTAGGAAGTAAACCCAAGTAAAGCGAGAGTAATCATTCACAATTACTAGGCATTATCTCTTTCCACCGATACTTTGAGTTCTGGTTGGATCAAAGAGGTCCATATGCAGAAGCTGTAAAACTCGATTAATAAAAATTTGATTTATAGGTTTAAAGGAATCTCTAACCTATTTTCCCAAAACACATGGAGTGCATAATTTAGACTTTTGATAAGTCAAGTTGGGAAGACCACGAACAAGCTTCTTGGGGGAAATCTCAACAATCGCTTCATGTTCACATGACCAAGCTTTCGATGCAAAAGATTTGCTTCATCTTGAATGTAAATTAGACACCGAGAGCTTTCGGTTTTATATCCATAAGGTAAATATTCTCATGTCTTCATCTTATGAAAGATTGAGAAAAATCTTTACTTGTTCCCGAGCAAATGCCTTCTTGAAAATTGATTTTGAAATCAATATCGCACGATTGACTTATCTTTGAGAAGATTTTAATTGAAACCTTCCACCAAGGAAATATTGTTAATTGTAAGACTTCCAATCTTCACAGTTCCACAACCAACAATCCTTCATTTGCTATTTTCACCAAAAGAAACTTTTCCACCATTTATTTGAACAAGTTTTATAAAACAACTTGAATCTCTTGTCAAGTGTCTCAAATAACCACTATCCAAATACCATTTGATTTTCTTCTTGATAGTGACCTCGATTTCTTTGTCGAGTCTTGAGTCTGAATCTGTTTCAGAGTTTGAGTTTGATTTTGAATTTGCCATTAGACATATGTTGGCATATTCTTCATCACTTTCCTCGTATATCGCTCCATGTCTCTGCTTTGGGAACCTTTTTGTATTTCTCTGTTTTTTCTTTCTTTTTATTCAGGAGAGGATAGTTGGGTCCGATATGCCCATTTTTCTTGCATTCGAAGCATATCACATCTTTGTTGGTTTCATTGTCCTCAGTTGATTTCTTTTGGAATTTTTGAGTGCTCTGTTTTTTCTAGTTAAATCTTCTTCCTATCCTGTTCAACTTCCTGAACTTCCTTATCATGAGTGCTAGCTCTTCATCGTCCATGTCATCTTTTAAACCTGTTTCATCATAATCATCGTTAGATTTTAAAGTAATTTGACTTCTTATCTTTAGAATCTTCTTTTTTATTGATTTGCTCCACTTCATATGATTGAAGTGTGCCAACTAATTCATCTACTGAGAGAGGCATGATATTCTCTGGGCTTCTCTTATTGAAGTCTTCATGTGATTCCAGTTTTTAGAGAGTCCACGCAATAATATATTAACCTTCATTGGTCCTGTGATTGGATGTCCTTAATATGCTAGGCCGTTTACAATCTCTATGAAATGACTAAACATGTTAGTGATGGATACTCCAAACTTCATCTTGAAGGCTTCATACTTTCTAAGTAGGATGTTGATTTTTGTTTCTTCAACTCGATCGGTTCCTTCATAAGTAACATGCAACCTGTCCCAGACTTCTTTTGCTGTTTGACAAGATGAAATTCTGTTATACTCAACAGGAGATAAAGCACAATATAAGGAATAAACGACTTTAGTATCAAGAGCTTGTCTCTTAGTTATTTTCGCTTGTGTCAGTTTAGCATTTGCAACTTCCTTTCCTCTTTCTGAGGTTGATGTAGCTTTAGGAATGATCCATTTTTCTACCACATCCCATTTCAATGGATCTTTCTGTTGGAGAAATCTTCTTGAAATATTTTGAAGCTGACAAAACGTTTCCATCAGTCTAGCCTAAAGGTTTGCAGACTCTGCTGTTTAAAGCCTGAAGACCTCCGGACAGCCAGACTCAAGATTCAAAGTCTATCCTCATTGATAGTTTCCAATCCATTGAAGAAAGGCTATCCAGAACTTGATGTTTTATTAAGGATATGACCTTATCGACTGGAGAAGATCTCTTGGCTGGATATGACATAACAAAATCCCTTTAATTGATTGAGATTGATTCGATGATCAAGGATCCAATGATTGGCGAAATATTCGTGGAAAGTTCTACTTATGGAAACCGAGATCCTGATTGTATGGGTGAACAAGATTGATGGGCTATCGACATGTTCCTTTAATAGCTCGAATGATCTTCCTAATTGATTCCGTCCAATGGTTAGATTAGAGGAATTCCTTTGGTAAGTGCCAACGGGTATGATGGCGTAAAGGAGTATATAAGTAAGACTGTCTAAGCTGTTCAGAGAGGGTGCGCGATAGAAGAATTCCAAAGTCTGAAGCTTCTTGTTGTTTAGTCAATTCATTTGAGCGAAAAACTTGTACTCAAAAGAGAGTTTATACTTGTGAAAAACCTTGAGGAAGTGTGATAGAACATCCACACTGCGGAATTAAGGAAGAATTGTGCTGTAACATCTCTTTTGTTCATAGTGGAATCCAGCCGATAGGCTGTCAATGCGGAAGAGTGGACGTAGGCTTAGGATAAGCCGAACCACTATAAACCTTGTGTTTAATCTTCTCTTCCCTACTCTTTACTTTACTTTGATCGTAATTCATTTTGGTTAAACAAAAGAGTACTTCCTTTCTATCGTCTACTTAGTATTGTTGTTATATCTCGAGAAATTGTTTTTACACCTATTCACCCCCTCTAGGTGCTTATACTAGCTACATCAATTGGTATTAGAGCCTGTGTACTCACTTTGTTTGAAGTGGTTTACTTCAGAGTTAAAGATCCATGGCTAGTATGTTTGTTCCAGGGCTGGTAGAAGGGCAAAGCAATTCCAGACCACCTTACTTTGATAAAAATGATTACAACATATGAAAAAAAAAAATGAAGGCGTTTCTAAGATCAAATGATCCTCTGGAATGGGATGTTGTAGAAAAAGGAATCACTCCTAAAGCTGCACCTGTCTGAGAAAGAGGAAAAGATACTGTGGAGTCTAGCCAAATGACTTAGAAAGAGATAATCAAGAGACAAGCTCTTGATGCAAAAGCAATTTATTCTTTATATTGTGCTTTATCACCTACTGAATATAACAGAATATCTTCTTGTGTTACAACTAAAGAAGTTTGGGATATATTACATATTACCTATGAAGGAACCGATCGAGTGAAGGAGACCGGAATCGACATTCTCCTCGGTCAATACGAAGCCTTCAGAATGAAATCGGGAGAATCTATAACTGACGTGTTTAGTCGTTTTACAGATATTGTGAATGGTCTTGAAAATCAAGGTCAACCAATTTCTGATCCTATGAAGGTAAACAAGCTACTGCGTGGAATCTCCAAGAATTGGAATCACATAAAGACCTCAATCAGAGAGACCCAAAGAATCATGCCATTATTTGTTGATGAGTTGGTTGGAACTCTTCAGTCTTATGAAGTGGAACGAATCAATGAAGACGAAGACCCTAAAGGTAAGAAATCCATTACAATAAAATCCAATGATGATTCTGATGTTGCAGACTCTGAAGACGATATGGACGATGAGGAGCTTGCTCTCATGATAAGAAGATTCAGAAAGCTGAACAGAAAAGGAAGAAGATTCAATCCAAGGAAACAAAGTTTTCAAAAGCAACAGACTAAGTCTCGTAAAGGATGATGAATCAAACAAAGATGTAGTCTGCTTTGAATGTAAAAAAAAGGGACACATCAAACCCAACTGTCCTCTTCTGAGGAAGAAGAAAGGAAAAGCTGGAAAGTATCGAAAGGCTCTTAAAGTAGAAACCTAGAGTGATACAGAATGTGAAGAAAGTGATGATGATTATGCCAACATATGTCTAATGGCACAATCAGATTCAGAATCAAACTCCGAGACAAACTCAGATTCAGACAGTGAATTTGAGGTGAGTAACTTCAAAATCCCTATTAAAGTTTCGAAATACATTGATGAGTTATGTTTTAGTCTTAAGACTTCTCTCAAAAAGATTTCCGAACTCAAAAAGGAAAATTCTGCCTTAAAACAACAAGAAAATAGTTTGAAAGAAAAGATTAAATGTTTAGATATAAATGTTTCTTTGTTTAGTGAATATCATCTTTCAAAAGAAAATGCGTTCTTGAAAATTCATATCTCAAATATTTAAAAAAGATTTTCTATAGGATCTGAGAAACTAGAAAAAATACTTTCTGTTCAAAGACCTTATTTCAATAAATCTGGTTTGGGAATGACTGCTGAAACCATTCCTTTAATTGATTTTCCTAAAGTGAAAGAAAGAATCAAACAAAGACCCACAAGAAATGCTTACAAAAATCATTTTGAAAGGATCTTTGTAAAACCGAGAGGTCGCAATGCTCTCGAGATGTTCAAAATGCAATAATGCGAGATCATTTTGAGAAAGAATGTCCTATGGTTTGGAGACTGTCAATAAAGTTTGGGCAAAAATAGCATATCAGACTAACTCAAAAGGACCCAAGAAAATATGGGTACCAAAGAAAGCTTGAGTTTCTTTTTAAATGCAGGTCACTATCAAGAAAAGAGGTGAAATGGTACCTGGATAGTGGATGCTCGAGACACATGACAGGATATTCAATTTGTTTCATAAAACTTGTTCAAATGAATGATGGAAAAGTTTCTTTTGGAGGAAATAGCAAATGAAGAATAGTGGGACTTGGAATAGTGAAGATTGGAAACCTCACAATAAACAATGTTTCTTTAGTTGAATGACTCAACTATAATCTGCGCAGTGTCAGCCAGCTATGTGATACCGGTTTCAAAATCTACTTTCAAGAGGGAATATGTTCAGGAACCAGTAAAGACTCTACTCAGTCATTTATGGGTCAAAGGCATGGAAATATCTACCTCTTCGATGTGAAACTAGATGAGTCGCAATGTTTAATCTCAATACAAGATGAAGCAAGTTTATGGTACAGAAAGCTTGGACACATCAACATGAAGCAGATAGCCAAAATTTCAGCAAAGAAGCTTCTTCGTGGTGTACCCAATTTATCATACCAAAAGTCTGACCTATGTACACCATGCATATTGGGAAAACATGTAAGAAATTTCTTTAAACCAATAAATCAAGTTTCCACTAACCGTGTACTGCAGCTTCTACATATGGATCTCTTTGGACCAACCAGAACACAAAGCATTGGAGGTAAGAAATATTGCCTAGTAGTTGTGGATGACTACTCACGATTTACATGGGTGTATTTCCTGGCAAGTAAGTTTGAAACTTTCTCTTACTTTGAAAAATTTGCTAAAAAGGTTCAAAATGAAAAAGAATATGTCATTTCAAGTATAAGAACGGATCATGTAGGTGAATTTGAAAATCAAGATTTTACAAAGTTCTGTGATAGATTTGGTTTTCAGCATGTGTTCTCTTCTCCATATACTCCGAGCAAAATGGAGTTGTGGAAAGAAAGAATAGATCGATTCAAGAAATGGCAAGAACTCTCTTAATTGAAAGCAACATATCTTCACGTTTTTGAGCTGAAGCGAGTCTCTCTGACATGTTACATTATTAATAGAGTTTTTCTAAGGCCTATTCTAGAAAAAACCCCATATGAATTATTCAAAGAAAAGAGGCCTATTGTCTCATATTTTCATGTATTCAGATGCAAATGTTTCATACTGAAAAATACAAATGATCGAGTTGGTAAATTTGAAGAAAAGTCAGATGAAGGCATCTTCCTTGGATATTCAACCACAAGCAAAGCGTACAGAGTCTACAAGAAGACTCAAGTAGTGGAAGAATCAATGAATGTCAAATTTCAAGATTCTATACAAAATGAATCTATTTAGACTCATCTTGAAGAGATCGAACACTCTCAAGACTCTACAAAGTCTAAATCTCAAGAAGTAGCTCGAGACTTTGAAGGAACAAGCTGACAACAAGTGATCGTTGAAGATTCAAGTGAAGGAAGTGATCATCAATCGATAAATTAACCAGCAAATTTGGAAGCATAAGTCTAGTCATCCCAAAGATCTTATCATTGGCGACATCAATGAAGGAATTCGCACAAGATCCAAAAGGCGCGAAGAGTCTAGTCTTTGTGTCTCTTATTTCTGAAATAGAACCCAAAAGCATAGAAGAAGCTTTATCTGATGAAAGCTGGATTGAAGCCATGCAAGAAGAACTCAGGCAATTCAGTATCAATGATGTCTGGGAATTGACTCCTAAACCTAAAGGTAAATCTTTTATTGGAGCTAAAAGGGTTTTCAGAAATAAGATGGACGAGAAAGGCAAGGTCATAAGAAACAAAGCAAGACTCGTGGCCAAGGGATACACGCAAGATGAAGGGATAGACTATGACGAGACTTACGCACTAGTAGCAAGGTTAGAAGCAATTCGTTTATTACTTGCATTTGCTTGTCATAAAAATTTCAGGTTATTCCAAATGGACGTCAAAAGTGCTTTTCTAAATGGATTCATCCATGAGGAAGTCTATGTGGAACAACCACCAGGGTTTTAAGACCCAAGGAAACCAGACTCAGTATTCAGACTCAAAAATGCCTTATATGGCTTGAAACAAGCACCTCGAGCTTGGTATGACAGACTGAGTAAGTTTTTAATTCAAAACGGAAGGTAAAGTAGACACTACTCTGTTTATTAAAAGAGAAAGTAAAAGTTTTGTGCTAGTTCAAATATATGTCGATGATATTATATTCGGATCTCCTAATGAAAATCTGTGCAAGAAATTCTCTAAAACTATGCAGGATGAATTTGAAATGAGCATGATGGGTGAGTTAACCTTCTTTCTCGGGCTTCAAGTGAAACAACTAAAGGAAGGAACCTTTATTCATCAAGAAAAATACGCTAATGATCTTGTCAAAAAGTTTGGACTGGACAATTGCAAAAAGGCTGACATTCCAATGTCAAGTTCCTTGAAGATAGACAAAGATGAAGGAGGAAAGAAAGTCGACCAGAAACTATGCATGAATATTATTGGCTCGCTTCTTTATCTTACTAGTTCTAGACCTGACATTTTGTTTAGTGTTTGCATTTGTGCCAGATTTCAAGCAGACCTTAAAGAATCTCATTTAAATGCTGCAAAGCGTATTATCAAATACATTGCTTCAACTTCAAGCATCGGCCTATGGTATTCTAAAAGAGGAGACTTTACTCTTCTTGGATACTTAGACGCAGACTTAGCCGGTTGCAGAGTTGATAGAAAGAGCACCTCGAGTACCTGTCAACTACTTGGAGGCAGGACGGTGTCTTGGTTTTCAAGAAAGCAGAGTACAGTAACTCTCTCTACAGCAGAAGCAGAGTATGTAGCTCTTGGAAGTTGCTGTTCACAAATTATGTGGATAAAACAATAGCTAAGAGACTTTGGAATTGAAGATTCATGCATGGAGATTAACTGCGACAACACCAGCGCAATCAATCTTACCAAAAATCCAATTCTTCACTCAAGAGCAAAGCATATAGACATTCGACATTACTTCATTAGAGATCATGTTCAAAATGGAGAAATTTCGATTCAGTATGTTGATTCAAAGAACCAACCGGCGGATATATTTACAAAGCCTTTGGAGAAAAATCAATTTGAAATTCTTTGCTCTAGACTTAACATATTGAGGTTTGAAGAAGTTAAAGTCTAAAGACTCTCAGACTCAGGCTAACAAGACATTGACTGTAAGTTAGTCTCTCTCTCGAATCCTATCTTAAAAAGGTACGATCGTCAAACTGTGGTTAATTATTGCTATATTTAATCGATATAATTATTGCATCGTTTCCTTTTCGAAAAAGAAGTTAATTTTTGAAATGACTATTTTCACGGAAAAATGACAGTTATTTTGAAAAGGCATCTTTTTATTTTCCTTGTGACGATTCGCATACCTCTCTTTTTAACCGATCGTGCACTATTAATTCATCTTCACTTTACTCTAAAAAAACCCTAGAAAGCATCGATCCTCCATTCCTATTTTCTTCTCTTGCCTAATCTTCAAAAAAGTTGTCATTTTTCTTGGGAAAGTCAAGCAAGGAATTTTTCAAAGAGCGAGAAATATGTCGTCTTCAAGAAAGTTTTCGAGGATTGCAAGCAGGGGACCACGGCGAATGAGTGAGGGGCCTACGCACTTCGATCTCACCGAAGAAGAAGTGTCTCCAGATCAGCAGCAGAGCCCACAACATTCTCGACAGCATCATTCTCCACCATCTAGTCCTCAAAATGTTGGTCATCAACAAGAAGAAGAAATCATTGAAGACGCAGATCCTGTAAGAGTTCAAAAGCTCGTTTTTATTTATAAGCTGTATCGTGCTTTAAAGGGGACTCATACTCCTTTGAACTATGTCGATGATTTTCTTAAAGACAAAGGATATGTGAACGAATATATCTTTTTGCGAAAAATGGAAAGTTTGGGAATTGCTCGTAAAGGGGTGACAAAAGAAACCCTTGCGAATATCCCAAGTGATCCTCGTGATTGGGGAGTTAATCCTATAGATAGGAATGATGATGACAAACTGTACAGCCAATTTCAACCGAGGATGGGTATTGTGGTGGAAAATCGAGGAAAAAGAGGAGAGATGTTTAGATCAAAGGAACAGAAGGATCTATACTCAAAATTGCTGAAGCGTGGGGTCATAAACCCTAGGAGTGTGAATTTTGATTTTCTAGATGGTGTGAATGTGAACTTGAGGGAAAAGTTCAGTTATCTTCAACTTGAAAAGTTCTGCACTGACACCACAGAGGCCTATGCTGAATTAACTGCTTATTTCTATTCGAATCTCAGTTTCCTGGATGCGAATAGATTCTCTTTCAGCGTCAAAGATCAAGACTTTGTTGTGGATATGGATATGTTGGTAGATGTGTTAGGAGTTGAGAGAGAAAGATATCAACCGATCAAAGTTTCTATTGCTCGTGCTACACTGGAACTTGTGAAGGATAGGAGAACAGAGGAAAAGATTTCCTATCTAAGGATGAGTGCGTTCAACATTCTGCTACACAAGATTGTGATCAATTGCTTCAGACCGAAATCAACTTCTAAAACTGATGTTTCAAGTTCGGAGGCAAAGCTGATGTATGCAATCATCACTGGGAAAAAGTTCTCTTCCTCACACTGTTATGTTCCACATGTATAGAGCCATGATGAAGGACAGAGGTCAACTTCTTTACCCAAGTCTTATGACGAAGTTGTTCAGACATCTGAATATTCAGCCTCCACAAATTTTTTGTGCTCGATCGTGTGATCATATGGTGGTATGGCTAAAAATGGTGACCAAGATGCCTCTGAAGGAGCTAAGCAAGGCGTTGGAGAAATTTAAGGAGAAGACTCCTGTAAAGTCTCATCAATTCTCTTCTGCATCAAAAAGGAAAGGGAAGGAGCCCATGGTTGCTCCACCCAAGAAAAGAAGAGCTCTCATCGTGGAAGATGAAGAGGACGACGACCTTACCATTTCGGCCATAGCTTTGAAGAAGCTACGTCGTATTGTTCCAGAGTCAATGGAACAACATGAGACAAAAGGAGAGGAAAGAGAAGGTCAAGAAAAAGAAGAAGAAGAGAGAGAAGAGCAAGAAAAAGAAGAAGAAGAGAGAGAAGGAGAAGAGCAAGAAGAAGAAGAAGAAGAAAGAGGAGTTTGCGAAAAAGAAGCAGAGGAGGAAAGACCTAAAGAAGAAGAAGAGAGAATGAATTAAGAGGAAAGAGAGCCTGAAAAACACTCTTTTCCACCTGAAGGCACAGAGACAGGGGGAGATAATGAGGGAGTCAGCCGCTCTCCAGCCGACCCAGAAGACATTCCTGCCTCTCATTTTCCTGAAGAAGAACATGATGCTTTATCGCCAAATCTGCGCGATTATTCTATTTTACCATTATCTGCAGATCGTGCTGAAGCGAGTACGCAGACCGATAGCTCAGTAGATTTTCGCAGAATTATGGATATTCTCTTGGAAATGCGCGGTCAAATCTATGCTTTGGGATGCGAGGTTCAAAGCTTGCAAAATGCAGGTCAAGTTTCTTAAGTTTCATTCAAAGATCAGATCCAAGCCCTCTCTGTTCAGATTCAGGCCAATGCTAAGGGTGAGGAGGTTGCACAACTGAAGGAAGACTTGAAAAGGCTGGAAGGCATCGTTCAGTCTATGAGAGGTTTCCAGCTTGTCCGCGTTCCCAAACAATCTTGACTTTATTCCATTTTCATCTCAACCTTTTTAATGCTAACAAAAATGGGGAGAAGTGCAAGATTTGAATCAAACTTTGAATTTTTAATCGTTTGGATTGTTTGATTTGGATTGATGTTTGACTTTAATTTTGTGTCTGGATTGGAATTTGGATTTGACTGCTATTGACTGCTATTGATATCTTATGGATGGCTTTATCATATTCAAGACTAACCTACTTTCTGTGGTTGCAGATTCTAGTGTTATTCATTTAGCCATTTATCTTTATAAGATATGTATATTTGTTTGAGAAATATTTTGCAGGTCAAAGTTATCCAAATCTGTCCAAATCTGCAGGAAAGTTTTGTCACCATAAAAAAAAAGAAGATTGTTGGAGAAATCTTCTTGAAATATTTTGAAGCTGACAAAACGTTTCCATCAGTCTAGTCTGAAGGTTTGCAGACTCTGCTGTTTAAAGTTTGAAGACCTCCGGACAGCTAGACTCAAGATTCAAATTCTATCCTCATTGACAGTTTCTAGTCCGTTGAAGAAAGGCTATCCAAAACTGGATGTTTTATTAAGGATATGACCTTATCGACTGGAGAAGATCTCTTGGCTGGATATGACATAACGAAATCCCTTTAATTGATCGAGATTAATTCGATGATCAAGGATCCGATGATTGGCGAAATATTCGTGGAAAGTTCTACTTATGGAAACCGAGATCCTGATTGTATGGGCGAACATGATTGATGGGCTATCGACATGTTCCTTTAATAGCTCGAATGATCTTCCTAATTGATTCCGTCCAACGGGTAGATTGGAGGAATTCCTTTGGTAAGTGCCAATGGGTATGATGGCGTAAAAGAGTATATAAGGAAGACGTTCTAAGCTGTTCAGAGAGGGTGCGCAATAGAAGAATTCCAAAGTCTGAAACTTCTTGTTGTTTAGTCAATTCATTTGAGCGAAAAACTTGTACTCAAAAGAGAGTTTATACTTGTGAAAAAGCTTGAGGAAGTGTGATTAAACATCCACACTACGGAATCAAGGAAGAACTGTGTTGTAACATCTCTTTTGTTCATAGTGGAATCCAGCCGATAGGCTGTCGGTGCGGAAGAGTGGACGTAGGCTTAGGATAAGCCGAACCACTATAAACCTTGTGTTTAATCTTCTCTTCCCTACTCTTTACTTTACCTTTAATCGTAATTCATTTTGGTTGAGCAAAAAAGTACTTCATTTCTATCGTCTGCTTAGTATTGCTGTGGTATCTCGAGAAATAGTTTTTACACCTATTCACCCCCCTCTAGGTGCTTATACTAGCTACATCACTTTCAATCTCGGAATGCCTTCGTCTTATTTTTCCACACATTGTACTCCTTCCCATCAAAGTAAGAAGGTCCGGTGTTGCTTTGGCCTTCAACCAAACCTGGAGTCAAAATACTAGTCATAGATCTTTAGCTTGAGAAGTAAAAATACTTCAATACATAATCACACAGGCTCTTATACCAATTGAAAGGGCTAGTACAAACACTTAGGCTGCGCATGATAAAATTTCTGAAACAGAAATTGATTTCTGGCTAGAAATCAATTTCTCAATTTCTATTCCCCAGCCAAGTTTCTGAGAAAAGAAACCCGTTTGATAACGACTCAAAATTTCTATTTTTAAAAGAAATCCGTTTGATAACAGAAAAAAATTTCTATTTCTATGAATCATGTTGTTCCCATCCTTTTACCTCACTCTTCTTGGTGCTTATGATGGTAATTTAATTTGATAAAAGTTGATAAATCACTTTAATTTATATTGGTAATTCGATAGAGTAATTAGGAACTTCAAAATATTAGCAATTTATGTAAATAAAAGCTAGTAATTATTATAAAAAATGCTAATATGCAAACTATAAAAGATTTGGTATTTTCAAATGCTAATATGCAAATAGTGAATGTATTTATTCTCCTCATTCAAGATTTGGGTTTAAGTCACTACACTTTTTTGCATTCTTTAAGACCACAAAGTGATTTTATGTTAGGTACCAGTTGACATGGAGGGAGGTGCAATTTGCGAGCGATTCGAAATTAATAAAATGAAAGTTGTGCTAGAAATAGAAATTGATTAGATAACAACATAGGAAATCCTCAAATACAAAATAATAGTTGAAATAATACTAATACATTACAAAAGTTGAAAATACAATTTCATGGAATTTCCGGCATATTATTCCCTTGCCATTTTATTGGCAATGGTTTTCCTAAGCATATTTATTTGGTTTCCCTCTTTGGTTAACTGAATGTTTGCAAGCTCATCCTGCGTAGGTTCAGCCACGTACATCGGATCTCCATATAGGGAAAAGTTCTTATCCATCTTGTCTTGATCGTGGATGTAATTATGAATGGCACAACATGCAATTACAATATATGCTTGCTTTCGAAGTGCAAATGAGGGCATGTGCCTCAAAATGAAAAAGCGATTCTTCAATGCCCCAAATGATCTTTCAATAACATTCCTTAAAGAAGAATGCCTATAGCAATAATATCATCGTAATTGCAACTTAAAAACATAAATAAACAAAGTCTCAAATACATAAGTCATGAAATGAAATACATAAGTCATGCATGTTTCTTAAACAAACTCTCAAAAAAAAAATTTCTATTTCTATTTGTAAAAACAGAGAAGCTACAATTTCTAGCTTCGATTTCTGCCCCAAAACAATTTCTGAAACAGAAATCTGTTTCAGAAATAGAAAAATCAATTTGTGTTACCAAACGGATTTCTGTTCCAAACCTGTTCCGGGGAACAGAGAAACAGAGAAATCAAGAAACAGAAATTTTATTATGCGCAGCCTTAGAATGAGTGAATAGGTGTAAATAAAAATTTTTGCAAGACTTTGTAGAAGCAAATTGCCTTTAGAAAATAATAGACAAATGACGTAATCAGCTTTAAACAATTATATAAAGCTACGAATAAAAGTAAGGAGATAAGGACGGAGAATAGGAACACAAGGTTTATAGTAGTTTAGCTTAGATCAAGCCTACGTCCACTCTCCCGCGCTGATAGCCCACTGGCTGGATTCCACTATGAATCGAAAGAGATTTTACAACTTGTGATTTTCGACTTTCTCAATGAAAAGTCTCTACTGGTCTCTCACAAAGTCTCATTATGTGTTTTTCTCTTTTGTATACAACTTTGAGCTCAGTGAATGTAAAAGCAAAGAACTAGAAAGTTTCAGACTTAGAAATTTTTCTTTCATGCACTTCTTCGAACAACTAGAGAGTCTACCTCAAATACTCCTTCATGTCTTCACGACCATTGGTACTTTGCAAAGGAATTCTTTCAATCTACTCATTGGACATAATCAATTAAGGTGATCTCAAGTCATTAGATGATTTGTGATGAAAGTCCGTCAATCCTATTCGCTCATATTTGAAAGTCTGTCAATCATATTCGCTCATATAATCAAGATCTTAGTTTCCATAAGTAGAACCTTCTAAGTTTGCTTTGCCTTTCAAAAGATTTGATTATCGGAATTGATTCCAATGAGAATAATCAATCAAGTAGGTGCTATGTCCAGCCATATGGTCATCCAAAACCATACGAATCAAATCGTTGAAAATAATCCCACATCTGGATAAGTCTTCATTCTTCGGTCTAGAAACTATCGATAAAAACAGACTTTTAGATTAAAGCCTAGTGGTCTTTAGACTTTGACAATAGAGTCTAGAGTTTTTCAGACTAGACTTTTGGAAAGGTTTTGTCAATTTCAAAACAATAAATGAGTTTTCTCTAACATATATATATATATACAAACCTTGTTTTTACAGTTTCTCCCAAGAAAAATGATGTTCTGCAACCATCATTTTATCGGCTAAATATCTATAATACTAACTGATTTCATGAGCAAAACTTCCCATCTAATCATTGTATGATGAGTTTAACATCAGAGCCTCAATTTTACTGCAGATATCTTTTCAACAATGAATAGCACGAACATTGATAGGAAAAGAAAAGGCTATTACATTTCGAAGAGATATTCCCTCCTGGTGAAAGAACAGAATAGGCTTAGTGACTTAGATCGAGACCACAGGCACAGTGTACATGGAAAGACCAACTTAACTGCCCATGATGTAAGGTCACAAAACAGTTTGACAGTTTATGACGAAAGCAAAATTCTTCTTCATTTAATACAGTTTGATAGGTAAGGTTCGTTTGGCTCAACATTCCTCTTGACTTAAGATTCTGTTTGAAGTTTGAGGTCAGTATGTTGCCACTTCACTCATATGAGCTGCCAAGAACTCACTCCATAGACAATCCCCAACTCATTAAAGTTTGAGACAAGTAGTTAACAGCACTTAGGATTTAGTACAATCAGTAACAAACAACAACGGAAATAATCTGAAAATCGGCATTATCTAGCTACATCGAGAAATTTTTTACTGAAGAACACTCCTAACACACAGAGACCATGTTGAGAGAAGTACCTCGATAATCGACGCCAGAATGCAGCTTGACGACAACCGGTCTCCCGTGAATCGATTTCAGGAAATCCGCAGGGGTATTCGTGGTGGCCGACCCTTTCTCTCCGCCTCCTTGTCCGCGCATCCTCCTAATTTTCCACCGGTGCTTCCTCTATCCTGAAACAGGAAGACCTACGACTGCAATCGAATCGATGGAAAAGAAACGAAATTGTCCACTAATTTAGGCCATGAACCAACGAAATTTACGGCAAATCCCACGTTCATCGCGACCTATAAGCCCCCCAAACATCAAAACGCTGACGACCCTCTTGTGCGCACATCTTGTCCCTCGTTTCACAGCACCTTGAAGAACTGAGAACGAAAGATGCACTGAAAGATTGCAAGAGGTAAAAGCTGAACTCACTTCGCTGGAAGTTCCTCGGCCGATGGTGGGTCGAACGCAGAGCGCGCGCTTCAGAGAAATTGAGAAAAAGAAGAAAAAGAAGAGGCCCTAGCTCGAGCTATATACAGCACACCAACACTGAGTGTCAAAATTGCGAAATAATGGGCATTTAAGGGGTAGAATTGGAAGGAAACTCTGGAATGGCAGTTCTGTAATTTGTGACAAAAGGAAAATGGATCAAGTAACTGTTTGTTTCGGGGGAAAAATGAATAATTAGAAAAGTATTTTTTTTTATTTCATTGCCTACAAAAATTATTCAACACAAGGTATCCTCAGTTAAAAATATATATCTAGCTTCCTTCCAATCAGCTGCCTTTATTGGAGGATGCGCGCCCTGGCAATCCAGGGGAAGTAGAGCCTCCTCAGGCCCGGGGGTTTGGGATGGAAACCATCCCTAGTTGGAAGCCCCCCGGCGGTTTGCCCTTCCTCTTTTGTAACACGGAGAGGGGTTTCGACAACCGGGGCCTTTGTTTAAGGTCCTTAGGCTGGACCACGATATTCCATTAGTGATGAAAATATGATTTGCTCACTCATTTTTATATATAATGTAAATAATCATTTTTGGGCTAGTAGAGTACTTTTATGAATCATGATTTTAATTTTTTTGCCCAACAATTCGAGGCACAGGATGTGAGCGTGTGGGGCCCACATTTCGATTTTCCAAAGTCCCAATTGTTATATGGAGCTGTTGAAGAAGAAGGGACAAAAAGGGTGTGGTTATGGTGTTTCAATATTTGGGAGGTTATAGGTGGAGGTGCAGAGCGGATTCATCGAGTTTGTTTGTTAATAAATTTTCTTTCAGTCGATAATCGTATTTCAACTGCATGGATTGAATTGAGTTGTTCATGTTTTTGAATTTATTAGGGAAATTCGTAAGAATAAAGATTCTGCTATTCAACCACGAGAGGGTTATACTTGTAGGTGATGTCCTTCACGACAAATTTGATTCCTATTTTTTTCTTCTTCTTTTTTTCCTCCACCTTTTTTGAGATCCAACGAAGAATATTATTAAAAAAATTATAATTACTGGGATATGCATTACATCTCTCTACATAGCTTTCTGAATATAATGTCCTGTACATGGCGCAAGCACCCCGTTTTGTTTAAGAGAAAATAAAATAAAAGTTTTTAATATCTTCTTTTTCACTATAATTCATAATAATTTATCCAAAAATATTTTCGTTAAACAATAATTTTTACTATAATTCATATAGTCCAACTTCCCTCCGATCCATTCCACCTTTCCATCCCCATAACTCCGATGGCGCCTCTCCACCGAACGCTCTCCAACCGTCTCCTCTCCAAGCTCCCTCCTTTCCATCCATCATGGCCCCACGCCACCCGCCGCGTCGGACGGCAGTGCCCCGCTCCATCACCCTCCTCCGCCACCGTCCCCCCCGGCTGCCGTACGAGAGCTCCCCGCCCATCGACGCCGGATCGAGATCAGGATGGGGAAGCTGGTGGAGCATCTCGATGCTCTCGCGGGGACCATATGCTATAAGGTAAATGAACGAGCTTTGAACGACTATCGGATGCTGATGCCTCGATTTCCTCTTTCTGAATGCTGTGCCATCTATACTCTGCGGATGTTTTTTATGCTAAAGCTTTCTCGATGCATATTCTAACGGTTTTTTTCTGCGGAAGATGAATTGATGAATTCCTGATATAAGAATGACTGATGGTGGCACTTAGTCGGTGGATAATTTGCTCTAATATTCTGATATTAGAATTTTGAATGTCAAGTCCTTGTTTGAATAATCTAGAATCGGTCACTTGGTATTAGAGAGGAGTTCATTTCTTTGACGGAAAGATTGAACAACATGCTACTTATTTGCCGTAAGCAGTATCTTGTATCTATCATTGTATAGGAGCATGTCTAAATTCTCATCAATTTTTGTGCTTATCAGGTTCTTTGATCAGAGGCTTAATGCTTAAGTTCTCTAGTGATTAGTTCTAGTTCTTATAGTGAGGAATTCGTCATTAGAATTGTGCATAACAGAATATCCTCCATTGTATTTAGCTGTCTTCTTTGGACCAGCATTGCTCCAGCGACGACGGCACCACAAGGCCTCTATTACTAGTCACTGCTTCTGAAAACAGGTTGGTTCTCAAGAGGCCAATCCGTATTGACAGTCACTTGCAAATAGCGGGACCTATTACATGGATTGGGCACTTGTCAATGGAGATCCAACTGAAAGTAACTCAGTCCACAGAAGGTGTTATATGAAACAGTGCTCCCAAATGCTGATAGTATGCTACTTTCTTTCCTAGAGTTGATGACATTGCTTTGTTGGCTTATTGGACGAGAACATACATTTTCATCTGCTGCCACTAAGCAATTGCGGGAGTTGCGTTACTCCCAATCCCAAAGGATGGTGTCACTTTCACCTTAAGTATATGTTTATTCTTCGCAAACCATACTTGCCCTTGCATGATTTCGTTACACTACTTGTAAAAATTATGGAGCAATATGCTAATTTGCTATCCATCCACCATTCCCTTATTACCGAAAAATAAATAAATAAAACATTAAACCCGTCCATACTATGGAGAAGCTTGCTAATCAATATCCTCTTGCAAGAAGTATTGGTTTGTCAAGGTTTTTGACTTGTTCGTCAAGCACAATAATCAAACTTCTGATCTTCATAGAGTTATCCATTCCATAATATAGTTTTCTAACTGATCCATTCTGCTGTTCGCCTTATACTGGTAATTTCCTGCAGAAATCCAGGATTCCTTAGATTCAGTTGCATTTACCGCCAATTTCACATTTGTGGCTCATGACTCTAGAACTGGGAAATCAACTCCAATTAAACCCATCCCTCCAGAGATAAAGAGAGAAAAATTACTTTGGCAAGAGGCAGAAAAGAAGGAATAAAATGAGGAAAAGGAAGAGAGAAGAACATAGTAGAAATACTAAGGTGGAGGACTTGTCCAGGCTCCAAAATTCAATTGCCAAAGGTCATAACCTCTGTGATATGCCAGCTCTGGCAGACGGAGATAGCATTCTGATAAGGGATGCTTGCTTTGAGAACTAATTAATCTGCCATTCACAGCAAAGGAATATTCATGGCAGGGTATTTGGAGGATTTAAATGCGAAGGGCTTTTGAATTGGCCCTTTCAACCACATATGCCTTTGCTGGTGTGGCGCCCCTGTTCTTTGAAGTTGACCTTGTTGAATTCTTGAGACCTGTAAGTACTCATCAAGTGCATGATGTATTCCTATGTCTAGGTGCTGCTGTTGCATTACTTAGCTGCTGAGTGTGGATCTTTGGCAATGATTACATGATATGTCTGGCGTCAGTCTTCTACAAGCACAGATTGCCATACTTGAGCCTTCACCCTTGCAATTTTATGTATATGTCTGAAATAATGGATCTGTTAAGTGGAAGATCGTATTACGAAGGATGTTATTTTTGGGATGTAGGCGGATGTTGGCAACTTTCTCTGCCTCAAGTACTGTGTCCTGTATACAAAGCTTGACAATCCAGATGAAACCATGATAAATGTCAAAGTTGTGGCCCATGCGATGCAACCTGGGCTCAGGTCAAGTGAGGTACGAGTGGCCCATCCATGTTACATTTTCTTTTAGCAAATTTTGATACCATTCTGCTACTCTGATCAGATGTCAAATGTTGCTGTGGTTAGGGGATATATCTCTTTACTTCCCCCTTCTTTTGGGCCCAAGCTATCTACCATCCCTTAACATAATGATCATGCATAAGAAAATTCAAACAGAGAAACAAGAATGAACTGTTCACCTAGTTGGGTGATACTGAGGTCTGTCTTTAATCCTATCTAAATGGTGAACTGAACCTTTGTGAAGTTACCGTATCTTTTGTCAGACTTGGGTTCAGATCACCATGTATTTGATACTCCTGATATATTTGTTGTTATTTCATCTATCATCCTAACAGCTGTCAAACGAATTCTACTTTACATTAACTATACGTCCTGAGGCCTTGAATGATGGATTAAGGATTCGGAAGGCCCATCCATGGAAGAAGAGGTGTGGATGTCCTTGAATGTATGGATGCTGAGACTTGTCAGACTTCATCCTGAATACACTTCTCCAGTGCCTGAAGCGGACAGCAATGCTTACTTGCAGGTTGAATGATAATTAGTGGGGGATTGAAATTGATACTCAAAAAGCAGGACAACATTGCCGAGCAAAAGAGGAACTCGGGGACATCAGTCTAGTTAGGAACTTAAGGGATGTCTAACCCACCAAACATGTATCAGCATTGCAAAGTCCAATTATTTACAACTTTTGAGAAAGTCTCACTGCATGATGAGATGAACCAAAGATTAGAAGATGCCGAGTACAATGATGTCGAGAAATAAGAGCTCCTGCCAAGTATAGTCTCATAAGGACATGGGACTAAACATGTCACTGATTCAAATTGATGGATGGTGACAAGTTGTAAACTTCTACATCTGCTGGTAATAAACTGGTACTATGTTCAGCATTGATATGCGAGTGTTTTTTGCTTCGTGACAGAGTTGTATGCTTTGTCCTAATGCTAGGTCAAAGGGACTGCACGCTTGCCATTGCACCAAGAATTGACAGAGTTCTTATGATAAGGCTTCTATACGGTGGAATTCTTTTGAGAAATTGGTTTGAAAAAGAAAATGCTTGTAAGCAATTGGCAAGTCGGCATCCTTAATAAGATACTCCATCAACATTTCGGATTTGGACTGGTCAATAATCTGGGGTCAGAACTTGGGAGTTTTGTTGCGACCGGATATAGTCACATTTATTAGCAATTTATCTGCGACAATTATTTGTTGACCTGCGTATATGCTTACCATATTTCTATCCTTGAATGATTGAAAATGGAAAAGGTTAGAACGGGGTATTCTTTCAAGAATTCCTTGTTGAAACCCGTCTCACCCGCCTCCTTTTTTATTTCTCCCTAATAAGTTTCCAATAATCTACTATGTCCAATCGGCCCATTAAGTTAACTCTAATAATCAAGTCCAACTCAAATTATGATGTTGGTTCCATACCAAGGAGACCTTGCGCAGGGCCAGGAAAAGCCTTAAAAAGAGTTCTGGTGAGCAAAGCCTCAAGATTTTCAGTGTTTCGCGTAGTTGGTCACTTTGCTGATTCTCTACGGATGGTTAATGTTATAGAGTTCCAAAAACAACTAGCAAAGCACATACAATTGGCATTCATGAGAACATTTACGACTGTAATAAGGAGATGCTTAACCCAGACTTCATGAACCTTTCATGCTTTAATTAGCACTATGTGACACTCATCACACCATGGCTCCAACTATACAGTCATCGACAATGAAACATTAGGATAAATTCACTGCAAGCTCATATAGTTTTTATGTGGAGCCCTCTATTGAAAGTCATGTGTTACAAGTTAAATAGAAGTACAGAATTAAATTTTCACCCAGGAACCATAGGTGATTTTGGAACAAATTTGTATAGATGGTGTTCTTGATACCATTGCCATTGTGTCCAAACCCACGAGATAAAGTGGTTCAGGTCAATACATGCTAAGTCTGTTACAAATTCGTTTCGATTAGTGAATAGCGAAAACTCACCAATTCGTTGTGTGTTTCTAGGAAAAAACCCTTTTAAATATCCTTTAGGTCACGATTCAAATTATTGAGGTTAAAAAAGAAAAATTAAGCTTGAGAACATATCTTGTTTGAAACCAGTTATAGATGTCTAGATTTAAAACATTATAGAATCTCGTTCTTGTCAAGCTAGAGTTAAAACTATGACATCCTGAAATTTGAGCCATTCAAGGGATGTATGAATGTGAATTTCGTCAATGCATTGTTGATTGATCTCACTCGGAATTGATCACTCCGGAGATACCAACCTTGAGAAGAAAGGCTAATGAGGAAAGAATTCGTGTGACTAAAGAACTTGGCCTGGGAAAATGACTTGACTGTGAGACTTGCGTGAGGTCGATCTTGTAAAAAGGCAGGCCGATTTCAAGGAACGACTAGAAGTCAATTTGTGGACAGAACATAATGGGATGACGTGTAATTCCGTCTACCGTTATCGAGCTTGCGGATGACCCTATGTCGATTCTCGGTAATCATGTACTTTGAAATAAGAATCTATCATTCGCAATTTCATGTAGTCAAGAACGTCCATGTGTCGAGATGTCTTGAACGTGGTTTGGCACGAGTCAGTTATGCGTGAATCCTTGAAGCTGCCTGTTAGTCTGAGTTATACCAAAATGGCATTCGGGTGAAATTGACATGGCATGAAAATCCAAGATTGGACTTCAAATTTTTGAGAGCGTCAGAGATGAACTTTTGAACTATGCTACTTTGACAGCCAATAGTGCCAGTTAAGCCGAGTATTTGGAAAAGGGATTTACGAACCAATGAAACGAGCCTATGAGGACATGGGCTGAGCAAGGCCAGTGTGAGCCTCATGCCCAAGGTGGGACAGCCACCAGGTAGCCCGAGATAAGCAAGCTGGCCCGTTGAACCCAACCGATCAGTTTACCTTCCGAGCCCATTGTCTAACCTTGAGCCATTTTGAGCCCAACCAATTCTCGAGCCTGTTCCTATTCATTTCCTTGTCCGTTTCTTAGGCCCATCATTCATTTTAGCCAAGGGCAAATTGGGAAATGTGCAAGGTGGAAATAATTATTTTGCCCCTAGTTATTGTGAGCAAAAGTCAAAAGAAGAGAGAGAAGATGATGTCACTTGCAAGGGGAGTTGTAGTAAGCCTTTAATGGCCTTAATGAGGCTTGACAGCTAGCCCCCACATCACTCTCTCTCCCCCTCTTCAGCCCCAAGAATTCGCAGCCCTCTCTCTCCCCTTGTTTCCCTTCCTTCCTTCTTTTTCTCCTTTTGACCTTTCTCCAAAAACCAAAGTTGTTTGTTGCCTTCCTGTGAGAATCACCAGCCGTGCCACCCACCACTGTGCTCAGGAGGTCCAATCCGTCCTACCTAAGGCGGCCATTCACCAGTTGGAGTCACTGGCTGACCCACCGGCTAGCTATAAGCCACCGCCGGCCAACCCGCCTAGTTCTACACTCCTTCGCCCGTTTCAGCTGTTTTCCTCCCATTCCAACCCAACCTCTACCTAACCCAGCCACCAGCTAGTCCCCCTTGACCCCCAGGTGCTGCCGGTTGTTGGCCAGCCAGTTGCCAGAGCTTCGGCCAGCCCGTACAGCTCCTTTTCCTCCTCCGGCAATTAGTTTTTTAGAGTTGCAGAGGGAGTCTGATTTTGTTCAGCCTTGGGACTACCTTGGATCACTGTGGTTGAGGTCCTATATGTCGCCTTCGTAGCCACCGCCACGTCCGTGTCTTCGACCCACTTAACAGGTGAGTTTAGCCCCTAATCCTTCGTTTAGTGCCTAAAATTGCTTAGGGTTGGTTTAGTTAGGGCTAATTCTTGTATATGGGGTTTAATTAAGTTATATTAGCCCTAAGATAGGTGGTTAGATAGATGGTTAAGATTAGCTTAGCTTAATTTTGCTTTTTTTTTCTTAATGTGGCTTAATCGTGGTTTATGTGCTATTAAGCTTGTTTTGTCTTAATTAATTGATTATTTGTCTTAATTAATATTTTCTTAATTTCTTAATTTAATTTATTAATTATTGAATTATAAAATTATACTATTCATATTACACTGTTCATAATTTATTGTTCACGTGCACTATTCACGCATACTGTTCACACACACTGTTCACCCAAGAGTGAAAATTTGTCTAATTTCATGTGCTTTGATCCTATGATGTGAATGGGATATGTCATTGCATGGATATCTGCCTGAATCGTATGATTTCCACAAAAAGGGGAAAATGATTTGTTTGAAGGACACTGGAAATGAACCGCTTTTATGAGAAAATGAGTTGAGGTTGCATATGCAAGCACGTGTGCATTGGCTAATGCTCAAAGATAAAAAGTGGGTTGTGGCGGTATGCTTGCATGATCACTAATTTGAACCCGTTGCCTCGACAGGAGTTCAAGGGGTGATAGTTGATCTACCCGCAGCCTCGACAGGAGTTCGGGGGGTGATAATGTGATTTTCCCGCCACCCCGGCAGTAGTTTGGGGGGTGATAGTCCAATTTATTGAAAACCCGGCAGAGGTTCGGGTGTGGCCTTGAGGGGCAATACTAATCGGAACATGTGTGGATGCAAGAGTGTGTGAGAAACATGGCATCATTGGTTTCAATTATGCATGAGTTGATCACATTGTTTATGGCATGCATGCATAAACCGATAGCGTGCTGGGTGTGGCAATGGCCAGGTGAGATCGCTTGTGACGCGACTCGTATGTGATTGATGAACTACATCATCTAATGGCCATATGCATTATGTGTATTGTGCTGAGATATAACGTGCAGGGTATGACATACTGGGTAAGGTTACATGTAAATCGACTATTGGCCTTGGCTGTTGTTATTTGTTGGTTGTTGTTTGTTGGTCATTGGTTTGCTTGTGGGGTGGTTTTGGAGAGATAACTCGAGTTGAGTTGGTGTCCTAACCAGAGCTTAGGGGGAGGACTCATAGAGATATTATCTCACTGGTTATTGTGTAACTACTTTCAGGCCCTTAGAATGGCGCACCTGCCGGTGTGATTCGGGATCCCTAAGGACTGGGTGTCATGTTCCGATCCTCCGACCATGTTCCCATCCCTCCGCGGTTGATTAAGTAGTGACGTCTCAGGACGCATCACCGACCCATTCATTTTAATACACATGCGGGAGCGAATAGATAAATCTATAGACAACAACAAGATGAGATAGGAAAGTAGGGCCATAATTTTTCAAACCACATAACATGCTTATATTAACATAAGCGAAGCTAGGTCATACACAAAACCAGTCATATAAAAACAGGGTCTATAAACAGGGGTGGGTTTCAAAAGCTATTTGACCTCATCCTCATTGGAGCCTTCAGTTGAGTACATCAAAGTGCTTGGTTCTTCAAGGTTTGGGTCTATCATGTCTACCACTGAACCTTCTGGGGGATCCGCTGTGCCCTTCCCAAGAGTAACCTCCAGGACATACCTAGGGACTTCGGACTCCAATATAGGACCTTCTCTCTACCCATTCAGCTCCTGGCGATACCATGATCTGTATTGATGAGGCACCTTATGGGATAAAGCCTCATCCACCCAGACCATAGTCTTTACCATTTCATACACCCATCCCCTAGGATCCCCATGTAGTGGAATGAAATACTTTTGCTTCGTGACCTTCTTCGGTCTACCAAAACGCTCGAGAGGAGCTATCATTTAGGGGCCTGAAATGTTATCCTACAACAGAGTGAGACGACATCTTAGCAAGTTCACCCGTTAAGACCCGACTAGGAAGAAAATACGCCCCACAGGTTGTCTAAGCATAAACACGAGTTAGAGGAGTTACCATTGCCTCCACTTCTTCTTGCAAGTTAGTATAATTCACAATTTCATGGAATCACCTCATCACATCAAATTATCGTAACAAATCGAATCATCGATCAACCAACTTAGTTGATTCCATGTCATCAAGATCATCTCTTAATCAAACAATTCAATACTATCTATCAAGTTCAACCATGTCTAGAACTGCTCACCCTCAGCTGAAGATAGAAAATATAGTTCACCCAAAGCTGATAATATAGTATACTGCTCAGCCAAACATGACATATCAGAGCCCTCGAGCCAATATAGTATACTAATAATGCTCAACAGAAGCTGACAAGGTATGATGTTCACCTAAAGCTGACATATCAAGACCCGTAGGCAAATATAACATATTGGTATACCGCTCACCCTAAGTTGACATATCAAGACCCGTAGGCTGATATAGTATACCTATGATGCTCACCCAAAGCTGATAAAGTATATTGCTCACCCAAAGCTGATATATCAAGTTCATAGACTGATATAGTATACTTATTCCCACCAATTGAGAATGTCACCATTTTTATCCTTCATGATCAAAATACTCGTGTGTGGGTACACGATCGGCCTTAGCCAAAATATATTATTTTCACTTTAGAAAATCCCAATAATTTCCACAATCCAAAAACACATCTTTGTAAACCGATGATTGGTTATTTTCCAACAATTACTGAAAATAAAAATTTTTGGGATAAATACTCCAAAATTGAAATCAATGCTCAATTTGTACAAATCAACAGCCTAATAAATAAACCAACCACACCATTACAATCAGCACGAAATTCCGGTCATCGGTTATTTCGATCTAATTTTTGAAAAATAAAAATTTAATTAAGTAATTACGAAAAATAATTATTAAATGCCAAAAATGCAAACTTAGGCTGTAAAGCCTAATTAAAAGCTTAGACAAGTTTGGAAATTTTCTGAACCCATGTAAGTAAATACTAGAGCATAATTACTTGCTAATTACACTAATCTAACCACATAACATGCATTAAGGATTAACTAATTCACTAATTCATTCTAACTTACCACCTAATCCTAGCTTAACTTAACTAATCAACCTTTAAATGTCATTAACCTAATAAGAAGTGATTAGTGAGTTAAACTCACTTGATTAATGATCCACTTGGATCAAAACAACGGGGACGCGGTGAGGATCAACAAACTCCAAAGCAGGACTACCAACTGAGATCTAGAAGGCACCAAAGCGGGCTAAAATAGGGGCTGAGAGACCCACTAGTTCGGCTTATGTTCTTGGTTGAAGAAAGGCTACTCTGATGGCTGAATGGCGAGACAAAAGCGACGGAGGGAGCAGGGGGACTCAGCGGGGCTTCATGGTGGCAGGTGGGCAAGGGCGGTGGCATACGGTGGCACCCGAGCTGGCCTGGCGAGCTGCTGGACACGCGAGCTGGGTGAGACGGTGGATAGGAACAATGGTGACGCGCGGGCAAGCGAGCAGCGTACAAAGGCGGTCTGGCAGTAGGCAAGCGGCGTTGACGGGGGAGGAGGACGACTGGTTCGGGTTTTCTAGGTTTTTGAAGCTCACAAGCTGCTGGGGATGGGCGTTGGTTGACGGCAGTAATGAGGAAGAAGATAGGGGGACCAAACTTGCATGGAGGGGACCACTTTGCTTCCTTTGCTTCCTTTCCTATCTTATTGTCCCCTTCGATGAACCCACCACTACCTAGCTTGTTTCCTCTACCAATTGCAGCCACAAAATCCCTTCTAAAAGCCCTTGAAGTGGTCCACAAGTTGCGCCCATGGGAGGCATACGAATTTGCACATTTGAACCTCAATTTCCATTCAATTCCTCCTTAAATTAATTCAATTCGGCTTCTATAAATTCCATTATCGAGTCACTGATCAAACTGGTAATTTTCCTCACCAATTGTATCTACTTGCATCCTAATTGCGCAATCAAAAATGGTCATCGGAATTTTCTAGACAAAAACGACCCTACCTCGACTTTTTCTCAAAAGGTCTCGGTTTGTAGAAAAATCTTTGAAGACCGAGTCGATGTTCCTAAAATGACTGTGACATACAGAACTTTCAATTTCTGAAATTGGATTCAAATTAACGATTAATTTCAATCGGCACGATTTTAGCATGACTTAGGCTACCAAGTAGCTTTCAGAAATTTTTAGAACAAATGACTTATGGTCGATTTTCTTTGAACCACAATAAACCTCTTTGATACATTGGCAACTCTCGATGGTCGTGAAAATCTTGAGATTTCAAATACGAATACAGGGTACCAAAATGATAGAAAAATTAATCTAGTGCCAATCGACGAGAATTTTGCAATTTAGTGGAATCACCTCGTTTAACCACACATCTCAGTCAAACTGACCTATCTTTGATTTCTAATTGATCTTTCTATGCTGAAATGATCTCTGCAGATGAGCAAAGTCAAGTAGTTGATTCCTGGTCGGATCCTCAAGTCTATTGTACTAAAATCCCTTAATGACTTCCCAAGATAGTATAGTTATCTCACGAGTAATCAGCTCTGAGAATAGCATTATAGGCACATCAATGAAAGGCCCAATTTATTCAATTGGAAACAGGACTAAAAATGTAGGATGTCACAACTCTTCCCCTCTTATAAAAATTTTGTCCTCGAAATTTAAACCACTGCACACTTTAAACAAAAAGGTGGTGGTATAAACGTCTCATCGACTCTTCACTCTCCTAGGTTGCTCCTTCAGTGCCGTGGTGTTGCCAAACCATATTGACCAATGGGATGGTCTTTGTACATAGAATTTGTTCCTTTCGTTTCACGATCTAAATCGGGCTTTCAACGTACGACACTCAGTTGTCCACATCCAATTCCTCAAAATTAAGCACATGGGTCGGGTTAAGCTCATACTTCCTTAACATCGACCCGTGAACGAAATCATGTACTTGCGCCAACCTTGGCGGCAATGCAAGACGATATGCCAGGGTCTTAATTCTCTCAAGAATCTCAAACGGACCTATGTACCTTGGAATTAGTTTTCCTTTCTTGCCAAAGCACGAAATTCCCCTCATTCGTGACACTTTCAGAAAAATGTAATCACCAACTGGGAATTCCAAAAGACTTTGACGCTTATCTGCGTAACTCTTCTGGCGGCTTTAAGCAGTCTTTAATATGTTCTTAATCATTGCGATTGCATCTACTGACTACTGAACCAACTCTGGGCCTGTGATCTTTCTCTCCCCGACTTCATCCTAACACACGGGTGTTTAGCATGCTCGGCCATACAACGCTTCAAGAAAAGCCATCTGGATGCTCTACAATTGTTGTTGTAGGCAAACTCGACGAGATGAAGCTTTTCCTCCCAGCTTCCCTTAAAATCTAGTACACAAGCTCACAGCATGTCTTCGAGGGTCTTAATTGTCCTCTCAGATTGGCCATCCGTTTGAGGATGATAAGCCGTACTATACTACAACTTCGTACCTAGAGTACTCTGTAAGCTCTTTTAAAAAGTAGTGGTGAATCTCGGGTCTTGGTCTGAGGTAATCGTAACTGGCCCTCCATGCAGTCAAACTATCTGTCGCACGTACAATTTAGCATGCCTATCCAAGTCAAGATCCTTTTGCACTACAATGAAATGGGCCAACTTTGTCAATCTGTCGACCACTACCCAAATAGAATCGTTACCTCTCTAACTCCTTAGTAATCCGATAACGAAATCCAACGTGATATGCTCCTACTTCCACTTTGGGATCTCGAGAGGTTGCAGAAGTCCTCCCAACTTACAATGTTGAGCTTTGACCTGCCGACACGCCAGACACTTGTCGATATGCTTAGCGATGTCCACCTTCATACCAAACCACCAATAGTGTTGATGCAGATTCTGATACATTTTTGTACCGCCGGGATGAATACGTAATTGCTACGATGAGCTTCCGAAAACATATCTTCTCTAAGCTTCGCATCGTTAGGTACACACAATCGTCCTCAAAATTTTAGTGTTTCATTATCAGAAATCTGAAAGTCAGTTTTTTTCTTATCAGTGACCTCCTAAAGAATCTTTAGAACATCTAGGTCTATCGGTTGAATATTCGGCTCAATTCTGAGGGTGGCCCTAAGATGAGAAAGATGGCTTACCTTAAATTTGAAAATCGAATCTCGAGCTCTCTTGAGTAAATTCCACTCCTCAACCATCATATATGTGACTAAAGACTTTCAACTCAAAGCGTCGACGACCTTATTCGCCTTTCCAAGGTGATATAGGATATCACAATCGCAGTCCTTCAAAAGTTCCATCCAATGGCTTTGTCTCATATTTGTCTCATATTCAACTCCTTCTGAGAGAATAGATACTTGAGACTCTGTTCAAAGCGAATATGATTGCTGCAAGTTCCAAGTCATGCATTGGATAGTTCAATTCATGAGGTCTCAACTAACGGGCGGCGTATGCAACAACTTTACCATGTTGCATCAGCACACAACCCAATCCTCTGAACGATGCATCACTATAGATATCGTACCCTCCAGGACCAAATGGAATCATCAACACAGGTGCGGTAGTTAGCTTTTGTTTCAGCACTTGGAAACTACACTCGCACTTGTCTATCCACACAAACTTCTCTTCTTTTTTCAGGAGTCTAGTCAACAGTAACGCTAATGCTGAAATCCTTCCACGAACCGTCTATAATAACCTGCCAAACCTATAAAACTTCTTATCTCTGTCATGGTAGTCGGTCTCGGCCAGTTGATCACTGCTTCAATCTTAGAAAGGTCAACAGAAATTTCTTCACCTGAAATCACGTGGCCTAGGACCACAACACGAGTCAACCAAAACTCACATTTGCTAAACTTAACATACAACTGATGAATCCTTAAGGTCTAGAGTACTAATCTTAGATGACTCTCGTGCTTCTCTGCACTCCTCGAATACACCAGAATATCATCGATGAACATGATCACAAACTGATCTAGATATTCCTTGAACACTTGATTCATCAGATCCATGAAAGTAGTTGAATCATTCGTCAACCTGAATGGCATTACAGTAAACTCATAATAACCATTGAGTATGAAATGCACTTTGGAATGTTCTCTTTCCTGATCCTCAACTGATGATATCATGTCCTCAAGTCGATTTTTGAAAATATCAAAGCTCCTTGTAACTGATCAAACAAGTCGTCGATCCTCGGGAGTGGATACTTGTTCTTGATCGTCACCTGATTGAATTGTCGATAGTCGATGCACAAACGCAATGAACCATCCTTCTTCTTTACAAAGAGAATTGGTTCTCCCCAAGGTGATGCACTAGGACGTATGAATCCCTCATCCAATAATTCCTGCATCTACACCTTCAGTTCCTTCAACTCTGATAATGCCATCCAGTAAGGAGCCTTAGAGATTGGCTTTGTCTTTGGTGCTAACTCAATCATAAAATTAATTTCTCTCTCCGGCGGCAATCTTGGCAATTCCTTCGGGAATACATCTGGAAATTCTTTCACTACCGAAATATCTTCAATCTTCAACTCCTCAACTATCGTATCCACGACAATTGCCAGGTAACCTTGACAACCCTTATCTAACAAACGGGTTGCCTCTTGTGACAAGATTAGGGAAATCAAGGGTCCTCCTCGATTCTCGACAAACTCGAACCTCTTACTCCTTAGCGGGTTAAACTGAATCACCTTGCAATAGTAGTCCATTTTAGCTCGTTGCTTGGTGAGCCAGTCCATGCCAATTATCAAATCAAAGTCATACATGGCTACGACTAACAAGTCTTTTTTCCTCTCTCGCTCACTAATCACTAACTTGCAACCAGGACAACCCAATGCAGACAACACCTTATCATTTAATGGTGTAGATATGCTAACCACTAACTCCAACAACTCAGGACTTAATACTATCAGCTTAACAAATTGCTCAACAATAAAAGAATGAGTTGCGCCAAGGTCAAATAAAGCATAAGCAGCATGGTTGTTCAGTGAAACCTTACCTATAATCACATCAGGTGCGTCCTTAGCCTGACCTCTAGTGATGGCATAAACTGCCCCTTGAGTCGAGGGTCTGACTTCTCCACCCTATGGTGCGAAGTGGTACATTGTGGCTTGAAGAAAATTGACCATAGGTCATTTGCACTAAAAATTTCTAGAAGCTATCCGGTAGCCTAGGTCACACTAAAATTGTGCCAAATTGAAATTAACCGTAAATTTGAATCTGATTTCAGAAATTGAAAGTTCTATCATGTCACAAGTCATTTTAGGAATGTCGACTCAGTCTCTGAAGATTTTTCTGCAAACCGAGACTTTTTGGAAAAAAGTCGAGATAGGATCATTTTTGTTCAGAAAATTAAGAGGACCATCGCACAATTGGGATGCAAGAGGGTTCCATTGGCAAGGAAAAATACCAATGGATTGTTGTTATGATGGTTGGATTTTTAGATGCCAAATTGGATTAATTCAAGAGCCATTTAAGTCCAAATTGAACCAATTGCCTCCAAAATTTATAACACCGCTTGGACCCAACTTGTGGACCACCTCAAGCCTTCTAGAAGGGGCATTAAGGGCTAGAAAAATAGCTATGGAGGCCAGTTGGTGGTGGGGACCAAAGGAGGTGGACAAGAAGATGAGATAGAAGCCAAGTGGTCCCCCTTAGCTCCTCCATTCTTCCCTCCCCCTTTGCACCATCAACCACCACCTTCCTCTCCTCGTTCTTTTGCTATTTGAAGTTCAACAAAACCCAAAACTATAGAGGAGAGCAGCCAGTAGCCCCAAGCCATTGAACAGCCTTATCGGAGCCATCACAAGCAACTGCGACGCCGCCGCTCGCCCGCGTACGCCCCTCTGCCCCTGTTGCATCCAGCCACGTTCATTTTGTGCCCAGCTCATTGCCCTGAGCTCCTTGTAGTCATCCAACTGCCAGACGTCATTGTTCAGCCACCGTCGGCCACCGTTTTGCCGCCTAGAGGCCTGCCGAGACTGCTGTAGTGCTCTCTCACCGTT
The DNA here is from genome assembly GCA_017140395.1 of Eucalyptus lansdowneana. Lineage (NCBI taxonomy): Eukaryota > Viridiplantae > Streptophyta > Magnoliopsida > Myrtales > Myrtaceae > Eucalyptus > Eucalyptus lansdowneana. The sequence continues at coordinate 5,399,575 of CM029483.1, read as the reverse complement.
TCTAGCTCAACCAACCTTCGGTCCAGCTTCTTTTAGCACAAAACAGAACCAAACAGTAGTGGGTATTTCCAGCTGCTATTGGCCCACTTTCAAGGCTTTCCAGACTTCGAAAGGTGGTCCTACTTTGGAGTTTGTTGCTCATCGCCATGTCCCTTTCGTTTCGATTCGAGCGGATCCTAAATCAAGTGAGTTTGCTCACTAAACCTTACTTAGTAGGTTAATTAAGCTTAAGGGTTGTTTAGATTAGCTTAAGCATGGATTAGTGATAAGCTAGAATGGTTAGATTAGCCTTAGAATGGATTAGTGTTAAGCTAATTGGTGAGATTTACACTGTTGATGATGGATTAGTCGAATCTAGTGGAATTTCTACAGTTTGGATTTCTAGACCCTCGTTGTTTGCCATCTTTTTAGATCAAAATGGGTTACGAATTGGAGGTTAATGTCTTTTGGAGAAATATTTTAGACATCCTCAGCCACAACATATATTTTTCTCAAGATTTTTAGGGACTTAAAAGAAGGAGATATCAGCTCCGTCATTTTCAAAGAGAACCTTTTTTGCTAGAACTGGTGACCTTTTAGGATTCTAAAGGTTTTTATCAACTCTTACAGTTAGATTTTAAAAATGGTTTCTTCATAAAAGTTGTTTTTTTACATCTTCTAGTTTAAGATGCTAAAATTTTAGATCAAATAGACATGTTTTGGACGTGCGAGTGGGCCTATTTTGTCGGTTAGGGCCGGTTATAATTTTGTGATGGCTCTTGAGACTTTGATTGCTGGAAATTGCACATTTCATGATATATGGTTGGTTTGTGATATGCCTAGAGTTTATGCTTCATAATTGTGTGAAAGTTAAGAGAACACATGCCCGGCGTGTGTCGGTGGACGTTAAAAGATAAGATTATTTAACCCCGGCATGTGTCGGTGGAGATTTTTTAACCCCTGCATGTGTCGGTGGATATTACCTAACTCCGATGTGTGTCGGTGGATATTATTTAACCCCGGCATATGTCGGTGGATATCACCTAACCCCGGCGTGTGCCAGTGAATATTACTTAAGCCCAGCGTGTGTCAGTAGTTACTACTCTTCCTTGGCGTGTGTTGGTAGTTATTATCTATGCCTGGCGTGTGTCAGGTAAAACTGCTCGTGTGGGTAGTAATAATTAATTAATTAGAATGCATATTGAGTTGAATTGATGGACTGACGTGTGTCGGTAATTCTTATTTTGATGTGTATCGATAGTTCTTGCTCGTGTGAGCAATGATTAAATTGTAATTCTTACTCATGTGAGTAATGAGTGATTTAGACGTTCCAAATTTGTGTGTGCACTTGCTATATACAAATGATTGTGATATGAACTGTGCTGACTTACAGGGACGATCTGAGATAAGGTAAGTCTCTTTAGTTGTATGATTGTGTTGTTAGGACGCCCTAGGTGCATTACCCTCATAATTGGGGTTTAGAGCATGAACTCGTTGAGATTTATATCTCACCCTGTCATGGGCTTCATTTTTCAAGACCGTAGGGTGGAAGACCTGGAGCCAAGCTAAGGTGGTCTGAAGTGTAGGTTAGATAGGATAGTTATTTTTTAGAGTCAATCATTTGAAGTCTCATGATTGTAGACTTTTGTATTTGACTCGGTGTGTATTTAAAAGCATGTTTGTTTAAAAATTTGTTGTCTTGCTTTTCTATCCCGAGATGGTTATTGTCAGAGGATTCGTTATTTGCTTTCGCATTTGCAATAAAATTAAAGGGTTGACGACTCGTCCTGGGAATTTGCAAATTTTTATCGACCACTATGGGATGGGCACACACTCGAGGATCGGGGCGTGATATCCCCGTTTGAGTGGTATCATGCTGATGCATGTTTGTGATAGCTGATTGGTAGAATTGTTTGTTGTTATCGCTCGACTTCTAATTTGGTGTGGAGTTGGAAGGCAAGTCTTTGTAAAAAGCCTGCAAGATGAGCGATCAAGAGCAAAGGACTCCTAGTAAGAGATTTGTTAGGCCTGCCACTTGGGGTAGGACGCCGACCAGGGTCAGTACCCGAGGAGGCCATGGTAAAACACCAGCATAGGCTAGCGTGAGTGGAGTAGCACCACCTCCTGTTGGTGCTGGGGTAGCAGCCCCTAGTGATCCCAGAATGGAAGGAATCATGCAAGCACTTGAGGTTATGAGAGATTTGATAGGGCTACTGCCACTGCTACTGCTATCGTTGCTGTCACCGCTGAGGCCGCACTCGCCGCCGCACCTGTTGCTGCACTCACCAAAGTTCAGCCAGAGAATGTGGTAGTGTAGAGAGAGAGGCCAATTTATAAGTTGGTGGAGCAGTTCTAGAAGCTGAACCTGCCAAGGTTCATTGGTGAAGGAGATCCGGAAGCTGTGTCACTCTGGATCAAAGATCTCGAGAAGGCGTTTGCACTTCTGATGTGCAATGAAGAGGAGAAAGTGGTTCTGGCAGTGTATCACCTTCAAGGTAATGCAAATATCTGGTGGAGAGCCGCCAAAGACAATGTTTTTGGACGGTGTGGTCCTGGTGTGGGACGCCTTCCTTAGAGCCTTCAATGATCAGTACGTTTTGGGTAGCGCCCGAGAACAAAAGATGAATGAATTTCAGTGACTCCGTCAAGGATCGATGTCTATTGACGAGTATGGGGTCAAATTCGCGGAGCTTTCTCAGTTTGCTCCGAGGTTGATTGAGGATCCAAAACAAAAAGCTCAAAGGTTTAGGAACGGCCTTCGTCTTGAACTAAAGCAACCACTAATATCGTTGGATCTAACAGACTATCGAGAAGTTTATCATCAAGCCCAGCTGTTAGAGAGAAGTTTGAACGAGCGAGCCGCCACATCTGAGTCACAGTTTGGATCTAACAGAGATAGGAATAGGTTTGGGAAGAGACCTATGTATGGAGGAATGTATCATATTCCGCTCAACAAGAAGGGTGGGATCGGTAAGTCAGCGCCCAGACCGAATGGCCTGTGTCACTTCTGCGGAAAGTGACACGGACCGGCCCCATGCCATTTTGAGATGGGTACGTGTTATGAATGTGGCAAGCAGGGTCACATAGCTAAGAATTGTCCCCGAAGACTGATGGGATTGCAATAGTTACCACCATCGCCACAAATGGGTCAAAACCGAGGAATTGCACCGCAGAGTGCACTGCATGGTGGATTGAACAGGCCACCGGCTTAGAGATGAATCGAGTTATGTATAGACAGGAAAGACAGTGTTCCAAGAACAATTTTATCAGAGTGACGCAGCAGAATTTTAGGTCAAGTTTATAGAACCTCATTTGTTGTAATGGAGTCATAGAAAGGAGAATCACTGGCTAGGGTTGTACTTAAATAAACGTTGATACCATATATAAAAAGGTTTGGCTCAAGGATTTTTTGTTGCAGGGAATTGTTGTCGCAATGGGATACAGTTTAACCCGTCGATTGAGGAAAATTTCAAATTTATCAAAAGTCGAGGAGGACCCTCGATCCCTTTAATCTCATCAGTTGAGGCAACTTGTTTGTTAGACGGGGGTTGCCAAGGTTATTTGGCGACTGTCGTGGATACGACAGTTTAGGAGCACGAGAGATAGTTGAGGACAATACATAAGACTCTACGAGATCATGGATTATACGCCAAGTTCAGCAAGTGCAAGTTTTGGTAGACTCGTATTGTTTTCCTAGGTCACGTGATTTCAGTCGAAGAAATCTCTGTGGACCCGACTAAGATCGAAGAAGTTATTAGATGGCCAAGGCCGATGTCAGCGTCAGAGATCAGAAGCTTTTTGGGTTTAGCCAAATACTACAGAAGGTTTGTGGAGAGATTTTTAGCATCAGTGTTGTCGTTGACTCGACTGCTAAAGATGGAAGAAAAGTTCGTGAGGATAGACAAGTGCGAGGGTAGTTTCTAAGAGTTTAAATAAAAGCTGACTACCGCACCTGTGCTAACCATTCCATCTAATCCTGGAGGATACGAGATCTATAGTGATGCGTCATATAGTGGACTGGGTTGCGTACTAATGCAACATGATAGAGTTGTTGCATACGCATCCCATCAGTTGAGACCTCATGAGTTGAATTACCTGATGCATGAATCAGAACTCGCAGTAATAATTTTTGTTTTGAAGAATTGAAGGCGTTTGGAATGGGAAAAGATTTTAGATCTTCACAGACCATCAAAGTCTCAAGTATCTATTCTCTCAAAAGGAGTTGAACATGAGGCAATATTTTGAAATAGAACTTCTGAAGGACTAGGATTGTGATATTTTATATCACCCTAGGAAGGTGAACGAGGTCATTGATGCGTTGAGTCAGGAGTCTTCAGTTGCGTTGATGGTGGTCAAGGAATGGACTTTACTTAAGAAAGCTCAAGATTCAGTCTTCAAATTTGAGGTAGGCTACCTTCTCAATTTTATAGCCACCCTCAGAATTGAGCTGGATGCTCAGACTAGAATCAAGGCACAACTTTGTAAGCCGGGAGGACTGTTACAACCTCTCGAGATCCTAGAGTGGAAATGAGTGCACATCACCATGGAATTTGTGACGGACTCACTTAGAAGTTAGAGGGGTAATGATTCCATTTGGGTAGTGGTAGACAAACTGATGAAGTCGACTCACTTTATCACCGTATGGAAGGATCTTGATTTGAATATGCATATAGAAGTGTATATGTGTCAGATAGTTCATCTACATGGGGTGCTAGTGACGAATTTATATCAGATCTAGATCCGAGGATTCCCGGTTTCAGCAGAACAGTCAGATGGTTCTTTTTGAAGTAGGACAACGCAAAGTGTATAGAACTTCAGTTTGTTTAGCAGTTAGTGATTGTAGCTACCGTGATCAGAAACAGATCAAAGACCGCTCAGAGCCGCCATAAAAATTGTATCATTGATCATGGACCCCTAGAGTTCCAAATTGGTGATTACATCTTTCTGAAGATGTCACTAATGAGGGATACCTTGCGCTTCAGTAAGGAGGGAAACTAAAACCAAGGTACGTAGGTCCCTTTGAGATTCTAGAGAGAGAATCGAGATCCTGGTGTATCGTCTTGCATTACTACCAAAGTAGGCGCGAGTGCATGACATCTTTCACGTGTCGAGGATGAGGATGTGTGAGCCTGACCTGACCCACGTGCTAATTCTTGAAGAACTGGACGTGGACGACAGAGTGTCGTATGTGGAAAACCCAGTTTAACTTGTGGTTCAGAAAGATCAGATTTTGAATATCAAGAAGGTCCCCTTAGTCAAAGTGGTCTGACAACACCATGGGATTGAAGAAGCAATGTGGGAAAATGAAACCCGATGAGATGACGATACCCCCACCTTCCCTCAAGATTGGTAAAGGTTAAATTTCAAGGACGAAATTTTTATAAGAAGGGAAGAGTTATGACATCCTAGATTTTCAGTCTTGTTTTCAATCGAATAAATTGGGCCTTTCATCGATGCGCTTATAGTTCTATTCCCAGAGCCAATCATTCCTGAGATAACTAGACTATTTGGAGAAATCATTAAAAGATTTTAATGGAGTGGACTCGAGAATTCAACCAGAAATCGACTGCTCGATCGTGCTAATCTACAAGGGTCATTTCGGCATTGTCAAAATCGATCAGAGATCAAGGATAGATCGATTCGACTGAGATATGTGATCAAAGTGTGGGTGATTCCACCTGATTTACAAAATCCTCGTCGATCAGCACTAGACTGATTTTTTGTCATTTTAAGTATCTTGTGCTCGTAATTGAAACCTTGATATTTTCACGACCACCGAGAGTTACCGATGTGTTGAAGTGGTACATTGTGGTTAGAAGAAAATCGACCACGGGTCATTTGCACTAAAAATTTCTGAAAGTTACCAGGTAGCTTAAGTCACGCTAAAGTCGCGCCAAATTGATATTAACTGCGAATTTGAATCCGATTTTAGACATTGAAAATTCTATCATGTCACAAGTCATTTTAGGAACATCAACAAAGTCTCCGAAGATTTTTCTGCAAATCGAGACTTTTTGAGAAAAAATCGAGTTAAGGTCATCTTTGTCCAGATAATTCAAATGACCGTTTTTGGTCACGCAATTGGGATGCAAGTGGGTTCCATTAGCAAGGAAAAATGCCAATTTGATTGTTGTTATGATGGTTGGATGTTTAAAGGCCAAATTGAATTGATTCAAGAGCCATTTAAGTCCAAATTGAACCAATTGCCTCCAAACTTCGTAACACCCCTTGGACCCAACTTGTGGACCACCTCAAGCCTTCTAAAAGGGGCATTAAGGGCTGGAAAAATAGCATTGGAGGCTAGCTAGTGGTGGGGACCAAATGAGGGAGACAAGAAGATGAGATAGAAGACAAGTGGTCTCCCTTGCCTCCTCTATTCTTCCCTCCCCCTTTGCACCATTGACCACCACCTTCCTCTCTTCCTTCTTTTGTTGTTTGAAGTTCAACAAAACCCAGAATTGCAGAGGAGAGTAGCCAACAGCCCCAAGCCGTCGAGCAGCCTTGCTAGAGCCACCACAAGCAGCCGCAATGCCGATCACTCGCCTGCATGCACCCCTCTACCCCTTTTGCATCAAGCCATGTTCGCACCCAAGTTGCTGCCCCGAGATCCTTGCCGTCGTCCAGCTACTAGACATCACCGTTCAGCCACCGTCGGCCACCATTTCGCCGCCTAAAGGCCAGCTGAGACTGCTGCAGCCCTCCCTCACTATTTCCAACTCAACCAATCTTCGGTCCAGCTTCTTTCAACACAAAACAAAACCAACAATAGTGGTATTTTTAGACATTGTTGGCCCACTTTCAAGGCTTTCTAGACTTTGAAAGGCGGTCTAGCTTTCAAGTTTGTCGCTCCTCGCCGCGTCCACATCATTTTGATCGGAGTGGATCCTAAATCAAGTGAGTTCGCTCACTAAACCTTACTTAGTAGGTTAATTATGCTTAAATGTTGTTTAGATTAGTTTAAGTATGGATTAGTGATAAGCTAAAATGGTTATATTAGCCTTAGAATGGATTAGTGTTAAGCTAATTAGTGAGATTTGCACCGTTGATAATGGATTAGTCAAATCCAGTGGAATTTCTGCAATTCGAGTTTCTAGGCCCTCACTGTTTGCCATTTTTGTACATCGAAATGGGTTACGAATTGGAGGTTAATGTCTTCTCGAGAATTTTTTTGGACATCCTCATATACAATATATATTTTTCTTCAGATTTTTAGGGACTTAAAAGAATTAGATATCAGCTCTGTCATTTTCAAACGGAACCTCAGTTTTCACTGGAACTGGTGACCTTTTAGGATTGTAGGGGTTTTTATCAACTTTTAGGATTCGAATTTCGAAATGTTTCTTCAAAAAAGTTATTTTTTACATCTTCTAGTTTAAGATACTAAAATTTCAGATCAAATGGACATGTTTTGGATCTCGAACCAAACTAATTTCGGAAAACAAACTTTCTGGAAACAGACCTATTTTTTTATGCTGAATTGAGTGATTTACTGAGCCGAATCTATAAAGATCTAGGTTAAGGTGTCTTCATGAAAAATGTTTTTTTATAGGTCTTTCACAACATATTCAAATTTGGAAATTTTCTGAGCTCGTTTGATTTGGTTTCTATATTTAAATTTGGAGACATGCGAGTGGGCCTATTCTGCCGGTTAAGGCCGGTTATGAATTTGTGATGGTTCTTGAGACTTTGATTTTTAGAAATTGCACATTTGATGATATATGGTTGGTTTGTGATATGCTTTGAGTTTATGCTTGATAATCGTTTGAAATTTAAGAGAACTCGTCCCCGGCGTGTGTCGGTGGATATTGCCTAACTTAGGCTTGTGTCGGTAGTTATTATCTATCCTTGGCATGTGTCAGGTAAAACTACTCGTGTGGGTAGTAATAATTAATTAATTGGAACGCATGTTGAGTTGAACTGATGGACTGAGATGTGTTGGTAATTCTTACTTTGATGTGTATCAATAGTTCTTTCTCGTGTGAGCAGCAATTAAATTGTAATTCTTACTCGTGTGAGTAATGATTGGTTTGGACGTTCCAAATTGGTGTGTGCACTTGCTATATACAAATGATTGTGATATGAACTGTGCTGACCTGCAGGGAGGATCTGAGATAAGGTAAGTCTCTGTGGTTGTATGATTGTGTGGTTAGGACGCCCTAGGCGTATTACCCTCCTAATCAGGGTTTAAAGCATGAACTCCCTGAGATTTATATCTCACCTCGTCATGGGCTTCATTTTTCAGGGTCGTAGGGTGGAAGACCTAGAGCCGAGCTGAGGTGATATAAAGTGTAGGTCAGATAGGACAATTCTTTTTTATAGTCAATCATTTGAAGTCTTGTGACTGTAGACTTTTGTATTTGACTCGGTGTGTATTTAAAAGCATGTTTTGTTTAAAAATTTGTTGTCATGCTTTTCTATCCCGAGATGGTTACTGTAGGGGATTCGTTATTTTCTTCCGCATGTGCAATTAAATTAAAGGGTTGGCAACTCGTCCAGAGAAGTCAAAAAATTGTATTGACCACTGAGAGATGGGCACACGCTTGAGGAGGATCGTGGCGTGACAGCAACAGTAGTGGTAAAGGTGGCAGCTTAATTTTGGGCCTGCTACCACATAATCTCTCTCATTATATCTAAAGCCTGTGTGATCCCAATAGTTCCCGGATCACCTAGGCTGCTACTCCAGCTCCAATGGGAGGTGATGCTACGCCACTTGCGCTAGCCTTAGCTGGCGCTCTACCACGTTTTCCTCAAGTACTAATCCTTGTCGGCGTCCCACCCCGAGTTGCAGGACCGATGGTATGCTTCCTAGGAGTCCTTTGCTCCTGATCACTTATGGCTCAGTTCTTGACTAAAACCTGCTTCCAATTCCGATCTGAATTAGAAACTGAGTGATCCACACAACAAGAAATTCTACTAATCAGCTATCACAGACATGCACCGGCATGAAATTAAAGGCCTTTCCTACTAACTATCCATAGACCATTACACCTTATTACTCCAATCTCTAACCTTGCTCTGATACCACTAAACGGGGATGTCACGTCCTGATCCTTCGAGCACGTGCCCATCCCTCCGTGATTGATTAAATAGCGACATCCCAGGACGCATCGCTGACCTATTCATTTTAATATGCATGTGGAAGCGAATAGATAAATCCCCAGACAACAACAAGATGAGATAGAAAAGTAGGGGCATAATTTTTTAAACCACACAACACACTTATATTAACATAAGCTAAGCCAGGTCATACACAAAACCAGTCTTATAAAAATAGGGTTTGCAAATAAGGGTGGGTTTCAAAAGCTACCGGGCTTCATCCTCGACCTCATCCTCAGTGGAGCCTTCAATTGAGTACACCGGAGTGCTTGGTTCTTCAAGATCTAGGTCTGTCGCGTCTACCACTAAACCTTCTGGAGGATCCGTCGTGCCCTTCCTAAGAGCAACCTCCAAGACATACCTAGGGACCTCGGACTCTGGTATAGAACCTTCTCTCTACCCATTCTCCTCCTAGCAATACCATGATATGTATTGATGAGGTACCTTATGGGGTAAGGCCTCATCCACCCAGACCATAGTCTTCACCATTTCATCCACCCATCCTCTAGGATCCCCATGTAGTGGAATGAAACACTTATGCTCCGTGACCTTCTTCGGTCTACCAAAACGCTCGGGAGGAGCTACTATCTAGGGGCTTGAAATGTTATCCCACAACGGGATGAGACGATGTCTCAACAAGTTCACCTCTTAAGAGCCGACTAGGAAAAAAATACACTCCACAGGCTGTCTAAGCACAAACACGCGTCAGAGGAGTTACCTTTGCCTCCACTTCTTCCTGCAAGTTAGTATAATTCACAATTTCATGGAATCATCTCATCACATCAAATTATCGCAACAGATAAAATCATTGAACAATCGACCTAGTCAATTCCATGTCATCACGACCATCTCTTACTCAGACAATTCAATACTATCTATCAAGTTTGACCATATCTAGAACTACTCACCCTTAAGTTGAAGATAGATAATATAGCTCACCCAAAGCTGATAATATAGTATACTGCTCACCCAAAACTAACATATCAGAGCCCTCAGGCCAATATAATATACAAATAATGCTCACCAGAAGTTGATAATGTATGCTGATCACCCAAAGCTAACATATCAACTCCCGTGGGTAGATAGAACATACCGGTATACCGCTTATCCTAAACTGACATATCAAGGCCCGTAGGTTGATATTGTATACCTATGATGGTCAACCTAAGCTGATAAAATATACTACTCACCCAAAGCTAATATATCAAGTCCGTAGACTAATATAGTATACTTATTCTCACCAACTGAGAATGTCACCATTTTTATCCTTCATGATCAAAATACTTGTGTATGGGTACACGGTCGGCCTTAGCCAAAATATAATATTTTCACTTTAGAAAATCCCACTAATTTCCATAGTCCAAAAACACATTTTTGGCACTATAAGCTGACGCTTGGTTTTTTTTTTTTGGTAAAGGTAAGTAATAAATTGATTTTGCAAGAAAGAAGACAAGAGGGAGGCTGGCACCAACAAAAACAGACACTCAAGAAGACAAAAGTCTAGAACGAGTGTAAGGGTGCGATGGTTCCTAAAAAAAAGGAGCAACAACAACAAAAGGAAACAAAAGACAACAAAAACAAGAAAACCTCGATCAATCAAAAATAGATGGATGGATGTTCCAGCTTCGTTGAAGTCTTCTATTCATGGGCACATCGGGAACATGCTTAAAGGTCATAGCCTTATCTTTGATAGCCTTCTGAAGATGCATTTTCATCGCTGGAAGAAAGAGAGTCTGATTCCGACAAAGCACATTGTTCCGCTCATTCCAAATGATATAACACATTGCACCAAAACTAAACCGAGCCAGGATCTGATAAAAACTCTTCCCCATAAACCGCTTGGAAGCCCAGGCCAAATTATCCACCCAACGCTTGTTTCGCCACACTAGGTTGAATCTTGCCACCCAAACTGAAATAAGACTATCCAAAGCACGGCACACAAAGAACAAATGATCTATAGAATCAGGTCTGCATGAACAAAGGGGGCAATTTGTAGGGGGGATCCTACCATAAGAGATGAGCAAAACCTAAGTCGGCAGCCGATTGCGCGAAATAAGCCAAAGATGCGTTTGATATGTTGGAGGCAAGGCAGTATTCCAAACAAAAGAAGCCCACGAGATGACATTATGCTTCGGACGGATCAAATCCCAGGCAGAAGCAATGGAGAAGCGACTGGATGGGTGCGGAAGCCACTGAAACCGATCCTCCTCTTGGTTGAATACCGGAAGGGGATTTCCCACCAATTAGCCATGATTTTAATGATATACCAGCCCATAGGAGTAGCAAAACCATCAGCAACCAAAGCAGAGCGGGATATACCCGAGCGATAAATATCCTGATTAGAAAAGATCTTGTATAAAGGACCATTTGGGTGCCAAGGGTCGAACCAAAAGGAGACCGACCTCCCATTTCCAATGCTCCATCTGAAATATTGCTGAAATTGATCACGAAGATCTAATAACTTCCTCCAAGCCCAAGAGCAATGAGTAGGGCAAGGAACCACCCAAAATTTTTTCCGCTTCAGGAAATTGGAATGAATCCACTTACACCACATGGATTCTTTATCCGAGAAAAGAATCCAAATATGTTTGAGCATGGGCGCAATATTGTTCTCCCTTAAAGTACGAATACCTAAGCCCCCTTCATTTTTGGGAAGGCAAACATTACACCACGAGACTTTAGCACCACTTGCACCCATCTCAGTCGAGAATTGGCAGAAAATTTGCTCAATTCGATTTAGAACTGAACATGGCAAAAAGAACACATTAGCCCAAAAGACTTGTATAGAATGAAGCACCGACCTTATAAGTTGAAGACGCCCCGCAAAGGAGAGGAATCTATTGGTCCAAGACCGAACACGAGCCATGATTGAATTAACCAAGGAGACGCAGTCAGCTTTCCTTAATCTAGCTGAAATAACCGGTACTCCTAGATAGCAGAAAGGAAAGGTGCCCAACTGATAGCCCAGCATATTGAGGATATCCTCATGAAGGTTAGAGGAGCCTCTAGAAAGGAAAACTTCACTCTTCCGAAGATTCGGAATCAGCCCACTCCAGCTAGAAAATTTCTCGATACCATTCTTGAGAAGATCAATAGACGATAAGTTAGCTTCAACGAAGAGTAGTAAATCATCAGCAAAGAAAATATGAGAAAGTCAGGTGGGCTTGCAACGCCAGAAAAAACCAATGTCCGGATGTGAAGTTTGAATGTCCAGAATACCTGTAAAGACTTCAATCACAAGAGTAAAAATATACGGCGACATGGGATCACCCTGACGAATACCCCTCCCACTTGAAAAGAACCCATGGAGTTCCCCATTAATTGCAACCAAGAACTTGGGGATACGAATGCAAATCATAACCCGGGCAAAGAACTCCTGGGGGAAACCGAAAGCCTGCAGAAACCTCCAATCCACCGTATCGTAGGCCTTCCTAAAATCAACTTTAATAACACATTTAGGCCGGTAAGGATCATTGTGAAAACCACAAAACAGCTCCTGAGCAAGTAAAATATTGTCACTGATGTGTCTACCTTTTACAAAGGCATTTTGGGGCAGACTAATGATAGAAGGTAGCACCTGAGAGAGCCAATTAGCAATAATCTTGGTAATACACTTGTATAATGTGTTACAGCAAGCAATTGGCCGAAAATCATTCACATTGGAAGCATTCGGGACTTTGGGGACCAGGGCCAAAATAGTTGTGTTAATTTCCTGCAACAATATGCCCGTCTCAAAGAAATCTTTCACTACCAGAATAACAGAAGGTCCAACAATCTCCCAAGAATGTTTAAAAAATTCCACATTGTATCCATTAGGGCCAGGGGCCTTACCCACCGCAAGAGAGAATAGAGTATCTTTAATTTCAATCTCTGAGATGGGGCTAGAAATAAAGCGAACCTGATCCGCATCAAGGGTGTGCTTCAACACCGCACGCATTTCCTCCACCGAAGGCCTCGCAGCAGGGGAAGAGAAGGCCAATAACTCCCGGAAGTGGTCAACAAACAGGTTTTGAACTTCAGAGGGATTTGAGGTAGAAACAATCCCATCAGAGAGCGAGATAATTCTATTGTGAAGTTGTCTCTTGTTTACCGAGTTATGGAAAAATTTAGTATTAAGATCACCTTTTTTCAACCACCGCACTCGAGACTTTTGTCTATAAAATGATTCCTCTTGAAGGCGCAAATTCGAGTAGGATTGGAGCTGTTGTTTTTCCAATTCAGCAAGTTGAATATTCGAATAGTCATTCTGAAGAGCATCTTGGGTTTGGAGCAATGCACATCTTGTTTCAGCCGTTCTAGAGGACAAGTCCGAGAAGGACTCCTTGTTGATCTGTTTCAACTTACATTTGAGAAGCCGAAGCCTGGAGCAAAGAATAAACATTCGAGAACCCACAAAGGGAGAACTCCAAGCTTGCAAAACCACATCAGTAAAATATGGATGAGAAAACTAGAAATTGAAGAACTTGAAAGGCTTGCGAGACTTAGGGGCAGGCATAATCTTAATAATCATTGGAGAATGATTTGAAATGCCAGAGGCCAAGAAAGAGGCCTCAGAAAAGGAAAATTCAGCAGTCCAACAAGAATTAACGAGAACACGATCAATCTTTCTTTGCTTACGGTTGGCACCCATGGAAGTAGCCCAAGTAAATCTATTCCCGGTATACCTGAGATCGTCAAGACCAGCTTGTATGAGGCACTCACGCAGCTCATCAAAAGCTGGGATCCAACCATTAGAACCACCCAATCTATCCGAAGGGTCACGAATTGCATTAAAGTCTCCTGCTAGTATCCAAGGGAAACCCGAAAGGAGAGAGCTAGTCTGAATAATGTTAGCCCAAAGAAGACATCTAGCCACAAAACTATGCTCAGCATAGACCACCGTAAGGAAGAGAACCTTACCAGAATTTAAGCAAGATAACTCTCCATGAATAGCTTGATCCGAAGAAGAGTTCGTAACAAACAAGACTTCACGGGGTTTCCACCCCACCCAAATTCTTCCTTTCGAGGAATGATTATAGTTGTTTTCCCACTTCTAGCCTAGCAACAATACAGCAGAGATCACACTAAAGGCACCCTGGGAAATCTTTGTTTCCACAATACCAACACAACATAGATTATGAGATCTAACAAAGTTTCTGATTTTAGCTTGTTTGAGATGGCTACCAAGTCCCATAATATTCCAAACTCCAATATACATAGCTATATATAACTATATAATGTATTACGATGAGAATAGAAGTTACCGACGTGATCTCCTTCGGCTAGTGCCTTGAGGAGGGTCAGGAGGAGCAGCCAACGCTGGGGTAGGAAGGGCGGCCAACTTTGGGATAGACGGAGTCTTGGGCGAGTTCCTTTAAGCAGGGGCTTCCTTAGAAATAGCAGAATGCTTAACATTTGTAACCAATTCACTAGGACCATCAGGTTCCTCATCTGAGCTGCTACTTACCGCACTAGCCGCATCCTCAAATTCTTCAACAGTAGAGCCAGACCCAATATAAGCAGATTATGGGATCGACTCAACAGGAACCATCGTGGAAGGAGGTCCAGTAGAGCTGGGAATCAAAGCACCTTTATTTTTCTGGGCAGACTTGCTTAAAGCTTGAGAAGAATCTAATTTATCCATAAACTTCAAAGAGATAGGAGTCGAAGAGTCCTTCCCATTAGACCCCAACGGTTGCCTCTTCTTCCGAGTTACCTGCTTCCAGGCATCCTACTGGTCAGCATAAGACACCTTACAAGGCTGGGTGGGAGGAATCGAGGGAGGCACCATAGGCACAGCAGCATCTCGAGCTTCCTCAGCAACAGCATCATGGGACTTATCTGCTACGGGTGCTGGAACTTCTTTCTCCTCACAGTTATGGCCAAAGACCTGGCATTTCGAACACGCAATGGGTATCCATTCGTACAAGATAGGAACAATGAAGGACTCCACATTCAGAAATACCTCCACAGATTCACATTTGTCTAACTTAGTTGACACTTCGACACATACTCTTGTTTAGGAAGATAGAAGATTATGCAGTCCAAGTATGTGAAAAGCATGTAATTGACTCGATAATATGGTCTTTGTCTTTTGAGAAAGAGAAGGAACGGCAGCGCTAGTCTTATTGTTTTGTTAGCTGTATGACATCAACCTCTTGGCGTAATGATATGCTTACTAATATACAATTATATATGAATTGGTTGGACTATTACTCAGTGAGGTTAAAGACTTTAGTTTTGGATTACTGTAATAAAATAGTATCGGTAGCATACCTGATGACTGATATAGCTAGTATAAGTACCTAGAGGGGGGTGAATAGGTATATAAAAGATTTTTTTTGATAATTGCACAATACTAGACAGTTGATAGATTTGCGACAAACAATAATCAAAGTAAGACTGAGAGAAGGAAAGAGAGAATTGAACACGTGGTTTATAGTGGTTCGGCTTAATTCAAGCCTACGTCCACTCTTCTGCACTGACAGCCTATTGGTTGAATTCCACTATGAACAAAGAGATGTTACAGTGTTGTTCTTCCATGATTTCTCGGTGTAGATGATCTACCACACTCTCTCAAGGTATCATTAAGTATAGATACTCTTTGTGTATACAATTTCGCTCAAAATGTATCGACCAATAATCAAGGTGCTTCAGACTCTGGAATTTCTCTATCGATCATACACTAAAGCAACTAGAATGTCTTCCTTTTATACTCCTTTATGCCATCATACCCGTTGGCACTTACCAAAGGAACTCCTCCAATCTACCTGTTGGACGGAATCAATTAAGAAGATCATTCGAGCTATTAAAGGAACCTGACGATAGCCAATCAATCCTATTCGCCCATACAATCGGGATCTTGGTTTCCAAGAATATAACCCTTCCAAGAATATTTCGTCGACCATCGGATCTTCAAACGATCTAGTATTACAAATAAAAGAATCCGTTATATTTATCCAACCAAGAGATCTTCTCCAGAGAATATGACTAAATCCTCAACCAAATACTTAGGCTCTGGATTGCCTTCGTCACTGGATTAGAAAAAATTGTCAATGAGAATAGTCTTGAGTCTTGAGTCTTGAGTGTTGAGTTTGGTGATTAGAAAGTCTTCAGACTCTAAACAGAAGGTCTGCAAATATCCAGACTAGACTGATAGAAACGTTTTGTCAGCTTCAAAATATTCTGGAAAGATTTCTCCAACAATCTCCCCCTTTTTGATGGTGACAAAACTTTCCTGTAGATTTGAACAACTTTGACCTGCAAAAACATTACTCAAGCAATATGGCTATCTCATAAAGATTAATAAATCAACCAGACTCTGCATCCACAGAAAATTTGTTAGTCTTTCATGAGTAATACCATACAACAACACTTGATATAAATGCAAACAGTCAAGCATCAAAATCTACACCCAAGTCAGTCAAATTCAAGTTCACACCCAAGTTCACCGAAGTCATACTCAAAACCAAACATTCAAACACACAAAAGAAATTTAAAGTCAAAGTTTAAAGTTCAAATTGCAATTCTCCCCCTTTTTGTCATTATTAAAAAGGTGAGAAAAGAGTCAAGTCTGCTTGGGAATGCGCACAATCTAGAAATCTCATCATCGACTGTACGATGCCTTCCAGCCTCTTCAAGTCTTCCCTTAGATGAGCCACCTCTTCTCCTTTGGCATTGGCTTGAATTTGTAGAGCGAGGTCTTTCATTTGATCCACCAGGGTACCAGAAGATGCTTGTCCAGCATTCTTCATGACTTGAAGTTCACAGTCTAGAGCATAGATTTGACCCTACATTTCCAGAAGAACATCAAGGATACGACGAAAATCTGTTGTATTGTCCGTCTGTGTGCTCGCATTTGCTCTCTCGGATGGAGTGAATGCAGACGATGGAGCTTCTATGTAATCTTGCAGATTTGGTGTTGAAGTATCATGTCCTTCCTCAGGCATTTGAGAAGCCTGAAAATCTTCTGGATCTACTGGTGAGTGTCTTACACCTTCATTGTTGACAGCATGTGGTGTAGTCCTTCCTTGCTCGCCATCTCCCCCTGTCTCTAGGACCTCAAATGGGGAAGAGTAATGGTCAGGCTCTTTAGCATCTTGATTCCCCTTCTCTCTAGCTTCATTTGTAGACTTTTCTTTCTCTGCTTCTCCTTCTTCTTCAGCTTCTTTCTCTTTCTCTTGCTGCTCCTATGCTTCTCTGTTCTTTGCTTGCTCCTCTTCTTCTCTCTGTTCTCTTGCCTCTTCTTTTTTCCCTTTCTTCTGATGTTCCATTGATTCAGGTACAGAACGTCTGGTCTTTATCAATGCAGAGATAGTGAGATCTTCCTCTTCATCTTCATCCTCCAAGATGAGAGTTCTTTTCTTTTTGGATGGGGCACCAATGGGCTCCTTCCCTTTGCTCTTTGAAGCAGAAGGTACTGGAGTCTTCACTCTAAACTTCTCCATTGCCTTAGAAAGCTCTTTCAAACGCATTTTTGTCAGCATTTTCAGACCTACCACCATTTTGTCGCATGGTCGAACACAAAGAGTATGTGGAGGTTCAATATTCAAGTGTCTGAAGATCTTAGTCACAAGACCTGGGTAAGGCAATTGGCCCTCGTCCTTCGCCATTGCTCTGTACATGTGAAAGAGAATGGTGTGAGGGAGAGAGAACTTCGTTCCTGAGTTAATCGCGTACATCAATTTCACCTCGGAATTAGACACGTCAGTCTTGGATGTAGACTTGGGCCTGATACAGTTGATCACAATTTTGTGAAGCAAGATGTTGATGGCACGCATCCTTGAATAGGTAATTCTTTCCTCTGTATCCCTATCTTTGACAAGCTCCAATGAGGCACGAGCAATTGAAACTTTGATCGGTTGATAGTGTCCTCTTTCAACTCTAATTATGTCAGCCAACATGTCCACATCTATCACATGGTCTTGGTCTCGAACAACGAATGATATTCTATTCGCATCTAAAAAGCTAAGATTCGAATAGAAGTATCTTTGTCAATTGCGCATAACCGTCTGTGGTATCGGAGCAAAATTGCTCAAGTTGAGGCAGATTGAACTTCTCTCTTAAGTTCACATTAATAGCATCCAAGAAATCGAAATCAACACTCCTAGGGTTTATCACCCCTCGTTTCAACAGTCTGAAGAACAGATTCTCCTGTTCCTTCGGTTTAAACAACTCCATTCTTTTTCCCTTCACCTTCGCAGCAACACCCATTCTAGGTTGAAATTCACTGAACATTTTATCATCATTGTTCCCGTCAGTCGGATTCGGTCCCGATATACGAGGGTCACTTGGAATGTTCACAAGTGCCTCCTCAGCCTTTCCTTTGGGAGCAATTCCCAAATCCTCCATTCGTCACAAAAAGATATACTCATTCCCATAATTCTTATTTTAAAGGAAATCATTTACGTAGTTCAGCGGAGTCCCAATGCTCTTCATCGCACCATAGAGCTTGTAAATAAAAGAGGGTTTTTGGACTCTTACAGGGTCTGCGTCCTTGATTATTTCTTCCTCTGGTTGTTGACCCGCACCTTGTGGGTTAGATGGTGTTGAGTGACGTGGTGGAGAGTGAATTAGGCTCTATTGCTGACTCGATAAATCTTCTTCTTCGGTGAGATCGAAATGGGTAGGTCCTTCCCTCATTCTCTGTGGTCCCCTGTTCGCGATTCTTGAAGACTTCCTCAAAAAAGACATTCTTCCTTGCCGTTGAAAGATTCCTTTACTCGCTTTCCCAAGAAAAGATGACAACTTTCTCGAAGATGAACACAAAGTAGAGACAGGATTGGGAGGAGAATGCCTTTTAGGGCTTTGAAGTTTAAGCGAAAAAGAAAACTGGATATATATAACTCAGTTTAAAAAAAAGGAAAGATCAATTGGCACAAAGGAAAGTGAACAGACACCTCTTTTTAAAATAAATAACTGCCAAATAGAAGTTAATCCTTTTTTGAAAAGACAAGATTCCGTTTTTCACGGAAATTATAAATTAACTTAACTAAAGATCGTACCTTTTCGAGTTTGAATATAATAACAACTTACAGTCTATAGCCATGAATGTCTGAGTCTGAGAGTTGGAGAGTCTCTAGACTTTAACTTCCTCAAGCTTCAAAATGTTTAGTCTGGAACGGATATGATCGAATTGATTTTTCTCCAAAGGTTTTGTGAATATATCCGCTAGTTGATTTTTTGAATCAACAAATTGAATCGAGATTTCTCAATTTTGAACATGATCTCTAATGTGTTGGAGAAATATTTCCAGAATATTTTGAAGCTGACAAAACGTTTCTATCAATCTAGTCTGGATATTTGCAGACCGTCAGTTTAAAGCCTGAAGACTTTCTGATCAATAGACTCAGCACTCAAGACTCAAGACTTAAGACTCAAGACTTTCCTCATTGACAGTTTTTCTGATCCAGTGACAAAGGAGAAGATCTCTTGGTTGGATAAATATATCGGATTCTTTTATTTGTATCTAGATTAATTGAAGATCCAGTGGTCGACGAAATATTCTTGGAATGTTCTATTCTTAGAAACCAAGATCCTGATTGTATGGGCGAACAGGATTGATGGGCTATCGTCAGGTTTTTTTTAATAGCTCGAATAATCTTCTTTGATTGATTCCGTCCAACAGGTAGATTGAAGGAATTCCTTTGGTAAGTGCCAACGGTATGATGGCATAAAGGAGTATAAAAAGGAAGACGTTCTAGTTGCGTTTGTAACGTGATCGATAAAGAAATTCTAGAGTTTGAAGCACCTTGATTATTAGTCGATACAGTTTGAGCTCGTGTTCTTACTTTATTTGAAGTGTTTTACTTCAGAGTAAAAGATCCATGGCTAGTATGCTAGCACCAGGACTGGTGGAAGGGCAAAGCAATACTAGACCACCCTACTTTGATGGAAAGGATTACAACATCTGAAAGAACAAGATGAAGGCTTTCCTACGATCAAAGGATCCTCTGGAATGGGACGTTGTAGAAAGAGGAATCACTCCTATTGCTGCATCAGTCTCTGAAAGAGGGAAAGAAATTGGAACCAGCGGAATGACTCAGGAAGAAATAAACAAGAGACAAGCACTCGATGCAAAAGCAATTTACTCTTTATATTGTGCTTTGTCACCAACTGAATATAACAGAATATCTTCTTGTGTTACAGCAAAAGAAGTATGGGACATATTACATATCACCTATGAAGGACAGATCGAGTGAAGGAGACGGAATTAACATTCTCCTCGGTCAATATGAAGCCTTCAAAATGAAACCGGAGAATCTATAAGCGACATGTTTAGTCGTTTTATAGATATTGTCAATGGCCTTGAGAATCAAGGACAAAAAATTTCTGATCCCATGAAGGTGAACAAGCTACTGCGTGGACCCTCCAAGGATTGGAATCATATAAAGACTTCAATAAGAGAGACCCAAAGAATTATGCCACTATCGTTGTGAGCGATTGGAACTTGAGTCTTATGAAGTGGAACGAATTAATGAAGACGAAGATCCAAGAGGTAAGAAATCCATTGCATTAAAATCAAATGATGATTCGATGATACGGATTACGAAGATGATATGGACGATGAGGAGCTTGCTCTCATGATAAGAAGATTAAAAACTGAATAGAAAAGGAAGAAGGTTCAACTTAAAGAAACAAAGTTTCCAAAGACAAAGAGACCAAATCTTTTGATGATGAGGAACCAAACAAAGATGTAGTACGCCGAATGTAAGAAAAAGGGACACATCGAGACCCAACCTGTCCTATTCACGAAGAAGAAAAGAGGAAAAGCTAAGAAGTTTCGAAAAGCTTTCAAAGCTGAAACACGGGAGTGATACGAGTGTGAAGAAAGTGATAATGAATATGCCAACATATGTTTGATGGCACATTCGGACTCGGACTCGGTCTGGATCGACTCGAACAGTGAATTGGAGGTAAGTGATTTTAAAATTCCTATCAAAGTCTCTAAATACATTGATGAACTATGTTTTAGTCTTAAGACTTCTCTCAAAAGAATTTTCGAACTTAAAAAGGAAAACTTAGCTCTAAAACAAAAGGAAAACATTTTAGAAGAAATAGTTAAAAGTTTAGACTTGAATATTTCTACTCTTAAAGAGAAAGAAGATAATCTTTTGAAAGAAAATGTTTTTTTAAAACTGACTTATCAAATATTTCGAAGAAATTTTCGATAGGATCCGAAAAACTTGAAAAAGTTCTTTCGGTTCAAAGACCTTACTTCAATAAGTGCGGTCTAGGTATGATGAGAAGAAACAATTCCCTTGATTGATTTTCCTAAAGTAAAAGAAAGAATTAAGAAAAGACCGTCGAAAGAGGCTTACAAAAATCATTTCAAGAAAGTTTTTGTAAAGTCGTAGGTCAAAATGCTCTAAGGTGTTCAAAGTGTAACGGTCAGGGATCACTTTGAAAAAGAGTGTCCTATGGTTTGGAAGCCTATTAAGAAAGTATGGCCTAATAATGTTTATCCTACTAACACCAAAGGACCCAAGAAAATTTGGGTACCAAAGAAAGCTTGAGACTCTCTCTTAAATGCGAGGTCTCCGTCAAGAAAAGGTAAAGTGGTATCTTGACGGTGGATGTTCAAGACACATGACGGGAGACTCAAATTGCTTCATAAAGCTTATTCAAGTGAATGGTGGAAAAGTTTCATTTGGAGGAAACGGCAAAGGAAATATTGTGGGATTTGGAACTGTGAAAATTGGAAATCTCACAATAAGCAATGTTTCTCTAGTGGAAGTACTCCACTATAACCTTCTCGCATTAGCCAATTGTGTGATCTTTGGTTTCAAGATCTCCTTTCAAGAAGGAATATGCTCTCGGAATCGGTAAAGACTTTACTCGTCTTTCATGGGTCGAAGACATGGAAATATCTACCTCTTAGACATGAATCTAAATGAATCGCAATGCCTAATCTCAATTCAAGATGAAGCAAGCTTATAGCATAGAAAGCTTGGTCATGTCAACATGAAGCAATTAGTTAAAATTTCATCAAAGCAGCTTGTTCGAGGTCTACCCAAATTACCATACCAAAAGTCCGATCCATGCACACCATGTATTGCAGGAAAGCGCAGGTAAGAAATTCATTTAAGCTAATAAATCATATCTCTACTAATCATGTACTACGTTCTTGCTGCATATGGATCTCTTCGAACCAATCCGAACCCGAGTATTGGAGGTAAGAAATACTGCCTAGTAATTGTGGACGATTACTCCCGTTTTACTTGGGTATATTTCCTTGCAAGTAAGTCAGAAACCTTTTCGTACTTTGAAAAATTTGCTAAAAAGGTTCAAAATGAAACAGCTTGCTATATCATCAATAGAGTCTTCCTAAGACCCATTCTTGAGAAAACTCCTTATGAATTATTCAAAGGGAAGAAGCCCATTGTTTCATACTTTCATGTGTTCGGTTGCAAATGCTTTATATTGAAAAGTGCAAAAGATCGAGTTGGTAAGTTTGAAGAAAGATCAGATGAAGGCATCTTCCTTGGATATTCTACATCAAGTAGAGCCTACAGAGTCTATAACAAGAAGAGCCAGTCTGTGGAGGAGTCAATGAATGTCAAATTTCAAGACTCTACGCAAGATGAATCGATCGAGACTCGGTATGAAGAGTACGAACTGCTCGGACCTTCCAAAGCTTACAACTCAAGAAGTATATCGGACTCTGAAAGACCAGTATTAAGATGTTCATGAAGATTCAAATAAAGAAAGAGATCATCATCCAGACAAATCAGCCAGTAATTGGAAGCATAAGTCCAGTCATCCCAAAGATCTCATTATCGGCGAAATTAATGAAGGAATTCGCACCATATCCATAAGACGTGAAGAGTCTAGTGCTGTGGCTCTCATTTCTGAGATTGAACCAAAAAGCATAGAAGAAGCTTTATCTGATGAAAGCTGGATCGAAGCTATGCAAGAAGAGCTTAAACAATTCAACATTAATGATGTCTGGGAATTGACATCTAAATCGAAAGGTAAAACTGTTATTGGAGCCAAATGGGTGTTCAGAAACAAGATGAATGAAAAAGGAAAAGTCGTACGAAACAAAGCAAGACTTGTGGCCAAAGGATATATGCAAGAAGAAGGAATAGACTATGATGAGACTTACTCTCCTGTAACAAGGTTAGAAGCTATTCGACTATTACTTGCGTTTGCTTGTTATCAAAATTTCAGGCTATTCCAAATGGACGTCAAAAGTGCTTTCCTAAATGGATTTATCCAAGAGGAAGTATATGTGGAACAACCACCTGGGTTTGAAGACCCAAAGAAGCTAGACTCAATCTTAAGACTGAAAAAGCCTTTGTATGGTTTAAAGCAAGCACCTCGAGCTTGGTACGACAGACTAAGTAAGTTCTTATTACAGAATGGTTTTGTCAAAGGTAAAGTAGATACTACATTATTTATCAAAAAGGAAAACAAAAGTTTTTTACTTGTTCAAATATATGTGGATGATATTGTTTTTGGATCCTCTAATGAAAGTCTATGCAAGAAATTTTCTAAGTCTATGCAGGATGAGTTTGAAATGAGTATGATGGGAGAATTAACATTCTTTCTTGGTCTTCAAGTAAAGCAATTGAAGGAAGGAACTTTCATTTACCAAGAAAAATATGCTAATGATCTTGTCAAAAGGTTTGGATTGGAAAATTGCAAGAAGACTAATATACCAATGTCAAGTTCTTTGAAGATAGACAAAGATGAAGAAGGGAAGAAAGTTGACCAAAAGCTGTACAGGAGCATCATCGGTTCACTTCTTTATCTAACTGATTCTAGACCTGACATTTTGTTGAGTGTTTGCATCTGTGCTAGGTTTCAATCAGATCCTAGAGAATCCCATCTCAGTGCTGCAAAATGTATCATTAAATATGTTGCTTCATCTTCAAGCATTGGTCTTTGGTATCCTAAGAAGGGAGACTTTAATCTTCTGGGATATTCGAGCGCGAATCTGACCATTTTTGTAGAGTTGATAGAAAGAGTACTTCAGGAACTTGCTAGTTGCTTGGAAGGAGAACAGTGTCTTGGTTTTCAAGGAAACAAAGCACTGTGGCTCTCTCAACAACAGAAGCAGAGTATGTAGCTCTTGGAAGCTGTTGTTCACAAATTATATGGATAAAACAACAGCTACAAGACTTTGGGATTGAAGACTCATGCACAGAAATCAAATGTGACAATACCAGCACAATCAACCTCACCAAAAACCCAATCCTTCATTCAAGAGCAAAGCATATAGAGATTCGACATCACTTCATTAGAGATCATATTCAAAATGGAGAAATCTCGATTCAATTTGTTGTTTCAAAAAGTCAACTAGCGGATATATTCACAAAGCCTTTGGAGAAAAATCAATTCGATTTTATCCGTTCCAGACTCAACATTGTGAAGCTCGAAAAAGTTAAAGTCTAGAGACTCTCCAATCCTCAGACTTTAATCTCTCAGACTCTAAATCCTCATACTCAGACATTGATGGCTATAGACTGTAAGTTGCCATTTTATCTAAACGTATTATTCGAAAAGGTACGATCTCTCGTTTAGTTATTTTATAGTCTCCGTGAAAAACGAAATCTTGTCTTTTCAAAAGGATTAATTTTGGCAGTTATTGATTTCGAAAAGAGGTGTTCGTACACTTTCCTTGTGCCGATTGAACTTCCCTTTCAAAACTGAGTTATATACACAGTTTTCTTTTTCACCCAATCTTCAAAACCCTAAAAGGCATTCTCCTCCCAATCAGGTTTCTACTTCGTGTTCATCTTCGAGAAAGTTGTCATCTTTTATTGGGAAAGCAAGTAAAGGAATCTTTCAACGACAAGGATGTCTTCTTCGAGGAAGTCTTCAAGAATCGCGAACAGGGGACCACAGAGGATGAAGGAGGGACCTACCCATTTCAATCTCACCGAAGAGGAAGAATTATCGAGTCAGCAACATAGCCCAACTCACTCTCCACCATGTCACTCAACGCCATCTACCCCACATGATGCGGGTCAACAACCGGAGGAAGAGATAATCGACGACACAGACCCTGTAAGAGTCCAAAAACCCTCGTTTATTTACAAACTCTACTGTGCATTGAAAAGTACTGGGACTCCATTGAAATACGTGGATGATTTTCTTAAAGACAAGAATTATGGGAATGAGTATATCTTTCTGAGAAAAATTGAGAATTTGGGAATTGCTCCCAAGGGAAAGGCTGAGGAAGCACTTGCGAACATTCCAAGTGACCCTCGTATGTCAGGACCTAATTTGGCTGAAGGAAACGATGATGATAAAATGTTCAGTGATTTTCAACCTAGAATGGGTATTGCTGCGAAGGTGAAGGGAAAGAGGATGGAGTTATTTAAATCAAAGGATCAAGAGAATCTGTTCTTCAGACTGCTGAAATGAGGGGCGATAAACCTTAGGAGTGTCGATTTCGATTTCTTGGATGCCGTTAATGTGAACTTAAGGGAGAAGTTCAATCTGCTTCAACTGGAACAATTTTGCACCGATACCATAGACGGATATGCGCAATTAACAGCATACTTCTATTCGAATCTTAGCTTCTTAGATGCGAATAGAATATCATTCAGTGTTCGAGACCAGGATTATGTGGTAGACATGGACATGTTGGCGGACATAATAGGAGTTGAACGAGGACGTTATCAACCAATCAAAGTCTCAGTTGCTCGTGCCTCAATGGAACTTGTCAAAGATAGAAATATAGAGGGAATAATCATCTATTCAAGGATGCGTGCCATCAATATTGTGCTGCACAAAATTGTGATCAATTGCATCAGGCCCAAGTCTACATCGAAGACTGATGTGTCTAATTCCGAGGCAAAATTGATGTATGCAATCAACTCAGGGAAGAAGTTCTCTCTCCCTCACACTATTCTCTTTCACATGTACAGAGCAATGTCGAAGGACAAGGGACAATTGCCTTACCCAGGTCTGGTGACCAAGATCTTCAGACACATGAATATTGAACCGCCACATACACTTTGTGTTCGACCGTGCGATAAGATGGTGGTAGGTTTGAAGATCTTGACGAAGATGCGTCTGAAAGAACTTTCCAAGGCAATGGAGAAATTCAGAGTGAAGTCTCCAGTATCGTTTGCTTCAAAGAGAAAAGGGAAGGAGGCCATTGGTGCCCCATCGAAAAAGAAGAAAACTCTCATCTTGAAGGATGAAGATGAGGAGGAAGATCTCACAATCACTGCCTTGATAAGGACCAGACGTTCTGTACCTCAATCGACAGAACTTCAGAAGAAACAGAGAGAAGAAGAGGAGCAAGCAAAGAACAGAGAAGAAGAAGAGCAGCGAGAGAAGGAGAAAGAAGCTGAAAAAGAAGGAGAAGAAGAGAAAGAAAAGTCTGCAGCTGAATCTGGAGAGAAGGGGAGTCAAGACACAGAAGATCATCACTCTTCCCCTTTTGAGGTCCTAGAGACAGGGGGAGTTGGCGAGCAAGAAAGGTCCACATCTCATGCTGCCAATAGTGAAGGTCTAAGACAATCTCCAGCAGACCCAGA
Organism: Eucalyptus lansdowneana; assembly: GCA_017140395.1. Classification (NCBI taxonomy): domain Eukaryota; kingdom Viridiplantae; phylum Streptophyta; class Magnoliopsida; order Myrtales; family Myrtaceae; genus Eucalyptus; species Eucalyptus lansdowneana. Next base: position 5,373,023 of record CM029483.1, on the reverse strand, counting down.
AGAGTTTCAGGCTTCTCAATTGCCTGAAGAAGGACACGATACGTCAACACCAAATCTGCAAGATTATACAGAAGCGCCATCGTCTGCATTCACTCCATCTGAGAAAGCAAATGCAAGTACACAGACGGACAATTCTGCAGATTTTCGTCGTATTCTTGATGTTCTTCTGGAAATGCGGGGCCAAATCTATGCTCGGGATTGTGAAATTCAAGCCATGAAGAATCTTTGGACAAGCATCTTCGGTTACCACTTGGAGGACAAAATGAAAGACCTAGCTCTACAACTTCAAGCCAATGCCAAAGGAGAGGAGGTAGCTCATCTAAGGGAAGACTTGAAGAGGCTAGAAGGCATAGTCCAGTCAATGGGAGATTTCCAGATCGTGCGCATTCCCAAGCAGACTTGACGCTTTTCTCACCTTTTTAATGATGACAAAAAGGGGGAGAATTGCAATTTGAACGAACTTTAAACTTGACTTTAAATTTGTTAAATTTGTTTTTTGCGGTTATGTTTGTTTTTGAGTATGACTTGACTTGAGTGAACTGAATTGACTGTGGATTTTGACTGTGGATTTTGATGCTTGACTATCTGCATTTATATCGAGTGTTGTTATATGGTATTACTCATGAAAGACTAACCAATTTTCTGTGGATGCAGAGTTTGGTTGTTTTATTAATCTTTATGAGATAGCCGTATTACTTGAGAAATATTTTTGCAGGTCAAAGATGTTCAAATCTAAAGGAAAGTTTTGTCACCATAAAAAAGGGGGAGATTGTTGGATAAATATTTCCAGAATATTTTGAAGCTGACAAAACGTTTCTATCAATCTAGTCTGGATATTTGCGGACCCTCGGTTTAAAGTCTGAAGACTTTTTGATCACCAGACTCAGCACTCAAGACTCAAGACTTTTCTCATTGTGAGTTTTTCGATCCAAGTGATTGTGAAGGAAATCCGAGCCGAAGTTTATGGTTAAGGATTTAATCCTATCCTCTGGAGAAGATCTCTTCGTTGGATAAATATATCAGATTCTTTTATTTGTATCTAGATCAATTGAAGATCCGGTGGTCGACGAAATATTCTTGGAATGTTCTATTCTTGGAAACCAAGATCCTGATTGTATGGGTGAACAGGATTGATGGGCTATCTTCAGGTTTTTTTTAATAGCTCGAATAATCTTCTTTGATTGATTTTGTCCAACGGGTAGATTGGAGGAATTTCTTTGGTAAGTGCCAACGGTACGATGGCATAAAGGAGTATAAAAAGGAAGACATTTTAGTTGTGTTTGTAACGTGATCGACAGAGAAATTCCAGAGTCTGAAGCACCTTGATTATTAGTCGATACAATGTGAGCGAAATTGTATACACAGAGAGTGTCTACACTTGGTGATACCTTGAGTGAGTGTGGTAGATCATCTACACCTAGAAATCAAGGAAGATCAACGCTGTAACATCTCTTTGTTCATAGTGGAATCCAGCCAATTGGCTGTCAGTGCAGAAGAGTGGACGTAGGCTTGAATCAAGCCGAACCACTATAAACCGCGTGTTCAGTTCTCTCTTTCCTTTAGTAAGTCTTACGTTGATTATTATTTATCGTAAATCCTTCAACTGTCTAAGTATTGTGCAAGCATCACGAAAAATCATTTATATACCTATTCACCCCCTCTAGGTATTCATACTAGCTATATCATAATGAAGTGATGTCAAATCTCTATATGCTTTGCTCTTGAATGAAGGATTGAATTTTTAGTGAGATTGATTACGTTGGTGTTGTCACATCTGATCTCTATGCATGAGTCTTCAATTCCAAAGTCTTGTAACTGTTGTTTTATCCATAGAATTTGCGAACAGCAGCTTCCAAGAGCTACATACTCTGCTTCTGTTGTTGAGAGAGCCACAGTGCTTTGTTTCCTTGAAAACCAAGACACTATCCTGCTTCCAAGCAACTGGCAAGTTCCTGAAGTACTCTTTCTATCGACTCTACAACCGGCCGGATACGTATGCGAATATCCCGGAAGATTAAAGTCTCCCTTCTTAGGATACCAAAGACGATGCTTGAAGATGAAGCAACGTATTTAATAATACGTTTCGCAGCACCGAGATGGGATTCTCTAGGATCCGATTGAAACCTAGCACGAGATGCAAACACTCAACAAAATGTCGAGTCTAGAAGCGATAAGATAAAGAAGTGAACCAATGATGCTCTGTACAGCTTTTGATCAACTTTCTTCCCTTCTTCATCTTTGTCTATCTTCAAAGAACATGACATCGGTATGTCGGTCTTTTTGCACTTTTCTAGTCCAAACCTTTTTACAAGATCATTTGCATACTTTTCTTGATAAATGAAAGTTCCTTCCTCCAGTTGTTTCACTTGAAGCCCGAGAGAGAATGTTAACTCTCCCATCATACTCATTTCAAACTCATCCCGCATAGACTTTGAAAATTTCTTGCATAGACTTTCATTAGGGGATCCAAAAATAATATCATCCACATATATTTTAACAAATAAAAATCTTTTGTTTTCCTTTTTGATAAATAAAGTAGTATCTACTTTACCTTTGGCAAAACCATTCTGTTTTAAGAACTTACTTAGTCTGTCATACCAAACTCGAGGTGCTTGCTTTAAACCATACAAGGCCTTTTTCAGTCTGAAGACTGAGTCTGGCTTCTTTGGGTCTTCAAACCCTAGTGGTTGTTCCACGTAAACTTCCTCATGGATAAATCCATTTAGGAAGGCACTTTTGACGTCCATTTGGAATAACCTGAAACTTTTATAACAAGCAAACACAAGTAATAGTCGAATAGCTTCTAACCTTACTACTGGTGCGTAAGTCTCATCACAGTCTATTCATTCTTCTTGTGCGTTTCCTTTAGCCACGAGTCTTGCTTTGTTTCGTACAACTTTTCCTTTCTCATTCATCTTGTTCCTGAACACCCGTTTAGCTCCAATAACAGTTTTGCCTTTTGGTTTAGATGTCAATTCCCAGACATCATTAACGTTGAACTGTCTGAGCTCTTCTTGCATAGCTTTAATCCAGCTTTCGTCAGATAAAGCTTCTTCTATGTTCTTTGGCTCAATTTCAGAAATGAGAGCCACAGCACTAGACTCTTCACGAACAGCTTGATGCTGGTCTTCTAGAGTCTGAGATGCTTCTTGAGTTATAAGCTTTGGAAGGTCTGGAGCAGGTTCAGACTCTTCATGATGAGTCAGACTGGATTCATCTTGCGTAGAGTCTTGAAATTTGACATTCATTGACTCCTCCACAAACTGGCTCTTCTTGTTATAGACTCTGTAGGCTTTGCTTGATGTAGAATATCCAAGGAAGATGCCTTCATCTGATCTTTCAAAATAAAGCATTTGCAACCAAACACATGAAAGTATGAAACAATAGGCTTCTTACCTTTGAATAACTCATAAGGGGTTTTCTCTATAATAGGTCTTAAGAAGACTCTATTAATGATATAGCACACTTGTTTAAACAGCTTCAGCCCAAAATCGTGAAGAAATCTTACTTTCAATTAAAGAGTTCTAGCCATTTCTTGAAGAGATCTATTCTTTCTTTCCACAACTCCATTTTGCTCTAGAGTATATGGAGAAGAGAACATATGCTTAAAACCAGATTCATCACAAAATTTTGTAAAATCTTGATTTTCAAATTCACCTCCATGATCTCTTCTTAGACTTGAGATAACACATCCTTTTTCATTTTGAACCTTTTTAGCAAAATTTTCAAAATACGAGAATGTTTCGAACTTACTTGCAAGGAAATATACCCAAGTAAAGCGGGAGTAATCGTCCACAATTACTAGGCAATATTTCTTACCTCCAATGCTCTGGGTTCTGGTTGGTCCAAAGAGATCCATATGCAGCAACTATAGTACATGATTAGTAGAGACATGATTTATTGGCTTAAATGAATTTCTTACCTGCTTTCCCAAAATACATGGAGTGCATGGATCGGACTTTTGGTATGGTAATTTAGGTAGACCTCGAACAAGCTGCTTTGATGAGATTTTGGCCAATTGCTTCATGTTGACATGACCAAGCTTTCTGTGCCATAAGCTTGCTTCATCTTGAATTGAGATTAGGCATTGCGATTCATTTGGTTTCACGTCTAAGAGGTAGATATTTCCATGTCTTCAACCCATGAAAGACTGAGTAGAGTCTTTACTGATTCCAGAACATGTTCCTTCTTGAAAGAAGATCTTGAAACCAGTATCACACAATTGGCTAATGTTGAGAAGATTGTAATTGAGCCCTTCCACTAGGGAAACATTGCTTATTGTGAGATTTCCAATTTTCACAGTTCCAAATCCCACAATACTTCCTTCGCTGTTTCCTCCAAATGAAACTTTTCCACCATTTACTTGAACAAGCTTTATGAAGCAATTTGAGTCTCCTGTCATGTGTCTTAAGCATCCTTTGTCAAGATACCACTTTACATTTTTCTTGACGGAGACCTGCATTTAAAAAAGAGTCTCAAGCTTTCTTTGGTACCCAAATTTTCTTGGGTCCTTTGGTGTTAGTAAGATAAAAAATATTAGCCCATACTTTCTTAACAGGTTTCCAAACCATAGGACACTCCTTTTCAAAGTGATCCGGATTTGTTGCACTTTGAACACCTAAGGGCATTTCGACCTACAGACTTTACAAAAACTTTCTTGAAATGATTTTTGTAAGCCTCTCTCGAAGGTCTTTTCTTAATTCTTTCTTTTACTTTAGGAAAATCAATGAAGGGAATTGTTTCTGCTGTCATACCTAGACCGGACTTATTGAAATAAGGTCTTTGAGCTTAAGGGAATTTTTTCAAGTTTTTCGGACCCTATTGAAAATTTCTTTGAAATATTTGATAAGTCAGTTTTTAAAAGGGCATTTTCTTTCAAAAGATTATCTTCATTTTCTTTAAGAGTGGAAACATTTAAGTCTGAACTTTTAACTCTTTATTCTAAAACGTTTTCCTTTTGTTTTAGAGCTAAGTTTTCCTTTTTAAGTTCGGAAATTCTTTTGAGAGAAGTCTTAAGACTAAAACACAGTTTATCAATCTATTTAGAAACTTTGACAAGAATTTTAAAATTACTTGCCTCAAATTCACTGTTCGAGTCGATCCAGAATCCGAGTGCGATGCGATTGCACCATCAAACACAGGTTCGCATATTCTTTATCACTTTCTTCACACTCTGTATCACTCCAGGTTTCGACTTTGAGAGCTTTACAAAACTTTTCAGCTTTTCCTCTCTTCTTCTTTAGAAGAAGACAGTTGGGTCTGATGTGTCCCTTTTTCTTACATTCAAAGTAAACTACATCTTTGTTTGGTTCCTTATCATCAACAGACTTGGTCTGCTGTCTTTGGAAACTTTGTTTCTTTGAGTTGAACCTTCTTCCTTTTCTATTCAGCTTTCTGAATCTTCTTATCATAAGTGCAAGCTCCTCATCGTCCGAGATCATCCTCGTAATCGTATCATCGGAATCATCATTTGATTTTAATGCAATGGATTTCTTACCTTTTGGATCTCCGTCTTCATTAATTCGTTCCACTTCATAAGACTGAAGAGTTCCAATTAGCTCGTCAACAGATAGTGGCATAATTCTTTGCATCTCTCTTATTGAAGTCTTTATATGATTCCAATCCTTGGAGAGTCACGTAGTAGCTTGTTTACCTTCATGGGATCAGAAATTTTTGTCCTTGATTCTCAAGACCATTGACAATATCTGTAAAACGGCTAAACATGTCAGTTATAGACTCTCCTAGTTTCATTTTGAAGGCTTCATATTGACCGAGGAGAATGTTAATTCTGGTTTCCTTCACTCAATATGTTCCTTCATAGGTGATATGTAATCTGTCCCAAACTTCTTTTGATGTAACACAAGAAAATATTTTGTTATATTCAGTTGGTGACAAAGCACAATATAAAGAGTAAATTGCTTTTGCATCAAGTGCTTATCTCTTGATTATCTCTTCCTGAGTCATTCTGCTGGTCTCAACAATTTCTTTCCAGCTTTTAGAGATTGATGCAGCTGTAGGAGTAATTCATTTTTCTACAACGTCCCATTCCAGAGGATCTTTTGATTGTAGGAAAGCTTTCATCTTGTTCTTCCAGATGTTGTAATCCTTTCCATCAAAGTAGGGTGGTCTGGTATTGCTTTGCCCTTCCACCAGCCCTGGTGCTAGCATACTAGCCATGGATCTTTTACTCTGAAGTAAAACACTTCAAATAAAGTAAGTACACGAGCTCTGATACCAATTGATATGGCTAGTATAAGTACCTAGAGGGGGTGAATAGGTATATAAAATATTTTTATTGATAATTGCACAATACTAGACAATTGATAGATTTGCGACAAACAATAATCAAAGTAAGACTGAGAGAAGGAAAGAGAGAATTGAACATGCGGTTTATAGTGGTTCGGCTTATTTCAAGCCTACTTTCACTCTTCTGCACTGACAGCCTATTGGCTGGATTCCACTATGAACAAAGAGATGTTACAGTGTTGTTCTTCCTTGATTTCTCGGTGTAGATGATCTACCACACTCTCTCAAGATATCACTAAGTATAGACACTCTTTGTGTATACAATTTCGCTCAAAATATATCGACTAATAATCAAGGCGCTTCAGACTCTGGAATTTCTCTATCGATCATGCACTAAAGCAACTAGAATGTCTTCCTTTTATACTCCTTTATGCCATCATACCCGTTGGCACTTACCAAAGAAATTCCTCCAATCTACCCGTTGGACAGAATCAATTAAGAAGATCATTCGAGCTATTAAAGGAACTTGACGATAGCCCATCAATCCTGTTCGCCCATACAATCAGGATCTTGGTTTCTAAGAATAGAACCTTCCAAGAATATTTCGTCGACCATCGGATCTTCAAACGATCTAGTATTACGAATAAAAGAATCCGTTATATTTATCCATCCTAGAGATCTTCTCTAGAGAATAGGACTAAATCCTCAACCAAATACTTAGGCTCTGGATTGCCTTCGTCACTGGATTAGAAAAAACTGTCAATGAGAATAGTCTTGAGTCTTGAGTCTTAAGTGCTGAGTCTGGTGATCAGTAAGTCTTCAGACTCTAAACAGAAGGTCTGCAAATATCCAAACTAGACTGATAGAAACGTTTTGTCAGCTTCAAAATATTCTGGAAAGATTTCTCCAACAATGACATAGTCTTTGTCCTAAAAGAAAGATACGTGACGGGATTGCTTGTCCCCTTGTATTTTTAGCGGTAAAAAATAAGATCCATAGTTTGATTAATTTTAGAGTGTGCAAAAGCACAATTCTAAGTTTATTCCAAGTGAGAAACATTAAGGTCCAAATATCATTCTGTCATATCTTCACCAAACGTGTATTAGCCAATTTGTTAGGTATTACATGATTTTGCTAATTCTCAATTTGTTGAGTACTACATGATTTGCCTAATTCTTGATTGTAAGCTGTTGTAGTATTTTTCCATGAACGCTAAATTTACTTTAAAATAATTAACAAAAGATTTAGTTCAACGTGCAATTTTATGTCTCTGCTTTTCGTTCACATGTAATCCTTTTACTACTAAAATAATAGATATCCTATGTGAATGTAGTGGAAACTGCGCTACTGAATGGATGAAGATGGCGTCAAGATATCAAAGGGAATAAAGAAGTGGTGTCCGGTCCGTAAAAGATTAAAAAAAAATGATAATAATAGCTATGATCACGAAAATCAAGAGTAAGATGAAAGAATAGTGGAAACGAGAGTCTTCCAGTTGATCTAACTCAATCAAATTTCAATCATTACCGATTTCTTTCTGTTGTTGCCAAAAGCCTAGCTTCACTCTCCTTTCCGACCCAAGCATCTTGTTTTTATGGACAACTAAATTTATTGGTATCTATTATGTTGAGGCTAACAATACAACCTAAAAGAGGATGAATAGATTCAATGATGATTATAAAGATCTTTTGCAGAACAAAAGTAAACAGCACAGAAATATAACTAAGCAATTTTGAGCACGAGAGGTTATCAGCAAATACTGTGAAGGTGGTGCTGGCGAGCATTTAAAGATGATAATGACGGATAGAATATTTAAAGATGATAATGACGAAGAGATGAAAGATGAAGTACAAATAGCAAGATCTTGTCAATTTTTCTGTCCAACCTTTTCTATGCTTCTTTTATCCTTATAATATAGATGTCTTTTATAATGTCATTAGAGACTCTGCTGAGGATCCAATAGCTATTTTAAAAGTCATTAAGAGCTTTTGCTATAATCAGCATTGCCCATTGCTGACACCTGAATTTTAGTTAACAATTCAAATTTTCACTGTTGTAAAAGTACAAAAAAAATGAAAATAAAGAAATAGCAAGATAATAAACAAATAACAAATAACAAATAAAAATGGGAGCCAATTCGGATGGGTCCGTTCATGCGAGCTCACTCTCGACCCAAGCTGCCTTCATTCCACATCTTAATGCAACCGCTAACTAAAAAGCCCCCCCCCAAAAAAAAAAGGGAAAAGAAAAGAAAAACTAAGAAAAAGGGTCGAAATTTGTCGAGCTGCCTCGTCTCCTTGCCGAAACCGAGAGCTTTGGACGGCTTGAGCACCGGCGAAGGTTGCTTTCGAGATCCCGATTCTGATCATCCTCATGCCCAATGCCTTCCTCCCCGTCGTTTCTCGGCGTTCCTGAGCTGCGCCTTTCCTGCTCTGCTTCTCTCTGTCTTCTAGCCGCGAAGCTTGAAAATTTTCAATCTTGGTTCAGGCATCATCACGGAAGTTGATTACCTTCCAGTACTTATTCTTGTTGCTGTAACCTTCGGTCATGGTCAAGATTCCTCTTTGGTAACATGAGATTCAAAACCTTTTGTCTCGGCTTATCTGATCTAGGATAAAGAACAGAGATTAATGTCATGGCGGTGTTATGCAAAAACAGACTAAGTCTCACAGATTTTTCGTTTTTTTTTTTTTTTTTGATGAATCGGCTTTAATTATTGATGCTTTGATATTGTCAAAATTGAAACATTGCTCTAGTATTGCATCTAGGAACGTCTCGGATGCCGAAGCAAGGTAGCATAGATTTGTCACTTATTCTGGATCACTTTTTGAATGTATGTGGACAGGTTCTGCATGAAAGGAATTCTTCATCAATCACTGAGCGCAATTGCAATTACATTTCCATGTTACTTATGATTGAATCTGCACCTTTTGTTTGTGTGTTGCTCCGTTGTTGCTGTGCTCGCTTCGATGGTGACTCGATGATAAAAAAAAATGAAATGGAGTCGATATAGCATTCGACAATGATCGGAGATAGAGTTTTAGTGATAGCCTTCTCCCTTGCATCCCATTTGCTCATATTCTGGTCATTTTCGTTATACTGAGAAAGGAAGAGTCTGGTAATGGATGGTGGTCGACTGTGGCAGCCGGTGACGACGGTAGTGGTTGATAGTCATGTTCCGGAGATTGATAGTCATGGACCATGGTCCATCACAAATCTCTAGCTGCTGCCACTACTTTTGTCAATGGTAAGACTTCCCACATAGATGGAGCAGGTCTCATTAGTTTTAGATCCATGTGAGGGTTTTACTACTGATGTGTTCTTGGTTATTCTTTTCCCCCTTGATTTAGCCTCTCCCATAAATTTCCTTGAAAAAATTTCTCCAGATTGTTCACAGTTTTGTGCTTGTGTTTCCTTCTTTAGATGCCCTAGAAATAAGAGATGCTTCCGCTCTATCTGTGTCTTCTGCTTTTTACAGTAGCATCAACATTTTGCTCTTAGCCTCTTCTAAGTCGTTCATAGCAAAGAATCACTGGATGTCTACATTCTTATTTGTTACGTTACCATTCGCATCAAGTTCCTTTGGTTGCTATTGAGCAAGGTGGTGATTTAACTTTTGTCAACATGACAACCAGATTGATTCCTGGAAGATCGGTCATTACTCCTCCCTTACGAAAATAACTACTCATCATTCTCATGCTAGTGGATATGTTAGTTTCATGATTAAATTAACTGTCCAAAATTGTTTGCATTGCCGTCTTACAACTACCATTGTTGCAGAGGAAACAAGAGAGGCTGAGGAAGATGGAAGAGAGACAGGTATGTTTGGAGTTTGTTTCGATAAACAAGCATACGTGCATAAGCAAATTAAGATCAAATGTTTGATCGTAGTGGAAGTAAAAACACTTATACACATGTTTCCATAGCATTTACGTGCATTTTAACAAAAACACATAGAAGAGCTAAAGGGGCTAATCACATTAACTTTGTACTATGCTCCAAAATTTGGTTCATAAGTTTTTTCGGGTTCTAAGCACGAACATCTTATGTCCTTACATCAGTAGTTCTGATGTTCTTCAAACTCTGATTGCAAACATTTGACACCTTCTAGTAACACTGGTTTTGATGTTCTTGGATTCTCCCACGAACGTCTAACGCCTTATGGTAATACTGGTTTTGGTGTTCTTCATATGCAAAACGTCTTATCTCTTCACAGGTTCTAAAGTTCTTTAGATCTAGCCCCACAGGTGTTGGGCCTCTAGTTCAGACACACCACCAATTCTCATGTTGAACAAAAGAAAGAAATTGAGAGATCTCACAACTACAATTGTGCTAGTAATTGCTCTCGTGTGAGTGTTTTGTTGATCAGTATCAGCACTCTCAATTTATCGATTGTCAGTTGTTGATCGTCCATCATCCTGTGATCTGCTCTTTGTATTATCTATTATAGACAGTGCAAATCACATTTAAATTGGCACATTAACTCTAAACTTTTTTAGAATTAATTTGGCCGTAACTCCTGACAGGCGTAAGTTCTGATATCGTTACAGACACTAATTTGGGCATTAACTTTGTAACTATTATTGAACATTATTTTTAGACATTTATTTGTAATTGTTACAAGTCTTTATTCTGTGTATTAATTTTGTAACTATCAGGACATTATTTCAAACACTTGTGAACCATAGCCATCCAACACACAAGTCAGTATTGTGCCTTAGGTCTAAGCATCTTTACACCTAACCAAAGCATGAATGATCAAACATTGACCTCGCTAAAAAGCTTCCATGTCGCCAATCGTTCTATGTATGTCATTTTTAGTGAACTTGTCCAAGACAAGCACGTGTGTTCTAGCTCGAATATCACAATACCCAATAACTTGTAACTCATCATCCCCTCAAGTATCCAATATTGAAGTGAAGCTTGAGAATAGGGGTGATCGGGTCCAAGGTGGGTATGGTCTAGACCCGGACTCTGTACCCGACCCTGTTATAACCGGTTCTCTTTTTTTGGACCCTGTACCCTACCCTGTTTGGTTGGACCTTGTTCCCGACCCACCCTGTTTTTCCGGTCTGGGAATAGGGTTAACCCTGTTTATATTGGAACCTGTTTTGCATAAAAATTGATGTACAACACTCATATGTAAGATAAAGCATTTACAATCTTGAACAGCATAAGCACATCCACACTGATAAACAGTCCCCAAAAGCATGAGAAAAGGCTTTGGACGGTAACCTGAATTCCTGGCCCTAGTGCAGGGCAGTAGGTTTGAATCATTTCCTTCGACGCAAATCCAACACCGCCATCCCAACCCTCAGGAGGCTAAGGACGAAGGAATAGAACTTAGTAAGATTTAAGTCAATGAATTTTAATTAATAAACAGCACGAACGGGAATTACAGACAAATGCTTTGAGAAGTTCGCTATTGCATATAAGGAGAAATAAAATTTTCTTGGTTCAGAACGTAGTAAATTTTAAAGCCATCTGGGTAGCTAGAAGCATGGCCATCCAACTCTTCCTGCAATAAAGTGATAATCGCATCAAGCGACGAATTTAATTTTGGAGACATTCTAAATTCTTGTTCAATACCAATATGAACAGCTTATGTCTCTATTTTATCTTCATTCGGCCACCTAAAACACAATTTACTGATCCTAGTAACTGCTTTTAGTGATTAAAGACACCAGGGTACAATTTTACACATTGGCCAAATTGGATATGCATATCATAACATCGACAATTAAATAGCATTGAGTAATTGTGACGTCAGAAAAGATTCCACATATGAATGTTCAAAGCTATGCACACAATCCTATATTGAAAAGCCCCCATTATTAGGGGCAGATATACTTGGAAGTAAATTATTGAACATCTCCACCAAGACATTGTACTTCAGTTGCTTCCATTGTCATGAATTCTCAAATTTCCACAGAACAAACATTTACCGTGATGCTTTTAGTCCAGTTCGCTTTTTTCGAACAGAGAATTTTAATGGTGCACGTACCCTTGAGAGACAGCGAGATGGACATGAAACATAATAGCCATTCTTATAAGAGCTCAGGGATTTCCACATCAGTGAAGTAGAAAGAGTTTTATGGGAAAGGATAGTCAATTACCCTCAACAGAATGTCCTCATAAGTCACATTCGCATAGATAAGGTGCACCTTTGTCTTGTCTTTTGGGTTTTCTAGTATTGCCCGAGCAACCTGTAATGAGGAACATAGTGAAATGAAACCGCATAAGAAGGTATTATTTGATACTTGAGGAAGATTATATGTCAATGCCGCAAAACTACTGATGCAGTTCACATTGTGACCAAGAGAAATGACCTGGAACATTGGAGTGATGCCAGAGCCTGCCACAATCATCCCGAAAGCTCTAACTTGGCCAGGTTGGTACCTGAAACGTCCCTGATTGAGAGGGGGGTGATATAGCTAGTACGAGTACCTAGAGGGGGGTGAATAGGTATATAAAAGATTTTTCTTGATGTTTGCACAATACTTAGACAGTTGAAGGAATTGAGACAAATAATAATCAACGTAAGACTGAGTAAAGGAAAGAGAGAATTGAACACGCGGTTGATAGTGGTTCGGCTTGATTCAAGCCTACGTCCACTCTTCTGCACTGACAGCCAATTGGCTGGATTCCACTATGAACAAAGAGATGTTACAGCGTTGATCTTCCTTGATTTCTAGGTGTAGATGATCTACCACACTTGCTCAAGGTATCACCAAGTATAGACACTCTGTATATACTATTTTGCTCAGAATGAATCGACTAATAATCAAGGTACTTCAGACTCTGGAATTTCTCTATTGATCACACTACTTACACAACTAGAACGTCTTCCTTTTTATACTCCTTTATGCCATCATACGGTTGGCACTTACCAAAGGAATTCCTCCAATATACCCGTTGGACGGAATCAATCAAGAAGATCATTCGAGCCATTAAAGGAACCTGACGATAGCCCATCAATCATGTTCGCCCATACAATCAGGATCTTGGTTTCTAAGAATAGAACCTTCCAAGAATAGTTCGTCGATCATCGGATCTTTAATTGATCTAGATACGAACAAAAGAATCCGTTATATTTATCCAACCAAGAGATCTTCTCTAGAGGATAGGATTGAATCCTCAACCATATACTTCGGCTCTGGATTTCCTTCGTCACTAGATCAGAAAGACTGTCAATGAGAATAGTCTTGAGTCTTAAGTCTTGAGTCTTGAGTGCTAAGTCTGGTGATCAGAAAGTCTTCAGACTTTAAACAGACGGTCTGCAAATATCCAGACTAGACTGATAGAAACGATTTGTCAACTTCAAAATATTCTGGAAAGATTTCTTCAACAATCTCCCCCTTTTTGTTGGTGACAAAACTTTCCTGTAGATTTGAACAACTTTGACCCGCAAAAACATTTCTTAAGCAATATGGCTATCTCATAAAGATTAAGAAAACAACCAGACTCTGCATCCACAGAAAATTGGTTAGTCTTTCATGAGTAATACCATATGACAACACTTGATATAAATGCAAATAGTCAAGCTTCAAAATCCACAACCAATTCAGTCAAATTCAAGTTAACTCAAGTCAAGTCATACTAAAAAACAAACATAACCACAAAAACAAATTTAAAGTCAAAGTTTAAAGTTGGTTGGTTCAAATTGCTTCTCCCCCTTTTTGTCATCATTAAAAAAATGTGAGAAAGGAGTTAGGTTTGCTTGGGAATGCGCACGATCTGGAAATCTCCCATGGACTGGACTATGCCTTCTAGCCTCTTCAAGTCTTCCCTTAGTTTAGCTACCTCCTCTCCTTTGGCATTGGCTTGAAGTTGTAGAGCGAGGTCTTTCATTTTGTCCTCCAGGGTAACTGAAGATGCTTATCCAGCATTCTTCATGGCTTGAATTTCACATTCCAGAGCATAGATTTGGCCCCGCATTTCCAGAAGGACATCAAGAATACGACGAAAATCTGTAGAATTGTCCGTCTGTGTACTTGCATTTGCTTTCTCAGATGGAGTGAATGCAGACGATGGCGCTTCTGTATAATCTTGCAGATTTGGTGTTGACGTATCGTGTCTTTCTTCAGGCAATTGAGAAGCCTAAAACTCTTTTGGATCTGCTGGAGATTGTCTTAGACCTTCACTATTGGCAGCATGAGGTGTGGACCTTTCTTGCTCGCCAACTCCCCCTGTCTCTAGGACCTCAAAAGGGGAAGAGTGATGATCATGCTCTTACGTATCTTGATTCCCCGCTCTCCATTTCGCTACGCAGACTTTTCTTTCTCTTCTTCTCCTTCTTCTTCTTCTTTTCTCCTTCTCTCGCTGCTCTTCTTCTTCTCTATTCTTGGCTTGCTCCTCTTCTTCTCTCTGTTTCTTCTGAAGTTCTGTCAAATGATGTACAGAACGTCTGGTCCTTATCAAGGCAGTGATTGTGAGATCTTCCTCCTCATCTTCATCCTCCAAGATGAGAGTTTTCTTCTTTTTGGATGAGCCACCAATGGCCTCCTCCCCTTTTCACTTTGAAGCAGACGGTACTGGAGTCTTCACTCTGAATTTCTCCATTGCCTTGAAAAGTTCTTGCAGACGCATCTTCGTCAACATCTTCAAACCTACCACCATCTTATCGCACGGTCAAACACAAAGTGTATGTGGCGGTTCAATATTCATGTGTCTGAAGATCTTGGTCACCAGACCTGGATAAAGCAATTGACCCTTGTTCTTCGACATTGCTCTGTACATGTGAAAGAGAATGATGTGAGGAAGAGAGAACTTCATCCCTGAGTTAATCGCATACATTAATTTTGCCTCAGAATTGGACACATCAGTCTTTGATGTAGACTTGGGCCTGATGCAATTGATCACAATTTTGTGAAGCACTATATTGATGGCGCGCATCCTTGAATAGATGATTCTTCCCTCTACATCTCTATCTTTGACAAGTTCCAATGAGGCACGAGCAACTGAGACTTTGATTGGTTGATAGCGTCCTCATTCAACTCCAATTATGTCCGCCAACATGTCCACGTCCACCACATGGTCTTGGTCTCTAACACTGAATGATATTCTATTCGCATCTAAGAAGCTAAGATTCGAATAGAAGTATGCTGTTAATTGCGCATATCCATCTGTGGTATCAGTGCAAAAACGTTCCAGTTGAAGTAGATTGAACTTCTTCCTTAAGTTCAAGTTGATGGCATCCAAGAAATCGAAATCAACACTCCTAGGGTTTATCACCCCTCGTTTTAGTAATCTGAAGAACAAATTCTCTTGCTCCTTTGATTTAAACAGTTCCATCCTTTTTCCCTTCACCCTTGCAGCAACACCCATTCTAGGTTGAAAATCACTGAACATTTTATCATCATCATTCCCATCAGTTGGATTTGGTCCCGACATAAGAGGATCACTAGGAAAGTTCGCAAGTGCTTTCTCAGCTTTTCCCTTGGGAGCAATTCCCAAATCCTCCATTCTTTTCAGAAAGATATACTCATTCCCATAATTCTTATCTTTAAGAAAATCATCCACGTAATTCAACGGAGTCCCAGTACTTTTCAACGCACGATAGAGTTTATAAATGTAAGAGGGTTTTTGGACTCTTACAGGGTCTGCGTCCTCGATTATCTCTTCCTCTGGTTGTTGACCCGCACCTTGTGGGGTAGATGGCGTTGAGTGACGTGGTGGAGAGTGAATCGGGCTCTATTGCTGACTCGATATTTCTTCCTCTTCGGTGAGATCGAAATGGGTAGGTCCCTCCTTCATTCTCTGTGGTCCCCTGTTCACGATTCTTGAAGACTTCCTCGAAGAAGACATCCTTCCTTGTCGCTGAAAGATTCCTTTACTTGCCTTCCCAAGAAAAGATGACAACTTTCTCGAAGATGAACACGAAGTAGAAACCAGATTGGGAGGAGAATGCTTTTAGGGTTTTGAAGATTGGGTGAAAAGAAAACTGTATATATATAACTCAGTTTTGAAAAAAGAAGTTCAATCGGCACAAGGAAAGTGTACGAACACCTCTTTTTAAAATCATTAACTGCCAAAATTAATCCTTTTGAAAAGACAAGATTTCGTTTTTCACGGAGACTATAAAATAACTGAACGAGAGATCGTACCTTTTCGAATAATACAATTAGATAAAATAGCAACTTACAGTCTATAGCCATGAATGTCTGAGTCTGATGGTTTAGAGTCTGATGATTTAGAGTCTGATGGTTGGAGAGTCTCTAGACTTTAACTTTCTCGAGCTTCAAAATGTTGAGTCTGGAACGGATAAAATCGAATTGATTTTTCTCCAAAGGCTTTGTGAATATATCCGCTAGTTGACTTTTTGAATCAACAAATTGAATTGAGATTTCTCCATTTTGAATATGATCTCTAATGAAGTGATGTCGAATCTCTATATGCTTTGCTCTTGAATGAAGGATTGGATTTTTGGTGAGATTGATTGCGCAGGTGTTGTCACATTTGATTTCTGTGCATGAGTCTTCAATCACAAAGTCTTGTAGCTGTTGCTTTATCCATAGAATTTGCGAACAACAGCTTCCAAGAGCTACATACTCTGCTTCTGTTGTTGAGAGAGCCACAGTGCTTTGTTTCCTAGAAAACCAAGACAATGTCCTGCTTCCAAGTAACTGACAAGTTCCTGAAGTACTCTTTCTATCGACTTTGCAGCCGGCCAGATCTGCATCTGAATATCCCAGAAGATTAAAGTCTCCCTTCTTAGGATACCAGAGACCAATGCTTGAAGATGAAGCAACGTATTTAATGATACGTTTTGCAGCACTGAGATGGGATTCTCTAGGATCTGATTGAAACCTAGCACAGATGCAAACACTCAACAAAATGTCGAGTCTAGAAGCGGTTAGATAAAGAAGTGAACCGATGATGCTCCTGTACAGCTTTTGATCAACTTTCTTCCCTTCTTCATCTTTGTCTATCTTCAAAGAACTTGACATTGGTATATCAGTCTTCTTGCAATTTTCCAATCCAAACCTTTTGACAAGATCATTAGCATATTTTTCTTGGTAAATGAAAGTTCATTCCTTCAATTGCTTTACTTGAAGACCAAGAAAGAATGTTAATTCTCACATCATACTCATTTCAAACTCATAGACTTAGAAAATTTCTTGCATAGACTTTCATTAGAGGATCCAAATATAATATCATCCACATATATTTGAACAAGTAAAAAGCTTTTGTTTTCCTTTTTGATAAATAAAGTAGTATCTACTTTACCTTTGTCAAAACCATTCTGTAATAAGAACTTACTTAGTCTGTTGTACCAAGCTCGAGGTGCTTGCTTTAAACCATATAAGGCATTTTTCAGTCTGAAGACTGAGTCTGGCTTCTTTGGGTCTTCAAACCTAGGTGGATGTTCCACATATACTTCCTCTTGGGTAAATCCATTTAGGAAAGCACTTTTGACGTCCATTTGGAATAACCTGAAATTTTTATAACAAGCAAACGCAAGTAATAGTCGAATAGCTTCTAACCTTGCTACAGGAGCGTAAGTCTCATCATAGTCTATTCCTTCTTCTTGCGTATATCCTTTGGCCACGAGTCTTGCTTTGTTTCGTACGACTTTTCCTTTTCCATTCATCTTATTTATGAACACCCATTTGGCTCCAATAACAGTTTTACCTTTCGGTTTAGATGTCAATTCCCAGACATCATTAATGTTGAACTGTTTGAGCTCTTCTTGCATAGCTTCGATCCAACTTTCATCAGATAAAGCTTCTTCTATGCTTTTTGGTTCAATTTCAGAAATGAGAGCCACAACACTAAACTCTTCACGTCTTTTGGATCTTGTGCGAATTCCTTCATTAATTTCGCCAATAATGAGATCTTTGGGATGACTGGACTTATGCTTCCGATTCTTGGTTGATTTGTCTGGATGATGATCACTTTCTTTATTTGAATCTTCATGACCATCTTGATCTTTGGTCTTCTAGAGTCGAGAGAGATACTTCTTGAGTTATAAGCTTTAGAAGGTCTAGAGTAGGTTCGAGACTCTTCATCGAGTCGATTTGGATTCATTTGCGTAGAGTCTTGAAATTTGACATTCATTGACTCCTCCCTGGTGAGCTCTTCTTGTTATAGACTCGTAGGCTTTGCTTGATGTAGAACATCCAAGGAAGATGCCTTCATCGATCTTTCTTCAAACTTACCAACTCGATCTTTTGCATTTTTCAATATAAAGCATTTGCATCCGAACACATGAAAGTATGAAACAATGGGCTTCTTACCTTTGAATAACTCATAACGGGTTTTCTCTAGAATAGGTCTTAGGAAGACTCTATTGATGATATAGCATCTTTGTTGAAACGACTTGACCAAAAACGTGAAGAAATTTTGCTTTCAATTAAAAGAGTTCTAGCCATTTCTTGAAGAGATCTATTCTTTCTTTCCACAACTCCATTTTCTGAGGAGTGTATGGAGAGGAGAACACATGCTTAAATCCAGATTCATCACACAATTTTGTAAAATCTTGATTTTCAAATTCACCTCCATGATCTGTTCTTATACTTGAGATAATACATCATTTTTCATTTTGAACCTTTTTAGCTAATTGCTTCAAAATACGAGAAGGTTTCTGACTTACTTGCAAGGAAATATACCCAAGTAAAACGAGAGTAATCGTCCACAATTACTAGGCAATATTTCTTACCTCCAATGCTCGGGTTGGTTGGTCCGAAGAGATCCATATGCAGCAACTGTAGTACATGATTAGTAGAGACATGATTTATTGGTTTAAATGAATTTCTTACCTGCTTTTCCAGAATACATGGTGTGCATGGATCGGACTATTTGTATGGTAATTTGGGTAGACCTCGAACAAGCTGCTTTGATGAGATTTTGGCTAATTGCTTCATGTTGACATGATCAAGCATTCTGTGCCATAAGCTTGCTTCATCTTCAATTGAGATTAGGCATTGTGATTCATTTAGTTTCATGTCTAAGAGGTAGATATTTCCATTTCTTCGACCCATGAAAGAGGCGAGTAGAGTCTTTTTGCGATTCGAGCATATTCCTTCTTGAAAGGAGATCTTGAAACCCAGTGTCACACAATTGGCTAATGTTGAGAAGGTTATAGTCGAGTCCTTCCACTAGAGAAACATTGCTTATTGTGAGATTTCCAATCTTCACAGTTCCAAATCCCACAATGCTTCCTTTGCCGTTTCCTCCAAATGAAACATTTCCACCATTTACTTGAACAAGCTTTATGAAGCAATTTGAGTCTCCTATCATGTGTCTTGAACATCTGCTGTCAAGATACCACTTTACATTTTTCTTGACGGAGACCTGCATTTAAAAGAGAGTCTCAAGCTTTCTTTGGTACCAAAATTTTCTTGGGTCCTTTGGTGTTAGTAGGATAAACATTATTAGGCCATCATTTCTTAACAGGCTTCCAAACCATAGGATACTCTTTTTCAAAGTGATCCATTTGTTACACTTTGAACACTGAGAGCATTTCGACCTACAAACTTTGCAAAAACTTTCTTAAAATGATTTTTGTAAGCTTCTCTTGTCGGTCTTTTCTTAATTCTTTCTTTTACTTTAGGAAAATCAATCAAGGGAATTGTTTCTACTGTCATACCTAGACCACACTTATTGAAATAAGGTCTATGAAGTAAAAGAACTTTTTCAAGTTTTTCGGCCCCTATTGAAAATTTCTTTGAAATATTTGATAAGTCAGTTTTTAAAAGGGCATTTTCTTTCAAAAGATTATCTTCATTTTCTTTAAGAGTGGAAACATTTAAGTCTGAACTTTTAACTCTTTCTTCTAAAACGTTTTCCTTTTGTTTTAGAGCTGAGTTTTCCTTTTTAAGTTCGGAAATTCTTTTGAGAGAAGTTTTAAGACTAAAACACAGTTCATCAATGTAATTAGAGACCTTGACAGGAATTTTAAAATCACTTAACTCAAATTCACTGTCTGAGTCTAATCTAGAATCTAAGTCTGAGTCTGAATGTGCCATCAAACATATGTTGGCATATTCATTATCACTTTCTTCACACTCTGTATCACTCCAGGTTTCGGCTTTGAGAGCTTTTCGAAATTTTTCAGCTTTTCCTCTTTTCTTCTTTAGAAGAGGACAGTTGGGTCTGATGTGTCCCTTTTTCTTGCATTCGAAGCAAACTACATCTTTGTTTGGTACCTCATCATCAACAGACTTGGTCTGCTGTCTTTGGAAACTTTCTTTCTTTGAGTTGAACCTTCTTCCTTTTCTATTCAATTTTCTGAATCTTCTTATCATGAGAGCAAGCTCCTCATCGTCCGAGATCATCTCCGAATCTATATCATCGAATCATCATTTGATTTTAATGCAATGGATTTCTTACCTCTTGGATCTTCGTCTTCATTAATTCGTTCCACTTCATAAGCGAAGAGTTCTAATCGGCTTGTCGACAGATAGTAGCATAATTCTTTGCGTCTCTCTTATTGAAGTCTTTATATGATTCCAATCCTTGGAGAGTCCACGCAGTAGCTTGTTCACCTTCATGGGATCAGAAATTTTTTGTCCTTGGTTCTCAAGACCATTGACAATATCTGTAAAACGACTAAACATGTCAGTTATAGATTCTCCTGGTTTCATTTTGAAGGCTTCATATTGACCAAGGAGAATGTTAATTCTGGTCTCCTTCACTCGATCTGTTCCTTCGTAGGTGATATGTAATCTGTCCCATACTTCTTTTGTTGTAACACAAGAAGATATTATGTTATATTCAGTTGGTGATAAAGCACAATATAAAGAGTAAATTGCTTTTGCATCGAGTGCTTGTCTCTTGTTTATCTCTTCCTAAGTCATTCCACTGGTTTCAATTTCTTTCCCTCTTTCTGATGCAGCAGTGGGAGTGATTCCTCTTTCCACAACGTCTCATTCCAGAGGATCCTTTGATTGTAGGAAAGCTTTCATCTTGTTCTTCCAGATATTGTAATCCTTTCCATCAAAGTAGGGTGGTCTGGTATTGCTTTACCCTTCCACCAGCCCTGGTGCTAGCATACTAGCCATGGATCTTTTACTCTGAAGTAAAACACTTCAAATAAAGTAAGAACACAAGCTCTGATACCAATTGATATAGCTAGTACGAGTACCTAGAGGGGGTGAATAGGTATATAAAAGATTTTTCTTGATGATTGCACAATACTTAGACAGTTGTAGGAATTGAGACAAATAATAATCAACGTAAGACTGAGTAAAGGAAAGAGAGAATTGAACACGCGGTTTACAGTGGTTCGGCTTGATTCAAGCCTACGTCCACTCTTCTGCACTGACAGCCAAATGGCTGGATTCCACTATGAACAAAGAGATGTTACAGCGTTGGTCTTCCTTGATTTCTAGGTGTAGATGATCTACCACACTTGCTCAAGGTATCACCAAGTATAGACACTCTGTGTATACTATTTCGCTCAGAATGAATCGACTAATAATCAAGGTACTTCAGACTCTAGAATTTCTCTATCGATCACACTACTTACACAACTAGAACGTCTTCCTTTTTATACTCCTTTATGCCATCATACCATTGGCACTTACCAAAGGAATTCCTCCAATCTACCCGTTGGATGGAATCAATCAAGAAGATCATTCGAGCTATTAAAGGAACCTGACGATAGCCCATCAATCCTATTCGCCCATACAATTAGGATCTTGGTTTCCAAGAATAGAACCTTCCAAGAATAGTTCGTCGATCATCAGATCTTCAATCGATCTAGATACGAACAAAAGAATCCATTATATTTATCCAACCAAGAGATCTTCTCCAGAGGATAGGATTGAATCCTCAACCATATACTTCGGCTCTGGATTTCCTTCGTCACTAGATCAGAAAAACTATTAATGAGAATAGTCTTGAGTCTTAAGTTTTGAGTCTTGAGTGCTGAGTCTGGTGATCAGAAAGTCTTCAGACTTTAAACAGACGGTCTGCAAATATCCAGACTAGACTGATAGAAACGATTTGTCAGCTTCAAAATATTCTGGAAAGATTTCTTCAACAGGGGGAACCAAGAAAGGCTAATATAAGAGATCATGTGTTGCTCTGAGAGTCTTAAAGACATGGATGGGAGGAAGCATCTATGGTCTAAAAATAAGAATCTCACACAAATAGGAGTTCAATTTCAATATTTTACAACGAACAGTATTTATGAGAATACTGCTACAGAGGTAACTAGACGTTAACGTTGATATCAGCTCATTGGGCAAGAGCAAGCGACAAGCAGTTTAGCTTTTAGTATTGTAAGTTAGCAAAACAAGCAGTTAAATCACAGCGTTGTAGCCAGACCAGTGGGGAGTTTGCAAAGTTGTAGAAGCACAAAAGGACAAAGCTACAATCTTGAAAGCCGAAGCGTTAGCCAGGGCTTTAGTCCACAGAGAAGAAGAAAGGAGATTTTGCAGCAATTGCACAGCTTGTAATCAGATGGAGCGATTTCCCATATTCAAATGCATAGCATGAAAGTGATGACACACAAGAGAGTGCCTAACATATTATACAAGGGATCAAGATGACAAATGAAGGTTGATTTGGAAGATGCATATTTGTATGAAAAATGGAAAGTCCATGTTTGACATACTTGCTAGATTGTTCCATAGCCTAGGAAAACTCAAAAACACACACTCTCTAACATCAATAATCGGCCTTGGAGAGCTTGCTCACGTCGGGCACGCCCTTGGCCTTGAAGGACTCGTCGTTGGGCACGAACACCATCAGGCCCTTCTCTAGCGCCGACTGGTACATCTTGATGACGCTGCTCGAGACTAGGAGGCCCGCAAATGTCTTGCACCCGGCCTTCTCGAGCAGCGCCGTCACGTTCGTGTCCGAGGCCGACGGCATCGGGGCGGCGAGGATGGCCGGGAGTGGGATGGGAGCGCTAATCTGGAGGACGGAGATGTTGCAGGGCATCTGCTTCACCGACTTGGTGTATGACAAGTCGAGCTTGGACCTAGGGGTGGCGACGCCGAAGCCCACCTTGCCGCCCTGGAGGTCGGTGATGTTGACAAAGCTGGCGTTGCCGGGGGTGTTCTCGGCTGCAGTGTTGTGGGAGGAAGGCAATGGTGGGCGAGCGGAAGAAAGCAAAACCTACAATCGCAAATTAGGCGGAGGTCGCGAGCTTGGAGAGGGAGAGTAAAGAAAGAAACAAATTAGGGTTTTGGGCTGCCTTAAAAACCAGTTCTCAAATCGGTTCCCGAACCGGTCCGGTCAATTCGGTTCTCGGGTGGGTAATCCCTCGGAACCGGTTCCCGAACCGGTTCAAATAGGGTCTGAACTTTGGGAACCGGTTCCCGACCCTGTTTTCTTGGTGGGCTGATTCGGGAACCGGGTTGACCCCGGTCTGATTGCACACCCCTACTTGAGAACACATCGGTCTCAACAAAATCATCAATATCCTCTCATTGATCCATCGACCAGGAACTGTTTAAAGATTTAGCATAATTGTAACCTGTTACACATATTCTTAACACCTTAAGAATAGGTTCAATTCTAGCTAATCTTATGGACTTCATTCATATAAATTGGACGATGAATGAGAAAACTTATTTGCCGTTAAATAATCCTTAACATTTAACGATTACATGGTTGCTTTAGGGCTTACAGCTAATAATCTCCCACTTGCACTAAAGCCAACCTATTTCATGTCTCAAACCTATCTTGGTAAGATGTCTTTCAAAAGAAGACTGATACAATGCTTTAGTGAGGTGATCCGCCACATTTCTTGCTGAGGCTATTTTCTGCAAGGTGATGTCACCTCTCCCAATGATCTCTCTGATGAGATGGAAGCGTCTCTGAATGTGCTTGGATTTCTGGTGAGACATTGGTTCCTTAGCCTGAGCTATTGTCTCATTGTTGTCACAAAACAATGCAATTTGCTCTTAAATGGAAGGAACCACTCCAAGTTCTGAAATGAACTTCTTCATCCAAGCTGCTTCCTTCGCTGCTTCAGAAGCAACTACATATTCTGCTTTAGTGGTGGAATCAGCAGTTATACTCTATTTGGAACTTTTTCAACTAACTGCACCACCATTGAACATAAAGACAAACCCAGATGTTGACTTATAGTCATTACAATCTAATTGAAAATCAAAATCTGTATATGCTTCAACTTTAAAGTCTCATTCTCCATATATCAAGAACAAATCCTTAGTCCTTCTCAAGGACTTAAGGATAGTCTTGATTGCCATCCAGTGTTCTTTACCTGGATCAGACCGATATCTGCTACTGATGCCTATAGCATGCACAATATTAGGTTTTGTACATAGCATAGCATATATTATGCTTCCAATAACTGATGCATAAGGCACATTTGCCATCCACTCTCTTTCCTCAAAATTATTTGGACACATATCCTTGGAAAGTCGGATCCCATGCCTAAAAGGCAATAATCTTCTTTTTGAATGTTGCATGTTGAAACGTGTCAACACTTTGTCTATGTATAAGATTGCAAGAGGCCAATCATTCATCTAAATCTATCTCTATAGATCTTGATACCTAGAATATAGGTTGCCTCTCCTAATCTTTCATGGAGAACTTTGGAGACAACAATATCTTGATCGATGATATCATAGGCATATCATTTCCGATCAATAGTATGTCATCCACATACAAAATAAGAAACACAATTACGCTCCCACTGACCTTTTTGTATACACAAGGTTCATCCGAGTTTTTGATGAAACCAAACGATTTGATCACTTCATCAAAACAGATGTTCCAACTTCTAGAGAGCTGTTTGAGTCCATAAATGGCTCTCTTAAGCTTGCACACCTTCTAATTACCATAATCAGACTCAAAACCTGGTAGTGGTTCTATGTAGATGTCTTCTTCTAGAGAATCCATTTAGGAAAGCCGTCTTGATATCCATTTGGAATATCTCATAGTCCAAGTGTGCAGCTATAGCCAACACAATCTGAATAAATCTCAGCATGGCTACATGTCAGAATGTCTTGTCATAATCAATCCCTTCTATTTGACAATATCCATTCGCCACCAACATGACCATCAACATTTATCTTCCTCTTGAAGACCCATATACAGCGAATTGGTACAATACCATCCGGTAGGTCAACTAGAGTCAAAATGTCATTGGAATACATAGAATTCATTTTGGATTTCATGGCATCTAACCATTTATTAGAATCAATGTCAGACACTGCTTCCTCATAGCTATTCGGATCACTTGATTGATCACATTCATACACAATGAATAAGGGATCAGTACCTTCAATCAAGTGTCTATAACGAACAGGAGGACGAGACATTCTTGTACTCCTTCTTAGAAGTTGTGTATCATAAGCTCCCACTGAATCTGAGGTTTGCATTTGAACCTAATCAGATGTTACATCAAGACCTCCCACTGAATTTGCGGTCTATACCTCAATCTGATCACTTGCTACTCCATTGGTTTCTTTTTGTAAGTCTATTTTTCGCCTAGCTCCACTTTCTTGGATGAATTAATTCTCTAGAAATGAAGCATGTCTACTAATCAAATCTCTTTGATCAAAATGAAAATAGAAATAGTATCCAAGACTTTCTTTTGGATACCCGATGAAGCAACCACGTTTAGATCTTGCCTCCAATTTGTCCATCTTCAGTTTTTTGACATAAGCTTGACAACCCCAAGTCTTAATATGATTAAGACTTAGTTTCCTACCATGCCATATCTCATAGGGTATAGTCGGAATGAACTTAGTTGGAACTCTATTCAATAAATATGTGGCTATCTCAAGGGCATATCCACAAAGGGATATGGGTAAATCAGCATAACCGATCATAGATCGCACCATATCTATTAAAGTGTAATTCCTTCTCTCATACACACTATTATGTTCTAGAGTTCCTAAAGGTGTCCATTGTGATAAAATGCCATTGTCTCTCGAATGATTTAGGAACTTAGTACTTAGGTATTCACCTCCTCGATCAGATCGAAGAGTCTTAATATTTTTTCCTATTTGTTTCTCAACTTTAGCTTTAAATTCCTTGAACTTTTCAAAGGATTCAGATTTATACTTCATTAAGTATAAATAACCATACCATGACATATCATCGGTAAAGGTAATGAAGTAAGAATAACTACCTTAAGTTGATTCATTAAGTGGATCACATACATCAATACGTATCAATCCTAAAATGTCAGCAGCTCATGCACTTTGTCCTACAAAGGGTGCATTTGTCATATTTTCTAAGAGACATGTCTCACAAGTTGAGTACAGTTCAAAGTTTGATGGATCAATATATCCATATTTACTCAACTTATCGATCCTATCCTCTCCGATATCCCTTGACACCATAATATTGATAGTTCCATTTTTCAATCGTGGGCTTTGGACGTGTAGCAAGCTTTGTGGACTTCTTCCATTTCCTTTTCTTCAAACTAGTCTTACTCTTTGAAAAGGAAGCCTCTACTACAGCCATTACAGTGGGCCTTGTGTTGTTCATTTCATTCTCATAAACCACCAGCATGCCGTGCAACTCAGCAAGAGTTTTCTCCATCTTATGCATGTGGAAGTTTTGGACAAATCTAGAGAAGGAATTGGGCAAAGACTAGAGTATTAGATCTACGGCTAATTCATTATCCATGATAAGATTTAGCCTGAATAACACCTCAATATGCCAAATCATCTCTAGAACATGATCGTTCACCGATGATCCCTCAGCCATTCTCATACAGTACAATCACTAAGATATCTCATATCTAGAGATACAACCGTTCTCATCAAAAAAAATTATTCAGAAGCATGATGATTGAGTAAGCACTTTCCATGGTCTCATACTTCTTCTGAAACTCATTGTTCATAGAAGCGAACATGTATGACCTAACTTTTAGGTCGCCTTCACGCCACTTCTCATAAGTTTCGCACTCCTCTTTGGAACCACCTGGAAAGTGTTTTGGCAAGTTCTAATCAAGCACATACCCGATCTTCTCGGAATTGAGAACAATCTCAAATTCCTTACCTAATTTAGTTGGGTCCCATCAAACAATTCTTGTCAAGAATTGAAGCAAGTGGGTTTGTCGTAACCATTTTTCAGAGTATCAAAAATCCGTGCAGAAAAATAATTGTTAGCCGTTGACTTTCAACAAATATTTCATTGTGACATTTGAATGAAATATTATATGCCATTATTCTTTTCGAATCCCATACTCTTTAAGATGGGAAATGGTAATATTCGTTGGGGAAAGATCACTAGTGGGGATTGGAGTCCCACCAGTTCATGCTCCACCTCACCTAACAATTATTGGTGTCCTCGAACTTAGTAATTAAATCACATATCCAATGCATCACATGTGAGTCCCACTCATACTTTGGCCTCTAGGTCACGAAAGCCTCACCTGACTATTATTGGCATCATGACCATAGTTAAGTTTACTCCATCATCTCATGCAAGTATTTTGGACACAAATGATTCCTCACCAAATAGTTATTCGAAGTCATTCAGCCTAAACCCCGCACCATCATATGTAAATGGAGTGGTCCAATGTTCTTGAATAGCAACTGACTCCAATGCATCCATAATCAGCCAATCAACCATCAAAACATAGGAACAAACCACGACGATGGTAGGCCACAAGTTCAAGTACCCGTTACAACTTAACACCATAAATGAGGAGATTTTTCTTTATTATCAACGGTCTCACCTTGCATATTAACCGATTAATATGCATAACAAATAAAAATCTGAAAGTGACTTTAAAAGAATTCTCATCACAAATGAGAATTAGTCATTAGAACATTCGAACAACATAAATCAATCAAAAATTAAAAGCACGAAAATGTCTAAGGATTGGCTTTGATTCTCTTGTTGGAGTTTGTTTCAATAAACGAACATACGTGCATAAGCAAATTAAGATCAAACGTCGATCCTAGCGGAAGTAAAAATACTTATACATGTATTTCCATAGCATTTATTTGCATTTTAACAAAAATTCATAGAAGAGCTAAATGTGCTAATCACATTAACCTTGTACCGTGCTCCAAAATTTCGTTCAGAAGTTTCTTCAGGTTCTGAGCACGAACATCTGATGTCCTCACAGTAGTAGTTTTGATGTTATTCAGACTTTGATTGCAAACATCTGACGCCTTTTGGTAACATGGGTTATGATATTCTTGGATTCTTGACCATAAACGTTTCATGCCTTATGGTAATACTGGTTCTGGCGTTCTTCAGATGTAGAACATTTGATCTCTTCACAAGCTTTGACGTTCATTAGATCCAGCCCCACAAATGTTGGGCCTCTAGTTCAAACACACCACCAATTCTCACATTGAACAAAAGAAAGAAATTGAGAGATCTCACAACTACAATTGTGCCAACAATTGCTCTCATATGAGTGTTTTGTTGATTAGTATGAGCACTCTTAATTTATCGATTGTCAGTTGTCGATCGTCCATCATCTTGTGATCTGCTCTCTGTATTATCTTTTATAGACAGAGTAGATCAGATTTAAATTGGCACATTAACTCTAAACATTTTAGAATTAATTCGCTCGTAACTCCGACGGGCATAATGACCATTATGCCCATTACGTACACTAATTCAGGCATTAACTCTATCATTGTTACAAAACATTATTTCAGACATTTATTTTTAATTGTTACAAGTCTTTATTTTGTGTATTAACTTTATAACTGTCACAAATACTTAATTTGGCCATTACTTCTAAAATTGTTTTAGAGCATTAATTGATCATTAATCTGAAACCGTTATAAAGCGCCCATTTGTTCTGAAACCATTTCAAATCATTAATTTGATTGTTAAGTTCTGAAACCATTTCAAAACTTAATGTGACCGTTACATCTGAAAAACGTTTCAGATCTTTAATCTAGCCATTAAGTCTAAACTTTTTAGATCATAAATTTGGCTATTGACTCACGAACTCACTTCAGATCATTAAATATGCGATTAATTCTGAACTCACTTTAGATCATTAACGTAATTATTAATTTTGAAGTCACGTCAGATTATTAATTTGGTCACTGAATCTGAACACACTTCAGAGCTTTGATTCGGCTGTAAATTCTGAAACCCGCTTTAGAGTTTGTAAACTTTAATGCCCCTTCATTAGAACTTTTATTTCTAGCCTGACTCAATATGAATGGCTCAATTGCAAACACATTTATAATATTCTCTCTCTCGTTCAAACATCATTCTAATTGATTATGGTGTGTAACATCCCTAGGTTCATCACTGAGCTGGCAGCACGACTTGTACTAACACATTAGCACAATCAAGAGAACTGATTGTCCAAATCAATCTCCTATTCCTACAAACCATGAGTGATATCTAGCAATATATCATGGTTACCTAGATAGTGTGAAATGTCTCAGAACATAATGAACCTGTCAGCTTTGGCAACCGTGTAATTTGATCTTTCTGTCTCACCATGTCCCAATCGAATGAAGGCCGTGGAACTATTAGTCAAGCCACCAATTCGATCATATGCCCAAATTTAATTGACATGTATTCTTCGAGATATGAACCATTCATCATCGGTTATAATCCTAGCCAAGGATTTCAATACAATGTCATGATTAGATCACAAGAAGACAAATCCTATATTGCACATGCATGATCAATATCCTCTCAATGACCCATCGACTGGAAACTGTTTAAAGATTCGGCATAATTATAACTTGTCACACATATTCTTAATATCTTAAGAATAGGTTCAGTCCTAGCTGATCTTATGGACCTCATTCATATAAATTGGACGATGAATGAGAAAACTTATTTGCCATTAAATAATCCCTAACATGTAACTATTACATGGTTGCTTTAGGGCATACAGCTAACAAGGTATACTTGCAACTTTACGAGGCCGAGGAAGGCCTTCTTCACATATGTAGCAATGGTTGCAGGATGATTGGACCACGTAACAAACTCCTTAGAGCATCGCGACCTGCCTGTGGATTCCTGCTTGTAATGGACTTGAGACCTTAGTACATCATTTCGCCAGTTGCAAGGTTCGCGTT
The DNA here is from genome assembly GCA_017140395.1 of Eucalyptus lansdowneana. Taxonomy (NCBI): domain Eukaryota; kingdom Viridiplantae; phylum Streptophyta; class Magnoliopsida; order Myrtales; family Myrtaceae; genus Eucalyptus; species Eucalyptus lansdowneana. Next base: position 5,342,820 of record CM029483.1, on the reverse strand, counting down.
CTAGGAGGATGTGCTCACTGCAAGCACATGTGGCAGCTTCTTGAACTGTACTCTCAGATGTGTACTAAGCTTGATGATTGCAAGGTTCCTCTCTGTAGGTAAGTCAAAGAACTTCTATGTTTGTCTCCTCAATTTTAATCTGGAGAAGGTTAGATGGATGTAGGAACGTGTCTAAATGTGACTGCCCATGATGTATGGGTTGTTTTACGTTTTTCTTTTGATCAATCCAATTCTAACTCCTCTCTCTCTCTCAAACTTTTACTTTGCCTCTTAGTAGAGGTGGAAGTTGAACCCCACACTTAAAACTAAACATCCCTACCCTACCCTACCCTACCCTTGTCACTGGGCCGTGGGCCCAGTGGGTTCATTCACCTAATTAATTAGGTCCTAAAGAGCATTGGATATTGAGCAAAACTCACTTCAAATGGTCAAGTGAGAATTGCATTGCTGACTCGTAAGTTCGCATTTCAAGTGTCTTGCATGGAAAAAAGTCTGCCATTAATATGAGGAAAGCGTGGTTGATGAGTCAAAACTTTTAAAGGCAAGAGTGTTTTTCTTCCCAAATAATTCTTCAATGATTAATAATTAAGTGATTACGCGAGATGCATATTAGGGAGTGAGTCACCTTATTGTGCATAGAGTTGAAGAGCAGCACCTTCATTGAACTGATATGTATTGTGAATTTGGTGGCTCTACATAATGTCTCTTGCCTTTGCCATGCATTTTAGAGTGAAGATTCGGCATCAAACCAGGAAAGATGATTCCAAGAGGAAAATGTTGGTCAACAAATTAATTGCTGCTAAGAATGCATCGGGACTATTCTTAGATCGGTGGTCAAGTTTATCGTGATATCTTTGCATCTTTAAAAACCATGCTTGCCCACAAGTTTGATCCATCCCAATTTAAAATGAATAAATAAATTGCTGGGAACTTGTAGTTCTTTTTTTTTTTAATACTATAAGTCTTCACAGTGACCTGTACATGAGTTAGCTGGATAATGTATATGTGACATCTTGAATTTCAATTAAATGAATCGGGCTTTTCATCGATGTGCCTATAGTGCTATTCTTTGAGCTGATCATTCACGAGATAACTAGATTATCGGAGGAAGCCATTAAGGGATTTTAACACAATAGACTCAAGAATTTGACTAGGGATCAACTACTCGACCGTGCTAGTCTGTAAAGGTCATTATGGCACAGTTAAAAACCGATCAGAGATAGGTCGATTTGACTGAGATATGTGATCAAAGTATAGGTGATTCCACCGAATTCCAAAATTTTGGCCGATCAGCACTAGACTGATTTTTCTATCATTTTTGTACCTTGTGCTCGTATTTGAAATCTCGAGATTTTCATGACAACCGAGAGTTGCTAATGTGTCGAAGATGTACATTATGACTCAAAATGAATCGATCATGGGTCAATTGCATTGAAAATTCCCAAAAGCTACTTGATAGGCTAGGTCACACTAAAATCGCGCCGGATGGAAATAAACTGCAAATTTGAATATGATTTCAGAAATTGAAGCTTCTTTCATGTCACAATTCATTTTAGGACCGTCGACTCATCCTCCGAAGTTTTTTGGAAACCTAGATTTTTGGTGAAAATACAAAATAGGGCCGTTATTGTCCTGAAAATTCAGGGGACCATTTTTTATCGCGTTTTTGGGATGCAAGTTGGTCCTATTGGTGAGGGGAAATGTGAATTGAAGTGTGGGCATCTTAGTTGGATTTATGGGGGCCAAATTGAATCAATTCAAGAGGAAATTGTAGTGGATTTGGGGGAAAATGCTTCAAAATTCGTAGCCCCCATAGTCCTCAACCTTTATATCACTTCCTTGGCTTCAAAAGGAAGCTTGTTGGTCTACAAATGACTGAGGATAGGGCTAAACCAAGTGGGGGCCTTGCAATGATCAAATAGGAGACTTTGGTGGCTTGGAGGGACCCTCTAAGGGCAGCTAGCATCACATTCTTCCTCCTCATCTGCTTTCTCCATTTTTAGAGAGAGTTAAAGCTTAGAAGTTGCAGAGAAAAACGAGCAAGCCCCCTTGCCATCACCAAGCTGCTCGAATTGCCACTGCTCGCCGTCGCGCCACCCATGAGCCCTACGCGTGCCGCGCTTGTCCCGTGCCCGTCCACCGTCTGTTCCGCTCCAGCTACAACCCCAAGCTATCCCTCAAGCCATCAAGCCCCATAGGCCATCGTCCAACTCGCCTCCGCCACCGTGAAGCTCCATTGTTGGCCTCTTAGCCCTGCTACTACCCGTTACTACCTGTTCTCGTCGTTCCAGCCCAAGCCATCGCCCAGCTCGCTCTCTTTTGCCCACATTGTAGAATCGAAGAGTAGCAAACCTCCGTGGGCTTCGAGGCCCTTTTCGGACCGCTTTCGGGCCTCATAATGCGTCGTCGCTTCGGAGTTTTTCATCTGTCTCCACGTTGCCATTGTCATGGACTCATCGGATTTCAAAACCAGTGAGTTTACTCATTAAACTCTACTTGGAGAGTTAATTATGCTTAGGGGTTGATTATTTTAGACTAAATATGGTTTAGGTGGTTAGTTAGAATGAATTAGCGATTTAATTACTCGTTATTGCATGTTAGGTGGTTTTTTTTTTGGTCGGTCCTACTCTATTCTTGCGCTAACTCTCACTCTCAAAATTTTTCCCGCCTCCTTGTAGGGTGTGGGAGTCGAAACCCACTTCTGAAACTAAATCGTCCCCACCCCAACCCCCTTGAGAAGGTGAGGATTCGAACCCCCCACCACTCCCTTCCATGTTAGAATGGTGGCCCTTTGGAGCAAACTCCGGTGGTTATGTTAGGTGGTTAGATTGGCTTAATTAGCAACAAGGTAGGTTGTATTATTTATTTAAATAAGTTCAGAATTTTTCCGAACCCGTTTCGGTATTTAATTAGGCCTTTTCGGCCTAAGTTTGCATTTATGGCATTTAAATGTATTTATTTAATTAATTTTGGTATTTATTTAATTATTTATTATTTTTCAGAAATTATCCGGATAGCTGGTGACTGGAATTTCGTGCTAATTGCAATGGTATGGTTAGTTTATTTAATTGAGTGTTGATTTGTGCAATTGGAGTGAGATTTGTGATTTTGGGTATTTATCCAAAAATTGAGTAATTTTGATATTTAATTAGAAAATACCGAACGTCGATTTACAACACTAAAAATGTGTTTATGGACTATTATAATTAGTGGGATTTTCTAAAAGAAAGATATGGTGTTTTTGGCTCAAGCCAACCATGTACCTACACATGATTATTTTTATCGGGTATTTTTAGCACGGTAAATTATCAGCTTGTGAGAGAATATTTGCATATCAGCTAATGCGAGCATATTTATCGTCAGCTTTTGGGACCCTTTGCACGTCATCTTGTGAGAGCAGTATACTGTATCAGCCTATGTGCTTGATACATCAGCTTGTGAGAGCAATGTACTATATCAGCCTATGGGCTTTGAAATGTCAGCTTATGAGAGTAGTATACTGTATCAGCCTATGGGCTTTGATATGTCAGCCTGTGAGAGCAATATACCTTATTAGCTTGTGTGAGCTAAGATCGTTATATTAGCTTGAGAGAGCACGATCTATATTATCAGCTTGTGTGAACTACTATCTATCTATATCAGTTTGTAAGAGCTATAACTATATATTATAGCTTGTGTAAGCATTAACTGGTTATTTCAGCATGTGGGAGCAGTGGCCATATTGAATTGATAGATAGTACTGTTGGCATGGAATGAGCTGATTGACTGATTGATCGATGATTTGATTTGAATTGAAGTAATTGGTTGACTATATGAATAGCACTGACTTGTAGGAAGGAACTGGGGCAAATGTAAGTCCTCTATCTTGTGTGTGGCTAGATGGCTTTTAGGCGTATTTCCTTTCTAGTCGAAGTTTAAGGGGTGGACTTGTTGAGAATCGTCTCACCCTATTGTGGGCTAACATTTTTAGGTCCTTAGATAGCGGTTCCTCCCAAACATTTTGGCCAGCCGAAAAAGGTCACTGAATAGGTCTCTTTGATTCCTCTTCCTAGGGGCCAAGGAGCCTGGGTCTACGAACTTGTGAGATCTACGGTATAGGTTGATGTGAATCTATCTCGGATGGTACCCCATCAATACATATCGTGGTATCATTGCGAGAAAGATGGACCCAGTGAAAGTCCCCTACCAGAATCTGAGATCCCTATATTGGTGTTGGAAATCGCTTTTGGCGAGGGTACGGCTGACCCTCTTGGTGGTGTAGTGGTAGACCCAAGTTGTCACGTCCTCATCCTCCGAGCCTGTGCTCATCCCTACTTGGTCGATATAATAGCGATGTCTCAAGATGCATTGCCGACCCATTCAATTTAATGTGCATATGGAAGCAATAATAAAATCCCTAGACAACAAACAAATGAGATAGAAAAGCAGGGCCAACTTTTAAAACCACAACAACCACACTTACATATATATAACATAACTAGTCATTTATATACAATACAAACCAAACCATGCATATCCATCCACATAATGTCTAACAAACAGTGGGGTTTCAACAAACTATGGCAACTCATCCTCCTCATCCTTGATTTCTCCTTCTTCCACACTCCAATTGGAGTCTACAGTGGAATACACTGGAGATTCTGGCTCATCAAGCTTCGGGTCCTCCGGGTCTGTAACCGAACCACCTAGAGGGTCTGCCATTCCCTTTCCAAAGGAAACCTGCATTACATACAGAGGCGCCTCACATTTCGATACTGGGCCCTCTCTTTGCCCATTACGATACAGGCGATACCATGACTTGTATTGATGGGGCACCTTTTTGTGTAAACCCGCATCAACCCAAATTAGGGACTGCACCAGCTTGTATTGTAGCCCCTTAAGATGCCCATGGATCAGAATGTAGTGCTTCTGTTCTATGAGCTTCTTGGGTTGCCCAAAATGTTCTGGTGGGGCTGCCATCTATGGGTTGGCATGATAAGTTACCCTCGCATTAATGGCATACCGAACGTCGATCCGCACTTCTACTGGGGCAACCCCTTTCGCTCTGGTGTACGCTATGGAAGCAATTCTGCCCATGGAAATGGAGATTCCTTCTTTGAGAGTTTTATCCCAAGTGGAGTTGTCTAAGGTAGAATGATCGCAACAAAGACTTGAACAGTTAAACTTGATTGATGAGAAAAGATTGAAGGCTCTCTGCCATAGCCAAACATATCAACAGAGAGTGGCCAAGTCCTTCAATTGAAAGATACGACCGAGGCATTTCGAGGTAAATGATCTAATCTTAAAAAAAGTTGTTGCTGATTTTTTCTGGATCCTGGGGCAAGTTCGCTCCGAATTATAGTGGCCTATATGTAGTAAGAAGGTACTTCTTGGAGGTGCCTTGATTCTGGCGGAAATGGATGGTTGTAAATTTTCCAATCTAGTCAATTCTGATGCTATTAAGAAATATTACCTATGATAGAATTTGTTGTGTCATGTTTTGAACTGCAAGCATTTATATGATGAATAAATTGGCTCAATGAGTTGCAAATTCAATTGTCCAAATTTGTTGCAAATCTTGCATGTTTTCCTTGATAAATCGTGTGAGATAAATTGAATGTGTCAAATGGGATACTTTGGAATGACGAAAGGCAAGCCTTATTCCATACACTGTTTCATACACTAGTCCCCAGTGAGTTGTGTGGAAAAATTCCATGCCCACAAGAAAAAGGGTGATCTCACAAAAGGTATGTCAACCGAGGTGATGAGAGGTAGTTTCTTCCTCTACCCAAAACACTACAGGTATACCCATCATTTAGCCCTTTGAGCCAACACACGTGAGGAGCTTTTTAAATTATCCCTATCAAGGATGATCCCATACTAGGACCAAAATTGAAATGAATGGTAGGAATCTTCTTACTCACACTTGCATCAATCTTCGAGAATTGCATTCGCGGTGTAACTTGTATGATAATTTAAAGTGCTTTAGGATGACAAAGAGCAGTTCTTTCTTTATCCTATACACTTTTATCCATTGCATAGCCCACTTGAGCCTATGAAGTCTTTTCATATTAAATCCAGTTAGTGATCATCTCCCACATTGGAGCAAGGCAAAAAACAACCATTCAAGTAGCATGGTCTAGAATGCTGTGTAAGTCCAAAGAAAATAAGTGCAAAAAATAAGAGGGACATGAAAAAGCAGCATGCCTGAAAAAAGCAAGGCTAATGCCCAAAAAGAAAAATCAAACATTGATTGAAGTAAGTCGTATCCCCAGCGAGGTGATACTAAAAAAACAAATGCTAAGATGTTACAATCGATGGAGGGTTGATATGGAGAAAATCCTCGATGGTGAAGAAGAAAATTGGAGATGTTAAGATGATTATCAACATTGACCCGCCCCCCCAAAAAAAAACACTTTTTGAGCCTAACAATCCTTTTGTTTCTCACCAATGAATCAAGCCTACGTTACATCCCTTGTAAAGTCTCTTCAGATTATGGCACTTGAATTAGCGTAAAAGTTCATATGTTCGAAAGCATTGCTTGAAGAAGTGCGAGTAAGGCAATTTCTACCTCATTTTGTATGTTTCTTGACTTGTAAACCCCAAAATAATTGTGAAATGTCACTTTTCAATAGCTTCGACTCAAAGAGTCCCCTTTGTTAAGCCATTGACCAAGCCCACATTACGGTCCCTGTTAAAGGCCTCTCAAATTGGTAAGATCATACCACTTGCGAGATTGCTCAGACCCTTGTTTGGCATGACAATGGTAAGATAGAGTGATTGTCAAAATCCTGCATGAAAGGTCAGGATGAAATAGCTCTTTTAATGAGGATGAGAGAAAAGTCCTTTCGGATCAAAAGATCCCCCATTTGACACATTAATGACACTCATGTGTTCAGATTGGAATATTCTTTTAAAATTCTTCTCATTGGAAGTTAGGTGATGCAATATCGATAGAAATTATCATGCATGAACCTCACTTGAATTAATGCATGTTTGTGACCACAAATGCAAATGCATGTTACCTCTCCTATGATTAGGCTTTACAAGAGACATATTGTGGCATCCGGAATTTTATGATGACACTCAAATATGCGACGGTCCGTGACTAATCGAAGGGAGTATCGTCAAACTGTGTTACCGACATCATGTACGGACAGAAATGTGTTACTGACATCATGTACGAACATCATTTTGTTATTATCATCGGACTGATATGTCACGTTTATTAATGGTTCGATCATCGAATGAGTTATAGCCTCATCCCTACGTACTATCACCAGCAAGACTGAGGTTTGTGCCATAAGATATGTCGACAAGATATCTTCTATGCTGATTTTAGCCGTCCAATTGTGTACCCTACGAACCAAACCTCCCATGTACATTGTTGCGACCCCGTGCAGCCACGTAAGTTATTATATTTCAACCCACGCACATGCTGAAATTAAGAGTCAAATTTTGGAAGAAGTTGGACCGTGCATGAGGACCATGCACGTCTCTTCATTTTTGCGAATCAGCAAGTGAAGAAACAAATTTTAATCAGCATGTAGCCCCTTCTTTCCGCACGTGAAGAATCGTGCAACCGGTCAACTATTGAAGGAATTGTTGACCAAAAGGCCACGTAGCTTCCTCACTTGACTGCCAGCGAAGAAGAAGCCGACGGAGAAGTTGTGGTGGTTCGGCAAGAGGGGAGATCCGCATCCAAGGGGCCACGTCTTCAACAGCTGTCCCTTGCGCGTGCGGCCACCAAACTCCAAGTTTATTGACTCTTAAAGTCAGCTAATTTAGTGAACAAAACGCTTGTAATTAGGAGCAAGAGAGAGAAAGTGCGAGCGAGAGAGAGAACAGCGAGCTAGAGAGAGCGAACGGCGAGGGAAAGGAAGGACGCTGCCCTCTGCCGTGCTCGTGCGTTGCCATCGTCGACCCCGGTTGCCTTCGCCGCTGTTGAGCCGCACCTGAGAACTGCAAGCTTTCTGTTTTACTTGTTGTCGGTGCTTAGGACTTGAGGCAAGTGAACGTCTACTAACCTATGTAATGCAAGGCTGTTATTGTCTAAGGTAGTGCAAATACACTCGAGGATGTTTGAATTTGGATACTGAATGCTGGATTATTGAGTGATT